>OX638382.1:18608762-19808762 GCA_951813785.1 Criorhina ranunculi | reverse complement strand
TAATCATTTGTGCTCAACAATTTGCTGAAGACTACAAAGTCGATGAATTATATTATACAATAAAACTGTGTGAAGATTAAACTATTAATTTAAATCAATATTCGTCCAAGTACAAAAAAAAAATTTCTCGAAAGTTCAGCAATCTTGCAGAAATACGTTTGGCATAACAGCTGTGTTGTGACAATTTTCAACTAACAGGATATTTTAAAATTTCAAATGAGTTAAGACAAGAATTTTCCAGTCCACTACTTCACAAAAGTTGTCTTGCTCATCTATTAAATCTCAGGCTGTTTTCGAATCAGAATGCGCTCTTTATTTGAAACTTCAGATGGTCTAGAAATCGGAACGGACCCATTTTCATCACAGTTTTCGAATTTAATATCGTTTAATTGACTTACTGGCTCAAATAAGCAAATCTCGTTTAATTGCACTATAGAAGCAATTAAACGGGTTTTCTTTAATTGAACACTCGGATAATTGGTCGAAAAAATCGGACAAAATTGTCGGTTCAATTAAGCGGGGAATACTGTATAACGCACACCACGATTGTGGAGTTTCTTAAAAGGGTCAAAGCCACATTTTTTCAAAAATCGAGACTTTTGTTGCATTCCACTCAGGAATACTGTAGCTAACAATGCTCTCACTCACCCGTCCATATATCTATAGCATTTATTAAGAATAGTTAGAAATTTAAATGTTTATTACCCTATTTTGTCGATTGCTTTAAATCTTTGAACCCCAATTTCTCAACATTTTGCTTTTTTAGCTTACCATGTATGATTATTCTAATATTCAGTATTCCAGGCGGAGATTTACGCAATAGAACTATGCATCTGAGAAAATATAAACGGAGCATTATCAAATAAGAGCATTTACATTCTATCTGACAGCAAAGCTGCCCTCCAAGCAATAAACTTGTTTGGGACTGCCTCCAATTACTCATAGCACTGGCTAGCACAAACAGAGTTCACCTCATTTGGGTACCGGGTCATAGCGGATATGAAGCTTATGAAAAGGCAGATGAACTAGCCAGAAAAGGTTCTGCATCAACCTTTATGATGCCAAGACCATTCTGCGGCCTCCCAACAAGTACAGCTAAAGGCTGTATAAACAAGTGATTGAAAGACAAATCACAACATTACTGGACAGAAGCAGAAGGTAACAGACAAGCCAAAGCTTTTATACCAACCACTTCCCAAAAAAGAACGAAACAGCTTCTACAACTAACAAGAAGTCAGATTCGAATCGTCACATGCTTTCTAACCGGACACTGCCGGGTTAAAAAACATCTCATGACTATGGGAATAGCACAAGATAACACGTGTTAGATGTGCAACGAGTACGAAGAATCTGCAGAACACATACTATGCCACTGTAACTGCCTCATTAGGACACGTCATCGTTTTCTAGGTAAATACTAACTTGTGGCGGAAGATATAACCAACAGCTCACCCAAAAACATCGCCGGTTCATCGCGCACTCCGGCATCATGGAGGAGCTCTTAAGAAGAGGATATTACAATAGGCCCACTTGCGGCCGCAGTGATAAGGGACTAAGGACCACCTCACATCCTAATCTAATCGAATTTAATATGATCGGCTTTGGTCCACACTACTTATGGTGGAAATTGTCCGGTAAGAGACATACATACATATAAAGCTTCAAAAACACTTGCTTTCAAATAGTCAACAATATCGATCAACAAAACTCCACAGTCTACTGTACTAATTATAAATGGGGCAGGGCGTAGGAGGAACATGTTGATTTTTGACAAAAATCCGACTTCAAAGGTGGTACATGATTATTATAATTCTAGGAGAAAGAGATGGTTCACTAGTAATGCTCATATTCTCGCTGTCAGATATGTATGTGTATAATACTAGCACGGAAACTTTTTGAAATAATTTGATTTTGTTAAATCATTTCATTTATTTCATACTAGCAGTACCCCGCGGCTTCGCACGCGTTCAATACATACTAAGGTTTATACTAAGTCGTTAAAAATCGTCTGTTCCTATTTAACTTTCAAATGTGAAAGGTAGCTAAAAGTGTCACCATTTCAATACTGAATTTTTGAAATCGGTTCAGTAGTCTCATAGATACTTAAAGATCCATCCAACCAAATCACACACACACCCGTTCCGCGTCGAATTACTTCGAACTGGGAATGCATTGTAAATAAACTACGAAATGTAAGTAAAGGATGTCCTTTAGGACACCAAAAAAATGCGAACGCCAACCATAGGTTGGCCTAACTGTTCGAATAAAAACGCGTACCGATATTCGTTTAGGTAATTTTATTATAATATTTCGAGCTCTGGTTTTAACAATGGTCAAACTAAGACTAACTTAAAACTAATCTTCCGCCACACTCGTAGCCTACGTCCCCGTGTCCAATCTGCTGAGTAATCACCATGGGCCGGCGCGTGTATCCGCACCTGAGGAAGTAAATCTGCCAGGTCAGCAGATGTCAATCATGTTGCTTGCTCGTGTCCCACTTGCATCGTGTTAACTTGTATCTATAGAAGCAAGAATACGACAAAAGAAAAATAAATGAAATAATATCCTTGCGCAACTCGGCAAAACAAAAACAACACACGATCGCGAACCGATGTGCCCGTGGCTACGGTTGCGCATACTATAAATCTGCAAATTTTAACACTCTGTATCTTGGCCCGTATTCATAATTTTGAAAAACGGTGAAACACGTGTTTCTTTATTTTTATTGTAGAATATACCTACCAAATTTCAATTATTAATTTCAATTTAAATTTTTGTTTCCACACAAATTTGAACACCTTGTATCTCCGTTTTGGAGCCACAAAAGGAAACTATTATCCAAAATTCAACTTTCTAGCGTTAGCTGTTTAGGCTGGGCGATGATGAGTCAGTCAGGACTTATTGCTTTATATATATATGTAGATTATTGGGGAGTTGCACAAGAAAGAGGCACATTGTGCCACTCTATGATCGGGCGACTGGTTCTCGGTTAAACCAACCTGAATTATATACAAACGTTTATCAATGAGACTCTTGCTCTAGTTTCCTGTCCTAGATTTTAAAGACTGGGCATTTACAGACTAGGTTCTTCCGGATCCTGATAGCTTCTGCTGAAATCTGGAGAGTTTATGTCTGCTTTACAGTGGCACGTGAACTCGAATTCTGCTATTGATCTGTAGACCTCAAGATGAGAAATGCTTTCACATGCGGATTTAAAGTCGTCGGAAAGGTGGTGAGTCTCGACTTAAAACTCATTGTTCTTTACCAGGATTTTCTGTGAGCTCGAAGGTACACTGGTACGTGTCTATTAGTGTGTTGCAGAATGGTATCAGTCGTTCGCATAGAACGTTGAATAGGATCTTATATGACACATTTAGTGAAGATAGGCCCCGATAGTTGCTGCCAGATATAGGATCGTCTTTCTTCTAGATGGGGTATGTCGAGCTGATACCTCAGATACTTGATGATTTGGGGCATGTGCCTTACTAAATCACCACCTCCATATCTTGTTGTTCGCCTTGCTATCAGATTTCTGATTGCTGCTCCAACCCCTTTTATTTATACTGGGAATGGGGATAAACTTGTTCCTTGTTGATCTTTTTGCCTTTTAACATTACGCCTATTCATAAACTGGCGATGCTTAACACGTCCTAAATTCGTTGTGCATCGGTAATTGATCTTAATTTGTACAGCGGCATGAAAAACAAATAAAATCTAAGTAGTATTAGTTTTTTTTTTTTAATATTCATGGACAGCCTAAAGGCAGTGAGCGCAGTTAATAACTCTGTAATAACAAGTGTCCAAAACAATGCACAAAATTGTTAACATTGAAAATACACCGGTAGTCCTTAAGAAGGTTTGAAATTTTTGTAAATCATCCTAGAGCATTATCATCAATGACCGACTCAGGTAGCGGTGAATTTAAGTATCTGTTATCGAATGTTGAATTTGGTAACACAAATAATTTGCCTTTGGCGTTAGTCTGTTGATAGGCAGCTGACGGAAAACAGTAATATTCAACAGCAGATAAATTGTTGATGTTTTGACTTTGAAGTTCTTACAGGGATATACGTGTATGCACAGTATTCACATTATAATAAATGGTACGTTAATAAATTGAACAGATTGAATTTTAACTTTTAACTTTGTTAGTCGATGGCAAGAGACTACTAATGAATATTGTTATTCCCACATAAAGATTTATTTTTACATGTACTGTACATATACCATGAAGATATAATATACCTCTTTGTGGTAATATGAATAAATTAAAACAAAAATTTTAAGGAAAAAATAACGACAGGGTTTACATTTTTTCTAATGGCACTCATTAACCTTTTTGTTGTTCTAATATTTACTGTTTCATTTTACCTGCGGCAAAGCTATTCTGATGTTCGAATTTCATATAAAAGGGCTTGTTAATATTTCATCTCTTATCTTGGTAAAATGTATTTTCTTTTAATCGTTCTTTTTATACCACGCGCTACTTTTGTTTTGCTTTTTCTTTCGGTTCGTGCTAAGACAGCGGTGGAGTGTATCTCACCACAACCGAACAATGTAAACCACCCTACACGGGATATCCGATTGGAATCGCAGCTGCACCATGGTAAGTGGCTATTATCTCCAATGGCTTTTTCCAGTGTGGAGGATCTGTGATTAGTAAACGACAACTAATGCCAGCAGCACATTGTGTAACAGAGAGTAAAAATACAAATTTTAAAATTAGTGTTGGCTCCAGGCAATTCCGTAAAGAAGGACAAGCGGGAAAAGTTTCGACGAACATATGATCACGAAATACGCTGCAGTCACAAGTTGGAGTGTATCTCATGAGCAATTCTACAATCCCTCTCGTAATTTACGTGTAGTACGTGTTTATTTTATTAAGCTAAGTAATTCTCAGATGGATTATAGAAACTGTGGTCCTCACAGAAGCACCTAATGGTAGAGATACTTTTCAAGGCAATTAGTAGAAAACTGTTTTTAGTAGCCGTGTTTTTTTGGGAGCTGTATACACAGCCCAGTAGAATTTTACACACAAAACAATAACAACATACCAAGTGGTAATAACTTTCCAGTAGCAGCAAGTGAGGATAGAACTGCATAAGCTGCCCACCAGAACGCGAAAAATCTTATAAATTAGCTTTAAGCCCATCGTATTTGTTGCTTTTCCTCGGTTTTGACATTTAAAAACTGTGAAAAAAAATTCGAGCCGCAAACCAATTGGTTGGTGCGGCTGCTACTGAGTATGAATCGATTTTTTTGACTGAAATGAATAGTTGAATAGTTGAATAGTTTCGTTTGTCATAGATTAGGTGATAAAAAATGTTGCATTGGATTAAAAGAGTTATGACAATTATTTAATTTTAATAAATCTGTAGTTATAATTTATTTACTTACGATGAACTCAATCGTAAGTTTTTATCGATTCCCCAACCTGGAACCTCAGAGGTATATGGAGAAAATTCCTATGATGGTCCCGTTGTTCCCATAAATGCGTCTTTTGCTTTTACACGAGTGGACAATATATATCGGTCGCACAGCCGATTTTCGCGATTTGCACTGGGCAGCAAGATCGCCAAATTTAACCGTTCCAGATTTCTTTTTGCGAGGTTTTTTGAAGTCACGAGTCTATGTAAACAAGCCTCAGTCTCTTGAAGCTCTCAAAGAGAATATCCGTCAAGAATGCGAGAATCTATCGCCGGAAGTTCTAGCAAGTGATGGAAAATGCCATAAATCGGGCCCACAAGGTCATCAATTCTGGCGGTGGCCACTTAGCCGATATCATTTTCTCGACTTAATGGAAAAAATTTAAGACATCAAATAAACATAATCCAAAAGCAGAATCAAAATTTGATTTTCATAAAAAAAATTACAGTTAAAGAACGTAGGGTGACAACTTTTGCGCCACCTTGTAGATATAGTTCAAAGCCTTTTCTCTGTAAAATCGAGTTCAGTGGGATTTGATGGAGTTCATCCATCATTCTGCCAATATTGCTGCCATAAGTAACGCACGTGATTTATACCGGCATCTTTCCTCGTCCATGGAAAATATCTAAAATAATACCAATCGCTTAGAACTCGGCAGTTGACGAATTCAGACCCATATCAATTCTACCTTTTCTTTCTAAAGTTTGTGAACGGATTATGCATAAGCAACAGAATGAGCATCTGATATGTAATAATTTGCTGGTTTCAGTTCAATCTGGATTTCTTGCCAAACACAACTGTACAACTGCTTTAATAAGCGTGCTAGAAGACAAAAGGAAAAAACTGGATAAAAACTTTATTAAATTCCTGATCCTTTTAGACTTTCCAAAGCTTTCGATATGGTTGATCATTTTATTCTTATTAATAACTAGCAAACCCATGCCCGCTTCGCTGAGCACATTTCCAAGAGGCTGTTTCCTATAAAAAAAAATGCAGTTTTGTTAAGAGGCGTAAAATTCTTTCAATTCGTCAAGCTTGAGAAATGCTAAAACTTAAGAAAGCAGAGAGAGAACTTTGAATAAAATTCGTTTTTGAGATATTTTACATTTTATTCTAATGTTTTCTTATAAACAACAATTTTGGTTTTTCCATCTTTTACGTAAATAAAATATGTGGTCGGTTTCCGTACTGTAGAACACCCAACATACAGTTAACCATGAGAAAACACCGGATATTCTAAATCTATACCGAAAATTTTCAAAGACTGACCTTGCACTTTATTTATAGTCATGGCAAAAGCAAGGCGAATAGAAAATTGAAGACGTTCAAAATCAAATGGCAAATCAGGTGGAATCATTGGAATTCTGGGAATTAAAACGTCTTTCCCTTTATATTTGCCACTCAGAATCGTAGCTTCAATCAGATTGTTCATTAACTATTTACAGCAAGTCTCGTACTATTGCAAAGTTTTGGGCTCCAACTTTTAGCGTTAAATAATGAGGTGGCGGTCCCGGTAAATCAAGTGAATTCAAAAATTCCGTCGGGTAATTCACTACGTCATCCTCATTTATTTTAGTGTCAACTGATTTGTAGCCAAAAAATTGTCCATCTATTTCCTCCAAAATAGATGCATTAATTTCAGCGACATCTTTATTTTTGCCAGTCAATATAGCTCTTTCACTTAACCAAGTATGATTTTTATAGTTCTCCACTATACTTGGAAACACACTTTGAACGAATTCTTTCTTTGAATTACAAAAGAAATTGGTTGGCAGTGTTATTAGGCCATTTGAACTATCAACGGGCATTTTTCCATTCCCAATATCCAACAGCTGCTTTGAAAATTCTGCCGCAGATGGATCGTTTCGTAACTGTGCAAGGACATTTGTAGTAGTGTAATTGTTTTAACATATCTCCACAAAGGAGAACATTTAAGGCAGGCATTGAGATATCCGCAGCAGTGGAACGGGGTACGACCGGCAAAGTTTGTCTGAAGTCACCCGCCAACAATATCATGGCACCGCCAAATATTTCTTGGCTACCTCACAAATCTTTCAAGTTTCGATCTAAAGTTTCAAGTGACTTTTTGTGTGCCATTGTACACTCATCCCATACGATAATCTTGCACTCTTGCAAGACAAAATTCACTTCAAATATTTGAACAAAATGTTTCACAAATATTAATACTAACCCTGAATGATCTCGCTAAAAAACCACAAAACTCTTATTATAGCACTTGATTTAGATTTACACAAAATAAAATCACTTAAATTGTATCCAACACGAACAAAGCAGAGACGATGGCTACACCAATAGCCGTATTTTATTATCGCCGATGATCCATATAGATCATTGGTTTTGTACGCATTAAAACAACAACACGAGATCCTGTTGTTTTTGTAATGCACACAAAACCAATGATCTATATGGATCATCGGCGATAATAAAATACGGCTAATATATGCAAACATACACTCGAGTGGAGTGTGAATGGTAGAATCGGAGAAACGATGTTTGTTCTCTGTTCACTCACGTCGTTGGCTCAACAGATGATTTTTTCGTTGGAAAGGTATTGATTTTTATATACAAACCTGCTACAAAAGAATACCTTTCCAACAAAAAGAGAATCATAAGATTCGGTGTTGTCAAACTCGAAATATAAAACAACAAACATTTATCAAACTCATTTTTATATACATACTAGCAAGCCTATGCGCGCTTCGCTGAGCACATTTCCAAGGGGCTGTTCCCTATAAAAAAAATCCAGTTTAGTTAAGAGGCGTAAAATTCTTTCAATTCGTCAGGCTTGAGAAATGCTAAAGCTTAAATAAAAAACGTTGCATAAAATTCGTTTTTAAAATATTTTACATTTTATTCTAATGCTTTCTTATCAACAACATTTTTGGTTTCTCCATCTTTTACGTAAACAAAAAGTGCGGTCGGTTTCCCTACTATAGAACACCCAAAATACAGTTAACCATGAGAAAACACCGGATATTCTAAATCTGTACAGCAGATTTTTAAAGACTAACCTTGCGCTTTATTTATAGTGATGGCAAAAGCAAGGCGAATAGGAAATTGAAGACGTTTAAAATCATATGGCAAATCAGGTGGAATCATTGGAATTCTAGGAATTAAAACGTCTTCCCCTTTATATTTACCACTCAGAATCGTAGCTTCAATCAGATTGTTCATTAAACTTTTTTACAGCAAGTCTCGTACCATTGCAAAGTTTTAGTTGATTGATGTTACGGAGCATTATAATCGGGGCTCCAACTTTTAGCGCTAAATAATGAGGTGGCGGTCCTGGTAAATCAAGTGAATTCAAAAATTCCATCGGATAATTCACTACGTCATCCTAATTTATTTTAGTGTCAACTGATTTGTAGCCAAAAAATTGTCCATCTATTTCCTCCAAAATAGATGCATTAATATCAGCGATATCTTTATTTTTGCCAGCCAATATAGCTCTTTCACTTAACCAAGTTTGATTTTTATAGTTCTCCACTATACTTGGAAACACACTTTGAACCAATTCTTTCTTTGAATCCCTTATACAATAGAAATCGGTTGGCAGTGTTATTAGGCCATTTGAACTATCAACGGGCATTTTTCCATTCCCAATATCCAACAGCTGCTTTGAAAATTCTGCCGCAGATGGATCGTTTCGTAACTGTGCACGAACATTTGTAGTAGTGTAATTGTTTTAACATATCTCCACAAAGGAGAGGAAAGGCAGGCATTGAGACATCCGCAGCAGTGGAACGGGGTATGACCGGCAAAGTTTGTCTGAAGTCACCCGCCAACAATATCATGGCACCGCCAAATATTTCTTGGCTACCTCACAAATCTTTCAAGTTTCGATCTAAAGTTTCAAGTGACTTTTTGTGTGCCATTGTACACTCATCCCATACGCTAATCTTGCACTCTTGCAAGACAAAATTCACTTCAAATATATGAACAAAATGTTTCACAAATATTAATACTAACCTTGAATGATGTTCGCTAAAAAACCACAAAACTCTTATTATTATTATAGTACTTGATTTAGATTTACACAAAATAAAATCACTTAAATTGTATCCAACACGCACAAAGCAGAGACGATGGCTACACCAATATATGCAAACATACACTCGAGTGGAATATGAATGGTAGAAACGGAGAAACGATGTTTGTTCTCTGTTCACTCACCTCGTTGGCTCAACAGATGATTTTTTCGTCGGAAAGGTATTGTTTTTTTTTTAAATACAAACCTGCTACAAAAGAATACCTTTCCAACAAAAAACGGATCATAAAATTCGGTTGAACTGGGCATTGAAAATCGGTTTGGGGCTTAATCCAAATATGTGCAAATGTTTAGTCATTTCAAGAACAATGGTGGACCCTCTCGTATTTTCCATCTATCAGGCTAAATAATAGCTCACCAATTCAATTCGTGGAGTTTTGAAAAAATCTTGGCGTGGTATTCAATAGAACACTTACATCGAATAACCATATAAATTTGATAGTGAGGATTATGCCGTTCTTCGAAACTTGTGGACCGCTCAGAATCTATAGTCTCAGAAGATATGCGCGCGTCTCACATCTTGCTAAGAACTTGTTGGATATTTCTTTTTAGGACAATGTCAAAATTCGTACACTGATTCTTTTTTTTTCAGCCTAATCAAAGAAAGACACCCAACGTATCCCTACAATAAAATCCAGTTTTCATAGCTCAACAGATCTGGCTGTTTAATTCTTCCAAGTTTCTCTTGCTTATCATCTGAGAGACAATATTTCATTGCTGCCATCCGCCTTTGGAGAGAGATGCACGTCGATTAAGAAAAGGAATTAAGGCTTTTCCTGACGAATCAGAGTAACTAGTTTCTTAGTCATAGCGTATCTCTAGCATCCCCATGAGCGATTTGTAGTTCTTCCCTTAGCTCAACTACATAATCTTCATTATTATACATTAGATCCACGAGTTTTATCAAATTCAAGGGTAACGAACATTGTCGTCCGAATACTAATTCGAAGGGTGTATATCCTATTTCTGCATGTACTTCGGTGTTATAAAAAAAAACATAATATGGTAACCAAGCACACCAGTCTTTATGCTTTTCAGTTACGAAGCTCCTGAGGTATGGGAATTTTCTAATGCTCCTTTACTTTCGTGATTGTATTCCGTAGACTGCATTTGTTCTATTTTTAGTAGTTTGCACGTATCCTTAAAAATGTTGTCGATGAATTCGGTTCTCTGATCCGATCTGATTGTCTTGGGAACTCCATATTTAAGGATAAGGCATTCTACTAGTCCTTTGGCTACTGTGCTAGATTCCTTATTCGCTAATGGAATAGCCTCAGTGAATTTAATCAGTTCTTCTTGTAGGGTAAGTATGTACCTGTATTCCTTTACCGATTCGTCTAGTGGACCTACTAAGTCCAGATAAATTTTGTCGAAGCTTGATTTGGCGGTAATACTTTACATAGGTAGCTATGTCATTCTGCATTCCTGTCCAGAAATATGTTCTTTTAATCGTCTTAATCATGCGGTTTATTCCTGCATGTCCACTTGTTGGTATATGTGGTAATCGTTGAGCAATAGTTTATCTTTGTAAGGATCAGTTATTTCTATACATTTGCTTATTAGGTGCGCCTTAACATTACTTTTTTTTAAACATTTCTCCTAAGATTTTGTAACTCGTGAATTTTGTATTCTCGACAGCCGTCTGCGAGCTTTCTAATTTCTTCTTTCGCAATGTATTGTTCATCAATTGCTAATAGCCCGCAAATTCTGTGTACATCCCTCGACAACATTTTGACAAATGATCCCGATCGAGCTGTTGTGCCTTCCTTGGACCTTCTTAGGATTATACAATTTTTCTCTGGGATGTATGCCAAAACTTAGTTGGATCCCAGGATTATATCTTTCACTTGATATTGATTTATATTGTCTTCGAAACTGTTACATTTTTTAAGCTCTATTATTTTTTGACCATGCTATGGGGGCTTGAGTAGTTCTGTGATAACGTGAGTATTTTTTTCCATTTTGGTTTCTTGTACATATATCAGTTTGATTTTTCTCTATCGATTTTCCTACCGTTGATTGTGACCTAGTAATAGGCCTAGCTAGCCAGTAGTTGCTAGTAAAGTCAAATTCCACACGTAAAACAAATACAACAACCGGCTGGCTACAACGTTTGATTTTATCCCCAGTCAAAAGCAACTGGCTAGGAATTTTACGATTTCTCCGGGCTAGGCTGCGCCGAAAACGATATTTTTTATTAATAGACGTTGGTAGCTGTGTTCTCTTGACAGAAGTAGGGACACACACGAGAAATAGACAGCAATAGAAAGACGGCAGTGGAAGAAAGACAAAAGGTCAGAAAAATTATTTTAGAATGCTGCACAGGGTGTTTCGTTAATCAATTTTATTAAGCATTTTATAAAAGATACATTTAAACATTCACATATGTGTTAGGCTAAATAATTTTGTTTTGTCATTCGATTGCTTGCTATTTTTTATTAAAATGCTATTACGCACTCGTACATAAAATCTTGTAGGATATTCTTTTTCTCTGTTGTCACTTAGTTTGATGTTTTTCTCCTTTCGATCTTCCTTTTTATCTTAGTCTGTCATATTGTTACATTTAACATTAACATTTTTACATTTTTTAAACTGTCCGGATTAGGTGTAGCCGCAAATTTTAAGCAATGCTTTAACATTTTAATTTTGTTTTGTTTTGATTATTGCTTACCTCTCTCTTTATCGGTATTGTTAAGTATTTTACGGCAGAATTTTCCTTTTTCTCGCGACCGCACGCTAAATATTTATGATAATGTTTACCCATTTCCAAAGTTTTAAATTTTACTTTCACTTATTTTATACATGGAACACCCTTAAATACTTTGACAGTTGACGGCTGATGTCATAGAAACGAAATCACACGTACCAACTTGAAGGTATACAAAATCGACTTGCTTTGGCTGGCTAATAATAATAAATAAAAAAATATATTTTGAATTTTTTGTGACAGTGTCACATATATTCGATAAACTCGACGTAATTTGGCAGTCCTTACAGGGACGAACCACAACCAAATTTACAGTTAAAAACAAAATATCTTCACTTAAAACCAAACTTGGTTTCTGGATAGAATGTGTTAACCAAAAAAATTACGAAAGTTTTACTCTTTTAAACAGATTTTTGGAAGAAAATATGTTGGAGGTAACTTCAGATGATGAAAGAAGCATACACCAAAATTTGGTTACCATTAAAAAATCTTCGGAAGAGTATTTCCCCGAGAAAATGGACGACATCGACTGGCTACAGAATCCGTTTGCAAATTATAGCAAACCATTGATGTTTATTGTGCCAGCCAGAGTATGAATATTAGATCAACATCAAATGTTCATCCCTTCTTAAACAAAATTTTGAATCAGAAGATTCTAATTCGAATACATTTTGAGTTGGACTGAAAGATGAAAACCCTGCAGTCACAGAAAAAGATCTTATGGTTCTCCTTCCATTTGTAACCAATGCGAGGCTGGGTTTTCGGCTTACACTTACACAAAAAACAAATACAGAACCAGACTGGACGCAGCTCCAGATCTTCGCATTCAGTTGTCGGACATTAAACCTAATTTTAAGGATATTTTAAGTAAATATGTGAAAAAATGTCATTCTTCACTGTATATTTTGCCGAAGTAATAAAACACATTGCCTTTTTTTTTAAGTCGGGAAAACTTTATAAAAAACTCGGCTGTCTTTATTTCCTAACTTTAGCACTCGTTGGGGTTGATTTTCTAACTAAAAGATACTGATCGCGTATTAAGGGAGTGAGGCTCCCACATATACGCATTTTACTGAACGATCCGACACGCTTCACATTGAAAAGTTACAACGTATTTTTCAAACATTTTTTTTTTTCCCGGGGTAGGTGAAAATCTTGCATAGACACTATGAGGACAGACGTGTGCTCATAGTAGTGTGAGATTCTTACTCACTAAAAAACACCTCCCTTCGATGTAAATTTGTTAGTTATTGCAACTAAGTAAGGACTTATCAAGCAATTTTTTTTATCACGATATAGAGACGTTTGGCAGGTGCCTTTCCACTGAAAGTTCCTGCTTGTTCCGCTATTTAAGCGCGATTCATTTTTATCGTGCTAAGTCCAAGGGTTTTGTCCTTTGTAGACGGCGCAGTACATTTCTTTCGTCCAGAAGTTGTAGGACTGTATTATTAACATGTTCGTTAAGTCGATTTTTGTGCTTTCGCGCGAAGCTTTTAG
This sequence comes from Criorhina ranunculi, assembly GCA_951813785.1. Lineage (NCBI taxonomy): Eukaryota > Metazoa > Arthropoda > Insecta > Diptera > Syrphidae > Criorhina > Criorhina ranunculi. Next base: position 19,795,062 of record OX638382.1, on the reverse strand, counting down.
TTTCATCTTCTACAGTAGGAATTCCAAGATCTCTGTGAATATCATCATTTCTTATGTACCACGGTACGTGTACAATTTCTCGTAGCACTTTATTTTCAAAAGTTTGTAAAATATTGGCGTTTGTTTGTTTGGTACAACCCCAGAGTTGTATACCATATGTCCATACCGGCTTTAGCACTTGCTTGTATAAAAGCAGCTTGTTCTCAGAAGTAAGCTTGGAATGTTTCCCTAGTAACCAATACATTTCTCTGTATTTTGTATCTAGTTCTTTACGTTTCTTTTTCACGTGCGACTTCCATTTTAGTTTTGCGTCAAGTGTCATTCCGAGGTATTCAGCCTCTTTTGCAAAGGGGATACGAACCGAGTTTTGAAGATAGGTAAGCTGTTCGTTTTCTTATATGTGAAGTTTACATGAACAGATTTGGTCTCGTTAAGGGCTTTTTTTCTTCAAGGGCTTTTTCTATTACATCCGCGATTATGTGCACCTGATCAAAATCCAAACTGGTGATCAGGGATAAGATTTTGTTCCTCGATGATCGGCTGTAAGCGCTTAAGTAATATTCTCTCAAAGATTTTTGATATGATTGGGAGCAGCGAAATGGGTCTATAAGACTTTTTGTCACTCGGCGGTTTTCCTGGTTTAAGTATCATTATTACTTCCTCGATTTTCAATTGGCTCGGGACGTATTCTATTCTAAGCGCAGCGTTTATAATGTGGAGGAGCTTGATTATAGCTTTTCTAGGCAAAATTTTTAGGACTTCTCCGGTTATTAAGTCGCAGGAGCTTTCTTTGGTTTTAGTTTCTTTTGAATAAGTGCTCGACCATCGAACGGCTTAAATGTTTCTTCTAAATGAGCAGTGAAAATGTCCGCTTTTTCTTGGTTCCCCTTTGCCCATTCGTCATCACTTTTCTTGATAGGCGGCGTAGGGATTTTTGGTCTTTTGGTGCCTTTTACAGCTTTCCAAAGCGAATAATTAGATTCTTTTCCCGCTGTTAAGCTTTCGAGGTAAGCGCCTATTGCATGATTCTTTAAATTGCTTATCGTCTGTTTCAGCAGGTTGTGGCTGTGGAGCACGACTTTGTTGCCATTTCTTACGCGCTTTTCTTTTTTCCTTTATTATTTCTTGTATTTCCGGTGGATATTTTAGGCCGCAGTTTGTGGGCTTTTTTCTTTCGTGAGGAGTATTATTCCACCCGGCGCTCTGTACGATTTCAACGAGGCGATCAACTTCGTTTTCAAGTTCATAGGGCGTCTGGATCGGTACTCCTAGTTCAATGTTGTCTTCGATTTCTTTCCTGAAGCTTTCCTAATTAGTATTTCTACCAGTTAGTCTCGCTTGATCTTCTTTTTTATTAAGAGTTTTGCTCATCGTCAGAATGACTGGAGAATGGTCAGAGGAGAGGTCAAAACTTTCGTCAATTTTTACGAAATTGGCAGGTATTCCTTTTAAAATGAAGAAGTCGATTAGATCGGGTATTTTTGTGACATCAGTTGGCCAATATGTCGGTTTTCCCGTCGAATGAAAGTCACAACTGTGCTCCATACCCGCTTCATAAAGCGCTCTACCTTTTTGTGAGATGCATCTTGAAACCCAGAAAGTGTGTTTCGCATTAAAATCGCCACCGATAATAAAATTCGGTCTAAGCGCCTTAAATACATCTGTGAAATCACTTTTTTCAAGCGCGCATCGCGGTGGACAGTAGATAGATGAGATATTAAAGAAATGTTGTCTACTTTTTACGCGTACCGTGCTTACTTGTATAGCTTCTAGTTCTATTTTAAGGTCTTCAGAATGTGCGATAGAGTCTTTAATGTACAAGGAAGATCCGCCTCTCGCCTTTTCTGATGGGTGATAAGCGTGATAGTCGTAGCCTCTTATATTTGTATTAGATTTCTTCTTCAGATGGGTTTCTGAGATCAAGCATATGTCAATATCTTCCTTTCGTATGAACATTTCCAACTCGTCAAGTTTTTGTAAAAGTCCATTTGCATTCCATGTTAGTATTTTCATACGTTTCATATTCATATTCTCGTTGGGGTGCGCGCTTTTCTGCTATTATTTTCGATCTTGACTAACCTCTCAAAAATAAGTTTATTTATTTTACTTTGTTCCTCAAGTTTTGTAAGAATAACCGAAAAGACGTGAGATACAGGGTCCGCAGAACTTTCGGTTCCTTCCTTTTCTGACGCCGCAGCTTGGGCGTATGTTTGCGGGCTTGTTGTCTGACGTCCAGAGCCCGATGGCTGTTCTTTTGTCACTTTTTAAAGGGTTTTATTTAGCTTCACTTGTCGCTTTGATTCAAATCTTGCAATCGATTTTAAACGCACTTCCCGATGAGCTAGAGACTTGAAACTTAAAACATAGCTCAGAATCGGGAGACAATGCAATAAAGGGTGTCCAATGTCATTCTAAATCCAAAATGGCGGACGCCATCTAGCTTCTCATTTCGCTTGGTTCAAATCTTGCAATCGATTTTACGCACACTTCCCGGTGAGCTAGAGACTTGAAACTTAAAACATAGCTCAGAACAGGAATACAACGCAAAATTCAATATGGCGGACGCCCCAGAATGACGTCTGAACCTTTTTAAAGGGTTTTCTATAGATCGACCTGTTGCGTCGCTTCAAATCTTGCAATCGATTTTACGCACACTTCCCGGTGAGCTAGAAACTTGAAACTTAAAACATTGCTCAGAACAGGAAGACAACGCAAAATTCATGATGGCAGACGCCCCAAGATGACGTTTGAACCTTTTTCTTCACGACACCCTTGATATATGTATCGAATTAAAGGGTTTGACTAGTAGAATACTATAAGCTACGGAACGTTATTCTAAATCTAATATGACGGAGGCCCCAAGATGGCGGCCGAACCTTTTTCTTCGCGACCCCCTTTATATTTTATGAAAGGGTTTGACAAGAAGAATACGATAAGCTACGTGACGTTATTCTAAATCTTATATGGCGGACGCACCAAGATGTCGCTTGAACCTTTTGCTACACGACCCCCTTGATATGGGTATTAAATGAAAGTGTTTTACGAAGGGAAAATGACAATCTGCGTGATGTTATTCTAAATACAATATAGCGGAATCTGTGTTAGTAATCAGGATTTTAAGTATGGATAGAAATAATAATACAAATTTGTCACATGTCTCTGTTATAATCTGGCATGCCATGACGGCATACACCTTATCCATCATAAAGAAATGCAATTTTCAGCAAAAATTAATCACGGAATGGCCGAGAGAAAGATGTTGCCAATAATTGTGTCATCGGCCTCCACAGTCCATAAAATACAGGGTAGGACTATTGACCATGCTGTGGCGTATTTAGGCTCCAGACTCTTTGAGGAGGGCCAGGCGTATGTAGCATTGAGTCGCGTTAGGACTTTTGAAGGGCTGTGTATCGAGAAGCTAGACTGTGAAAAGTAAACAGGAAAGAATCCATATAATAAAGACACAATGAGAGAGTTGGAAAGGATAAGAAGTTTGCGTAATGATACCAACTCACGTCTAATTAATGAAACTAAAAACTAGAAAATAAAAATAAGGTATAAAAACTTTTAAGTTAAACGGTTTTATTTTAATCAGGGGACGCATTGAAAATTTTCTTTTTGTGGAGCATGGAATCAGTCTAGTCATACACGTTTTTATTTAAGTCTGATAAAAGCTCCAGATTATAACTTAATCCAATGACGTAGCGACAGAAAGTGGCCCTTGGCATCCGACTGGAGAAGACTGCAATGCTATCTGACTTGCATGATTTCTCACAAGAAATCAGTATCTTTCAGGGACCCAGATTTATATTTTTATTATTTTCTAGTTTTTGGTACAGCCCCTGATTAAAATAAAAATGTTAAACTTAAAAGTTTTTTACCTTATTTTTATTTCTTAGTGGTTTTGTGACCAGAGACCGATGGCGTTTCTATTACAACTTTGTCTTTAACGCTCCTAGGCTTTGCCTTACTTCTCGGTTTCGAGAACTGGTTTAGGGGCTTTAAGAATTTATCACGTCTTTTTTGCAGTTCCTTGGCTACTTCACAGCCTCGATAGTTAGCCGGATGTTTTCCCTTGCAATTACTACACGTTGCTGAGATTTGTTTACTTACTCCACAGTCTTTGGAAAGGTGGTTTCCGGCGCATTTTACACATCGCGGCTCTTTCTGACAATACGTCTGGGTATGATTGAATCCTTGGCAGCGTTTGCACTGTGGGATTATTCTTGTATTCTTACGCATAGGTTCAATTTTGACTACGATATTAAGAATCGTCTTTATTTCGTAGATTTTTTCCAATTTTTCGGCTTTATCGAAGGTTAAGATAAAAAGGGGAAGGCCGCGCTTGACCGCAGTTTCCTCACCTTTCGACTGTTTCTTCTCTCGTCAACTTTTTTAAAGTCTCTTTTTCTTAGGTCACTGACTACATCTTCTTTTGAGCACGATGCATGAAGTCCTCTAGCTACGACACATAAAAATATCCAAACCGCACTTCAAGGAACGATGTTTTCTGTTAATATCAATATGGGGGTCCGCCAAAAAAAGTTTGATCATTTAGGGTTCCATAGCCGAAAAAAATTGGGAACCTCTGCTCTAATTGCTAGCTTGTTTAAAAAAAAAAACGCCCCTAATGACACATACATATGTTCATTTGTTTCAGTTGATCAGAATCCCATTTGATGCGGCTCAAAGCATCAGCTGTACAATTATATTTTCCGGTGTCCATTTGATACAGAAGTTCTAGTAGTAGTCTGAATTTGGTTAGTCTACTTGAGGATTCTTTAAGGCAAAAAGGTATACTAAGGGTCTATGGTCTGTTATTATTTTAAATTTTCTTCCAAAAAGGAATGGACGAGAGTGTTTTATTGCCTCTTTTTCTCTTTTTCGATAGTACTGTAATTCTTTTCCGCGCTATTTAGGGTTTTGCTTGGATAACAAGTAGGTTTGTCATCAAAGTTTGACAGTACAGCTCCTGAGGCAAAACCTGAGGCGTCTGTCCGTAAAATGAATTCCTTGTCGAAATTCGGGAATTGTAAAATTTGGGGGCTAGTGAGAATTGTCTTTATAAGTTGAAAGGACTTCTGACAGTCCAGGCTTAAATTGAACTCTACATCTTTTCTAAGTAATTTATTAAGAGGAAAGACTATTGTAGCGAAGTTGGGTATACATTTTCCGTGGTAATTTGCAAAGGCTACCAATCTTCTCACCTCGTCAGCATTTGTAGGTGTACGATAATTGCTCATAGCCGCTGGTTTTGTTGGATCTGGCCGAATGCCTTTGTCGGAAATAATGTGTCCTGGGTACATACAGTACCTCTTTGGGTAGGAAAGCAAATTTTCCTGGATGAATTTTTAGATTAACTTCCCTAAGTCGTTTGAACACATCGATCAAATTTCTGTTGTGATCTGTAAGACTTTTGCCAAAAACTATAAGGTCACCGAAGTATACGAAACAGCGTGAGTAAGTGAGTCCGGCCATGGCTACCTTGGGAAGTGGGGGCTAATGTATCGTCACAGAATTCGATACTGTTTAAGGAGTCCCTCAAGCTTTCAGCCCGTTTGCTGTCGTCAAACTTCAGTGTCGGCAGTCTTTGGGTTGTATTAAAACTAAAATGTTCACCACTCAAAATGACGCTTCTTGGTGGCTTCGTAAGAAATGGGGTGATTTGTGGTGGTTCGGGTGTGTCCAGTCATTCGTCGTAGGTATCTGGGGTGACGTTCCTAATACTGTCATTCGTTATACTTTCAGAATTACTTTTATACTCGCTTGCCTGGGTACTCATACGTTTTAACGCTATGCGTTCTAGCTCGGTTAGTTTACTCTGGTTGATTTTGTAAAAGTGACCGGCAAATGTTTCCCAAAGTAGCTGAATTTGCTGAAGTTTCTTCTTAGCGCTGTCGGGAGTCCTAGTGCGGGTAGGCGTTTTTTTTAAATGCTATCTTAACACTTCGCAAACTGGATTAACGATGTCTATCAGCCACTAAGTTTTTGGAAAATGTATTTTCTTAGTTTTCAGTTAAGTCCTTAGATTGTTTAAGTAAAGTATAAGTTAGATTACGTCGAAAGACATAGAATAAGTATTTAGTTTAGCTTAGATTGCCCATGTAGGGCCAGTAAGTTAGAATCACATAGTTAAGATAACTAAGCTAGTTTTAAGCATTTTTGTCTAGCAGTAAGAGTAATGAATTTAATGAATAAAAATGCCTTTAAAACGAAAATTAACGATGTCTCAAGTTCGAGAAAACTCATCGACTTGGTTGCCTAAGTGGAGGGAGGATGTGTTTGGAGGTGGGAGAAGAATTCAGTATTCAGATTTTATTCTTGTACTTTATTTAGTATTCATATGAATGCTTCTATATATAAAAACTTTTATTTTTTTATTTTTGTAAATTCCTAATTGTTTTTTTAAATTAAATCGCTGAAGGTCTTGTACCTGGCCTGGATTCTAGGTGGTTGATTACGTTCAAAATGAACTTCCTTTGGAAATTTTGTATGCCCAGGTAAACTAGTCCCACGAGTACTGCGATCAAGCCTAAAATAGTTGCGGTGTGGTCGGGTTGATGTTGAGTCAGGTTGGCAGGGCTCAACGGCTGGGGTCCGGTGTTGATGACATTGGATTTACTTTCCTTCCTTCCCATTCCTGGCTATCTTATTGAAGATTTTCGTGAGCAGGGTGTGCTACTGGGCCTCTTCTTGTTTTCGCCTGGCCTTCTTGATTCCCCGGTCTTCTCGCAGAGTCCGCCGGAATGCTTTTATTTGCTGCGCGTATTTCCGGCGGTCTTCGGAGTTGGTGCCTGGGATGTTGCTAAGGTGGTACAGCTCTCGTATTTGTTGTCTCAATTTAACTGTTCGTCCTCCTCTGGTCGACGGAAGTGCAGTGGGAGGCGGGCTGATCAATTCGGCCTCCTTTCGTCGCGATTGGCAGCTGCAGTATTCCGCTATGGTCAGATTTCTGGGTCCTTGGTTTGGGGTGTCTTCTGGGGACAGCGTGGCAGGTCTTATCCCGGAGTTCTTCAGCAGTTGTTCCGCCTCGGCAACGAACCGAGTGGCGAGGGCCAGTATATTCTTACTGGAGGTAGTAGAGTTTTCTCGCCTCTGGGTTGTATCGAGGGCAAGCTGGAAAGTTCCTTCTCTTGGCTGGATCGCCATGGGAGGTTTTCGTTGTTCTCACGCTGGTTATTACGAAGTAGACAGTGGAATCCTAGTCCTGCGACTCAAAATGTTGGCAAATGCCTCTACAAGCGTTAAACGCTTTATTATAGAGCGAGCCGTAAACGAGCCGAAGTGCAGAGGATTTAAATTGAGCGAGTTGCTCGTTAAAATAAAACACTCTGCTTGGTTGGTTCAGAATAAGAACTACGAATTTTATTTCAAATCCAATGGGTTTTTATACAAAATGTTAAGTTCAATTTACATTCAATTTTCCTTTCAATCTTCTCAATTTCCGGCCTTCGATAATTGAACCCTAATCACCTCACACCTCACTCGCGCATATCAGTATTATTTTTCTTATGCACTTGACAAAACACCGATGCATGCATTTGTAACATGACCGTTCAGAATATTTTGGTTGTCGCCGCTCGCTATCGTTTAGTGACGAGTGCATGCACGATCCAGATGTGTACACACAATAAGAGTGGTTATCTTTGACCATGAACTCGGCATTGTTTGAAAGTGAGGGAAATGCATTTAATGTATACCATGTGTGTTTTGTGTTTAGTAAATCACGGCTGAAGATCATACCGAGTTTTTTTTTTACTTTATCCATAGAGTCTATCGGGGTGTTGTTCAGCGTGATAAAAAAAAAGTATGATAGATTAACAGGCTTCTTGGAGATAACTATGCATTTAGATTTTTGTGCGTTTGTGCGTCTCGACCACAGCGCTATATCTGTAGAATCCTCAATTAAGCTGTCCTGAGAAATTGGTGGAAGTTCTTCGGTTTTACGTATCTAAAAAAGGAATAATATATTTAATACCTGAAATTGTAATAAACAGTTACTATACAAACCTGACGTAGTTTGATTTGTCTGCCTTTTTCATGTGTTTGCATCATAACAGCAAATATATTTATGCCTTGTGGTGGAAATGCATAACCTGTACAATTCTCTGGGCACTGACATTCGGAAACAAGATGCTTTTGCCCAGGAAGAATAATGTGCCGCCAATTTGAACCCACACCTAAAATAAATAATTAATTAATGCTTAATAAATTCATTGTTAAAGCATATACATATATGTACACGTGGTGTAAGAATGAAGTTTTTTATATCCTACTACTAATGTCAACGTAGTCAGACAAACGTCGCTGTTCCGAACGTTTTCGTGATGAACACTCGCAAAACTTTCACAGATAACTTATCATTATGTACGCATTAAAAATGTAACAGCACATTAATCTATCGTGTATGGATAAGCCACAGTAACTATTTTAAAGTAAAAAAAAAAAAACATAAAATTGAAGACTTCATGTTTATTAATCCTTATCAACATAAATGTCAAAATTTTATAATTATTAGTTGGATGTCTTTGAAAGTAAACAAAGTGTAAAAGGGCATTTTAAAGACATTCGGTTTTGCTGCGATGTTTACGTGCATGTTAAGAGGGAACGGGAAATGAGTAGGGTATATGACTGATGATGTTGTTTTTACTATGTTAAGGAGGAATCCCTATATTCGACAGAACGTCCGATGCTTAAGGGTAAACTGATGTTCCTTCAAAGCATGGTGCGTATTGCTGGGTGAAATGTTAAAGATTTTGTTAATGAAAAAAAAGCGATACTCAAATAACTTAAGTGTACCTGTATGAAGTCGGGGATGTTAATCATATGCATTTTGCATAAAGATCTTTGCCTATATGCTTCAAAGGTCTAGTTGACACAAGAATTGAAGCCAGCAGATAACACAGAACGCCGTACTTTCGCTAAATAGGTGTTATTGATTTAAAATGACACCTCTTGTTGGAAGACCCTGTAGTTTTTTGCAGTATTTTTTTGTTTTTTGTTTGCATGTAAAGACCGATTGATTTTCAGAATAAGCAAGTTCAAAACTCTTTTGACTTCCACATGCATAAGGGGCAATGTTGAACACCAAATCAATGCTGCATTGTCGAGCCGAATCATAAGACGTCGATTTATTACAATAATTTCGTCGTGTATGCATCACTCCTAAAGCGGGATTAGTATCGAAAAATAACCTTGAATTCGACCAAGATGCAAATGGCAAATGGAGCAACACAAGGAAATACATATTATTTAAAAATAAAAAAATTAATGAAACCCTATTTCCCCGAACACATGATAACATTTATGTTTCAACCGGAAAAAGATTCTAAATAGATTATGATTGTGGATTTGCCGACACGAGGTACAGACTTCAGCCCCATTGAAAACTTGTGAGCCGACGACGGACGGGTCCTAAAATTATACATCCCAAAAAAATGCGAACCAATTTTTCTAAAATATTAATGAGATCAGGTAAGGAATACCACCAACAAACTGCCATACTTTGGTTGAAAGTCTAAAAAAAGAAAGGTTTGTCTCTGTGATAATAAGGGGTTTTCTGTTAAATATTAATAACTTCTTCTTTCATTAATTTAATTCATTTTCTTCTTCATTTATTTTTTTTATTTTACTCTCCCTTCTTAACGAGCTTCCGAACCGTGGAACGGTCTCTTTCTTAGAGAATGAAGCCTCCCATCATCTTCCATTCCGGGCATGGTTTTTCCAGTTCCTCAGACCAAGTGTTCTAGCATACGCCATAGCTTGGTCTCTTAAACTGAGTTTTATTCTTCCTTATCGCCTCGAACCGAGATCCTCTTGGGTTTTGACCTTTTTTTGCATTTTTGTGCCGTGTCTTGTTTTGATACATAAAGCTTAAACTATATAAGCCGGTTACGGCCCATTTGGGCTACCCCCGAGCGAGAGGATTAGCCGAGGCAGTTCCGTTTCTTTCTGATAACCACCAGACATTCTGGTACTGCTTTTGTACGTCCCTTACATCCCTTCATACTCACCTACTAAATCGGAGGCGTTTAGATTAGATTATTGTGATATCCTCTATTTAAAGCTCCTCCATGATTCCGGAGTGAGTGATAAAACCGGCTTAGTCTTTGGGTGAACTGGTGGTGATATCCTCCGCCATAAGGTAGGGGTTACCTAGAAAACGATGACGTGTTTTTGTGAGACAGTTACAGTGGCACAGTATGTGTTCTGCTGATTCTTCGTCTTCGTTGCACATTCTACAAGTGTTGTCTTGTGCTATTCCCATAGTCATGAGATGTTTTTTTAACCCGGCAGTGTCCGGTTAGAAAGCATGTGACGACTCGAATCTGACTTCTTGTTAGTCGTAGAAGCTGTTTCGTTCTTTTTTGGGAAGTGGTTGGTATAAAAGCTTTGGCTTGTCTGTTACCTTCTACTTCTGTCCAGTAATGTTGTGATTTGTCTTTCAATCACTTGTTTATACAGCCTTTAGCTGTACTTGTTGGGAGGCCGCAGAATGGTCTTGGCATCATAAAGGTTGATGCAGAACCTTTTCTGGCTAGTTCATCTGCCTTTTCATTACCTTCATATCCGCTATGACCCGGTACCCAAATGAGGTGAACTCTGTTTGTGCTAGCCAGTGCTATGAGTAATTGGAGGCAGTCCCAAACAAGTTTATTGCTTGGAGGGCAGCTTTGCTGTCAGATAGAATGTAAATGGAGTCGTTCATTTACCTCCGTGGAATTCAGACGTGTTCGGCTATTGATAAATCAGTGAGAGTGCTTTAGTAGTGTATTTTGGCAGTGTATTGGCAAGTGGCTGTTTGGCACAGTGTTAGAGGTTGCGACCGCGAACGATCAACGGATCCTGGGTTCGATTCGCGAATAAAAAATACATACATACTTTTTTAATCAAACAATTTACAAGAGAAATAGTGTTATCAAATCCAGTAACCACGTGATGGACAAAAGTGTGCGGTCCGCGCTCTCTGGGGCGGGACCAAAAAAAACAAGTGGCAAAGTGACGTTAGTCAATGTGGCTGGCACATCAGGCCACACACTAACAGGGGCATCCGAGGGTGCCGTTAAACGGAGGAGGAGGCTAATGCCGACTCCTAACTTCACAAAGCGCCGCTCTCTTTCAGCTTCTACTGAGAAGCTGCCAGTGGAAGTGCGGGAGGGGGCGCCATCAACAGCAGCAGCAGCTTCAAATCAACAACAACAGCAACAAGAGGAGTCGCCATTAGTCTCCGACGGTGGGGAAGTATTAGGTATGGGGGAGAACAGGTTTGTCTCCCTCATGGCCTCAGAGGCAGAAGAGGACGACGATGAGCTAGAATCTCTTTGCAGTAGCATCAGGCAGCTACAGCAAAGGGTTCTAGCCATCAAAGCGAAGCAGAGCGCTAGAAGGGAGAAGGAGCTTCAGCTGATGCTCCAACCCCAGCAACAACAGCAGCAGCCACAACTACAACTGCCAAAGCAGCAACAACAACAGCAGCAATCTAAGTTGCCACAGCTGCATAAACAGCAGCAGCAACAGAAAAAACAACAACAACAGCAGCCGCAAAAGAAGCAGCAACAACAACAGCAGCAGCAGCAGCAGCAGCAACAACAACAACAACAACAACAACAGCAGAAAGCAGCGAAGCAGAGGGTGCCTCCAATCAACACCTACAAAATTGAGCTGAAGGACACAATCGAACTGTGTAAGTCGGCCATAGGTCAAAATTTTTACGTAAAGAGATTAAGTGAGGATAGGCATGCGATCCACTGTAATACAGTGGATCAGTATAAAAAAGTCAAGGATCTACTGAGGGACACGACGACGGAGTTCTTCTCCTTCACCCCGAAGGGGGAAAAGCCGCAAACAATGCTGCTGAAGGGGATGGAATCGTCCTTATGAACCTGAGGAGCTCCTTAAGTTGCTCAAAGAGAAGAACAACGACGAGCTCGAGTTCGTAGGAGTTAAGCCGTTTATCACAGCAAGGGCCAAAAGGGAGAAGCGGAAATTACCGTTCTTCCTGGTACAGCTGTCCCCCAAAAGCAAACTGGATGGTCTGAGGAAGATCCATGTCCTAGACTACCAGGTTGTTACCTGGGAAAAATTAAACAGGAGCGACAGCATTTTACAATGCGTTCGCTGCCAAAGGTTCGGACACGCGGCGTCGAACTGCGAAATGCAGCCTCGATGTGTGAAGTGTGGTAAGGACCACAAAGCAGAAGATTGTATTCTGGGTAAGTTTTCTACTAATTGCCTTGAAAAGTATCTCTACCATTAGGTGCTTCTGTGAGGACCACAGTTTCTATAATCCATCTGAGAATTACTTAGCTTAATAAAATAAACACGTACTACACGTAAATTACGAGAGGGATTGTAGAATTGCTCATGAGATACACTCCAACTTGTGACTGCAGCGTATTTCGTGATCCTGTCCTTCTTTACGGAATTGCCTGGAGCCAACACTAATTTTAAAATTTGTATTTTTACTCTCTGTTACACAATGTGCTGCTGGCATTAGTTGTCGTTTACTAATCACAGATCCTCCACACTGGAAAAAGCCATTGGAGATAATAGCCACTTACCATGGTGCAGCTGCGATTCCAATCGGATATCCCGTGTAGGGTGGTTTACATTGTTCGGTTGTGGTGAGATACACTCCACCGCTGTCTTAGCACGAACCGAAAGAAAAAGCAAAACAAAAGTAGCGCGTGGTATAAAAAGAACGATTAAAAGAAAATACATTTTACCAAGATAAGAGATGAAATATTAACAAGCCCTTTTATATGAAATTCGAACATCAGAATAGCTTTGCCGCAGGTAAAATGAAACAGTAAATATTAGAACAACAAAAAGGTTAATGAGTGCCATTAGAAAAAATGTAAACCCTGTCGTTATTTTTTCCTTAAAATTTTTGTTTTAATTTATTCATATTACCACAAAGAGGTATATTATATCTTCATGGTATATGTACAGTACATGTAAAAATAAATCTTTATGTGGGAATAACAATATTCATTAGTAGTCTCTTGCCATCGACTAACAAAGTTAAAAGTTAAAATTCAATCTGTTCAATTTATTAACGTACCATTTATTATAATGTGAATACTGTGCATACACGTATATCCCTGTAAGAACTTCAAAGTCAAAACATCAACAATTTATCTGCTGTTGAATATTACTGTTTTCCGTCAGCTGCCTATCAACAGACTAACGCCAAAGGCAAATTATTTGTGTTACCAAATTCAACATTCGATAACAGATACTTAAATTCACCGCTACCTGAGTCGGTCATTGATGATAATGCTCTAGGATGATTTACAAAAATTTCAAACCTTCTTAAGGACTACCGGTGTATTTTCAATGTTAACAATTTTGTGCATTGTTTTGGACACTTGTTATTACAGAGTTATTAACTGCGCTCACTGCCTTTAGGCTGTCCATGAATATTAAAAAAAAAAAACTAATACTACTTAGATTTTATTTGTTTTTCATGCCGCTGTACAAATTAAGATCAATTACCGATGCACAACGAATTTAGGACGTGTTAAGCATCGCCAGTTTATGAATAGGCGTAATGTTAAAAGGCAAAAAGATCAACAAGGAACAAGTTTATCCCCATTCCCAGTATAAATAAAAGGGGTTGAAGCAGCAATCAGAAATCTGATAGCAAGGCGAACAACAAGATATGGAGGTGGTGATTTAGTAAGGCGCATGCCCCAAATCATCAAGTATCTGAGGTATCAGCTCGACATACCCCATCTAGAAGAAAGACGATCCTATATCTTGCAGCAACTATCGGGGCCTATCTTCACTAAATGTGTCATATAAGATCCTATTCAACGTTCTATGCGAACGACTGATACCATTCTGCAACACACTAATAGACACGTACCAGTGTACCTTCGAGCTCACAGAAAATCCTGGTAAAGAACAATGAGTTTTAAGTCGAGACTCACCACCTTTCCGACGACTTTAAATCCGCATGTGAAAGCATTTCTCATCTTGAGGTCTACAGATCAATAGCAGAATTCGAGTTCACGTGCCACTGTAAAGCAGACATAAACTCTCCAGATTTCAGCAGAAGCTATCAGGATCCGGAAGAACCTAGTCTGTAAATGCCCACTCTTTAAAATCTAGGACAGGAAACTAGAGCAAGAGTCTCATTGATAAACGTTTGTATATAATTCAGGTTGGTTTAACCGAGAACCAGTCGCCCGATCATAGAGTGGCACAATGTGCCTCTTTCTTGTGCAACTCCCCAATAATCTACATATATATATAAAGCAATAAGTCCTGACTGACTCATCATCGCCCAGCCTAAACAGCTAACGCTAGAAAGTTGAATTTTGGATAAAAGTTTCCTTTTGTGGCTCCAAAACGGAGATACAAGGTGTTCAAGTTTGTGTGGAAACAAAAATTTAAATTGGAATTAAGAATTGAAATTTGGTAGGTATATTCTACAATAAAAATAAAGAAACACGTGTTTCACCGTTTTTCAAAATTATGAATACGGGCCAAGATACAGAGTGTTAAAATTTGCAGATTTATAGTATGCGCAACCGTAGCCACGGGCACATCGGTTCGCGATCGTGTGTTGTTTTTGTTTTGCCGAGTTGCGCAAGGATATTATTTCATTTATTTTTCTTTTGTCGTATTCTTGCTTCTATAGATACAAGTTAACACGATGCAAGTGGGACACGAGCAAGCAACATGATTGACATCTGCTGACCTGGCAGATTTACTTCCTCAGGTGCGGATACACGCGCCGGCCCATGGTGATTACTCAGCAGATTGGACACGGGGACGTAGGCTACGAGTGTGGCGGAAGATTAGTTTTAAGTTAGTCTTAGTTTGACCATTGTTAAAACCAGAGCTCGAAATATTATAATAAAATTACCTAAACGAATATCGGTACGCGTTTTTATTCGAACAGTTAGGCCAACCTATGGTTGGCGTTCGCATTTTTTTGGTGTCCTAAAGGACATCCTTTACTTACATTTCGTAGTTTATTTACAATGCATTCCCAGTTCGAAGTAATTCGACGCGGAACGGGTGTGTGTGTGATTTGGTTGGATGGATCTTTAAGTATCTATGAGACTACTGAACCGATTTCAAAAATTCAGTATTGAAATGGTGACACTTTTAGCTACCTTTCACATTTGAAAGTTAAATAGGAACAGACGATTTTTAACGACTTAGTATAAACCTTAGTATGTATTGAACGCGTGCGAAGCCGCGGGGTACTGCTAGTATGAAATAAATGAAATGATTTAACAAAATCAAATTATTTCAAAAAGTTTCCGTGCTAGTATTATACACATACATATCTGACAGCGAGAATATGAGCATTACTAGTGAACCATCTCTTTCTCCTAGAATTATAATAATCATGTACCACCTTTGAAGTCGGATTTTTGTCAAAAATCAACATGTTCCTCCTACGCCCTGCCCCATTTATAATTAGTACAGTAGACTGTGGAGTTTTGTTGATCGATATTGTTGACTATTTGAAAGCAAGTGTTTTTGAAGCTTTATATGTATGTATGTCTCTTACCGGACAATTTCCACCATAAGTAATGTGGACCAAAGCCGATCATATTAAATTCGATTAGATTAGGATGTGAGGTGGTCCTTAGTCCCTTATCACTGCGGCCGCAAGTGGGCCTATTGTAATATCCTCTTCTTAAGAGCTCCTCCATGATGCTGGAGTGCGCGATGAACCGGCGATGTCTTTGGGTGAGCTGTTGGTTATATCTTCCGCCACAAGTTAGTATTTACCTAGAAAACGATGACGTGTCCTAATGAGGCAGTTACAGTGGCATAGTATGTGTTCTGCGGATTCTTCGTACTCGTTGCACATCTAACACGTGTTATCTTGTGCTATTCCCATAGTCATGAGATGTTTTTTTAACCCGACAGTGTCCGGTTAGGAAGCCTGTGACTATACGAATCTGACTTCTCGTTAATCGTAGAAGTTGTTTCGTTCTTTTTTGGGAGGTGGTTGGCATAAAGGTTCTAGCTTGTCTGTTACCTTCCATTTCTGACCAGTAATGTTGTGCTTCGTCTTTTAACCAATTTTTTACACAGTCTTTGGCTGTACTTATTGGGAGGCCACAGAATGGTCTTGGCAACATAAATGTTGATGCAGGGCCTTTTCTGGCCAGTTTATCTGCCTTTTCATTGCCTTCATATCCGCTATGGCCCGGTACCCAAATGAGATGAACTCTGTTTGTGTTAGCCAGTGTTATAAGTAGTTGAAGGCAATCCCAAACAAGTTTGGATGTTATTTCACAGGCGTTTATTGCTTGCAAGGCTGCTTTGCTGTCAGAAAGAATATAGATGTTCTTGTTGAATATAGATCTGTTTATATTTTCTCTGATGCATAATTCTATTGCGTGAATCTCTGCCTGGAATACTGAGCTGTTTTGCTCCATGCTGCTATATAGAGAGGTTTTGGTGTATAATTCATTGACTCCAGCTCCAACTCCTTCATCTGTTTTGGATCCATCTGTGTACCATACATGAGAATCGTTCGCAAATGTTGGTTTGTTCTGTTCCCAGTTATTACGCTCTGGAAATGTCACCAAGAAGTTTTTGCTGAAGTTGAATTTTTTCAAACATCTGTCAGATAGTGTGATTCCGAGCAGTTCATTTGTTATCAATACTTGAGTTATATCTGAATGAATCAGTGCGGAATTGGATTCATCTTCTGAGATGAGCATGTAAGCGTTAACTATTGCTTCTTTCTTGAATAGAAGGTGAAGGGGTGGGAGATTTAGTAGGGTTTCTAACGCTGTGCTTGGAGCTGTTCTCATTGCTCCTGTAGTGCACACACAGGCTAGTCTTTGCAGTTAATTGAGCTTGGTCTGTGCGGTCCTTTGCTTGGTCTTTTCCCACCAGACCGGTGCAGCGTAGGTGAGGATAGGCCTGACTATGGCTGTGTATAGCCAAAGCGCCATTTTGGGGTTAAGACCCCAGTTCTTTCCTAGAAGACATTTGCTGGTCCATAGTGAGGTCCTGGCTTTGTCTATGACCTTATTGAGGTGAACTTCCCATGTGAGTTTAGAGTCTAGAGTTACCCCTAGGTATTTGACTTCCTTTGAGAATTCTATTGATTCACCAAAGAGTGTTGGTTTTCTGCGTTTTTCCAGTTTTCTTCTCTTGGTGAAGGCAATTATGGTGCTTTTCTTAGGATTTATGTTTAACCCTACATTCATGCACCATCTAGCAACCAGATTCAGTGCCCTCTGGAGGCAATCCGAGATTGTTTCTTCGAACTTGCTTCTGATTAGGATTGCTATATCATCTGCGTATCCTTGGACATAAAATCCTTCATTACTTGTATAACCAGCAGTTCATTCACTACGATGGACCATAGCAAGGGGGAGAGAACACCTCCTTGAGGGCAACCTTTCGCAGCTGTGATACTGAGTTTGGCGCAACCTAGTGTTATTTTGATTTTCCTATCTTCTAGCATGCTTTTGATCCATCGGCAGGTCGTAGTGTCTTCCCCTGTATTTTGGATACCTCTGAATATTTGGGAGTATTCAGTGTTGTCGAATGCACCTTCTATGTCCAGGAAACAGCCCACATCAATCTCTTTTTCTCTGAGAGATTTTGCAATTCTTGAGGTGAGATTTTGCAGCGCATGGGTAGTTGATTTCCCTGGTTGATAGGCATATTGATTCTTATGAAGGGGTTTAAGATGCAGGGCCCCATCTCTGATATGCCGGTCTATAATTTTTTCCATTGTTTTGAGGAAGAATGAGGTAAGGCTGATGAGTCTGTATGATTTTGGTAGATCTGAGGGTCTACGTCCAGCTTTAGGTATATTCAGAATTCAGAATTCAGTTTATTTGGTAGCATTAATTTAGTTACAGTTTCAATTATTATAATTATTTTAAGAGATTTAGGAAAAGTTCCTTTACAACTTTATTATTTTATCTATATATGATAACTTTAATTACAAAAAGTACAATACTTTAAGGGAAAAGCTACAAACAAAAACCCTTATTTGATACTTAAACCTAAACCTTACTATACTTAAACATAAACCTAAGATTGCAAACTGCCCGGTTGCACATTTAATTGTACAATAAGTTTATTTTCTGAGTATGAGCATTTTTCGTAAAATTTATTTTGAATATCGTTTACTATTATGGTGACAAGGTTGACATTAGCTAAATCGTGGAGACGTAGGGTTGAAAAATCCCATGGTAACCCAAAGATCATTTTTAGAATTTTATTTTGACACCTTTGCAGTTTAAGCTGGTGAGTTTTTGCGCAGTCAAACCATACAGGGGCTCCATAAAGTAAAATGGCTTGAAAAATAGTTTTAAACAAAATAAGCTTATTTTGAATACTGAGACTCGATTTTTTGTTGATGAAAGGATAGAGTATTCTGATGGTTAAATTTATTTTATCAATGCGACTAGCAATGTGTAGTTGAAAAGTAAGTTGTTTGTATAGAACCACACCAAGATATTTGCAAGAGTCCGCCCAGTCTATATCGGTAGAGTATAGTTTCAACTTAGTGCCGTTGGGAAGAGAACATTGTTTCCTGCACCTTGAAAACCAGATGGCTTGGGTTTTATTTGCATTTATCCTAATCTTCCATTTTACAAAATATTGTTCGATTTCGTTTAGTGATCCCTGCAAGGAGTTGAAAACGTCGGAGAATTGAACGCCAGAGGCAAAGACGGCGGTGTCATCAGCATACATCGCTAGCTGCGTATTTTCGCTACTAACACTCAGATCTGATACGTAAATATTAAACAAAATTGGACCAAGGATGGATCCTTCGGGAACACCATACCCAATATTCTGGACAGATGAGAAGGTTTTACCCATACAAACTGCGAACTTTCTTTCCTTTAGGAAGCTTCGTATTATTCTTACTATCGGAATAGGAAAATTGTAGTGATAGAGTTTATAAATAGGCGCCTCATGCCACACAGTGTCAAAGGCTTTCTCTATATCCAACAATACCATACCTGTGGATTTCCTTAAACTAAAATTATCTTTTAGGGGGGGAAGAATCCTCTCATCATTGATGTGTTTTTCGATCCTTACTTTAATGGCTTTCTCTAATAGTTTACTTATGCAGCTAAGAAGACTTATAGGCCTGTAGCTAGTAGGATTGTCTTAAGGTTTGCCGGGCTTGGCAATTGGAACAACTTTGGCAGTTTTCCACGCATTGGGAAAATAACAGAGTTTAGAGCATGAATTGAAGATTGAGGACAGCAGCTCAACTCCCTTTCTCGGCAATGCCTTTAGGACCATGTTATTTATATTGTCCTGGCCTGGAGATTTTTCAGTTTTTATTGTTTTAATAAACATTTGAATCTCATTATAATTAGTGAAATATATATTGCTAATGACAAATGGAATATTTGGGATAAGCGATATAGTGTTAAACACTTGGGACTCAGTATAATTGTCGCTAAGGTGAGCCGCTGTCAGATGATTTTTGAGAAAAGTTGAAGCTAAAATATCTGCCTTTTCTTTTTGTGTTAAGAACAAATTATTGTCTACTTTAAGTGGAGGCACAAAATTGCCTCTATTTTTGATGACTTTAGTGATTTTCCAGAAGGGGGGACTTGCAATATCAAAGGTGGAGAGTAGGGAATTCCAACGCCTATTTTTGAAGGCTAAAATTTCTTCTTTTATAACCGTGTTGAGGATCTTTGTGCTTTGGAGGAAGCAATTGAGTCGGTACCGAAGCCACTTTCTTCTTTCGCTATTCCTACATCGAATAAGATCCAAAATATAATGAGGAATGAGGGACTTTTGGAACAATGTAGTTGGTCTTTTGGGTATAGCAACATCTGCAGCTGCATTAACAGTGGATATAAATTTATTTATAAGCTGATCGATTTGGTCGGTGGAGTTTATACCCGTGATTAGCGGGTCGTTGTTATTAACATTCCTATTTATGAATGCTTTGAACCTGCTCCAGTTGGCAGCTGTGTAATTATATCTTAATTCTGTGTTAGACCTTACTGTAAGGTAAGCTGACATACTTACAGGAAGATGATCGGACCCTAGTCTATTCAGTGCTCTAGGGCAAGAGCAGTGTTCAGGTATATTTGTTATGAATAGATCGAGCGTTGAAGAATTCTTAGAGGAAGTGTGCGGAATGTACGTGTGTTCAGAGGGTACAAAAGGGAGCAGTTGTTGCTCGTTGCGATCATGTCGTGGAGAGTATTTCCCCAACAATTTGCCCTAAGGCAACCCCATGCTCGATGACGACAGTTCAGATCCCCACCAAGAATAAGCTTATTATTGCATCTAAGCAGTTTTGCAAGATCTCTTCTAAATTGAGTTCTCTTTTCACTGCTACCATTTCCTCCAGAGAAATAGGTGGAAATGATCCTCAATTTAGAATTATCCTCTAGAGTTACATCAATGCCTATGGCTTCAATAAGCCGAAGGTGAAATGCTTTTAGTAAGGAGTGAGATAATCCTCTTTTTATAACGATGGCCACTCCACCACGTCTAGCGTGTTGCCTATCTAATCTATAACACCTGAAGTTGGGATGCGCAAATGATATTTTAGAATCGTTTAACCAAGAACCCTTTAACCAAGTCTCTGTGATCAACGCTACATCAACCTTATCTTTAATTAAAAAATCAAAAAACTCTGTTTGTTTGCGTTGAATGCCATTCGCATTCCAAGTTACTACTTTAAGAGAATTAATTTGCATAATTCGAATATACATACTTACGGCTAGAGCCGTAATTACATTAAACTGGTCTGCTTTTGAGCGACAAGTGCTCAGTTTGGCAATCACTTCACTTAAAAGAGAATTGATCTCATCGATTGTAAACAAATCTTTGTTCTCATTTGATTTTGTGGGAGGGCGCAAACTTGTTGTATGCGTACGATGGGTTTGAACTTGATCGGTGGACATCTGAGCTGTTGTAGACTGATGGTTCGTTGATGAGTGATGATGAGGAGATAATGAGTGGGACTTAGCGAGCAGCGGAAAATCATGGAGAGAGAAGCGATCGTAAGGACGTTGTTGATGTTGGATGGATGCATTACCAGGTGGCTTGTTCTTATTGGTGCGATTTCGTGAGGCGATGTTGTTCCGTATATCCAAATATTGCTTGCGACTTACGCATGTTGGGTCGGATGATTTATGTGGTCCGTTGCAGTTGGCACATTTGATCGTTTGTGGGGAGTCACAGTCTTTAGTATGGTGGTGACCAGAGCAGTTGGCACAGAAACTTTGAACGTGGCAATGCATGGAGCCGTGGCCGTAGAGCTGACAATTATGAAATTGTGTGATTTTGGTGCGATTACGTTTTTTGAAATCCCAGCGAATTATTGTTTTAAACATACTAGGATGGTTTTTTCGAAGTTCGGTCAGTTTAATTGTTGGAATTATTAATTTTCGATTTTAAAGTTATAGCTTTAACGTCAATGCACTTGATTCCCAGTGATATCAGTTCCTTTTTTAAGTTCGCGGTACTGTAGAGATCAAGGCCTGAGAGCGTAACTTTAAAAGGTCTATTATCTTTCCGCTCATGGGAGAAAAATTTCAAATTTATATTTTTAAGTTCACTTTTAATTCTTTCGTATGAATCGTGTGAGGAACATAATATCTTATGACCTAAGGAAATGTTTTCTTTAAGGTAGTTATCGATATTAATTTTTTCAAGCACGGAGTGTAGGAGTTCACTTTTTGATTTTAATACAACGATGGGTGGAACACTTTCTACTGCTTTAATTTCAGGTTCGCCTTCGACACTTAAATCAACTTCCGAATCATCGTTTAAACTTTGAAGCGGTTGGTAATAGTTTGTATAATAAGAATCAGACCCCATTTTTGGCACTCTTATAGTTTTTGCACTAATGGGACTTTCTGGGGATAGAGGATCTTCATCCCCAAATTCTTTCCGAGATCGTTTGCGAGAAATTTTTGTGGTACTAATACGCGTGCGCACACTATCACTGCTAACGACTGACTCGCTTTAGGTATAAATTTTACTATAACCTCTTTCCAGCTCTTAGGTAGATGTCCCCATACGAAGCTTGTTCTAAAGATGTTGATCATGGTTTGCATCGTGTGTGGGCAGCTCTTTTGAAGGAGTGCGGGGAATATTCCATCTTCTCCAGGAGCTTTGAAGGGAAGGAATGAGCATATTGCCCACTTTATTTTTTCCTCGAAGAAGATTTCCCTTGCTCTCTTCCAGTCTTCCTTAGTTGGTCGTGTGGAGCTTCCTTGGAGATTGAGTATAGGGGAGTTCGGGCTTGGAATGGAACCCGGAAAGTGTGTATCGGCTAAGAACTTAAGCGTCTGTAGTTCACTTTCCGCATATGAGCCATCTGGTTTTTGAATTAACCCGATTTTATTCGTGTGCTGTTCAGAGAGAATTCTGTGGATGCGTGCGCTGCCTTGGATGTCATTGAGGCTTTGACAGAAACCTTTCCATGATTCTCTTTAAGCCCTTCGAATTTCTAGGTTATAGTTCGTGAGGGACTCTCTATATTTGTCCCATTCTCCATTGCGTTTCGCCTTGTTGAATAGCTTCCTAGTTACTGTTCTGAACTTAGCGAGTTTTTTGTTCCACCATGGTGTGATGCGATTGCCTGATTTTTCTTTCTCTGGGCAAGCTTGATGGTATGCTGTGGTGATTGCTGTATTGATATTTTCGCAGGCGAGTTCTAGGCTGTCTATATCTTTGATGGTTTTGTTGCACCTGGACATGTTTTCCATGAGTTCCTGCTCGTAGAGGATCCAGTCTGTGGATTTTGGATGTCTGTATGTGCTTGTTTGTATAGTGCCTATATTTATGTCAAATAGAATTTGGCGATGGTCTGACATTGACGTTTCTTTCGAGACATGCCAGTTAACTATGAAATTTTTTATAAATGTAGTACATAGGGTGAGATCAAGGACCTCTTCTCTAATTCTGTTTATAAAGGTGGGGCTACTCCCCTGGTTTAAAATTTCAAAGTTATAAATCGGAGGCGTTACTCAGTGCATTCAACGACGTCTCGACCGTAGTTGAGTCGCCTATTCACAGTTCGAATAACGTGGAATATTGGCGGAACAACTTAACTGTCCTGGATCAGACAAGCAGGTCAAAATACGGGAAAGCCTCTGGGGGATGAAGGCGTGATATATGTGATTGGGGTAGTAAGCCCCACAGACCAGGTTGTTGACCGAGTCCCCTCTGATTAGGTTCTACAGGATCTCATTGGAATGGAATCTTCTATACCGAGACTTTTGTGTTCTGTAAAAGCGAAAGCAATTCTCCTCAAACACCCTTACCCTAACTTTGACTCACAATTTTGATTTAAAAAAAGTCATGTTATTTAAACATGATTTTCTCGTAAATCAAAAATGAACAATAGAATTTGACCACCGCGTAAATTTAAACTAAGTTCATGTTATTTTAACATAGAAATAGATTTCAACTTGACCACATAGCCTGTTGATATATGTAACTCTGTATCTGCAATTGAACAAAATATCATGTTCACGTTTCGAATATTTTTTTATCTATGCTTCACCTGATCATAGTGCTAATAACACTTTTGAAATATCGGGATTGTTCACGTTAACTTAACACTTTTTAATGTTAACTGTCAAGAAATAAAAACTCTGTCAGAATCATGTATCATGTTAAAACTTTAACACGATTACCCGTGTTGAAAAATAACAACCTGAGAATTGGTTAAATTCTGGTTGATTTTACAGGATTTTTTCTCTGAGTGTAGAGTTCGCGGTTGTATCTTCTGCTCGCCCCGCGTACAATCCGGTGCTTGTTTGAAAAAGTTCAGAAGAGCTGTTTCCAAATTTTACATTGAACCGTGAATTTTGTAAATTTTCCGGTACCGTGACATTGTGCCACGCGACATTATGCCAAATATTCAGGTAGCGACATAAGACCAACATTTTTTGAGACATAACACCAAATGAGAATATAACAAAATCCTGCTGCTCTTCACTGATTTTGGAAATAAAAGGACCGTAGCAGCGAAGCGAAGTGGTTCAAAACAGATTCCCAATATTTCAAAGTGTTTCAACGAACTCGCGACATAAAGCCAAATCGGCCAGGTATCACTTTGCGAAAGCGACATTATGCCAAATGTTAATATTCGGCTTAATGTCACTTTCAAAAGCGTCGTCATGCCAAATTTTTATATTTCGCATAATGTCGCTTGGCACAATGTCACGGCACCGAATTTTCCAGCACCACAGAGTTCAATTGGATTTAGTCCGAATTCATTGACCGTCTTGTAGGGCTCTAGAGTCTAGGAGATAAATACTATCATATGCGGTGAGCCTTGACTTGAAATTCGTTGGCTTTATCTGTGACTAGCAGACCCGTGCTCGCGTTGCTTCGCGAAGTTCTTGAAACTTTTTTTTTTATTATAATATTAAAAATAGGACGTTCCAAATTTATAACTGTAAATTGATCAAATTGCCGTTTAATTGGATTTAGTATTTAAGTTTAACCCCCCTTTTCGGGTGTAAAAGGACAATATTTTAGGATGTCACAATTTGTTGGGTATATGTGAGGTAAGACCTACCTGCATACCAAATTTCAAGTTTCTAGCTGTACTGGAAGTCCGACATTTTTTTTGTGACCCACTTTTCCATAAAATGCCCCAGTAAAACATATTCACGTTAAAAAATACAAATTGAAACATGCTTACCGTATCCAGAATAATGAATTTCACAGAAATAATTGTAAGAAAAATGGGCGTTGTTGAAGTTTTTACGTAGGTACATATGTATGTACTGCAACCGTCTAAGCTCAAAAGGGAGATACGTTGGTATCATTGGAATTCTAGGAATAAGGGCATCCTTCCCTGCTGCAGGTCCAGTAAGAACTTTATCTTCTATAATGTTTTTGTTTAACTTCTTGACTTGAAGTCGTTTGCCCTTGCAAAGGTTTCTGATAAGTTTTATTGGTGTGCAGATTTTCAAATTTAATTGCTACGGCGGAAGACCCGCTTAGTTGAGAGAATTAATATATTCTTGAGGATAGTTACAACTGTCATTTTCATTTACTACACTGGCAAGTGCTTTGCATTTGTGTACTTCTATCTATCTTCTATTTTTAACCCAAGAAAGCGAACCTACGCAAAATTTATTCCCATGGTGAACAAAAAAAGCTTTTTTTCGGGCAGGGCTTAAAGCGCTAGCAAATGACGCTATTAACGCATCAGTCTAGTGAAAAGGGTTTGCTAAAAGTGCATCTCGTTTGATGTAGGTATTTTTGATTTTTCAATTCTAGGAAGCAAAATTTACAAACGTGAACCAATCCGAAAACCAAAATTTAGCAGGCGGAAGAAAATATTGGGCATTTTGTAATTATAAAAAAACGATATGCAACCACATAAGATATGTCCGTAAATTTACTTTAACCTCATTAATATGTTTTGTCAATAAAATCTAACTTCCTTTCAACAGAGAACTTAACCTTCCGTCCTTACACATTTTTTTTCCAACGCGCTCCTAACACCGGGGTATTACAAACCCCACCCACAAATATTTAAAAAAAAAGATGTCATTTTATATACATACATATACCTACATATATATTTATATTTTTTTTAATTCATATTTTAATTTCATCAAAACAAAATTCAATACAATGAATAACATACAAAATAAAAATACTGAAAAAAAAAACATAATTTCAAAATTACAAAAAAAGTTAATATATAGTTGTCAACTAAAATCAGTCAAATTCATAGAAAAGTTTAAAATAATAGTTTTAAAAATTGTCACATTACGTTTTCTAATACTGTTTTTTCAATGCTTACTCCAATGTATTGTTTTAATAGTGGGATGAAAGTTTGCTTTTTTAAACACAAAAATTCAAATTTTTTGAGCTGCATTCTATGCATGGCAGTGAGTGATGCTCCTCGCACATGGGAAGTCGGCATGTCACACATTTTTTTTTTTTGTTTTTCTGTCTTTTTTCCGATCACAGAATCTTCGCCTGCGAAAAGATGTGATTCGTCTCCGCTTTCTAAAAGCCTTTCAGCAACAAACAAAAGCCTTTCAATGGATTCGTCTCGAAGAAAAGCCATTTTACTGTAAAACTTAAATTAATATTGTCCTACAGTAACTTACTTTATGGCTGAATAAACCTGACACTTTTTTAGTCCAAAATAACTAAAAGAGAAAATTTTTTCACTAAAATAATGTGTTCACAAATTAAAAAAAAAAATAGCACGCACTGCACACTGGGGTATATGATACCCAAGCTAAAACTTCGAAGCACGACTGAACACGTTAAAAAAATCTAAGAACTGAACACCATTGCTACTGCAGAGAGTTTAAAATTGAATATACATAGGCATGGCATGCTAAGGAAAAAAATTTAACGGGACCTGCACAGTTTTGAAATCGTACCCCAGTGTGTGATTGGATGGTTAAACATAACTATTTATCTCTTAATTGCCAGGGAGTAAATTTTACTCTTCGGTAGTTTAACGGAGTACAAAATAAGATCAGCTTTCTAAGGTTAACTGATTGGTTTTTGAGTGGGATTAGAGTTTTTTTTTTGTTTTTGTAATATATATAGGCTAAAAATAAGTGTGAGCAAAAAAAGCCTATCGAGGCTAACGAATGTCATCATAGCATTTTGGCAGCACTATGTGAAATGACACGTATGATTTTTTCTTGCTGAAAGGGAAAAAAATTGCGGATAGAAAAAAACTCAAACGTATTTTTGTTAGCTTATTATTAATTTTAGATGATTTTATTATTGCAAATTTTCTCTTAATGACTTCTTTTTCTTTTTTTTTGTGTTCCTTCCTTAGCATTTTTTTTTTTACAAATGTCTTATTTCACTTTTGACATTTTCGATAAGAATCGAGAAAACGCAGTTTGGTAGCACAGTTTTTATCGCGCTTAAGGAAATAACGCTGGATAGCTACCCAGATTTCGTTATTCTATACAGGCTAAGTTATTGTTCTAATTAACATGGAAAATATTGTTTAAGCCTATATATGTAGATTACCAAAAAAACACGCCTAATATCAAGCTTTTACTCAAAAACCAAGCAGTTAAAAAGAAAAAAATTCGACTGAGGAGCCAGTCCTGTACTTCCCACCTGATGTTGCATTATATCACAGCGAACATTGTTTCCGATATACACCACAACGTGCTTGCGTCGTTCAGCACACCTTTCCTTAAAGCATTTCTTCTAATTTCTCAGCATCCGCTGGACCAATTTTACCCAAAATTGATCAGATCTAAGTTTCATGCTGCCAAATAAAATTAAAAAAACCGCATGATCGTACGTTGTTCCGTTCTCCAGATATCGAAGGAGAAAAAACTTGTCGCATATACACACGCGCATACAAACATCACTTCGAAAACAGGTGCAAATGATTTCTAGTGTATCGTAATGTGAAGCTTTGTCAAAATCGCTGATTGCAATACTTCCCCTATGGAGGTGGGAAGTAAAAATATGATCGACATAACATACACTTCATGATCATACAAAGAAAGAATAAGAATGGGAGGGAGAGACCGTGCGCGAAACACGGAACGATGATGAAATGGAACAAAGCAGCAACCTCGTCGTCATGATTGAATCGATATCAGCGATGTAAACAAATAAAAATAATAGATGTATTGAAAATACTTATTAATTTATTTCTCATCAAGTAGGTATAATTAAGAAAAGAAGAAGGGCTTCAAATTTTCATAAGCATATTGACTTGATGCAAAAAATTTTGTTTTTACAATTTTTTGAATTGATTTAAAGTTAGGAGTGAATATGTTGGTCAACCTCTATAAAATTAGTATGGAAAAAATATAAATGTTAAATTTTCCTGAAAACAAAAACCATTTAAATAAAAAAAAATAGCCTAACTGGATTTCGTAAAAATAAAGAATATTATAAATTTTGTTTCACGTTGATCGGCTCAGTATTTGCTGAGATTACCTGGGCCAAAGTTTTTTAAGGTTTCGTCTTTATATAATCTGCTGGGCCGGGGCCAAATTCGTACGTGGGACCGTGTTTGCATGGACATATATATGTATGTACTCGTACATACATTATGTTTCTTCTTCTGACATTCTTCAATATTTATAGTCATCTGGTTGAAGTCTTAACCCATTTATTACCAAAGACATTTAAAACTAAAATTTCAAATTTTTGGTAACATAACTTTATTAAATAGTGTCAAAGGAATACAAAAATATTTTTTTATTTTTTTAAAAAATGTAGGAAGTGTGGTTTTTAAGCTGTACCCAAGCAGGTACAGTGGGAAAATATGGTTGCTAATTTTGTACATGAAATTTCTTAAAGCATTCTTTTTCGACACACAAAGCTATGTCACAGAACTCACAAACCCATCTGACTCGCATGTGGCATACTCTGCATCTAAGAGGCTTTTCAATTCTCTTTGGAAAATGGTGACCTTCAGATAAAGCAACGCTTGCAGATATGGAGCGTTTTGATGTCGAAGGTTGGAGAATTGAATATCTTCTAAGATAATATCGAGCAATATCTCTTTGAAACGATAGCAAGTCATCTTCGGAATCAGCTGCGACTTTATATAGTTTCCAAGCGTTCACCAATGTAGAGCTTAGCATTGACGTAAAAAGCGGCCACCACCACTTTTTGCCTCAAATTTTGATTTTATAGGCATTGACACACTGGTCGTGTTAGTCAACGCCACCCATACCATTGTTATAATCCGCAATAAGGTTCGGCTGCTGAATGAAAACTTTTCTTTTTTCTACTGATGACCAACGTTTGACATAATGCATGGGCTGGATAGTATCGAAGTTTGTGAAGTTATTAGAACGGTTCATCGTCATATCAGGACCTCTTTTAGACCAGCGTGGTTGGGCTTGAGAATGCCCATGTATTGAGGCTCTAATCACTGATAAAAGTACTTCGTCCTCGCTATCGAAATCCTCGTCCCTTATAAACAGTTCAACGTTTCCTGGAACATCATTGGGTATGTGATCGTTATCCAAATTTTCTGTGTCTATTTCATCCTCGTCTGTATTGTAATCGGCATCTGGTGGCATAAATACAATGTCAAACACAGCGTTTCGATCCGTTTCTTCGATTGCATTTATTGCATTTGGAAGATTATCGAATCTCCTTCCATAAAATGATGATGTTGAGAATGCTTTGAAATCCATTTTAAAAAAAAAATTGTCAGTTTTTCCCATTGTACTCAAGCGGGTACACCTAACTTTACGCGTACTTACCTAGCGTGAAAATAAATGAACACTTGATTTTTCACTTTTATCTGATTTTATTATAAGTTCTTGAACTATTTCAAAAAAATAAAAAGAAAATTGATAAAACAAATATTTGTTCTATTGCAAAATATAGGCCAACCTCCGAAAAACAGAGAAAATCGCAATCGCACCTGATGCGGAGTAACAAAAAAATCTACCGTTTTATTTTTTTTACAATAAACTACACGCCTACTTGTTGAACACATGTCAACGAACAAAAAAAAAACAAATTTCATCAAAACAAATTTGAAGAAGGACAACGGTAAAATCATAATGTTGTTCAATTTTCTGTACCCAAGCGGGTACAGTGGTAGTAAATGGGTTAATTCAATAAGTGAGTTCACATATGACCAGTCTTTGGTTTAACATGATTTCCTATTTGTTTCTTGTTTTCTTTACAATTAAAAGCATCGCCACTGCCAACACCAAGTTGCCAATTTGTCATTCAAAAGCCAAATTAAAAAAAGTACATTGCACAGTGGTTCAAGTTGTAGCGAGAGGCGGTCATAAATCTATAAAATCTGAACCCCTTTACTGAATTCAATGAAATTTGGAGACCTGTTTAGGACTATTGTAAATAATCACACTAAATTTCAAGTAAATCCAATGAATAAAAATGGAAAAAAATACTTATTTCATACTTGGGTCCATAATTTTTTTTCTACAAATTGTTCGAATGAAAAGGGACACAATTTCGTCTGTGTCTTTTTGAGAAAAGTTTGAGCTAACAGTTGACTCATCTGATTTTGATAATTCAGCCATTCTTCTGCGTTTTGTACGTTTGCTACACATCGCGTAACCCCTCTTGGGCGGTCAAGTGAATATATGGATTGGGTTTCTCTCTGAGTGCATTGCACATTATTTCTGGGTAATTCAATTTCTTCTACAGCTGCTAACCAAAGAGAATACTTTTCCAGAAGTTTGGATTTAGCCCTTTTTAAATTATAAACGCGATTTTCTAAATTCTTAATGTCTATATTTTTCACATCAGGTACAGCTTCAATTAACATTTCTAAGACTTGACGTGTCTTTTCCGTATTATTTCCACTCTTGGATTGCGAAATGTCAACGATATGCATCCTCGAGAAAGTACACTTGCACATCGAACCTGTAACAAAAGGACTATGCTGCGCTCCTTGGAGCCGGTGAATTCCGTGAAAACGTATTGAGAAGACCGAATGCTTTACAGTACGTAGCGTTGTATAGCGCTTTAGTTCATTCGCGATTGCGATTGAATAATTTGGTATTTATATTAGTTGAAGGAACGATGGATTGTCAAGGACGATGCTTATTATTGGCTGTACTGGCATTAAAAAAAAAATTATGCATAGCAAAATCAACAAATCTTTTTCGTGTCACGAAGTGCCCAGTTCCTTTTGAGGGACTTCTAGTGGACTCAGAAACTTGAAACTCGGTACATAAGCGGACCTTGGAATATAACTAAAGGCAAATTACTGAAAATTCCAATTTTTTAAATGAAAATTGGAAAAATGCCATTTTATTGAATAAAGAAACCATTTTCTCCTGATTATAATTTTTAGGGGGGTTAGGGAGGGATATTTGAAAAAGTCGTAATATTTTGGGTATATGTGAGATATGACCTACTTGCGCACCCAATTTCAAGTTTCTAGCTGTACTGGAAGTTCGAAATCTTTTTTGTGCCATAGAATGACCCCAGTAAAACATATTCACCTTAATACATTCCATACCATATTAGAAGAGAGGAAGCAGCTAGAAGCAAACGATTTGTTGTGCCTAAGAAACTTCGAAGTTTGAGTAAAACAGTCCTATAAGTCATATATATTGCAAATGATTGCAAGGTCATTAAAAGCTTACGTAAACTAATATTCTGAGGAAAAAAGTATACGCAAAACATTTTCAGGACTATGGAGTAATTTTTTTAAAAGCATATTACGAAATGATAAACATACCTAGTTCTTGTATATTCATTGCAAAAGAACAACGACAGACCACCAAATCTCGGATAACGGACTAAAAAGTCAAAAGTCTCACGCACGCTATACGGCAAACGATTACCCCACTTGTTACATGTGCTCACTCTCGTTGCACTTAATTGAATGATAATGTAAACAAATCGATCAAAAATTTGTGTTTCGGAGAAGTTTGTTTATTGGCAAATGTAAATATGCAATAATATTTTTTTTCTGATAACATGACTGTTATCGAATTTTGGCCTACTAGTGAACCACTGTGCATTTTAGTCAAAATGCCTTTCGGCGTTCGTTGTTTCTTTGACTGAATAACAAAAGTGTAAAGCTGCTACTGAATATTACTTATATCCAATTCAGACTTTTTTCTACATTGGTTGTTTTTGGAATATGTATTATTTAGTGTATGAATATAAACACACTATAATGTCTTTATTTTAAACAGTCAATAGTTCACTACGCTTATTTTTGAAGACTCTCTTAGGTAACCCTATGACAAACGAAGATCCTTTTATGTATATGTATAATACTTATATGCATGTACATTGAATATAATAATGATTTGTGATTAAGGTTTTAATAAGACATAAATAAATGTATTTGATTAGCATTTCAGTTTCTCTCTTTTTGTTTGGAACTTAAATACAAATGTATGCATGTTCTAAGCATCAAACATTAAGTGTTACGTATTTTTGTGTTCTATGTTTCTATTTTTCCCACTGAGTTTTTGTCGGGACTTGTCTGTACTTATTTGCTGCCATGGGTTAAATATGGCGTTAAATTACATGAAGATGTTCAGGTATAAATTAACACAATTTTCAAGTGTGCCCTTTTCCTAATGTTGTAATCGTTTCTTTACGTACAGGGACAGCTACTTCTGCAAAAAGCATTTCAGTTGTGTAATTTTCTTCTGTTAACAAGTTACTAATGAGGGCAGCTACAACACCTGGAGAGCAATTAAAAAGCGTAATTGCGTTCTTTTCCCAGTAGAAATTTCAGCGCAAATGGTTCGTTGGACCCAGAAAATACGTTCATTTTTGGTTTAACTTTTTAGTCAACGTACGTAATTTAACATCCGACATTTAGCATTCGAAAACTGTAAAATTCTCGTTTTATGCCTGTAAGTAGGTAGGTATGAAGTGAATCATTATTTCGAAAAATTTCGTAGTATTTACATACATATGTTATGTACATCCTATTTCTGTTCAGATAAGGGCTGATGCCTCAAAATAATACGTTAAACACATGTATGTACATGTATTCACACATAGTCTAAAAAGATTAAGATCTCTATTTGTTCTTGGTCTACTGGCGTTGACAAGTGATTTCCCATTACCCCACCAGAAAAAGTCCAACGGCGTAAAATCACAACTGCTTAGGTGCCAATTTATGTTACAATTTTGCAAAATTATGGCACCTCTGACATTTTGGGTGTTGTGTAGCACGTAACGCCGTGTTGTTCAAAGAACATGTCAGTAAGGTCCATATCAAGAAAACACGACCAAAAGAAATCACGATTCAACTAGCTCTCTAACTCCCCAATTTTTGATTTCGCTCAGAAATTCAGATTATGTTCTAGGGAAAAAATAAGAAATACCTACCGTCTCCGATTTTTGATTACGTACAATTTTCAATCTTATAATGGTAAAAACAGGTAAACCGCCTTAAGGCGGGCTGGGGCAGCTAGTATTAACAATTTGTGGCTGGTGTACTCAATCAAAAAAATATTTTTTGATTGAAATGAATGAAAATGAATGGTAATTAAGACAAAAAGCTATTATAGTAAATGAAAAATGAAAACAAAAATGTTATTTAGAATGAAAAGTAAGGAAACAAGATTCTGGCCATGGAAAACGACTTCGTTCACATGTAGCTGCAAATGTTTCTTCCTCGGGCATAACAGTAGTAGTAGAGTCAGACACAGCAGTAGCCGAAGTAGATGGTATTAGTTCTTCTCCACTGGCACTGAGACTGTTCAGGTTCATACTCGCAGCAGTAGCTTCAATAATGCACCTTTCGAAGAAATAATACCGAAAAAAAAAAACAATGGAAATGGTAATGTAATATGATTTTGTATGGCGAAAAAAGTTCACCTCACTGGCCCTGCCTGCCTTCAGGCGGGCTCAATAAATGGTCAAAATTACGTAACTAAACGTACACTATAATCAAAATGCTATACACAATTTATTCAAATCAATTCTAATAAAATTACTGTTATATATCGAAAATTTAAAATCTGGTTCTGGACCAAATAATTATCCCTGACTTTTTACATCAAATTTTAACTTTGAACTCGTATAACTGCCAAACGAAGCGCGCTGCGGATATTCCGAGCATAACAACCAACAGAGCCATCTTTGAACATTAGCCTGGGGTCATCGCTTGCCGTAAAAATCAAATACCTGCATCATTTATAATGCTTCTGGTAATGCCCGCCCAAAGGCGGTACGGGGAGTTAGAGGGCTACATTTCGCATTTGACGGTTAATATTCCTTGTTCATTGTGAAGAAGAAGGGGCTGATCTCGTCACCAGGCACAGCAAACGGTGAGTTTTTCCGGATGCAATGAACATTCTCAATTTCAATTTGGCAGTCTCGTTTATTGACTTCATATAAAATGCGCTTTGTCGCTAAAACCAAAATCGGAATCAATCTTTAAATGTTCGAGGGTCTAATCAGCAAATGGTCAATCGACTTGAAGACATACAGCTAGTGGTTTTTCAACAATACGTCAAATAATAACTTCAGATGGATGTTCAAGTTGACCGAAAATTGCACGTAAACGTTTGTCGAATGGAAAGCGAATTAAAGTTACCGTTGTGCTATGGATAATCTGCTAAACCTTACTGATTAAGTAACGATTGCAGCAAACCAATTTTGAGTGCGTGGCAACGCAATTTTGTTTGCAATGTGCGGTCTGTCAACGTTTGTGAAGGCTGGCCATTATGAAGTGGTTAGCAGATCGCTATCACGATTAAGGTGACACCCACAAATACTCTCCAGTTATTCTGGACACCACCCTCGGAGCGGAGCAAAGACTAAAATCTGATACTACCTGGGTTTTAAAAAAAACACAACACCGACCCAAGCGCTGTGTAAATAAAATCATAAGGTTAAACATAACATCTTCAAGCCTTTGTAATTTAGGGTGGATTTAAAATATAAGTATTTATGTACATACATACATATGACCAGCTTAAATTAAAAAAATAACAGCGGTACTTCGAGTTATCAAATTGTCACTTCAAAGCACTTGATGTCAGATGGAAATTTACGAATCATTTGTGTACTCTGGTAATTTATTTAAATGCCATCTTTTAAAAATCAGTTTTGACTTTTGAAGGAGGCGAATACAACATACTATATTTTATAATTTTGTAAATAAATATTTTTGCATCTTTTATCGCAATACAAAATGGGGACCGGTTTAATTTAGTTTTAGAACGAAGAAGTATCTTGTTATAACTTGTTTTTGTTTTGGAAAGTGCTGACATTTATTAAATGCATATTCGAAAGTACGCGAATAAAAAGTTGTAATAAGTTTTGATTCATTCAAAAAACAGTAAAGTTCCTACAGCAGAAAACGGGCGCTCTTGATTTTTATGAGTTAACTCCATCGAGCGTCTACTGCATGATACAACTAAGTATGAGTTGTTGAAGTTGTATCATTCTACTGTATTTATATTCACAATATTCATTTAAAAAGTATGCATACAGGTACCTATTGCTCTTAAAACATACATATATAATTGGACTCATGAGCTTTAATTTTTATATTTTACTTTTGATATGTAGCATCATCATGTACATGTCTGAAAAATGTTCAAGGGAGTGAAACCTGCAACTCTGCGTAATTTATGATAATTCAACGTCAGATGTTACAGTTCAGATACAACCACGAACGCTGTGTAGCCCACAACCTATTGAATCTAACTACAACGAAAGGGCTGCACGTAATATATGGGCGAGTAGAATTTCGAAAGCGAGTTAAAATGGCAATTTGTTTGTCAGTAGCATTCACTTGCTTCATTCAAATCAATGCAGATAAATAAATCAAAAGGGAATTGGAAATTAATATATGTACAAGTCTACTGCTTGTTTTGGAAAATTTCCCGAATTAGAAGAGGCATTTGCAATTTGGTATCATTGCAATTTAAAACATTTTAATTTTTCTATTTGATACTGAGTGCATGCCACCCATATTGTTGTTGATGTACTTTGAAAATAAATTTTGTACATGCTTTTTATTCTAACTGGCTTTACAGTGAGGAGGAGTTAGAATAAATGAGGCAACAGCCACAACAGTGGGATACTTACATACATATGTAAAACTTACTGTGGCTGACCATTGCGAGACACATTCTTCAACTTGGCAAACAAATTGAGACAGGATGCTCATTAGATCCAATATACCAGAGTTGTAAAAGAATGCATTCTTTTGAGAATTTATCTCTTATGATTTTACTGAAAAACTAATACATTCATTGACTTTGTTTTTGAATGGTGACTTAAGTTTAAATAAGTTTAAATCACCATTCATTTTGAAGTCATTGAATGAGCATTCAATGAATGGCAGTCAATATTTTTATTCTTTTGCATTCATTTGCATTCATTTGAAGTCTTTTGCATTCAATTGCCATTCTCATTCATTTGCATTAATTTCCATAAATTTCGGATAAACTTCCAGAGAGCAGGGATCAGTGCTCAACAGTTTTAGAGGAGGTAGTTCGGAGTCTTACTCGCTTTTCTATGGAATATGCAGGTAACGTTGCTTTCTAGGCTCAGCTTCTCAAGATGTGTGGGGTAACCTGATGTGGCATAGTGTGTGAAGAAGAATTCAAATGAATGGAAATATTGACTGCCATTCGTTGAATGCAAAAATTGAATGCTCATTCCATGACTTTTACTTCCCACCTTCATAGGGGAAGTATTGTAATTGCCCAAAAAACAAAATTCCAGATTTTAACAGAGCTTCGATACACTAAAAACCATTTGCACCCATTTTCGAAGTGATGTCTGTGTGTGCGTGTGTGTGTGACAATTTTTTTCTCCTTCGATATCTAGACTCTAGAGAACGAAACAACGTACAACCATGCGGTTTTCTTCTATTTATCAGAATGAAATTTAGAGCTGATAAGATTTTGAGCAAAATCGGTGCAGCGGATGCTGAGATATTTCATGAAAAGCTTTTAAAAAAGGTGTGGTGCAGAACTCAAGCACGTTGTGGAAATAATGTTCGCTGATATATAACGCAATATGAGGTGGGAAGTACAGGACTGGCTCTCCAGTCGAATTTTTTTTTTTTGGGCGATTACAATACTTCGTCTATGAAGGTGCGAAGTAAAAAAGTACATACATATGTCGTTTAATATGTTGTTATTTAAAAGCGGAGAAAGCAGTGCTTCGTCTTGCTTATAGTCCGCCAATTAGACCAGTGGCTTATTTCACCAACTTACAAATTTGTATTTACAAGCATTTTTTAACAAAATTTGTGACATTTTAGAACAAAATATCGCAAATTTTGTTAAAAATTGCTTGTAAATACAAGTTTGTAAGTTGGTGAAATAGGCCACAGGATGTCCTCAATTTTATTAATAAAGTTAAAGGTATCACTTTTCGAGGCATTTTTGAAATCTTTATGAATCAAAAGTTTTTTTTTTTTTGAATCCACCTCCAGAGGTAACAGAGAGCCGCAGCCATACATTTCACAAAGTACATGTATATTCTGCTGTCTTGCCTTCCTCTTAGCCAAGTCGACATTCGGCTGGCGAGCCTTCTGATATCGTCCCTATTGTATTTTAGGAATTTTTTTACGTTTTTATTCATAGAACGGATTAGTCTTTTTGCTTGTCTACTTCCTTGAACATTAAAAATAAATACTCCAACACCAGAGTCCAACTGTAAACCTTCAGCATGTTTGCCAGTTTTCCAGGCTGAGCGATGCAGGATTTCGACTTGAAATCTGTTCCCAAAATGGAGCGATTTGGGAATAGAGTCCGACCCCATGCTGATCATTTTTAAGTCCGGAAAGTCTAATAAAATCGTCAGGTGACTCGATGGTCTGCTTGATAGGTTTCCCATCGAGCTTTGCAGGCTTACCATACAGAATGATGAAGGATATTTATTTTTTCAACGAATTCAATTTTCTTTCTCTTTTCTCGGTTTTTATTTTATCTGACAGGGCAACAGTGTAATCCTACGTTTAAGTAGTTTTCAATACCGGCAGAACGAAAAAAAAAATAAAAATTAGTATTCGAAGTTCTGAAAGAAACTACAAAGTCTGGGTCTAGCTTCTGGCAAACCATTCATGTTGTACGTGATGTATGTATTTATCGCATGAACGGAAGGAACCTATCGTTTTTAAAGGCGACTTCGAATGACGGACTTATGAATGACTAACCACTAATGGAAAATGTAAGGGAATGCAATAAAATAAATCGAAAATTCGAGTAAGAGGGATTTGACAGTATGTATTTTTAAATCACTATATGCAATACATGTCGTCCTGAAAATTCCGACTTACGAACATCTTTAAAATTCCCAAAATTTGAAAAAATGTTTAACATCTTCGTTAATTGTAAAACCCGAATCAATCAATTCTTTTGATGCGCAATCGAAATGTATTTAATATTCTGTTTTATTTAATGTATGCTTTTAATTTCAGTTATTGCCATGATATCCCAGCAATGTATAAATATGAATTTTATTCTTCCTAATTGTTTTATATTTAATTTTAAAAAAAACAACAACAATTCGAAGGTCGGGAAGAAGTTACTAACCTGAAAGTACGTTTGACCGCTATCCACCCATCCAACGGTCAAATCAGCACCAGGCAAATTGCCGTCGTCGTATTTATGTCGGGGTATTTATGTACTGCATAGTGATCATCGTTCTGAAGAAAAAAAAAAATCAAAATAATAATTATTATTTTAATGTTAAAATTCAAAAGGTTATGATATTTTAGTTAGATATTGTATATATGAAATACTTTAGCCTTCAAAGTCAACCAAATATACCTACAAGAAGTTTCACGGTCAGTAAAAAACAACATATGTACTTGAATCCCATTAAATTGAAAATTTTTCTATTTTTATATTAAAAACGGAACTAAATAAAAGCCTCGAACCGAAATTTCTCACTAGTATGATGGCTATAACAAAGTTGAACGGACTGTAACATTTGATCACCAAGAATTTCACAGAAAGTATCGTTATTTTTTTTCTTAATCTTACACAGAGTTTGTTGTCTCTATGTAAAATTAAAGAAAGTCTCATTTAATTTTAACTACTATCTTGTTTTTTCTTTTTTTTTCTTTTGCAAAGTAATTTAGAAAGAGGATTAAGAAAATCTGGCTGATAATGTGAACAGCGGCAAGATGTGTGTGCATTCGAAGTAATTGGTGATTGCCTTAGAGTGTAGTCTGTAGAGCACTCCATAATTTAATTTTACCCTGTTGATGATATTCCTTTCCCCTGTAAACTTTTTGCAATCAGTTCGTGTTGTAATTAATTTTTTGCATTTTTCATTAAGCTTCATGATTAAGTAGGTGTACTTGAATGCAAGTTGCGTCAAAGAAACAAGCTAGTGATTAGTTTTTTTTTTATGAGGTTTCCGTAAGACGATAATAATTATGCAATAAACTTTTGTAATATAATATTTTACCGTGTAAAGTTGAGTTCACAACGAAAAGAAAAATAAGAAGTTCATGAGAAAAAGAAAATACTAAATTTTATTATAACTTAATGGCAATAGTATGTACGTATAACTTTTAATGTATGAGCCTATGAAAATGTTTAATATTAGGATTAAATTATGTACATATGTATATTATTTTTTATTTAACACTTCGTGTTGTTAATTAAATTGTAAAAAAAAATTATTATCAATTTTTAAACCAAAATAATTCTGTACATTGTTGGCTACCGAATGACACATACTTTTGTGGAAATTCGAATTTTCCATAATGCTGCACACGTTTTTCCCCGAATTTTGTTTACCGTTTTCGGACTTCAATTTTCAAAACTGCTCAATTTCTTCCCCGATCGGTTTTTTTTTCAAAAGCATGTGTCATTCGATAGATTTATCCTTCTACTTTAAAACTCAATTGGAATTTTTGCTCTACGATATTTTTGCACCGAGCTACAATTCTCACCAGTCGAGAACACATTTTTTTCATGTGTGCGCTCGATGGGAGCTGTGCGCATGCGCAAGGATCCAGGCGAGACAGAAAAAATTTCATATGAAACTACATACAATTTGTAAAACAAAAAAAATAGCTGCAATTGTGCCTTTGCGGCATTGAATTGAAATCACCTTTCTTTAACTGGCGCATATTTAAATATGAAAAACAAGAATAGGTCTTAAATAGCATTTTGACAGCTTAAACGTCAAATCGTTAAAAGATCTATACAAATCAATTTTAACTTGACTGTTGTGCAGCCTACGATTAATAGAGGCCTTGAATAGTGACGGTTTTATCAAAGTGCAGGGGCTTATTTTAATTGAGTGGATGTACATATTTTTTTATATGCCAAAAAATATTAATGACCTATACAACTTCGTTAAGTGACTGACATTTTTAGAGTTTCTTGCTGAAAAATTTTAATTGAGCGGAACTCCTACAGCACAGTCACTCTCACTCGTATGTCCGTCCATTTGTAATCATTGTTTATTCCAAAATGTATAAGAGCTAACAGGGCGTCAAGGGGGTGGTTAAGGTGTAGTGGTTGCATCATCACTTGTCACGTTGAAGGTTCCACGTTTGACACCCGATATCAAAAAATAAATAAAAAAAAAGATCAATTGCGAAAAAAAGCTGTCGCCAACTCTACTGCATAGGCATAACAGTGGCAGCAGGGTGGTCATATGCCTTGAAAGTGTTAATCGTACTGAGTAGTGATAATGACACTGGGATGCTCGAAAGAAATACTCTGTATTATAAGCAATGGCAACAATACCAATAATTCTCCCCAGTCATTCTGGGCACCACCCTCGGAGACAAAGACTGCAACCTTATAATGCAAAGTAAAATAAAAATCAACATATCAAAGACGTTTGGGAAAACATTAATATCTCTTACAAGTGAAACACACTTAAAGATGTTTAAATGAATAGCTTAAATTACAGAGGTAAATTTATAAAATATGGCTTTCACTTGTGGAGGTGGGAAAGTTTCACCTGTAGTTTTTTTTTTTTAAGAAAAATTAAAGTGCGAAAATACTTGGCCCAATTATAGAGGTATTCCAGATTCGACTGTAGTTGGTACCAACGTGCTTTGAACCATCGCATTGTGTTCCATTTCATACCAGTAAGTGGACAAAATTCGAAAAATGCATCATAAAATTGAAAGTATTTTCTTATGTAATTCTGATAGCACGTAACTGAAAGACTAGGAAAATTTATTTAAGAGCGTCGACATGGTTTCAGAGCAAGTTAAAGTGGAGTGTGCCACATCACATTTCATTTTTAATTAATCTTTCATTTTTTGTGTGTGAAAAATGAAACCAAATTGATATGGATTTAAATAATCAGAGTGAGTAGATGATTCTAATAAGTTTTGGAAGTCAATATAACAGTTTTTTCAAGATTTTATAAAAATGTAGGGTTCTTAAGGCAATTTTTTGTTTTTGCATAGACTTCTAGTCCCAACAATGTGGGATTTTTGTTTTGGTACAAGGCTTGACTTGAAAAAACCAGAGTGTACAAACAAAATTTTGCTTGATTTTTTGTAGCTCAAATCAATACTTTTTCGAAGCGATATCTGTTTCTTGATATCTGGAAAGTTTTATAAAAAAATAATGTCGATCAAGTAGTCACAAAACTTAAATAAAGCAGTTGAAGCATGATTTTTTATTTTATAACTCATAGGAAAAATATGACATTGTCCAAAAAATAATTTTGTCCACTTAAAATGTATTACGAGGAACACTGTGTATTGGTGCGATATTGGAAATGTTGCGAGAATAATGTTGTAAACTACCTATTATTTTTGCAAGAAAATTTGAGAACGGTCGAAAGCCATAAGCGTTCTTAACAATTCATAATTGTAAACATATGTACGAATTGTTTCGTAAAAACAAGAAACAACTTAAAACAATCGATTTCCGAATGCTTGTAATCTTTATGTTTTGCATTTAATAATATTAATAATACAATTTTATATTCGAGTGAATGACCCGGTACCGATTCGTACCACCTAAAATTGATTTAATTGTAACTCTTCATAAGCGATTAAATATGAGTCCCAATCAACCTCCCAACTCCAATTCATTGAGATCGGCCATATTGGCAGCACTGTGTACGGTTTGAGTTTCGTTTGGCGATTAAATGAAACTCGTTCGTAATTCAAATGAATTCAATGTCTTTTATATACATGGAAAAGAAATAAGGTTAACATTCAATGCAAAGCTTTGTGGTAAAGTACGTTTTTCGTTTTGTTTTCCGTCGCGTAAAATCTTGACCGATATTATTGACATCCTGATAAATGTATATGATGGATTTCCTACACATACATGTAGAAACTCATCGTAGATAACAAAAAAAGAAAAGAACAAACCAATCCACTGTTTGTTCGAATTCAGTTAATTACAAATGATTAACTGAATAGATTAATGAAAAGCAAGAAAATCTATATAAATATATAAAGCAGTAAGTCCTGACTGGCTCATCATCGTCGAGCCTAAACGGCTAACGCTAGAATCTTGAAATTTAGATAGTTGTTTCGTTTTGCGACGTAGGCACTAGGAAGAATTTTTCGAATTTTTACTCCAGAACCGGAGATATTTGTATGAAAACAAAATTTGTATGGAAATAAAAATTTTAATTGGAATTTAGAATTGAAATTTGGTAGATTATTTCTACAACAAAAATAAAGAAACACGTTTTTCACCGTTTTTCAAAATTATGTCTACAGGCCAAGATACAGGGTAGTGTTGGTTAAACATCGATAGTTTCCATTTTCGATAGTAACGATATTATTAACAAAAAACTATCGATACTATCGATAGTTTTTTCTATCTTTTATGTGTGCTGCCCTTAATATAACTAGCATATATATAATATAACTAGCAGACCCTTGCTCGCGTTGCTTCGCGAAGTTATTAGAAAAACTTCTTTTGACATAGTATTAAAACAAAAAAATATAAAACATGCTTTAATTTCCGGCCACTCTGGATTGCATGTCATAGTTATGAAGAGATCTGACCGACCATGTTTTCTGACATATGTCATTGCGTCTTGAGTTTTTTCGTGAAAATACCTTGGTGATCCAGTGAACGTAGATGGCAAAAATATATTTTGCCTTATATTCCGAGGATTAACATTAACATCATTGCTCACAGCGTCTCTGAGATCAATATAATTATCAGCATTCAGAGTCTGCTGATGAGTTCTTATGAAAATAAGCCTCTCTGTTATCATTTTAGCTGCCATATCCACCACAAACTGACTTAAAAGCTTACACAATAAAAGCGAAAAGTTTGTCTCATTGTCCCTTACCATCAATCTTTAGGCGTAAAATTCCCTGCAAGATTCAGTTTTATTTGAATTTATTTTGCCGGTTGCAGGTAAAATTTGCGGAATCCCCAGCAATAATCGGCCTCACCGCGAATGAGCATTAATGGGTATAGGAGTGGGTCATATGATTAATGGAGCTCCGAAATACGGTGTAAGTGTCCATCTCTTCCATGTAAAACAATGTCTCGGGGACTCTTATCTTCTTCCAACAATAACACGGCAATTTTATTTGCTGTTAGAGAATTAAAGCGGCCACGATGTTCATTTGCAGGTCTATGGTCTGCCTTAATGATAACTTTGTGGTCCGACAAATTTGGAGGGGAATGTTCCAATGTGATCTTGAAAATGGATATATATATTCA
Source organism: Criorhina ranunculi (assembly GCA_951813785.1). NCBI lineage: Eukaryota > Metazoa > Arthropoda > Insecta > Diptera > Syrphidae > Criorhina > Criorhina ranunculi. The sequence continues at coordinate 19,752,016 of OX638382.1, read as the reverse complement.
TGTTGACTATTTAGGAAACCTCGAAGTATTTCTATGATCTCCCGTTTGCCGCAAAGAGATCTAATCCGCTTCTGAAATTAAGTATATTTGGAGGAAGCTTGGATTGCTTGTTTGGGGGAGCAAGCTTCCGATGAGGTGGTATATTTGACCTTGTACTTTAAAAATCGGCATGAAGTTTCCTTCCTTTATCTGTTTTCAACCAAAAGATGTCATTTGGAAAAGTGTATGATATGACCTCACATTATCAAGGAAATGTTTGGAGTGGGGGTGAGATCCAATTAGCATACTTCGTAAAGGCTTAGATAGTTCGGCTGTAGGTTGAAGCTTTATTTTACTTTAAAAGCTGCATATGCTACTAAATTTTTCGCTTTACAAAATATGCAAACGTTATCCATTTTACCTATTTCTGTTGTTTCGTTATTTATGTAGGGAAACAGTGGTTTGTAATTAAAGGCTGTCGTATTGCCCAAAATTCACATTTGAAGTGTGAATACTTGCTGTTGCTGCACTTTGATCCCCATTTCAATGAATTTCGAAATTCGCTTTAACATGAAGTAAGAACTATTCCAGCGAGTATGTATTTGCTGAACAAGTTTTAGTTCTATTTTGTTATTGCGCTATTGTCGCTCGCTAACGTAGTGCTCTGGAAATACATATGTCACAATAGGCTTTGCCTTTGTTAGTATCAAAGCAAAAGAATCCACTTTAAGGCAATCTTGGACTGAATCCTAGATAAATTTAAACTAGGAGTCAGAGCTGTAAAAGAATGCATTCATTTGGGAATGCATTCACTGAATGCACCCAATTGAATTCATGCGAAATGAATTCATTCATTGACTTCATTTTTGAATGGTGACTTAAAAGTTTAAATCACCATTCATTTTGAAGTCATTAAATGAGCATTCAATGAATCGCAGTCAATATTTCCATTCATTTGCATTCTTTTCCATTCATTTGAAGTCTTTTGCATTCAATTGCATTCCCATTCATTTGAATTCATTTGAAGTCTTTTGCATTCATTTGATTTGCAAAAGAATATCGATAGACTATCGATGTTTAACCAACACTATTACAGGGTGTTAAAGTTTGCAAATAAAAGGATAAGTCCTGACTGACTGGCTGATGCTAGAAAGTTGAAATATAGACAGTAGTTTCCTTTTGTGACGTAGACATCCACTATTAATTTTTTTTTAAAATTCAGCTCCAAAAGGGGAGGTACAGGGTGTTCAAGTTTGTATAAAAACAAATATTTATTGGAATTAAAATTTTAAATTTGGTAGATAAATTCTACAACAAAAATAAAGAAACACGTGTTTCACCGGTTTTCAAAATTATATCCACGGGCCAAGATACAGGGTGTTAAAGTTTGCAAATTTATAGTTAGCGCAACCGTAGCCATCGACACATTCGGTTCCTGATCGTGTGTTGTTTTTGTTTTGCCGAGATGCGCAAGGGTCCTTTTTTCATTTATTTTTCTTTGATCGTATTCTTGCTTCTATATATACATTATGTAGCTTATTTACAATGCAATCACAGTTCGTAGCAATTCGACGGCGAACGGGTGTGTGTATGATTTGGTTGGATGTATCTTTCAGTATCTATGAGACTACTGAACCGTTTTCAAAAATTCAATACTGAAATGGTGACACTTTTTGCTATCTTTGACCTTTTGAAAGTTCAATAGGAACAGACGATTTCTAACGACTAAGTATAAACTTTAGTATGTATGGTGCGCGTGCGAAGCCGCGGGAGGACTGCTAGTATGTGATAATTCAAATTAAGTTTTTTGGAAAGTAAAGGGGAGGGTGCTTGTGTGTTGGCTCCTTCGCGGCTTCTGCTGTACTGTCTCTTATCTTTAATTATGACTCCTTTTCTTCTTCTCATGGATGTGCTTGCATCCCACATACATAGACAAAATAAATCAGTTAACAACAATAAACTTAATATAACCTTACATAGATAGATTTATGTTTAAGGATTAAAATTATAAAAAAAATAAATAAAAATGTATTAAGTTGATGAGAGAAGAAGTTGTTATAACAGCAATTTTTATTAAATTCAAGAGATATGAGGACATATACACATACATATACCAAAATGAGTTAGGCACTCGTTTGAGATAGAAATTTTACATTATGAATTCGATTTGTTTATACTCCCCGGGGTTCTAGGATCTAGATGTTCATATGTCACATTCCTCACAGAGTTCACAGAAGAAACCAGATTTTTTTCTTTTTAATTTTTAGTATTCATTGTATCTGCGCTTATTTGGAAATGTTTATAATTTCTTTTTGTTTAGTTACAGATGGTATTCTTGGATAACTGCTCACTATACTAGTTTACATAAAAAGTATTCAATGGGAGAACACTTATCAAGGACGTAGCTCAATACATATGTACATAAGTATAAATTATTTTTTCTAACATGCACATAATTTTACCCCAACGTATCCTTAATAAATTTCAACTTTTGTGGTTCAAAACATACGTATTTGATGCAAAGGGATTATCAGATAAAACATATTTCACCACTATACATGTTTGGAATTATAAAATTGAATCATTCAATGCTGCATTTAGTGATGTCTGACTATCGTTTTACCTGCATACATAGTTATTATAAGGTAGCCATCTTGCGACGTAGAATGATGTGGAAAGTAGTTCAAAAACCCAGGTTTATCCCTGTAGAACTTTGTGAAATTTTAATGCTTGATAGGCAAATGTGTTACACACGGGTACATGTAGGTACGTAAGTTTGTACGATTTAGCACACTTTATCTTTTGACACTACTGCTGGAGTTCGATGCGGATTGAACAAGCATGAGAGTATGTACGTGTATATGGTTGGTCATTTCTGCTTTCAAGGAGTATGTAAATAAGTTGGTTGGCATAGCGCTTAATGGTTGTCACAGGATACATTTATTATACACACGGGTCTTTCTTAGCAAAACCCTTTCGTGAGCTTGTTTCTCGTTTTCATTTACAAATATGTGTTTGTATGTATGTAGTATGTACTCACATGTACCTTTACGATTACGTATTTTGGCTTGTACTAATTTACATGTAAATGGGTAGTAAAATCAAATCTATGGGATATAAGTGTGTATGATATACAGTGTCAGTCTTAGGCAAAAAGGAATTTCATTAGAAATTCAGAACTTGTTTTTGATTTGATAACGAGTTTTAACTTATATCACAAGCTTAAAAGAAACGGGGTAAGCATTTTAATTGGAGAATTAGAACAGCTACTTACAAGAAGCAAACATCCAACTAATTATTTGAGCTACAGTGACTCACTTATTTATGTTATTAAAATAAGATATTAACTAAAGATAAGTTTTGTTTGTTTTTTTTTTTTTTTTAGACGGAATTGCTCTTAATTGATCCATATCTATACGCTTATGTAGATAAGTACAAATGTTGTTTAGATCATTTTCTTCCTGAAAGTAAACTATAAATTGGGATAGGTTAGCTTATAGGCTGGCGGCTTGGTGTTAGGCACCGCCTCACTCGGATATTCTTTGATCCGTTGTGCTCAACGTTTTGGGATCTATTTGTTTCCTCCTTTAACCACACCGAATCCGGTATGCATTTTAGAATGACCTTCAGTGGCATGGTTGACAGTTCGCCCGGGTTGCGAACGGCATGATGAGTGTGTGCTCTATCTCTCATCGGCAAGTTTCCTAAGGTCTTACCATAAGTCTTATTTAAAATTTCTATATATCGAGTGATCGGCCATTGTTTGGTTCAGTTTTGATCCTATTTTTGCTACTCCATCGGCCTTTTCATTGTCATCAATGCTTCTATGCTTCGGGACCCAATTGATAAGACTTTGTGCTTTGAGCTTAGGATTTTAAGTTCATTATGATACCTCTTTACTAGTTTTGATTTAAGTATTGTGGATGAAACGGCTTTGATAGCGACTTGGACATCAATATGTACGTCATTGCTGCTTCCCAGAGTTATTGAGGATAGTATTCTTGAGGCCCCGGTTATCGCTAGAACTTCTGCTTGGAACACACAGTTTGGAAGTTTCACCGAACGGTCAATGGTGGGTTCCTCCAAACTGTCGGTGAAAATGGATGTAATGTCGGGTTTAATGACCCTTCCTTCGTCTTAACTTTCTTTTCACGGAAAAAGAGTTTGGCAGTTGAGGTCGATGTCAGAAGTCAGTTTGACGTTACGTTGTCAGTTTTTGTTTCCAGTTTCGTTTATCTAGCGATACTATGCGACCTACTTGGCCTTCTTCCAAAAGTTGTATGCTCGCAGTCGTAGGGCGCCCTTGGCTGCCATTTCTTTTTTGTAAAGATCGAGCAGTAAGAGGGAAAGGATTGCTCGGATGTTTGTCGGGATTGTTTTTATTGCGCCGGTTTTGCTGATGCATGTTGATCGTTGGATTTTTATGAGTTTCATGAGGTTTGTGACTTTTTCCGCGGCTGGCCCCAAACCATTAGGTTAGAATTGTCCTAATGGCTGTATACATCTGGTACATGCATAGGAAGCACTTTTTGCTATCTTTGTTCTTTCTTGGGTGATTTTTTTTTTTTTCAGTTCAACTTGCGGTCTAATATGCAGTCAACGAAGTGGGCATTTTTTGAGATTTGGAGCTCAAATGTTGGTATCAACCATTTCTTGAAAATAAGAACGAGTTTTGAAATAACTATCGTGCCGGACATTTTATTTAAATCTTTGAATTCCACCTCAGTGACGGATTAGCTTGTATCTGAGTTGGACTTAGGTTACAAATTTTCGTAAATAGAATATTTGATCACGGGATCCTTTGGCGTATTAAGAACTGTACTTGTAAAGCATCCACATTATAAATACTTCTTTGAGAATTTTATATGTTCCAAGGCAATGGAAAGTTGCCGAAGTCATTATGGTTCCGAAACCGGGGAAATCTGCAAACGACAAGAAATCGTATAGACCCATTTCGCTGCTGCCGATAATATCTAAGGTCTTCGAGAAACTCTTTCTAAAACGATTACAACCAGTAATTGAAGAAAGACGATTGATTCCGGATCATCAATTCGGTTTGCGGGTGAAACATTACACAATCGATCAGGTGTATCGAATAACGAACGAAATTGAAAGAGCTCTAGAAGAAAAAAAGATATGTTCTAGCGCTTTTCTCGACGTATCGCAAGCCTTCGACAAGGTCTGGCACGAAGGCCTAAGGTATAAACTTAGGGTAACTTTACCAGAAAAATTGTACAGAGTATTGGAATCTTACCTTGAAAACAGACTGTTTCGTGTTAAACACGGGACTGAATACTCGGAATTCAAAGAAATCCACTCCAGTGTTCCACAAGGTAGCGTTCTCGGTCCAATGCTGTTCTTGCTCTACACAAGAGATATACCACAAGACGAAGAGACCGTCGTAGCGTCGTTCGCAGACGATACGGCTATTCTCGCAACGGATGTGTCAGTTGAATCATCAACAGGGAAACTACAGCGGGCTCTGAACAAAGTATGCGAGTGGACAAAGACCTGGTGAATCGTCCTTAACGAGACCAAGTCAACACATGTCAATTTTACGTACAAAAAGGTAACCAACTTACCTATTTACATTAACTCGGTACAAATACCGTACGCAAACGAGGCAAAATACCTAGGAATGACTCTAGACGCAAAACTCAAGTGGAAGCCACACGTTAAAAAGAAGCGCGACGAACTCGAGATCAGACTTAGAGAAATGTATTGGCTACTCGGAAGATACTCGAAGCTAAGCATATATAACAAACTGCTTCTGTATAAGCAAGTGCTTAAACCGTCCTAGACATACGGTATACAACTTTGGGGCTGTACCAACCCAAGCAATGTAGTTCTACTACAAACATTCCAAAACAAAACGCTAAGAGCAATCGTGAATGCTCCATGGTATGTAAGGAATAGCGATATTCACAGAGACTTAGGAATTGCTACAGTGAGGGACGAAGTAACAAACTTTGCTCGCAAACTTTACACTCGTCTTCATGTTCACTGCAATAACGAAATAATCCGCACAGTGACAAACGAGCGCCGACTACAAAGAACAAGACCGTTCGACCTACCGACGTAAGGAAAACCGCTTATAATGACGGTATTAGTGGGTGCCTTCGCTGGAAAGCTACCTACCCAACGCGATTAACACTACAGAAGCGTAAACTACTTGTTAAGGAAACATAGTCGTAGTCGTCACAAAAATGAAAAAATGGGAGGAATAAATTACCTATTACTATGAGCACGCGCGGCCGGTCCTCATAGTGCCTCTCTGAGGGGTGAGGTTTAGTCCGTAGGCATACACTGGTATACAATGACATTGTCACGTCAGAGATATGAATCGGGCATAACCAAATGGTACGGACCATTGGTATCTTTTCAAGATTCCTCACCTCCAGGCGCAACCGAAAAAAAAACTTGTAAATAAAATTTGAAAGCCAGTACTGTAGGATCACTCTAGGCAAGAGTTTGATCCTCATTGCGTGGCTAACATGCCAATATTTTTTTTTTAATTAAAAAAAAGCTAAATTAGGCCTCCTCTATATTTAACTAGTAGATCGGTAGAACGTCAGTCGTCACTGAGAGGTTGCTCATGCTTTTATAGGATTTCATTCACTTACGAAACCAAAAAATAACCATTAAAAGTAGGCAAACTAAGGTTGGTATGAATTGTTCTCACCCATCGATCACGAATCATTTGCAAAGGTGATCCTTGCAGTCAAAGTGTTTAGCTCACATGCCATCTAAGGATGATAATTCAGTGTCTGCTTACAAGACAAATCGGTCTTAAAAACCAAAACAAACCCCGTAATGAATTCACATAAGGACAGTGTAAACCCAAACTTTACCTCACGGCACGAAACCCCGAAATTTGAATCCAGCACATGCTAAAAAACAAACCTTCTCAAAAACAATAGACGTCTCCTTTATAACTATAAATTTTAGCAGGTTGATAGTGGAATAATAATGCTAAATAGGAATGTTTTTGGACAAAATATTTCATACCAGCTCTGAAGAGCAAGATAATATTAACCCTAGAAGGGTAACCATATTTTTTAGTACGTTACAGGTAACCATTCGTCGATTCGACGAAGTGGTATTAAACTCCAATTCTTAGGAAAAGTTTTTGACGAATTCGCGTAAATTTAAGTAATTTATCTTTGTCAGTTAATTTTTTAATTATAAAGCCAAAAAAGTTTTTTTTTTCTTAAATATATGAGTCTATGTTTATAAAAAAGTATTTTGAACTCATGTTTTCGAGACCGTTTAAGTTTTTCTTAAAAAATTATTAAAAAAAGCATACATTTTTCATGGAAAACTAAAAACTTAAAAATTAATTCATCAAATAATACAGAAAAATTAAAATCACAAAAAAATAAATCATGTTGAGCATTTGGTGCAAAGTTCAACATTATGCTCCCCGCATATGACTTGGCTTGGTCATACGTCGTTTTGCATATGGACAATTTTCGGAAAATGGAACTATTTTCGACTTGCAATATTCTCGGAACAAACTTAGATGGATATTATCCTAAGCATCTTTCATATCCGCATATTCCGAGTCCGAATCTTCCGCTACCTCCAAGATGTCTTCCGGGTCACTTTCTGGCTCATTTTGTTCGAAATTTTCGATATCCTCGCAGTCACATGTATTCAAAATTTGTTCATTTTCCTCATCCGGAATAACCCATCTCAAAACCATTCTAAAACTAAATTATACAACGTAATTTGTAAAAAAAAAAGTTTGCATACTAAAAAATTTAATCGAACACTAAAAGTAAGTAACGTTTCGACGAACATTGGCGCAGTTTTTCAATAAAAACTATTCTTTTTAAAGCAGCTACGTTATCGAACGTCGACACACTGCAAGAACTTAGGGATGACCAGGGTGACACAAAGAGAAAATGCGATCAGAAATAAGAGTAAAGAGATAATCGAAAGAATAAAATTGTTGTTCGTCGAATCGACGAAGGTTACCCTTCTAAGGTTAAAAGCGTATTTTGCCACTGTCTACAAAGACTGACCACTTTGTATATTTCGATTCTGATTCCTTCACAAAGTTCCTTAGATATAATGAGAGCATCTTCCGATGGGGTAGAGAAAAAAATTTAATGAAATTTATGTTGCAAAAAAATCTACGCTCAAATATCGTAGATATTTAAATTTTTGCACCAAGCTCATAAATACACATAAAAACAATCAGTCACCAAAAATGTCCTCACAAAAACCTCACATTTCGGTTGAATACAATCTAAAACGAGGAGCCAACACAAAAAATAACGTTGGTTTTTTTTAACTTTATTTTTGTAAATCGAAAGAATGGAACACGACTTATAAGCGATGATCATTCTTGCCATATATCCACAGTTTCAAGTCCAAAGTTGTCAGTAACCACAGGAATTTATAAATCATTTTAAAATTCACAAACAATGGACGAAGAAACAATGCCTTCCCTCGAATGTGTAAATTGCAAAACGTGACACGTCCTTATCGTGGTGGCCATGGTATAGTGGTTGCATCATCGCTTGTCACGCTGAAGGTTCCAAGTTCAAATCCCGATGTCAAAAAAAAAAAGTCGATCAATTGCGAAGACCTGACGTCAACTCTACTGCATAGGCATAACACTGGCAGAAGGGTGGTCGTATGGCTTGAAAGTGTTGATCGTACTAATGAAAACGGGGTGTTCGAAAGAAATACCGTGAATTATTAACAATGGCAACAGAACCAATAATTCTCCCGTCATTCTGGACACCACCCTCGGAGCAAAAAGACTGAATCCTAATACCACCTGAGTTTCAAAATCATTATACCAACACTAGCGCTGTACGAATAGCATCATAATGGTATTCATAACCCCTTTAGCAATAGTGAATTATAAAAAAAAATCTCCAATTTTGAATCAGAAAATAATAGTAATAATAATGCCTCATTGTGCGATCACAATATGGACTTGTACACCAAAAGAGTGAGATTCTTCATCATAACTAGAATAAAATGTAGTTAGCTACAGACGACTACATGTACAAAAGCATGTACATCCATAACCAGCATGGGTGGCTGCGAAGACTGCATAAGTAGTATCCAAAGATATTCTTCGCGAAGCGAACTTTGCAACCAACTGCGTTGAAAAGGTACATCTGAAAAGCAAAATGTGCACTAAAATGGAGAGAGGGCAAAAAAAATAAAAATTCCAAACGACCATCTTTAGAGTGCTAACACCAACAGTCAACCAGAATGCATTTTTTCAACTCACCGGCAATGCCTGTACATCGTCTTTTTTATGGCAAAAGTGTTATTTATGCAACTACGGAGTTGTACCAGCTTGGTGTTCAGACTGTTTTCTGTATGCCCTTTTTTTGTTCAAAGAAATCAGCCCAAACACATTGCTCACTCATGTTCGATACAGGTTTGTGCAGTTTATGAGAAGCCACTTCAACCAGGTCTGTAATGTATCTATTTCAGTTCATGAATCTGGTATTGTCGGGAAACCGAAACTACAATCGGTACATTTATAAAGATGAATAAAGGTATACAATTTTTCTTTCATACTCTATCTATACTACTTGTATCTAAATATGTACATATATTAAGACTCCTGCCTTACTAACCAAATCCAATAATAACTTAAATCTGTGAAAACAAATTCTCCGACCGACGGATATCCTGGATGCTTATGGTTATCTATTTTTTTGGGAAAGAAAATAATAGTTCCCATGGTTAATGAATGTTATGATTGTGAGTCACGTACCTATTCTTTATGGAAATATCATTTTTCGGTAAATACTTTTATGCCTTGAACGTGACAAAATATTCAAAGTAACAAATCTTATTCATTCATTCAATCGATAGTGCGACAAATAAGGGAAAACAAACAAAAACCAAATGAAAGTATCCAGTCTAGCGAAATATTTTTCGCTCTGGTGATGCATAACGGCTGGTGAAGCTTCCCACACACGACACCACACACAAGAGATTTATCAATAAATATTTCATATGATCCATTTTGAGTTCTACTACTCACGTACGCGATGATACAGCGGATATCATCCCAGTTAATTGAGCTTTATCGATTTATTAATTAATTCGTATTTTACAATGGATAAACATACGCTTTCACTTTTATAGTAAAGAAAGGCATGGATTAAGAATTGAGTTTTGAATTTTATTTTTTTTATTAAAGAGTTGCACTTGGGATGCTTGTGCTTTAATTAGTGTTGTGATTACCTAGAGCAAACAACTAACGTTCAGAAAATAACTGATATGAATATTCGTGAAAAGTGAAACGAAAAGGGACCCAAACAGTTGGTCTGATTCGATATCTCTCTGGACACGCACGTTATGATATGTAGGGACGTTTTGGGTAAAAGGCATAAAGGTAAGGTTATTATTCAATAAACCTTCACATCAGCTAAACATCTTAAATTATTAACATATGTGCATTTATTAATGTATGCACATGCAGAGATATTTATTTATATGTAATAGAAGGCACGACTTATCCAGTGATGTGATGTATTTTACACCGTCATTTAAGCTACTTAGTATGATAACTTACTCTGGTGGCGCACAGCCCGCGGTGAACCTGGGCCTTAACCAAAAAGCCTCTGCAATTAGCCTGGCCCTTAGCTAACTGCTTCTAGTTACGCACCCCAAGTTTGTTAAGGTCTCCCATGTACTTGTGCGCGCCACCTAAGGCGAAGTCTTCCTCTACTGCGTTGTCTCTCCGAATTAGATCCAGGTCGGAGCATTAGTGTCCATTCGTTCTACATGCTTTATTTCAAACGAACAATGCTTCGGTTTTTGGTTGATTTCGCTGTACAGCTCGTATAACCCGTCGTTAAATCTCCTCCTTCAAAGTCCATCAACGTAAACCGGACCGAATATCTTACGAAGTATTGTTCGCTCAAAGAGACCAATGGCATCTTCATCCGCATTCGATAGAGTCGGACTGGGATGATTATCGTCTTAAATAGAGTCCCCTTGGTTCTTCGAGATAGGGCCTTAGATATGGTTAGGTTAGGTAGGGGAGGGTTGGCAGGGAAAGGAAGTCTTTTCCCGTGATGCCCTGGGATTGCAGCCCCCTTACATGAAACCATAAGCCTATGTTTTATCAAGCCAGTCCGAGGCGCTTATGAATCTCTGTAAGTCGACTGCAGACTTGTCGGACAGCTCTTCTAAATCCTGGAAGAAGTGCCTTTCTAGGATATTAAATCTTACTAGACAGAGCACTGGACAGTGGCAAAAAAAGTGTGGACCTCTGCATAGGTCGTACGTGTTCAATCCCAGTCTTCTTGCGTGGGATAGGGCCTTACTAATCAATTGTCTTTTCCGATTGGCAGTTATTCGTTTGATTTCTGATGAGAAGTCGTTTTCAGAAATGATAGCAGAGCCAAGGCAGACAACGTCCCTTACTACCTCCTTGTTACAGCTGTTCAATTCGTCGATGTTGAGTGTCTCTTCTTATTGACAGCATATAATTAATTTTGCCCTCTTAAATCCATAAACCCATTAATGTCAAGATGTGCGTAAAAATCTTAGCAAAAATTCGGTCATATCTCTTTACGTAAATAACAATTTATGATTGTCAAACTTGTGAGTCACAATTAATTAAAATCATAAAAGCGAATTTTGCATTAAAAAGGAGCAGACAAATTGAGTGCAAGCAAATATGAAAAAAAAAGTCTAATTAGTCGCTGGTATGCAAAATGCTTTCAAATCGATTTTTGTTTTATCCTGTTTCGAGAGACCTAGTTTCGAATCGTTTCACCCTGCAAATTTGACGGAAAGCAGATTGAAATAAAAAGTAAGAATGCAAGCCTTGGCCTTCCAAAGCACCGCACAGTTTACTCGGGCGGTTGGGGAGGGAAAACAGAAATGAAATAAAAGCAAATTAAGGTAAACCACAAACGAAGTTGGTGCAAGTATATAATTAAATTTTTTTAGATCTTATTTGGAGACATTTTAGTGTAATCCTTTTTTTTCATATTCATATTTTAAGTATTTACAGTGCATACAAAATACTATTTGTATTACTTTGATTAATTAATCTTAATAAGCTATTGAGATTGTTTTATCAAATTCATTTAGTTACATACGTGCATCCTTAAAATAATGTCAAATGTTGTGATTTTCTCTTGTACTTAAATCAAAATTAATAAATTAAACATTTAGAACAATATTTCAATTAATGCAGCAAATTTATATTTATTTCAATTTAAAAGTAGAAGCTTGTAAGTCGCTGTCCGGAAGAGTAACAGGTTCTCGGCAGGCAGCGCAATGTAAGACTCTGTTGGGTCCCTGGCTGCAAACGGTTGTCTGAAAATGAGACAGCTGATGAGCTGGCAAGGAAAGGATCTTCATTAGACATCGATGAAGCCGATATTTGTTATAACTAGGAAACTATGGCCATTCTACAACAAACAGAGAACCAAAAGAATCCTGCAAATGGATAAAAAAAACCATATCTACCCTAATAGGTATCATCACCGGGCATAACATGCTGTTGAACACGGATGATCTATGTAAGGGATGTGGCGACAATGAAGTACTTTTTAATGGATCCGCTGTGAAGTAAAAGTTGCCTACCCTAATCTAACCTATTTCAGTTTGAATACATACATTATGAAGTTTGATAATCACCACTGAGTATACAATTTTACAACGTGAAATAGAATAGTTCTCTCTGAAGTTTGTACTTTTGTTTTTAGCATTTGATTGTCATAGAGCGATGTTGTTTTTGTTTTTTATTTTGTTGCTTAAGAAATTTAATATTACGTTTTCTTCAATGTAGAGACATACCGGGTTCTACTGTTTTATTATATGTATTGATGTGGAGGTGCACATATTCGACAAATTTTAATTGATTAGAAAATCAGTACAGCTAGTAACTTGAAATTTGGTGTGCAAGTGACCTACGTGCCTCGCATATACCCAACAAATTGTGACATCTTAAAATATCCGATTAAACGGCAATTTGATCAATTTACAGGTATAAAAATGGAACTTTAAGTAATTTTTCCTTAGATTTTTTTATATTTTTTTTTTTATATAATTCACTAGCGCTAAAGGGGTTATGAATACCCTTATGATGCTATTCACACAGCGCTAGTGTTGGTGTAGTGATTTAGAAACTCAGGTGGTATTAGGTTTCAGTCGTTTTGCTCCGAGGATGGTGTCCAGAATGACTGGGGAGAGTTATTGGTTCTGTTGCCATTGCTTATAATTCACAGTATTTCTTTCGAACATCCCGATGGCAGTAGTACGATCAACACTTTTACGCCATTGCCTACCCTACTGCCAGTGTTATGCCTATACAGTAGAGTTGACGTCAGCTTTTTTCGCAATTGACCGACTTTTTTTCTGTGACATCGGGATTCGAACCTGGCACCTTCAGCGTGAGAAACCATGATACAACCACTACACAATGGCCACCCTTCTACCAAGACCTACATATTCACCGAGTTTCGCGTTCATAAGTTCCCTTGAATTCCCTCAAATGGAACAAGGCTTGTCGTGGCACGAAAAAGATCCCGGACTTCCGGTATAGTTAGAAACTTGAAATTTGGTGTGCAGGTCGATCGTACCTCACATATACCCAAAAAATTGCGACTTGTTCAAATATCATCCCCCTTCAATCCATGTGTTCAGGCAAAGCTTTTACAGCACGCGGACAACCACTTCAAGTTTTGTTTTCTATCTTAGATGATTTAGTGCAACAAATAATAGCTCGGTAAATGAACATTTTTGATATTCTTAGCGGAAAATTTCATTTTCGAAACGTTGATCAATTCAAATCAATTAATTTTCTCAATTTAAATAGGTACGTTTTTGTTGTGCTGATATCGGAACACTTTTGAAACTTAAAATAAGGAATTTCAAGCATCAGATCCTGGAACAAAGTTTTTGATTACTATTTTAGTTTAAGATTAATGTTTTAATAATTGTATTTACTGTGCATATTTGTATTTATTTAATTTATAATTCGCACGGAAGCTAAGGGCACTTTTATTGTATTTGTATTTAGAATTGCAGTATTCTTTCTCATTTGCAAAGTAAATTTAATTTATAAACTCTAAATCGTAACGTCCATACTTAAAAGCATCACACAACAAAATGTAAACTCATTATCAGACTGAAAGATTTAAATTTAAGTTGCAAAAATTATATCATTTTGAAAATACAACTCTTTATTACTTGCTTGGGTGGCTCAATATAAATACATGATTATATAATTTTGAAAATACAACCCTTAATCAATTTATTTTTAAATATCCAAATTTGGTTTGAGAAACACGTATTGTGTACACCTGTGTACGCACAGCGCCAGGAAAAGCCAAATTATTCCACATTCATGATGTCAGTAAATGGTTCACATGCCGCGCCGCTCTAAAATCCGATAGATTACTAAGAAATTTGTGTTTTTTTTTTTATTTCGTTTTGAAGACAATTATCGGAAAAATTATGGGAATAATTTCCATTACATACACGAGCACGGTAACAACTCACCTTGAATTTTATTCGTCTTTGGGACAGTGCGTATCAGAAGGTTTAGTTCCTTTAAAATGAACGTAATCCTTTTGGAGCTAGAATAATCCTCATTGGAAATATTTGGAAGAAGATTTTTTTGTATTTTCACACAGACTATACACTTTTCACCTTAATATTTTTTATTTCTCAGATGCATAGATTGCTTCTTGGGATTTTCATTCACAGAACAGACAAAAGGAAGCCATATCTACATCATATTCATAACAAATGGAAATGCAAGAAATTTTATTTCTTTCTTCCCACACTATCACCTCCGTTTTTAAGGGTATGAAACTTTCGCAAAAATTGTCAAACGTTATGCAACCCCACACCAACCCTTCTGAAGAATCCCTTCAGCACCATATTCACGGAGTGACTGAATTGATATTCTGGAATACCTGGATTAGGTCTCCTCCGTTGCTTCGTTCCATACCGTAGTCACCTTTGTCATCGACTCCAGTTCAGTTCTGCGTGTATGTGAAGAAAAGATATGTATGTATAGTATCGGAAGGAAATGCGCATGCATTCTCTTAGATACATATTGTTCGTTTCCATTAAAGAGAATGTTATTAAGGCTGTAGAATCCCATTTCATTCTATGGAATAATGTACAAGCGATCTAACTGATTAACTCTCTTTTATTAAGAAAAAATAACACTAACGTTAAATGTTAGATTACATTGTACTCTCCATCTGCTCTGCAATGTTACTTAAATAAGTTGAATTGATTGAACATACATACAAACATATATGCACACTATTATTTATTTATATTCTTTGCTAGTTTTCGTTCCACCGGGTGTTTCAGGAATTAAAATAATGTGTTATTAAATGCTTGACCTTGACCTAAGTAGTGTCATGTGCATGCATTAAGCCTTTAGAACAAATGCATTAAATCGGAAGAGGTCTCTCTTGGTGGCCTGATTCGCTAAAGATGATTTTAATAAGTCTTCCAAGAGCCCTCATAGGGAGATGTGCGGATGAAGTTTTTTCTTGAAAGCTAGGATATTCCGATATATTCGAAGCTCAGATCATTCATTTAGCTAATTCAACTCATTTCTAGGTCAGAAAAAGCGATGGGACTAAACTAAGAAAAGAATATTATTCCCATCCCCGAAGTGGGCTAATGGCATCGAGTTTTTAATAAATGGTTCTTTTAAAGAGTTACCTTAAAGCTCCTTCTCTGGTTGGATATAAACAGACCCAATTATGAGGCATACGACCCGGACGGATTTGTCTGTTATCGAAATCGGAAGGCGGTCACGGTTATATCATGTAATCTGCATCAGTCATATTTTATCAGGCCATATTGTCTAGGTTGTAATAATGAAGGGCTTCGGAGAAAAAATCAGATCAGAGCATACAGAGCTTGGCTTGAGTAAACTATCAAAATCGTGCCCAGGGATTTCACGATGACTAATAGACTTTGAAACCAGGTTATCCCTTGATAGGAATCAAATCAAATTATCAAATTGCTTGCCAAATTTACCACGCACTTCTTCTTGTCATGCGTCCAACACTCCAAACAACGCCACGTCAAACTCAGCACGAATGTCCAACATGAAGAAAGTACACGTTGCCCTGAAAAAGCAACCCAACATTGGATAACTTAATGCTCTTGATCTACCGAGAGCACCTGAATGATCACATAACAGCATTAGAAGTTTTTACAAGGAAGCGAAGTAACTGGCAGCTGGCTTAAACAGGAAAGAAAATCTCGTCATCGAGACGTAGGAAATCGTAGATGTATTCAAGCAGCATTTTTAGAAGCTGCTTAATGAACTTTAGATAGTGAGACCGAGAGAATTAGCTTCACTTTACGAAGAAGCTGTATTCCAGTGAAGTTAAGAAAATATTGGTACAGTTTTAAAAATTAAAGACGCCGACAACTTCGAGCTTTTCATAAACGAAAATGAAG
This sequence comes from Criorhina ranunculi, assembly GCA_951813785.1. NCBI lineage: Eukaryota > Metazoa > Arthropoda > Insecta > Diptera > Syrphidae > Criorhina > Criorhina ranunculi. The sequence goes on along the minus strand of OX638382.1, from coordinate 19,735,591 downwards.
TCTTGGTAGGGGTAGTTACCAATCGTAATCTGCCATTGAGTGGAATGCCAGTTCTACAAGGTGGCGCAAAATTTATCACCCTATCGGAAGATGTTATAGTTTTTGCAAATGGCGTCGTACGTCAATTATATTTGACATTTGTGAAAAAGACAGCTGCAGTATACAAACAAACAAGCAATGGAATGCTATACTCCGCAAGAGCGTGGAATAATTGTGTCGATTTTTTAACCAATAATCGGTCGGTGGTGTTAGCGCAGCGTGAATTTCGACGTCGATTTCCTAATCGTGTCGCGCCAAATGGGCAAACATTCCGGCGCTTAGCTACTCGACTCGAACAGACTGGAACCACAAGAGACCATGCAGGACGCGACCGCCACAGGACTGGTCGTCCAGCCAAGAATATCGCGGCTGTGGCTGCCGATGTCGCTAATACGGTCACTGCTACTGGCGAACGCTACAGGACCATGATAAACTACTTCTTACTATCGGAATTGGATGAGCGGGGCTTGGTGAACATTTGGTTTCAACAAGACTTCTTTCCTTGGGGTTACTTGAAGTCGCGGGTTTATGCCAACAAGCCTCAGACAATCGCAGCCCTTAAGGGAAATATTCGACAGGAATGAGAACAGTTATCATTTATTTGACCTACGTACATATATGTATACATATCTGCATGTTATTTGCGTTTCTCACTCTGTTGAGGAGACAAAACTGTCGACGAAAACCCTGATAGAGAAAAACGACATGGGTAGACCTACAGCAATCAGGTTCAGGTGTTTAACCATGCCCAGCTTAAGATATTCTGAATGTGTTTTACAAACAGTACTGAATGTGTCCAACCTTTTGATTTTTCAATTTCGAATCTTGCATTTTTAAACATAAAGCGTTGGATAAGATTTAAGAACGCAGGTATCATCCTTTAGGTATGGAGACAAATATGTATTTTTCCTTAATGATAAATGAATTTTAATGTTGTCGCTATCCACGAAGAGATCAGCATAAACCCTTTTGCTTTAGATTTACACAGGAATCAAAATTCGTGTCGTTCAAGGCTAAAAAAAAACTCAATTTCAATATGTACAGTCAAAATCGCTTATAACGACATCGGTTATATCAATCAAATTCTTAGGTCCCGACTGGACTCATTTTAATTATTATTATCGGTTATAACGACTTATCGCTTATAACGACCAAATTCATCGGTCCCTTGAAGATCGTTATCACTGATTTTGACTGACAGACTGTCATTATAACCAATTTTGACGAACTGACTGCCGGTTATAACGACCTTCACTGTATGCTTCAGCCGGCGTACCGCAAGGAAGCTTTCTTGGGCCGCTTCTCTATCTGTTATATACTCGTGATATACCGAAAGAAGATGGCACTACCCTTGCTACGTTTGCCGATGACACCGCTATCCTTGCAGTAGGTAAAACAGTCGAAGAAACGACTGCAAAACTGCAAAGCGCACTGAATAAAGTTAACGAATGGACGAGGGACTGGCGGATTGCCCTCAACGAAACTAAATCCGTCCACGTGAACTTCACATATAAAAAAACGAATGACTTGCCAATTTTTCTAAACTTGGCCCAAATACCTTTTGCTAACGAAGCCAAATACTGTCAACTGTCTATGACACTAGACGCAAAACTGAAGTGGAATTCGCACGTGAAAATGAAACGCAAAGAACTCGAAAGCAAATATAGAGAAATGTACTGGTTACTCGGAAAACATTCCCAGCTCAGTACCGAGAACAAACTGCTTCTATACAAGCAAGTGCTAAAGCCGGTATGGACCTACGGTATACAACTTTGGGGTTGTACCAAGAAAACGAATGCGAATATCATACAAACATTCCAAAATAAAGTGCTTGGAGAAATTGTCCAAGCACCGTGGTATTCCAGAAACGACGATATCCACAGAGATCTCGGAATTCCTGCAATCGAAGCGGAAACTAGAAGCTTCGCGCGAAAACATAGAAACCGACTAATGGGACATGTTAACAATACAGTCCTAGCTGTTTTGGATGATAGCAATTTATTTCGCCGACTACAAAGAACAAAACCTTGCGACTTGGCGAGATAAGGACTAACCGCGATTAAATTGCGGAACATGCAGAATCTTGCATTGGAAAGTAACCTGCCAAACGTTTTTTTTCGTGATAAAAAAATTGCTTGATAAGTTTTAACGTTTTTAGTCAATAGGAATCTGACACTACTATGAGACACTATCCTCAGTGTCTATGTAAGATTTTTACCTATCCTCGGGGAAAAAAAAAACTGTATGCTTCTGTGTCCTGATACCCACCAGAGCGGATTTTATTCAGCTTTAAGAAGGTTTTGGTATTTGGAAAACTGTCACCAACATTTTTTAAATTAATGTCATGAGGATATCTGCAATTTCTTCGAAATCCAACTAAAATCTAAGCGTCGTTGTCTATGTCTAATAAGGCATGGCACAGCTTTGGTTCCCTGTATACACAAGCCAAGCATTCGACCATTCTTTTACAACATGTACACATTTGTAGACCATTAATATGGCAACAATGAATAAATGTATCTTTTATGAGTTTTTTAGTGAAAAGGGGCCATTAAGTGAGTAAGTCCACTAAAAAAAACTCTTCTACTTATTTTATTTTTTCTCAAGGTTCTGGTTTATGATAATATTACGAAATGTGCAATGAACTGAATGTATCTACCAACTGGTTTTGTTATTAATCTGCTTAACCTGACAAATGTTACTTATCGACCACATTTCGTTCCAGACAGAATTAAAGAATGCAGCAGTCTCGGCTTGCCTTGTACAGATTAAACTTTAATGTCGCACATGCCTGAGACTTAATATTATCTGAATTCTGTATACGAACTTCTACTTTACAGATGTACATATGTATGTATATAAGAAGGAATACATATGTACACACAAACATGACAGAATTAAGTATAGGAAGACTTGTGTATGGTAACTTAATCGATCTTGTACGTAAACAAGTCACTGTGGGCTCACTGTGTTTGATTAAATATTATTAGCTATTTATTGTTAATTGTGCCAGAAGCTAGGCTTTGGTTCTATATGAGCTGTCACTATAAATATTTTAATTTGTAATTGTTAATTTTAGTTTGTAGATGTTTTGTGTGCATTCGTAGATTGATCAATTTACACCTAAGTAAAAGCACTCTGGAATAAGACTTATTTTAAGTTACTTTCTTATTTATTTAACAGGCAAATAAATAGGCGTTCGAGAAAACTTGTCTTAATTAAAATAAATTTAAGAGATAAGATCCAATATGGAGCAATGACTTAAAGCGGGGTGCAGCTTTACAATCTTTATAATTAAAAAGGCGGTTCTTTGAACACATATGCCAAATTTCGTCAGCATGATTTCATTGACTCAGAAGATAACGAAAAGAGTAACTGACAGGAGTAACACAAGGAGACTTTAGAACTTTTTAATATTTAAAATCCACAGTTTTTTTCCACCTTCCTGATGCAAGGGAAATACAGGGTGTTCAATGGCAGACTTCATATTTATTTTAAACTAAAATGATTTTTAGACGATATTAGGGAAAGCGATGCGAGTAGACAGTGGTGTTACTTGAACCTAACACATTGACATCTTTGGCAGAGGATAAATGTCCCGTAATAACGCCATAAGTTATCTGCAGTCTTTTATGCTGCGAGACAGCAAGAATGGCGCGGATTTCTTACAGACGTCGGGAAGGATCTGTTTAGTCTGCCTGCATCCTGGAGAGCCATGCCATCTACAGTTGTTTGCTAGAAACCCAACCATCGATGATACGGGCAAACCTAACGTGAGTTCAGAGCCGAAGAAGTTTTCCTCTGAACTTGGCCTTGGTTCCAGGGACCCAGACAAGTCTTAGCAAATTCAGTCTTTGTACCGAATTCAAACTAGACCTGCATTCTCAAACTATTTTGGATCTAGTAAGAGGATTAAGCAAGCCCTTAAGCGCAGCCTGACTGTCGCTATAGACGCAGATACTCCGTCCCCTCCACTGGTTTTTCACAATAAAGTTCGCAGCCATAAGTATTGCAAAAATCTCCGTTTGGAAGACAGATGCATAAATACCTAGGGGAAAGTGCAGTCTAATGTTGTCACTTTCCGCAAAGACTCCAGCGCCTGAGCATTCACTGGTTTTGGAGCCCTCTGTGAAAATTCCACTACATTCCTAACCCGGCTCAGAAAGTTATGAAAACCACTCCTGTGCACAGGGAAAGTCGACCGTAAATCTACAAAGTTGTCTTAATTCCGGAACCATTGCGTCAGATCTCTCAGTTTGAAGACACCTCCTGGTCAGCAAGATCCCCGGACATAATTCCATGTAATTGAAAGCATCGCTTAAAGATACCAACCTTTTACTACTGGCCAGGTTCAGAAAAATATCAGAAAGAATGTGAATTAGTATTATAAGTTTATTGACACATTAAAAAATTACATGGTCAATAATTAAAAATAAGTTAGGCGCTTGCTACCAGGGTTTTCGGCTAGACATATATAAAAGTTCTGATGGTTGTCTTTGGACACCCCTTGAATCAGCTAATCGATCCCAAAAACTTCCGGGCTTCAATCCAATGTTGTGCAAAGTTGTGGACAAATTGTACATTCACTTTCACCACGTCTGTTACCTTAAGGGTTTTAAATAAAGGTCTTTTCTGGTGTACTAGAAAACGGGGCTTACATAGACAGTAGTCGAAACGCCCAAGTATTTTAATGAAACTAAGAAATCCTACTTCTTCGGTTCTAAAAAAAAACATCACACATCCTTAGTCTAAGAAAGTAAATATATATATAAAATTAAGCGGGTGAAACCTGAGGTTTATTGTCATTCACGCAGCGTTTAATTAGTCACTCTGTGTGTAAATATTTGCCTATGCTCAAATTACGAGAGACAAGCAGAAGCACTAAACCCTCCCATGGTATCGCTTGATGGTACGCAACGTATGTATGTACGTACTATCAGTTGTATATAAAAAAAAAAATAATAATAATAATTTCTTTTGAAATGTTGTTTTTCACTTGACGTGTATACAATTTATGTACTTCTAACAATATAAAACTTAAATAAAATAGAACAGAGTTCATGCATTCCAGTGAAGTTTTCTAAAAGTATGTATACGTATACGGTATACGGGTATACGGTATACCGTATACCGTATACTATACCCCATGTTTGTTCAAAGAAATTATTCTCCCTTTTTACATTTGAAGGAGACACGTGGTATAATCCCCGCCTCAAAGTGCCCAAAGGAATGTAAACACAGTCTTATCACGATTAATAAGGATTCCCTTATTTTTTTATTTTTTAGTGGCCCCTCATTTTAAGGGCAATTTTTAATATAATCGACCTACGGTAATTTTAGGAAGGCGTACGGAAATAAACAAACATAATTCATTTGGATTACATTGTTCGTTCGTGAAAACTTAATTCAACTTTTGGTTGAATTTTTTTTTTTCTTACTTTGAGTTTCAGCATTTAAATCTTCATCGCCACCATCACTAATACGGGATTTAAAGAGATTGACGAAGGGAATTTGGGCGTCACTTACGCATTAGTGAGGTCGATGGTTGAGGGTGTAAATTCAAAATATGGACTGTATGCGCATTTAACTCAACAGCAAATAAGTTGGTTACGAATTTAAATCAAATGAAAATATGTACTTAGATATATTTAACGTGTCCACAAATAGTTTTTAGCGACAGCATTTTACGTTAACATGTGTTTTAATTTTTGAGATATACGAGGGTTTTTACCTTGGTTGTAATTTAAAATGAGTTCTTTAATAAAAAGCAGTGGTGGGTCAATAAGTCTCAGAAAATTGAAATAAGGAACACTCTTTTCGGCAAAAGAACATTTTATTTCTCAACATAGTCTCCTTTTAGCTCTATGCACTTCGTCCATCGTTCCTCCTCCAAATAATACGATTTCTCGAGGCCCTCAAAATAGCCTTTTGTTTCATTGATGACCTCTTTATTCTACCCAAATCTCTTACCGTCGAGCCATTTCTTCATGTTTGGAAACAGGAAATAGTCGCAGGGGGCTAAATCTGGAGAATATGCTGGATGAGGAAACAATTCGTAATCTAATTCATGCAATTTTGCCATTGCGACTGCGGACCTATGCGTCGCTGGTGCGTTGTCCTGGCGGAAGAGAATTTTTTTCCTCGCTAAATGCGGTTCTTTTTGCTTCAAATCGGTGTCGAATTGATCCAAAAACTCTGCATAATATGCACCAGTGATCGTTTTATCATTTTCAAGGTGGATGACACCGCGCGCATCCCAAATGTCAAACGCCATCGTCAAACACTCCTTAGAAGTTGGCAAACGATTCCGTTTGTTATCGATAGTGAGCATCCATCTTGCGGATAGCTTTTTCATATTCAAATATGTGTGCAAAATTGAAATCACTGATCCATGTGATAAGCCTGTAGCCTCTTCAAGTTCGCGCAGCTTCACTCGCCGATCGTCCAATATCATTCCATGGATTTTATCGACTATTTCTAGTGTGGTGACCTCAATTAGGCGACCAGAACGTTCGGCGTCACTTGTGCTGGTACGACCGCACCGAAATTGAGTAAACCAGTGGTGGATGGTTCCAATCGATGGTGAAGAGTCCACATAATACTTGTTAAGCTTTTTTTTGGTTTCGATTTTATCGAGCAAAAAATAATGTTTAATAAGCACACGCAATTCACTTTTGTCCATTTTTACCAAAATACTAGTAGGCGTCTGTTGTCAATGGCTGTCAATGGCATAGCTCACAGATTATGTGATGTGAAGTTTGTTTTTTTTTTTTTTTTTAAGAGAGGTGGAAAGTATCGAATGCCTTAGTGTGGGATTTCAACCCGAACTAAGGCCACCTCTGCCTCCAATACCTATTCCCCACGGCACTACCCTCTTTCGATCTCCCGACTTGTCTGGGTATGAACGTGTATGCAATAGAACGCATAAGTGTGTCGAAGAATACCGTACATGGGTGTATGCGTGTCCCAGCGTGTTTGATTGGGAGTGTAATTACATTGAAGCTGTATGTGTTTTTTGTCGATCATTGATAGGTTGGCATTATCTACTTGCCATTTCGTTCTGTTATCTATCTCGGGTTTCTCTTTTTTCCCTTTCCAGGCATGTCAGCGCTACGTACATGCTTTTGGCAAAAATGCACACTGCACTCCACTTTATCTATATCTCCTGTTGAGTATAGAACCGTGGTCACTGGAAGAACACATGCGCCAAGTCTTCTACTGTGTCTTCCTACCACTCCTATCAACATCAAGGTCACGTGAGTTGTGATATCAAAACAGCGCACCCGCGCTAATTGTGTCTTGATAGGACTTTACCAGGCAATCATTTCTATTTACCTACCTCTACTGTGTCTGCGCAGCACGGGTAAAGTGGAGAGTCACCGTTATTGAAACGATCGATTTGATTGGAAATAGCGATTCCTGTTAACACCCGTGTAACGAAGAAGTCTATTTCTCCATGCTTGTGCCTTGTGAAAGTTTCGGTAATAAGGATAGGTCATTTAAAATGTAGCTTTTAGTGAAAACTGTTGTCTTTTAAGTTGAAAGCAGAGTTGTAAAAGAATTAAATCTTTTGGAAGTGTAATTCTTTTGAATTCAACTTGAAATGATTTGAAGTCTTTTTTCAAAAAAGAATGGGATTTAAAAAAACTTAAATCACCATTCTTTTGAAGTCAGTGATTAATGCATTCAATTTTTAGCATTCACTGAATTAAAGCAAATGATTGCATTCGTTTGATTTAGATTACTGAATTCACTTGATGTGATGTGATGTGTGTTGAATTCACTGAATTCAACTAATTTTATGTGAATTCACTACTGAATTCAAACTATTTTTGTTGAATTCACTGAATTCAACTAATTTTACTACTGAATTCAACGAAATATTTGAATTCACTGCTGACTTCAACTCACTTCAAGTGAATTCAATTGAATTCAAAAATGATTTCAATTCAGGAATGCTAAAAATTGAATGCATGAATCACTGACTTCAAAAGAATGGTGATTTAAGATTTTTTTAAATCCCATTCTTTTTTGAATTTGATTGCAGCAATCATAAGTTTGAATTCTTTTTGTTGAATTCAGTGAATGCATTCCCAAAAGAATGCATTCTTTTACAACTCTGGTTGAAAGGACAAATTGTTAAGTGTTATAGGAATGCGCTCTCTCATTTGGCCGTTCCGGTGCGAATTGTAGCCTTGACCACATTTCTCTCCAACTCTGTGATGCACAGCCTTGTACTATTGTATAGTCTTGGAGCATCAAGGTTACGCATCAGCAAACCGAAGCACCAGTTTATGAGACGGCATTCCGGATATCTCTAAGAAGTTAAAAACCCTGCTAATTAGGTCATATCGTCGTTTGCGGACATGATCTGTTTTATATTCTCGAAGCGTTGTCAGATGTACTTGGAGCAGAAAAAAATATAATACCTCGCCTCAACTGTAAAATCGCAGGATGACTCTCGGATAATACTCGTACTTCCTACTACTACGCCAACATTCGGCTAAGATCCTTAACTTGGGGTGTTTCAATGGGTCTTAAACAAAACCAAGCTGAAACGTACCCACCTCACTTATCACACTTTCATTATTTTCATGCCCTTACGAATTCCTCCCATTGCGGGAACACCATGAGATCCATTCAAATACCTAACATGGTCAAAAAAAAGAAAAAGATTAGTAATTTGCTTTTTATTTACATACCCTTCGTAATTTTTTATTCCTTGGATACTTCCTTTTTACCTACTCGAAAAACTGAATATCTGCCACACCAACAACTACACCACCATAAACACCCTTTTCCCTGTGAAAAGCGAGCGAGTTCCAAATTGGAATGGAACTTCCAATCATTTGGAAGCAAAGAAAGGAAAACCACCCTCGTCGCACACACGATCACGATTTACTATCCCTACGATGTGCCACTGACTGAGTGCTGCGCAGGTCCATGGTATAAAGAATACATGGTAGAACATTCCGAGTTTCATTTTTGGTTCGTTCTGCGCATGTACGTCACGTGACGACAAAAATGATATCAGCTGTGTACGTTACACTGTATTTTGATCGTTTGAATCCATTATTTTTACAATAAACTTAGTAGATTTCAAATAAGGCATTTATTGAGGGTAATATGAGGGTAGAGCTTTGGAAAGAATGTTGAATCCAGGTAAAGAATATTTAGTTTTATGACACTTTTTTGTTTTACTCCTTTCAATTGGTTCAAATTAGTCAAATTACCAAAACTATATTACCCTCAATAAATTCATTAACATTAATTCAGTTTTTCCTAATTACCTAAAGTATCTAATTATCGAGATGCAGTGTGCGATTGAATTCTGTAACTGAACGCATACATGATATTACTTTTAATTGATTGTTTTATTTAGTTTTTTTTTTTTGAATTTACATTTAAAAGCGATTTGGTATTCAATATTTCGATTTTAAAAAACATTTTACATTGAGAGAACAGTTTCTCCACCTCGTGCTCTAAAGTCCTACTATCAGACATCGACATAAGTAGAATATAATTTTTGTCCAGTTTTAAGCGTTGTACCATTCATTTCGTTAAATATTCCTTTAAGTATTTCAAACGCTTAATAAATTCCTAACTTGGTTCCTGAAATCCTCCTTCAGACAGCTGATTGGCCCGAGAAAATGAGCTTGACGGTTTACTTTCGGAATATTATACATATCCGGGATTTTACATTTCAACCGATATATTATATGTATAACCAGCTACATGTTTCAGCGCATCATATTCTTAATCACTCATTTCTTCGGTCGGATCCTGCAAATGCATTTCAGGTTCTTCAGTGAATCCTGAGAGTAAAGTCCCAGTTAGGATTTCTTCAGACTCTGCGAATGTTTCTTCATCTTCATTAACATCATCATCGGGAGCATTGTCATGATTGTGCTATCCAAATCCATTTGATTGTCTTCGCAATAATCGGACTCGATTTTTGCAGCTTGGGATAGTACGCACTTATTTTTTTCAAGTTTTTTTTTTATTATTTTTGCTATTGCAATCGAAAATCACACACTGCACAATATTTATAAAGGAATAATTCCTCGAACAAACTGAACAACCATACACAAAACAAAAGCGAAATCAAATAAGTTGTCAGCACGTGACGTCGTCATGTGCGAGCGAGATAGGATAACGATATGCGCAATGTTCTACCATGTATTTTTTATACCATGGCGCAGGTCACTAAATGCCTGTTTTCTAAGGAAATATGCAATTTTAAGAAATGAAAATTAAGAAATAAAAATTAGCCTATGCGCTTCTCCTGGACATAGACTATCTACTCACGAAGTTTCATCCAAATCCGTTCAGCCGTTTAGGCGTTACGAAGTAACAAACATCCAAACATCCAAACATACAAACATCCAAACTTTCACATTTATAATATTAGTAGGAAGTAGGATTAGTAGGATGCATCGCATCGGCAGTTAACAGCTGAAATAAAATTAACGAAATGGTTTGAAAAATAGCATACAAAATGCAACATGCACTGTTTTTCAAGTCCAATATAAAAAGGAATTCATGTATACTCCAGCATTTTTATTTAAAACCTCAAAAATTCTTACGGCGAAAGATTTCTTTCATCAGTCTGCTTTGCAAAACACAACAACAAAGAAGTGAACAGACATCGAACGATACTACCAAATACTGTCAATTTAGGTTTTTTTTTCTTTTGCGTTGTGGTAGTATTGCCTCTGCGCAGAGAAATAAGAAATAGAGACTGAATGCAGCGCTGCTCTGCATGCAGAAATTACGTATGTTCAGCTTCATATAATCCTGTACATTCTAATTTCGCTGCATGAGAAATTCTGCACATCTGTTTCTGGCATTAAGATACAACTTGAATTTCTCTGATTTTTAAAATAAAAATTAATTCTCATGTCTTATAACATAGATAATGGACTGACCAGAGCCAGCCGGAGATGCAATAAACTATGTGCGGGTACATGTGGATTTATACTCAGTAAACTGTTTCAAATAAAGTATATTCAATGCTGTACTCATAAATAAAATATTTTCGTGTGGATTATTGTGTGCGTTGCCATACTTAATGAGTATCTGTTCAGCTTTATTTAGCTACTCCTTAAACGAAACTTCATTGTCCTCATAAGTAAAGCAGAATAACCACAGATCCTTCAATCCACAATTTTTCCGATGTCTGACAACAATCCACTTCGGCAATTTATAACTTGCCGTTGGACTATACATACATATGTATCACCATAGCTTGGTGTAGATAATTTCTTTTTGGTTTTAGTGTCTAGAGCGGATTGGATTTAATCTGTTTTTCTACGAGTAAAGAACATACATATGTTGTATGTACATGTTTTTCGCTCCTCAAGCAAGCTTCAAAAGGGACAACAACTTGTGCTTATAAAAAGGCCATAACTTGAATTAGGGATGTAAGTAGGGTACTAAAGTTATAATGATATATTTTGCAAAGCTGTCTTTTAGATTTTTCATTTATTTGAAGTGTGATATCGATTATAACTTTTAAAAAGACTTATCGTAATGAATTGTAGCTATATAGACTTGAAGGAGAAAGTTAATAGAAAATTAATTTATCGTTTAAAATTTAAGCGTTAACGAGAAAGGACAGCAGTGGCCACAATAATATTAAACACTTGTTGTGGTAATGCTGGTATCAATCATGCCATAGGCTTCGTCTAACTTGTGAGCTGCCAGTATTTAGATATTCTGATGTAATTGCTTTATTACACCCCCCACGGAGAGGGTCTTGACCTCCACCAACAGTAACACAAATGAGCTGTGTTACCTACTAATAGATGAAAGAAAAGTGGACTGACCCATCAGTTCCATTTCTCCATACAAAACAAGGGTCATATTCATACCCAAAGCAGGAGAACCCAGCCACACAACCCCCAAAGATTTTAGACCAATAAGCCTCACATCTTTCCTATTGAAAACATTGGAAAGACTTAAAGACATTCATATCCGCTCCAAATTGAATCCAAGAGACGTTTCACAAACGCAACACGCGTACATGAAAGACAAATCGGTAGAAACGGCGCTACACGAAGTGGTGGCAACGATCAAAAAGTCGCTCCACTATAAAGAATTTACGTTAGCGGCCTTCCTGGACATCGAAGGAGCTTTCAACAACGTTACATTAGAAGCTATAAGAACATCACTAGACCTACTGCAAATCAACCCAATCTTATGTAACTGGATAGAATGCATGCTCAAGCCGAGATGAATAAACTCAGAGCTCAGGGAATACATGCCTTGGCCTCCCAAGGCACTCCACAAGGAGGAGTCCTATCACCGTTACTATGGGTCCTAGTAGTAAACGAGATACTAATGAAGCTGGGAAACAGTGCCTGGCCACAGGCAAGTTCATACCCACAATCACAGACCAGCTACAATCAGCCCTAAACACTCTAAGCAACTTGACCAAACGATGCGGCCTTAACATAAATCCGCAAAAAACAGAACTGGTCCTTTTCACCAACAAAAGGAATATCCCAATATTCGAACTACCGAGATTAAATGGACAGCAACTCCAATTATCGGAGAGAGCAAAATATCTGGGATGCATACTAGACCGCAAACTGAACTGGAAAGAAAATCTAACAGAAAGAATGAAAAAAGCTTCAATTGCTTTCTACGCATGCAGAAGAATTTTCGGCAAAAAATGGGGGCCCAAACCTGCCACCATCCACTGGATGAACATAGCCATAATAAGGCCCATACTTACGTATGCATGCCTAGTCTTGTGGCTAGCCGCAGAAAAAAATTAGAAATCTGAACATCCTTACGAAGATTCAGCGAATGGCTTGCGTAGGAACCACAGGTGCAATCAGAACAACACTGACTGCAGCCCTCGAGATGATGCTGGGATTAATACCTGTGGATCTTTACACAAAGGTAGTGGCCGCGAAAACTGAGCTTCGCCTACAACAACTTAGCCTTTGGAAAAAAGGCCTGACAGGTCATCTAGCAATCATCAAGTGGGTAAACATTGAGCCAAAACTGACCATCGACCCCGGAATTCAGCCTAAACCTCGAACTCAAGATTCCCTCCAGAGAGAGCTGGACAGAAGGAGAGGTCATTAACCCCAAGCCTACATATATCCATCTTTACGGACGGGTCAAAAATGGATGCGGGTGTAGGATCAGGGATCTATGCACAGGAACCTAACATCACTCGGTCGATAAGACTTCCAAACCGCAGCAGCGTGTTCCAAGCGGAAGTTCTACCAATCGCCGAAGCATCGAGAGAACTTACTCAACGGGCACTCGCAAGAAGCCATATTGACATATACATTGATAGCCAAGCAGTCATCAAAACCATCACATCCACAACGATTAGATCCAAAATAGTGAAACGCTGCCACGACGAGCTCAAGACACTCAAGTCCAATCACAACGTCACACTCATTTGGATCCCGGGACACTCGGGCTTTCATTGAAATGAAAAGGCGGACGACTTGGCAAAAATGGGTTATGATATGGATCTAACAATGGCCGATGGATCAATCTTACCCCCACTAGAATTTAAAAAGTCCAGCATTACAGTGAAATTCCAAAAACTCGCGAACGAGAGATGGACCTCACAGAACTCAACATGACAAAAACGAAAGAAATCATCGCAGTCAACAGAAGTCACCTATCACTTCTCACAGGTATTATAACAGGACATAGCCTGCTAGCGGCCCACCTAAAAAGAATGCGACTGATCACAACAGATCTTTGCAGAGGTTGTAGCGACATAGACGCGGAGGAGAACACATTCCACCTCCTATGCGAATGTCCAACCCTCAGTAGAAATAGGAAGACAATCCTCGGAGAACATTTCTTCAGTGATCTGGGCGAACTATCAAGCAAGCCACCGAGAACCCTCCTTAAATTCCTTCGGAACTCGGGATGGTTCGGGGAGGCCAACTGAAAATAGTAACATTATTCTATTTAATTTTAGGTATCCCACACCACATCGGGGAACACAATGGATCCACTGAGATCCGAGTGAGGTTGTACACAATGCAACCCCTACAACCTAACCTAACCTATTTCTATCGTCTTATTCTATTATTTGCGGAGCATTTGTATGACAGAATAGGTAGGTGAGCCATATAAGGCAAAAACAAACCAATCAGTTTGTTCTAAAAAAAAAAAAATCTTGAGATTAATGTTTTGATGTACAGTAAAACCCGGTCAAGTGCTTCACGCTTAAGTACCCAAACCGCTTAAGTGCCCGAAAATATTAGGTTCATGTATTTTTTATGCATTTCTGAGTAAATTTGCACCGATAAGTACTTTTTGCCTAAGTGTCTTAACCGGTTTTTTACCCTCTATTTGTCAGTTTTATTTCCCTAATTTGCTCGAATTAAACTCGTGTAAGTACCTCATTCCAAACAAAAACATTGCATCACAGCAGACTTCGTCGCATTTCTGTATGCCAAAAAAATGACATATTCACACCGTCTCTTGTTGGTTTAGAAACACAAAAACACAATTCTTAGAATCTGTCATGCATTCTAATTCCAATTGAATTCGGATATCTGCTTCATTGGGGTGTTTACCTCACCCGCTTAAGTGCCCAAAACAGATGGATTTATCACGAGGCAGTAATCCGGGTTTTACTGTACTAACATATGCTTGTTTTCATACATATAATAATTGTCTTTTGCTATTATGTAGTACTAGCAGTTCATCCGCTGCTTCGCACGCGTTAAATACATACTAAGGTGTATACTAAGTCGCTAGAAATCATCTGTCCCTATGAAGCTTTCACAGAATCTTTGACAAAGATAAAAGGAAGCAAAAAATGCCACCATTTCAATATTGAATTTTTGAAATCGGTTCAGTAGTTTCATCGTACACACCCGTTCCCCGTCGAATTACTCCGAACTGCGAATGCTTTGTAAATAAACTACGTACTGTATCCATAGAAGCAAGAATACGATCAAAGAAAAATAAACGAAAAAACTGCCCTTGCGCAACTCGGCAAAACGAAAACAACACACGATCACGAACCGAATGTGCCGATGGCTACGGTTGCGCATACTAAAGGGTGGTTAAATTTTAAGGGCCGATTTTGAATGTGAACCACACCTAAACATCAAGTTTTTTTCTGCATTTCATTTGACATTTCTCAATTTCAGACTAACTCAATTTGAACCATGGAAAGATACACAATCGAGCAACGCGTTTAAGTTATTCAGGCTTATTAAGAAAATGGGCGTTCAAATCAAAATGCATATCGTGCACTTCGTAATTTTTTCGGTCAATTTAATCGTCGAAATGTGCGTACAATCGGAAAAATCGTGCAAAAATGTGAGCAAACCGGGTCTGTAGATGTGAAAACACCAGTGCATGCTCGTACAGCTCGTACTGCAGAAAATATTGCTGCTGTTCGCGATAGTGTGGCTGAAGTGAAATGAGGCCGGTCAGGCAGTTACTGTGAATGGTGTTCGCTATCGTGAGATGATAACGAACTTTTTATGGCCCGAATTGGAAGATATGGATGTGGACGATATGTGGTTTCAACAGGACGGTGCCACTTGCCACCGTTAATTGGCCGCCACGATCATGCGATTTGACACCGTTGGACTTCTTTCTTTGGGGTTATTTGAAAGAAAAGGTGTACGTCGATAAGCCAGCAACAATTCAAGAGCTAAAGGATGAGATAATTCGGCACATTAACGGCATAGAACCTCAATTATGCCTCAGCGTCATCGAAAATTTGGACCATCGGATGGAGGTGTGCCGCCGAGGTCGCGGCGGCCATTTGGCCGATATTTTGTTCCATACATAATTGAACCATACCAATATTATCATAATAAAAAGAAATGACAATAATTTTCTAAATAATTTGTGTTTTATTCAAAATCAACATCGGCCCTTAAAACTTAACCACCCTTTATAAATTTTCAAACTTTAACACCCTGTATCTTCGCCCGTGGATATAGTTTTGAAAAACGGTGAAACACGTGTTTCTTTATTTTTATTGTAGAATTTACCTACCAAATTTCAATTCTTAATTCCAATTTAAATTTTTGATTCCATACAAACTTGAAGACCCTGAATCTCCCCTATTAGAGCCGAATTTCGAAAAATCCTTTCTTAGTGGGTGTCTACGCCACTAAAGGAAACTACTGTCCAAATTTTATGTCTCTAGCTCTAACGGTTTGGGCTGGGCGTTGATCTGTCAGTCTGTCAGGGAAGAGTTTTATATATATAGAGATGAGAGTGATATGTCAGATCTTATTTTTGTCAATTCATAAGATTTTTCGTTCTGATATCTGAATAATTTGAGAACTCCGTTTCATGCTCATGGAAGAAATGCCACATACTTAACCCTTAACTGATATCGTGGGTCCAGTGGACCCATGTTCAAACTTTAAACGTGTGTAAACTGCGCAACGGTCGCCGCAGCTGTTTCTGCTTTAAAGTACACCCGTCCCTCGATTTACACGCTAGATACGTTCCACACAAAACCGTGTAAATTAAAACCGTGCAAATCGAGATAGAGCTTACATATAAAAAATGAGGATTTAAATTCAATTTTAAACCGTTTAAATCGAATCAAAGAATGTACGAAAATTCGTAGATATGTATGTTCATAATGACCGTGTAAAATGAGACAAGGATTATATGGAAAAATGACGATTGGTTCCACTGAATGCCAAGTAATGAAACTGATGCTCTAGAATATTCATAAAATATTAAAAGACGTACAATTTTTATTTATTTTGTTACAAAAAGGATTCCTTTGACCGTTTGTAATTCAATTTGGCGTTTGCCATTGACGGTTTCGTAAGTTTGTTAAATGAATGCGTTCAATGAAAAGTAATCGATTTGCACAGAAAAAAAAAATTCCCGATTGCAAAGAAAAAACACAAAATAATTTTTTTTTAATTTGAGAACCGTGTTAGAGTGAAACTCTGCAATAATTTTGAAGAAAACCGCGTTAAAGCGAAACCGTGTAATAAATTTCAAAACCGTGTTAAAGCGAAACCGTGTAATTCAAGTGCCGTGTAAATCGAGGGACGGGTGTACCTTGCTACAGTAAGTCGAAGTGTGTACAGTGAGAAGGACGCACTTCACTCGCTTCTTTAAAGGTTAGTTTCAATATCAACATGGGTCCCCTGGACCCACGACTATAGATACGTGATTTATTTGTTCATGTAGTTAATAAAGTTTTTTGTTTTATTTCAAGTATTTATAATAGCAAGTATCAGTGGCAATCAAGAATATATGATTAAGCAATGGTTAAATGAATTGTCCAGCGATGAAGACGAAATTGGATCAAATTTAAAACATTTGCGTGGTATTACTCATTCTGATAATGATTTTTCGGACAGTGATGAAGAATTTATATTTAGAAGCTCTGAAATTGGAAAGGAATAAAAGAAGAAGGTGTTCTCTGTGTCCGTCTTATAAAAAAGCCAAGACTGTGCACCTTTGTGTTACGTGCAAGCTGCCCATTTGCTTGACTTGTTCAAAACAAGTGTGCCTCTCATTCTTATAAAGCAGCTCACTTTGACCAATGTCAACATTTTTCAGAAAGAATATTTTCAGTTTTTGTTAACATAGTTTTAAAGAGTAAGTTTTGATATTGAAGAAACATTTTTTTTTGATTTAGTTTCTTTTGTTTTGTATTTTATATATATTTTTTTAAATTACATGTTTTTATGATAAGTATATTGAGACTTATTAATGAAAGTGCAAATTTCAAATAAAATCGAATGTTCCTGCCGCTAATTTTTAAAAATTACATTTGTAGTTGTTTAGTTTAAAGTTTACTAAAACAAAACATTTAAAAAAATTAATAATTTTATTTTAATCATATTTTAAAACATCTGGGTCCAATGAACCCCACGACTATAGAAGCGTTCACTATTTTCACGACATCAGTTAAGGGTTAATCGTTTAGTTTCACGAATGATGATTTTTTTTTTATGGAATTGAAGGGCTGTAAGTCTAAAGGGCCTAAGTGACATAAAAACATTCCTACGCTCGGCCCGTCAGCATATAATTATTGTATTTCTAAATGCGAAGTCATAATATTGTCATAAATATTTTTCGTTTACTTGCTTCCTATTCGGGTGATAACAAAAAAATAATAATTCGGCGCAACATTCGGTTGATAATCCAATTAAAACCAACGAAAAATTCCAGCACATTTCAGCAAGTTTATAACATAGTGCTTGTAATCTCTTAAAACAATAATGGTAGGTGATTTACAAAATTATTATTTGCTTGATTTATACAACTATGTAGTTTGATGCTTATACATATTTTTTCTGTGTTTATTTATTTTTTCAGGTAATTATAAGCGCTCATTTAATTTATATGCATATGCATAAGGGATTACATTGTTATTAATATTATAGCTTTATTTATCTTATTTTCGTTGTTAACACAATATGAAACCTTGATTTCAAATTAATACAGTTAATTTAAAATATCTTAATATAATTTCTGCTCTCTCGATTTATCTTTAGAACACTTCCCATCTTCCGATTATTTTTTCAAGGTCATCTCTTTAGTCCTTTCTCTTGAGTTGAGTTTGAATTCACTGTCGCTTTGAAACTTTTAAGATGGATCTTTTCATTGCTCGTTGAGCTACTTGTAGTTTGATGAGTTTTTGGAAAGCTTCATGTTTTCAAGTTAAGCATCGAATAAGTATGATATTGGGGAAGGTTTGACTCCGGGATATTTTTGTGCTTTTATATATTAACTTCACCCTCTGAATATTCTGTTATCCACATCTGTTTTCCTGTCTATTTTCGAGCGATTCAGTGTTTTTTGTGTTATTCGAAATAAATTTTGAGTTTTCCACATTCTGTGAATGTTAAGTTATTCTTGATTTAGTTTTATGCCGCAGTTTATCCCAGTTTATCGATTTAAATATTTTTTGTAGTTCTGCATAAAATAACGGGGGTGACAAACATTTAACTCTTCTATTCAAAATTAATGTACCTTATTTAAATTTTTTTGGTTTTGGTTTTTAGGTCTGAGAAGACTATAACATACTTGATAATGTCGAAGGCTTTTCTGAAATCTGTAATTTATATGGTGTTTTCCGATATTTTACACTTTTTCTATTGTGTGGAAGTGGTCTGAGGTGGAAAATGCTTTCCTAAAGCCTGCTTGTTTGCTCGATTGTTGACCATCTAAAATTTGACTTCTTCTGAAGATGAATTAAGAAACATTGCATACACACTAGAGATGATACACTCTATAATAACTAATGTTTTCATTTTTGTTTCGTGGAGTAGACAAATAGTTTTTTGCTTTGGGTTGGTATTTCTTCTGATTCTAAAATCTTATTAAACGAGTTAACAAGTTAGTAATACTTATAGGAAACGTGTACATACATATGTACATAAACGTACATCCATAAATTAAGTCCAATCTAACCAGTTTGTTTGCTAATCAACTAATTGAAGTGCAGCGAGCGAGGCTTTCTTTGCAGCAGTAACTCTATGAAAATCTTCCATTCCGTTTTTCTCGGAGATGTCTTGACCGATTTGCACACAATTTTGAATATACACAGACCAAGCTGATCTTCGAGTCGTGACGCAACTCGAACTTTGACCTAGACACGACGTCAAACATTTTTATCCATCTTCCGTAGAAAAATTAACATGAAAACCTCCGAAAATTAACAATACAAATCTATTATGCAGACATGCATACATATGTATGGGCTTATGCTTCATTTTGTGGCCACAATTTTAAAATTTATTAATTTTGTTTACATTTTTGAACCAATGTTTTACTAGTACAATCATTTTTGGTCGATAATAACGTGGAAAATTTGTTTTCAGGAGTTTGAAATATAACATACTTTCTTTCTTCTTAACCCGTTATAGATAGCTTATTATGTATTAATTTTAATTCTGTTTTTGCAATTCGAATAATTGTTATTAGGCAATTTTTTTTTATATTAGATTTTTAAACAAAATATAAAAATTATTTGACCTCTCATGTTTTCACTGCTACTTTATTTTAGCGCAGTGTTTAACATGAAAAAAAGTATAAATCAGATGAATGATATATGTTTATACATACTTATGTACATGTATGTAATAAATACCAAACAGGTGCGAGCAAATTTATTTTTTCCCTAAAAAAACTTTACTTCAAGCAGTGAAAGGTAGTACATTCCAAGATTTAACAAAATGCCACATCCCTCTTCATTTGCGTTGTTTGTTATTTAATCGAGAGTCTTTTCTCTGTAACATCAGATTTTCACAAAACAAAGGGAAAAACAAAACAAGAGAAAACAACGTTATCTTCTTATGGTGGAATGGAAAATTTATTTGGTTTATCATCAATATGAAGAATTTTGTTTATGTACTCAGTGGCAAGAAAACAAATTGACGAAAATGCTTTCCAAAGATGTCATTAATTTTCACCTTCTTGTATTAGAAGA
Organism: Criorhina ranunculi; assembly: GCA_951813785.1. Lineage (NCBI taxonomy): Eukaryota > Metazoa > Arthropoda > Insecta > Diptera > Syrphidae > Criorhina > Criorhina ranunculi. The sequence continues at coordinate 19,715,124 of OX638382.1, read as the reverse complement.
ACAGCGGCAAAAAAATTACTTTTGCCAGAAACTTTGAAAACAAAAAAAAAATCGGTTTGTTTACTTCCATTTTCTCCGCTATCGAAGCATTTCATAAGTGGTGGCTTTGGTCCTTATTTAATCTATATGAAAGGACGTGGCCTTTTTTGCTCGTTTAATGGGTTCCGTATATTTGCCTCTTTGTTTTTCCGAGCATAACCCACCTTCTTTCATACCCGGTTGTTTGGTTAGTAAGAAGCTTTTTAAGAGAATTTTGCACAAAAATAATTAAAAGTTTTCTTTTGGTTGTTGGTTTTTGTCTATACAGTTCAGCACCGAGATTGATAAGTGGGAGTTCACTCTAGAGTTTAACTTTCGATATTTTAAAGAGAAACTTTCTACTGCTCTTGGACAAAGTTCATAATAATAGTTTGAAAAAAAAATTGAAAAAAAAAAAATGGGAAAATAAAAACTTCGCAACTGATGAATTTATGCATTCATATAATATGCCACACATTCTCGAGTAACTTTATGAAGTCGGTGCTCTAAATATAATTTCGTACAGAAGCACTACATAATTCAAATGCAGATATTTCTTAAAAGCATAAGTGGATCAATTTGAGCTTTTGATAAACCATTCAATTTATCTAACGGAAGTTGTCAAAAGGTTCCAGATTGCAATTTATATAATTAAATCTAATTTATTATTTGAACACAAAAAGTCTATACATATTATGATCACCATTGCAGATGATCAAAACCATAACTTGATAAGTCATTGAGTGATGGTTTTTAATGAATTTTTGCTTTAATATAACGAATCATATCTTCGTACAGTGTTACTTACGTTAAATACAGTTAACCCTCTAACAGGTAAGGTTGCCCTGAGGCAGCTATTACATAAAATTCATTAGATTTGAATCATAAAACATTTCGCGCTCAATCAATATTTACAGCTTTTGGGGAAATATGTAACTTCATAATTTTACCGGTCTGAAAGTTTCATGCTGATGCTTTTGGCAGTAGAAGTGCATTTTCTGTGACAAGTCAGCGAGTGAAGACAAAAGAATTATTGATCATTTGGTGTAAAATTGAGAATTTAATAAAATATATTTCGAACTATCAGATTTTAGTGATTATAGTATTAAACACATATATTTTAGTGTACTATGTATATCTATTTAATATGAATTGAATATGTTAATGTGATTTAGAAACAAAAATCCGAAGGTAGCTTCAGGGCCGCCTTGCCCGTTTAAGCGTTTAACAATTTGTCTCTACGTGTGATTATTCTTTGTTGTTAAAACTATTTGTTTAAGAGTTGAGCAAAGTCGTAATTTTATAATCACAGGTATAGCTGTGAACGTGATTTCTTATTCGCTCTGATTATAACCTGTGAATGTGATTTCACGATGAGGCGAGTATGAATTCGCATGCACAGAACTAATACACTCAAATAATGCACATTAAAAATCACTATGAAAATAGAGTACAACCTCCGTTGCCATTGAGCTATATTCGGGTGCAATTTCCCACTCCTTTGATTCCACTACCACCAGAATATGACTTTCCTCTAATAAGCTAAACCGGACCCTTTTTATTTAATGTGCTTTTGTTGTTGTTAAACAATTTTGTTTTCTTGCTAAACAAATCAGAAAGATAAAAAACTAAATCCGTTTTAATTCTTTTGGTTACATTTAAAAATGTTCATCGGCAGCTCTGAGTGCTACCCAGCAAATAATACACCTACGTTCATTATACATACTGTTTGTGCAATAGAGATCAGAGATCAGAATGAGTGGAATAGTTCGCACGAACACTGATGCAATACTCGCTTGGAATGAATATGAACGAACAGAGTAGGCCCTAAGCACACAACGCACAACTCATGAAACAACCTATTCGCCAGTTGTATGAATCGCGATTCATACGAAAAACCGAACGAGTTCAAACGAATATACGTACTCGGAAATTAGGTTGCTGCTCGTCATTCATTTTGAGTATGAGTATACCGAAGCGAACAAGTTTAAGAGTATGATACTAAAGTAGACCTTACACGGTCATGCTCATGCCGATAATAATCGTGTATGTGTGGATTGATGCTAGCCCTTACACAGCTCAATCAAATGACGTCAAATTTTCATTTTTTGCGAGTTTTCGTTGTGTACGGATGTACGCTGAATGAAGCGGATGAATGCATTGCATTATTTTTTGTAGTAAAACTTCATACTGTTTCAATTTTTTGTTTCGGTACCTGCAATCTTTCATTTTCACATCCCATGAACTCAGTATTAAACGATAAGTTCCAATGAATTCAAATAAAAATGCCCGATTTTCATCGTCCGTCAACTATCCGCTAGCGACAAACATGTTTCCTCTTCCGCGACACAAGGCACAATGAAGTAATTTAGGTCAATCCAGCCCTTACACAAAGTGGTTTGATTTTCATCATGCAGACTTCACCAAATGTGTGTGACGCATACAGATACATTTTCACAAACACATGTAAGTATTTGACGCATGAGCATGACCGTGTAAGGTCTACTTAAGGGATGATGGCACAACTTGTGGTTGGTTTGTGTGATCGTGATTCGTACACACCCCTGCGTTCACATCACAGTTCGCGACGTTAAGTGTGTAATCCTTTGTTGTGAATTCAAAACGTGATGTGAAAAAAGAACATCGCATTCACGCTTTAGCCATTTACAGTTTATTTGCAAGTTGTTCACAGACTGTGAATGCGAAATTTCATTCACTGTGAATAATTCACAGGAAGTAATTTTTTGCCCAACTCTAATTTGTTTACAAATTATGTTTCTACATTTATTGTAGAAATGGAGAAAAATCATAGTAATATGAAAAAAAAAAATTTCGTGAAGAAATAGCTTCAGGTTCTTCAGGTCTTGTGTCAAATAAGGATAAACGTTCAGTTGGCCGGGCTTCAGCACAAGAAAAGAGCCCAGCACAAATTCTGGCATCGATCAGAAAGCAAGGCATCCTATTACTGACATAAGGTATGACAATACTAATAATTTCTTATTATGGCTTGGCAAAGAGGGTGGTTAAAAAAAATGCAAATTTTGCTAATCATCGCAAACACAATCCATTTACTCGAAATTAGGGCTCCAGATTTCACGTGTTCGCGTGTACACGTACAACACGCGTATTTAATATTTGCGTGTATTAACACGGGTACACGGGTACACGTGCCAGACACGGGTATACGGGTACACGTCCCAGACACGGGTATACGGGTACACGTGCCAGACACGGGAACACGGGTACACGTGCCAGATACGGGTACACGTGAAAGATACGGGTAAACGTGTCAGACACGGGTACATGGGCACACGAGTACACGTGCCAGACACGGGCATACGTGTACACTTGCCAGACACGGGTACACAGGTACACGTGCCAGACACGGGCATACGGGTACGCGTGCCAGACACGTGTATACGAGTACACGTGCGAGACACGGGTATACGGGTAAAGGCCCAACCATAATAGACTTAAGTCTTCTTAAGCTAATGTCATAACCGAACGAAAATTTTGTTTAATTTGTGTCAAAAATGGAAACTGCCCATAATGCAATTAATGCAAATTAGGCATCTGTCAAACCTTTTTCCACAGATTTGCTATTAAATTCGATTAAAAACGATGAAAAATGTATCTCGCCCGACATTGCGATTTCTTTTTTGTTTTGTTTTCATAATTTTCTTGTTCTTTTCACTTCTGTCAAATTCGAGTTCGCTCGCCACTTAAGTGAATGAAATTGATGGAAACTTAACGAAGCTGAGCGCTAAGTACATTATGGTCGATTCATATGAATCCGACCTTAAAATAATCATTCTGCAAATCTGCAAAGAAATACCTTTCTAACGGTATATAATTTATGAAAATCGGTTGAGTAGAATCGTCGTAAATGGTACCTCAAGTTTCGATGTTCACGTATTAATATATACATTCTATTGTGTTCGCGTCATCACTAACTGAAACTTAAGTTGACTTTAGTCTATTATGGTTGGCCTTTAAATGTGCCAGACATGGGTACCCGGGTATACGGGTACACGTGCCAGACACGGACAGGCATACGGGTACACGTGCTAGACACGGGTATACGGGTGCCGGTGCCAGATACGGGTACATAGGTACACGTGCCAGATATGGGTACACGTGCCAGCCACGGGTACACAGGTACACGTGCCAGATACGGCTGCACGTGCCAGATCCGGGTACACGGGTACTCGTGCCAGACACGGGTATACGAGTATACGTGCCAGACACGGGTATACGCGTACACGGGTATACGGGTAAACGTGTCAGACACGGGTACACAAGTACACGTGCCAGATACCGGTACACGTGCCAGATACGGGCACACGTGCCAGACACGGGTAAACGGATACACTTGCCACTCACGGGTATACGAGTACACGTGCCAGACACGGGTATACGGGTACACGTGCCAGACACGGGTATACGCGTACACGTGCCGGACACGGGTATACGGGTAAACGTGTCAGACACGGGTACTCAGGTACACGTGCCAGATACGGGCACACGTGCCAGACACGGGTAAACGGATACACTTGCCACTCACGGGTATACGAGTACACGTGCCAGACACGGGTACACGGGTACACGTGCCAGATGCGGGTTCACGGGTACTCGTACCAGACGCAGGTATACGAGTATACGGGTAAACGGATACACTTGCCAGTCACGGGTATACGGATATGTGCCAGACACGGGTACACGTGCTAGACACGGGTATACGGGTGCACGTGTCAGACACGTGTATACGGGTAAGCGTGCCAGACACGGGTACCCTGGTACACGTGCCAGAAACGGGTGCACAGGTACACGTGCCAGATACGGGTACACGTGCCATATCCAGGTACACGGGTACACGTGCCAGACACGGGTATACGGGTACACGTGCCAGACACGGTACTACACATTTATTTAACATTTGCGTGTATTAACACGAGTACTCGTGCGAGACTCGGGCACACGTGTATTTAAATCATTACTTCATTACTATTATATAAAGAGGAAACATTAAAAAAAAACTTTGGCCCCGGTAATCTCAGCAACTACTGAACCGATCAACGTGAAATAAAATTTATAATATTCTTTGTTTTTACGAAATCCAGTTAGGCGACTTTTTTTCATTTAAATGTTTTTTGTTTGCAGGAAAATTTAACATTTATATTTTTTTCATACTAATTTTAAAGAGGTTGACCAACATATTCACTCCTTACTTTAGATCAATTTAAAAATTTGTAAAAACAATTTTTTTTCTATAAAGTCAATATGCCTACGCAAATTTTAAGCCCTTCATCTTTTCTTAATTATACCTACTTGCTGAGAAATAAATAAATATGTCTTCTCAATACATCTATTATTTTTATTTGTTTATATCGCTGATATCGATTCAATCACGATGACGAGGTTGCTGCTTTGTTCCATTTCATCATCGTTCCGTCTTTCTCGCACGCTCTCTTCCTTCCATTCCCATTCATACTCGGTATGATCATGAAGAGTATGTTATGTGGATCATATTTTTACTTCCCACCTTCAAAGGGGAAGTAAATATTGCAATCGGCCAGAGATTTTAACAAAGCTGCACATGACGATACACTAGAAATCATTTGCGCCTATTTTCGAATTGATGGCTGTGTGTGTGTGTGCGTGTGTGAATGTGCGTGTGTATGGGCGCGTGTTTCTGACAATTTTTTCTCCTTCGATATCTGGATGACAGAACAACGTACCATCATGCGGTTTTTTTGATTTTATTTGTCGGCATGATACCTACTTAGATCTGGTTATATTTTGGGTAAAATTGGAACGCAGGCATGTTGTGGTGTGAGTCGGCAACAATTTTCGCTGTGATATAACACAATATAAGGTGGGAAGTACAGGGATGGCTCCCCAGTCACATTTTTTGGTTTTTGAGTTAATGCAAGATAGTTACTCAGATTTTATTTATATTTTACACAGTTTTCGATACAATCGGAGTAGCTTTATAAAACTCTCCCCAATTTTTTTTTTTAAAGAATATCTTTTTGAATTACGTAAAAAATACAAAAAAAAAGACAACGGTAAGAAAATGTTTTTTAACTTATTTTATTTGTAGGTTAATTTTCCTACTTTTTGTTTATTATACAAAATATACAGAAAATATAGTCCAGATTTGTTTGCTTTCTTTTTTATCATAAGGAAAACATAATGATCAAAAGAAAGATAAATTTGTCAGAGAAATCCCGTAATGCCAAAACGAAATCTTTACAACATTCAAATGAACAGCCTTCACAGAAAAAAGGAAAAATCAAATGATCAACGAGATTATTGGAGAAGAATTCATGGAAATGAGGATCAAAATGCAGCAACAGCAAGTATTAGGTAACACTTCAAATGTGAATCAGTTGTTGGGCAATAAGGCAGCCTTTAATTACACACCACTGTTTCCCTACATAAATAACAAAACAACAGAAATAGGTAAAATGGATAACGTTTGCACATTTTGTAAAGCAAAAAACCTTGCTGAGGAATTTAGTAGCATGTGCTGCTCTAATAGTACAATAAAGCTGCCAACTACAGCCGAACTATCTGAGCCTTTACGAAGTATGCTAATTGGATCTTACCCCCAATCCAAACATTTCCTTGATAATGTTCCAAATGACATCTCTTGGTGGAAAACGGATAAAGGAAGGAAACTTCATGCCGACTTTTAAAGTACAAGGGAAAATATACCACCTCATCGGAAGCTTGCTCCCCCAAACAAGCAATCCAAGCTTCCTCCAAATATACTAAATCTCAGAAGCGGATTAGATCTCTTTGCGACAAAACATGGCTCCTAATCTCAAACGGGAGATCATAGAAATACTTCAAGGTCTCCTAAATAGTCAAAATAAAGTCCATTTTCAAGACCACATTGGAATATTCACCTCCAAATTTGTCAGACTTCAAAGTTATTATTAAGGCTGGCCACAAACCTGCAAATGAACATCGTGACCGATTTAATTCTTCAACAGCAAATGAAATTGCCGTGTTATTTTAAGAAGATGATAAGTGTCCCCGAGATATTGTTTTACATAGAAGAGGTGGACACTTACACCGTATTTCGGAGCTCCATCAATCATATGACCCACTCCAATACCGGTTATTGCATAGGGATTCCGCAAATTTTAACTGCAACCGGCCAAATAAATTCAAATAAAACTGTATCTTGCAGGGAATTTTACGCTTATAGATTGATGGTAAGGAACAACCAGACAAACTTTTTGCTTTTATTTCGTAAGCTTTTGTGCAGTTTATGGTGGATATGGCAGCTTAAATGATAACAGAAAGGCTTATTTTGGAAATAACTCATCAGCAGACTCTGAAAGCTGATAATAATAAAATTGAAAAATTGATCTCAAAGACGCTGTAAGCAATGATAATGTTAATCCTCGGGCAACATATAATTTTGCCATCTACGTTCACTGGATCACCAATGTATTTTCAGGACGCAATGACATATATCAGGAAACATGGTCGGTCAGATCTCTTCATAACTATAGCTTTGTTTAATGAGGCTGTCCAGGTCAGTCCAGCTCATGAGCTGGACAGGTTTTCGTGTTCAATGAGAACAGTTTCAGTCCAGCTCATGCTCTGCTTTGCGTTCGATGGGTCTGCCCTGTACAGATTTTCTGCACCTACTCTTGAGGTGGAACAGATTTGTGAAAAATGTCATAATCAGCTGTGATTGCAAAATAGATTTTTTTTAAAGTAATATTTGTGAATGGATTCGATTTTATGTGGTTTAAAATGGACAAAATCAACATATAATTAGAAAAAAACAATCTGTAGTGGTATAATGCACCCCCAATCTGATAACATCTTTTGAATCTCAATTATTACTATTCAAATGCAATCGATGAAAGACATATGTATGTTCTTATTTTTGACAAGTAACATATGACTTTGATTGTATTTTTCTGTACTAACTTGATCTTATAATTTTTACAAATTTGTGCTGCTCTGCCTTGCATTTTTTCTCATTGAATAAAGCTTATGACATGCAATCCAGAGTGGCCGGAAATTAAAGCTGAGCTTCTTTCGAGTCATGTTTAATATTTTTTTGGTTTAATATTATGTCAAAAAAAAGCTTTTCTATAAATTTCACGAAGCAACGCGAGTACGGGTCTGCTAGTACATAATAATACAATACAATACACGTGAATTTATGACTTGAATTTGGTTCGTTTCGTGTATGATGTGCTTGTACTCGGGCCGTGTGTGATGTGCGCGTGCTTGGTTGGTGTATGATGTGCACGTACTTGCTCCGTCTATTTGGGGTGTGTACTTATAAATTGTAATTTGTTTCAAATTTTGATGTGTTAAGTTGTACCACATGAAGTGTCCGATTTTGTGATTAAAATTTCAAAGGCGATGTTTTCTCTTTTTTTTACTTTTCCTATTAGAGAAAGGTGTCGACTTATGGTCATGGGGCATACTCCCATATTCCCGCATCGTTTTCGAGGCTATGAACTTCCGAACGGAATAAACCAAACGAGCGTCGAATGCTGCGTTCTTTTACCGCTACATCTTCGAATGCGTCATTAAGATTGCTGCCAAAGACGCATTATGTCCCACTTTGTTCATAAAGGAAGAGAGTCCGAATTTCAGCCATCGACAGCATCATAAACAATTCTTATAAAAAATAACTATACTTGCAACGAACCCTAAAAGTCTCACACATCAAACACACGTACGACTTTATCTTATAACAAAAATGTTTCACTTTCTGGTACAGATGTTCACTCCTTTTTATTGAGAACTAATCGAAAATTGGACATTTCATGTGGTAGAAACTAAAACATCAAGATTTGAAACAAATTACAATTTGTAAGTAGTACATGCCCCAAATAGACGGACTAATTGCGTGCACATCATACACAACCCACATACGCCAACGAACCAAATTCATGTGTTTCTAAATACACGTGTACCCGGGTCTGATACGTGTACCCGTGTCTATGATAGCATGTTTCGCGTGTACACGTGCCACGTGCACACGTGTATTGAAATACACGTATCGAATAGAGAGCCCTACTCGAAATGCGATCTTCATTTGTGCTGATCTAACGTACAAAATTGTTTTGAGGAAGACCATCAAAGAAAATAGTGTTATGTGCTTTTTTTTCCAATACTTGTATAACTTTTTTTTTGACTTAACAGTTAAGGGTGCTTTGAGGCCGCTTCCAATTATCTTACCTGTTGGCTAAGTAAATTTTTTTTTTTTTATCTCGTCACTAAATCTGTGCAATAAATCTTAGACCAATATTTTATTTAAACAAAAAATTTGCTTAACCTCCCGTCATTATTTTAATTTTGCCTGTTAGAGGGTTAAACCAGAGTACAGTCCACGCCTCACAGCCCACACCTGCATTCCTATTACTAGAATTGCAACTATGTATTAAAATTTATTATTTTTTAAGTTATTTTGGTGGTGTATAACTTTTTTCAGTTAATAAATTACACATGGATTATATTTTAGTCCTCAGATTTCAAGTGGGAAAAGTAAAGAGCAACTTTGGGATGAGATATGACGAACAAGCTTGCATTGCAGTGTAATGGGATCTAGTACAACAATGGTCTCGAAATTGTATTACTTTCATAGATGCACAATTATCCAAGTCATATGGTAACTCGAAATGATGGGACATATGCTCCCGAGAAACTCAGTTCCCTACACACCACTTGGACGAGAGCGATGGCCAAGCGAAATTCTTGTTAGACTTAAAAACTGACTACTTACTCGTACTCGACTAACTGGAGTCATCACTAGACATGGAACCATGCTCTACAACAGTGTTTTTCGATCTTTTTAGAATAGCTACCCTCCTAAGCACATACAAAAATTACACGACCCCCTTTGAAAATTAAAAAGAATAATTTTGGATGTATAGGGTCATCCAACAAGAGGTGTCATTTTAAATCAATAGAAAAATGGAAAACTTTTGAGAAAAGTGGTGATATTTTTATTTTAGTCTAAAGTACAAACTTTGTGGTTAGTAATGAAATGCAATATCTGTCAAATATCCGCCTCGACTCTGCTTTTCATAATTGTGGCGGTATTTAGCGAATAACATCTCCGATATTTTTTTTTTAGTACATGAATCGTTGGTAGAGCATTGGCGTAGACTTTATCTTTAACATTGCCCCAAACAAAGATGCTTAACGGTGTTATATCGCACAATCTCGGCGGCCAATCAAAGTCTCCATTTCAAGAAATCACACATTCAGGAAATTTATCACGCAATAGAGTCATTGTTTCACCAGCTGTGTGGCATGTGGTGTCGTTCTGCTGGAAATAAAGGTCGTCCACGTCTATAGCATCAATTTTCGGCGAACAAAAAAGTTAGTCAACATCGTTTGGTAATGCAATCCATTCACGGAGACCGTCGCATCAGTATTATTTTCGTGAAGATTTGGCCCAATGACGCGGCCGCAGCTCAAAAACTTCACCAAACTCAAACTTTTTGGTGAAGAGGTTGTTCCACTATATCTCTTTTAGGTTTTCGGAGCCCCAGATGCAATTGTTTTGTTTGTTTACGCCAGATGGAAATGAGCCTCATCACTCAGAATAATTTTGTGTTAAAAATTCAGATCCTGTTCATTCATTTCCAGCACCCAATCTTGTGTCAACTGGACCTTAAAATCAAGCAGGCCAAAAAATTCGATATAAAGTGGTTGCAGAATTGCGTCTCGAAATAGACACGCATGGGCTTTCAGTCACACTCAGCTTCAGCGGCGATATTTTCAGCTGACCTTGCCGGACGAACTGGAGTTGGAGTTTTTACACTACTAACCTGTCCAAAAACGTTTTTGTAGTGAACTTTCACTATTTCAACACGTTATGTTGTTTAAACTTATCAAGAATCATCGCAATGATACTTGAATGTTGCAGAACTCTACATTCTGATTTTTATTTTTTTCCAAGCTCGCAACCCCCTAACATTTCGATTGCGACCCCCCTGGGTCCTATCCTACAAGACCGATACCAAGTTGCGTACACTGAGCAATTTTATAAAATAAAACCCTGATCGGAGTTCTTAAGTACAAATATGGATTCAAACACTGACCTAATCTGACAGAACCTATACTCTAGGGAAAATTAAATAATCCTCAGCTAAGTTATGACATTTAAGTCTTAAGATCTAAGATCTAAACTCTTTTTTCTATGCCGTGGCTCTAAGGGGTTGTAGCTTAATGAGGTTCAAATCTTTTCAAAATTAATAATAAGTCAGGGCAGGGGCAAAGGTTGTCGCGTATGCGGATGACGTGGTGATACTAGTGTCGGGGAAGTTTCCCTCCGTGATAAGCGAAATCATGGGGACTGTTCTGTGGCTGTGGCCTCGGCGTAAACCCGAGCAAAACGGAACTGATGCTATTCACCACCAAAACCAAAATACCCGATTTTACCCTTCCCTGTCTCAATGGTCAACCACTCACACTATCATCCAGTGCTAGGTATCTGGGTATCATGCTTGACCCAAAACTTAACTGGAAACCAAACATCGAACACAGAGTAAGGAAGGCATGTGTTGCTTTCCACGCCTGCAGCACAACCTTTGGTAAGAAGTGGGGACTTCAACCAAAGATGGCCTTATGGATGTACACAGCCGTAGTGCGTCCAATCCTCACCTACGGGTCACTAGTATGGTGGCCCGCATTGAGAAAAGGTTACAACCTCATGAAACTGAAAAAGCTCCAGAGAACCGCCAGTATTGGCACCGCGGGTGCATTGAGGTCAGCCCCAACGGATGCCCTCACTGTGATTCTGCATCTGTTGCCTCTCGATTTACACACAAAAGATACCGCACTATGTAGCGTAGTCAGACTCAGAGAATCTGGGTGCTGAACTGCAAGGCCTATCGGTCACAGCAACATTTTGGATTCGTTACCCAATGACACACTTCCAACCGATTACATCGCACCCAAACTAAACTTCAAGAAAAAATTCCACGTAGGATTTCCTACCAGAGCTCAGTGGAAGAAAAACGAAGTAGTGAAGAATTTCGACACGGTCATCTACACCTACGGATCCAAGATGGACTGTGGTGTGGGGGCCGGTGTCTACTCGGAATCACTAAAAATATCAGTATCATACCGTCTGCCAGATTTTGCCAGCGTGTTCCAGGCGGAACTACTTGCAGCTCGGCCGCGACACAACGCACAAACAAAACATTGCTATCCTTGTGGATAGCCAAGCCGCTATCAAAGCCATTGACTCGGCTACCATATCCTCCAAACTAGTTCAGGAGTGTCGGAACGAGCTTGCCCGCTTGAGTGAATGTTTCAGGGTCACACTGCTTTGGGTCCCAGGGCACAGTGACATAGTAGGAAACGAACGCGCAGACGAACTGGCTAGGCAGGGCTCAGCCCTACACGCCTCACTCTCGGCAAGGGTCCATATTCCGCTAGGAGCGGTCAAAGCACAAATTCACTCATACTTCCTACAGAAGGCAAACCTCCAATGGAGGGGATTGACCAACTGTAGCATACCTAGAAAGATATGGCCGACCTACGATAAAAGCAGAACAAAATACCTAATTAGCAGAACCCGTTCAGACATCGCCAGAATCACGGCTACAGTCACGGGGCACTGGCCGATTGGAGCCCATGCGGTCAAATTAGGCATCCCCTACAACCCTCACCACCGCAGCTGCGGCAACGTAAATGAGAAAAAGACTATCTCTCACTTCCTCTGCAAATGTCCGGCGCTAGCAAGAGCCAGACCAACCAACCTTTCTTTGATGACCTAAAGGACATCTCTGGTAAAGGGATAAGGGAACTAATCCATTTTCTTAACTCCACAGGTTGGATCTAGATGTCGGCTGTCCACACAACAACAACAAATATCATCAAACACGTCACACGAGACGTGGTAACAAAAAGGCACACCTATTGCTACTTGGGTTCATGATGAACCGCCACCTCTACCTACCTACCTACCAGGGCCCCACTAATCAGCAGGTAACGATAGACCATTGAGATACAATTTTTTGTGATAAACCTATGACATGCCGCGCCGACCATATTTTCATTTATTAGTATGCAACTCTTAAACATAAACCAGTATGTTGCATATGTCATTAAGACGCGCAAAGAACACTTTTCCTGAATGCATCAAGGTACATATTTACAAAACTTGTATTCGCGAACAAAATTTCTTGTGTACTTAGTGAGAAAAATCAGATGCCATCATTGCTCAGTTTTTGCATTGCATGCAGCAATCATTAAATATCAGCCAATTTCACGGCCCTACAGTTTTCTTTTCAATATTGCCAGCACGCATTTTCATTGAGCATCATTTATCAATAGGTGCGTTTTTTTGCAAGCGTATATACGCTTAATTTTCAATTTGCATGTAAAATACACTAACAACAAAACCTATATCCGCCTAATTAGACGGCGATAATTATCGCCGCTTGTGAAATAGGCGCGGATAAAAACAATGCTTCCAACCCTTATTTTCTATGTGTTATCGATGATTTGCTAAGAAACGTCATAAAATTCATCCATAAATTCATTTTATTTGACAATTGAAACAAAAAAAAAACAACAAATTGAAAATTGTCAAAACTTTTGCATGAGCCTGGCAAGAAATTAAACGGTTGAGAACAAAAAATGGAAAATTTTAATTTTTGTATGAACATACATATACACATAGGTTCAAGAAAAACAAAAATACACACTTATTAGGTGTGCGTATTCTCTGTATTTTCCATTCTTATTTGTATTTTATCCAAATTATGTTCAATTCCAACTATTTTCAATTTTTTAACAGCTGAATGTCACAAATGTCATAAATGTCATCTGTGCTGCTAAGTTTTTTAAGATGAATTATTAAGCGCCGATGATCGTTTTTTTGTGCACTTATAATTTAAGCGTATATACGCTTGCAAAAAAACGCACCTAATGCCAACAATCTCATTCGTGTCAATGAAGCACGTGGTTACTTTTAAAACGTGTAATTAAAAACTACCAATGCAGATGGCAAGGGTGACTATGCATTTAATAATGCCATGTTTTATAATACAGTCGGTGGTTAATTGGTTTTTTCAGAATGTGTTAAATTCATTACGAAAAGATGATCAGATTTCTCCTTTTCACTCGTTTACTGTTTAAACAAAATCAAGCAACTAGAATTCAGGTTAATAAAATTTAGCCAAATGTGGTGTTGCTTTTGGGAGAAATTCGCGGATTGCGAACCTAGGACGAGGTCTTATGTCTTATGTGTAAAGAGTCGCTTTAGTTACTCTTTGTCTACTTTGCTACTCAGTTGTCTTCTTAGCACAAAAATACAGAGATTGGCAAGAGTTATTCTTCTTTTGATCTCAGCACTGGTGTCATTATCTGAGTTCATATCGGAGCATAGGTTAAGATAAGGTTCTGTCCGAGACGACGGTGTTGGGTGTTTTCTTGTTGACAGCATGTACTTTGGTCGTTTAACCCATCTTAGCCGCTTCCGTCTTAATACTCACGAACGAGCTACTAACATCACGCTCCCGAATATGTCAATATCGGTGTCTTATGTTGTAATTGCACGGACTTTTGAGAAACTGTGCCTCTAGTGTTGGTGTGTGAATTTTGCACATATCTTTCAAGCACTATGTTCGAGAAATCACATGATAGCGCGTCGCCTTGTCTAAATTCTTTTTTTTGTCGGTGGCCATGGTGTAGTGGTTGCATCATCGCTTGTCACGCTGACGGTTTCAGATTTAACGAGCGATGTAAAAAAAAAATTGGATCAACTGCGGAAAAAGCTGGCGTCAACTCTACTGCATAGGCATAACACTGGCAGTAGCGTAGTCATATTGATTTATATTGTATTGTATTGAATAAATTCATTATTTTAAGAAAAAAAGTTTTTTTTACAATTCTATACTAAAGTTCAAATTGAAACAAAGAATGTACGACTATGACTTATCGTCGTCGGTCGGTAGTTTGGCCTATCATTTATAAAGTAATTCAAGTTAATTACTAAAATAAATAGTTATTAAAAATTATATTAACGTGAAAACGTTTTACTGGGGGCATTCTATGGAAAAGTGTGACACAAAAAAGATTTCGGACTTCTAGTACAGCTAGAAACTTGAAATTTAGTATGCAGGTAGGTATTACCTCACATATACCCAAAAAATTGTGACATCATAAAATTTCCCCCTCTTACCTCCCCAAAAGGGGGTAAAACTGAAATCGTAAATCCGATTAAACGGCAATTTTATCAATTTACAGTTATAAATTTGAAACTTTTAGTAATTTTTCCTTGGTTGTTTTACAAGGCCTACCTATGTACCGAGTTTCAAGTTCCTAGATCTGCTAGAAGTCCCTCAAATGGAACTTAGCACGTCGTGGCACGAAAAAGATCTCCGACTTCCGGTACCGTTAGAAACTGGTGTGCAGGTAGATCGTACCTCACATATATCCAAAAAATTGCGACTTCTTCAAATTTCCCCCTCCAACCCCCCCCCCACCTTCAAAAAGGGTTTAAATCGGAGGAAAAAAAAATTTAAATCCGATTAAATGGCAATTTCATCCATTTAAAGTTATAAATTTGAAACTTTTAGTAATTTGTTCTTAGTTATATTTGAAGGCCTACCTATGTACCAGAGCTGTAAAAGAATGCATTCATTTGAGAATTTAACTCTTATGATTTTACTGAAAAATGAATTAATTCATTGACTTCATTTTTGAATGGTGACTTATAAGTTTAAATCACCATTCATTTTGAAGTCATTGAATGAGCATTCAATTTTTGCATTCAATGAATGTCAGTCAATATTTCCATTCATTTGCAGTCACACATACCCAAAAAATTGCCACTTCTTCAAATATTCCCCTCCAACCCCCCCCCCCCCCCAAAAGGGTTATAATCGGAGCAAAATTGTTTCTTTTTCAATAAAATGGCACTTTTGCCACTTTACAGTTATAAGTTTGGAATTTTCAGTAATTTGCCTTTTGTTATATTTCAAGGTACCGAATTTCAAGTTCCTGGGTCCACTCAAAAGGAACTTAACATTTCGTGGCGCGAAAAAGATTTGTTGATTTTGTTACGTATAACTTTTTTTAAATGCCAGTACAGCCAATAATCGTCCTTGACAATCCATGGTCTCCAACTAATATAAATGCCAAATAGTTCAATCCCAATCGCGAATAAACTAAAGCAATATACAACGCCACGTACTGTAAAGCATTCGGTCTTCGCAAATATGTTTTCACGGAATTCACCGGCTGCAAGGAGCAGCATAGTCCTTTCTAATACATAGTACTGACAATAGTTTTGAGTTGTGATTTCAAGAGAATAGTAGAAATAATAAATTAATTCATTTCTATATTTAACATTACTGATAACGAAATTATTAAGTTTATTCCAAAATGAATTATTGATTCCATTTAAAACATCAATTATTTCTTGATCATTATGAGTTGCTTTCTTAAAATATTTGTCCTTTAAAATTGGACATCTACCAATGAAATGTTGAAGCGTGTCTATTTCCCCCATATTGCACAGTGAGCACAGATTGCAGTCACGAGTGCTAAATCTGCTTCCATTAAGCCAAATCAAGTGATAGCGTGCTTTGAAGATCCATGATATTTTATTTTGTCTGCATTTATCCGTGAAGTAAGGAAGGCCATCGCAAAAATATCAAGCCAAAATAAGAGGAGCTCTCGATGATTGTTGTAAAAAGGCCTTAAGCGCTTCTGCAAGCACTCATTTACATAAATTTCGTCATTTATTGAGCCAGTAGTGATGAAGGTTTAGCTTCGGAACCCGCAAGAACAAATTGCTTGCCAAACAAGGATTTTTTTTTGGAAATTTCGCTTTAGGTTGGGTTCGAAACTGTATT
This sequence comes from Criorhina ranunculi, assembly GCA_951813785.1. Taxonomy (NCBI): domain Eukaryota; kingdom Metazoa; phylum Arthropoda; class Insecta; order Diptera; family Syrphidae; genus Criorhina; species Criorhina ranunculi. Next base: position 19,698,238 of record OX638382.1, on the reverse strand, counting down.
TCAACATTTCCTCTACTGATACAGACTCTTTTGCCTGAATGTTACCAATGAGTATCAGTTATTATCAAGCACATAAACTTGATAAAAGTTGGTTGTATCACAAGCACTTGAACTTCTAATACTCGCCTTCTTTCACGGTGTAATCAAGAGTCTCGTCTTTATTGAATTCGTAGCTTATTTTATACAATATCAATAATACCTTTCTTAAGAAATTATTATACAAATATCAATAATCTCTAACGTAAGCAATTAACAATTATAAACACAAAAACTAAGAGTAAACAATAATAAATGAATCGCATTAATATAAACTAAAAGTAAGCAACATAAAGGAGAATTGAAAATGTGCAAATATGCTGCGTCGTCAATACACGTCGTTACCCCAAACCAACGACCCGATTCCAGGTCGACTGCTAAAACAACAATAGGGTTCGTTGGCTTGAGTGACGAACTGTTGTGTGTTTGCATACTTGCACATTTCATGACGCCACTAAACATCCTCCCCCCCGTCAAAAATGATACAGAGTCTTTTGTCTGAATGTTACCAATGAGTATCAGTTATTATCAAGCACATCAACTTGATAAAAGTCGACGAAAAGACGTCACTAAACATCTACCGACGATATAGAATGGCTGCCTCAGAAGCTCGTTGAAATCAACAAATCCATATGATTCATCGTCCATTATGATGCATGAAAATTTGGTCAGCAAATTTGATTGCAAAAATGTTGCCCGTTGTTTCGTATCCAAATTTTTTTTCGCGATCCGATCTGGAACCATTCGGACTAAATGTGTTTTCAAGCCTGTAGATTTGTTCACTTTATGAACTAAAAAATTTTAACATTCTCCTTTTTTTTGCCAAATTTTTACCAGAAATATTGGAATTTTTTTCAAAAAGGCTCGAAATCTTAGTGACCATTCTTGGGTACATAAAACCGGGTTTATGAGCAGATCCCGCTTTTCCTATTAACTTTTAGTTTCTTTGTGATTTTTATATACATCCACCCTGGATGTGCTAAGTGACACTTAATAATATTTTTTTTACATCCAATTTAGATTGCGTGTTGACTGTGTTAACTACCAAACAAAAATAACATAAAAATTAAAAATAATAAACGCATTCCCAGCATTAAAAAAAAATAAGCATTTGATTGATTTATCCGCAATGAGAGTGTGTAAATTTGTTCGATGTTTTCCCTTTTGTATAATTAAGTTGCCTATAAATTCTGTCTGTGCTCTCTGATGCTTTTTGTAGCATACTTCGCCATTTATTTTGCTTTAGTATCTGTAATAGTTAGACTCCTTTGTCCAGTCAGTCATTGCGTGTCAGAGTCCCACCCTACCATTGTAGTCCAAAGTCTAATCCCAGTGTATTTACTTCTTTAAACCAATAGATGATTTTTTCCATAATTTTCTTTGATAATACATGCGGTAGGGTGGTCATATGGCCTGAAAGTGTTGATCGTATTGAGTTGTGATAATGACATCGGGATTTTCGAAGGAAATACTGTGAATTATAAGCAATGGTAACAATATCAATAACTCTTCTCTGTCGATCAAGACACCACCGTCGGAGCAAAATACTGAAACCTAATTCCACCTTCTTTTGAAAATTCATTACACCAATACTAACGCTGTGTAAATGAGATCCCCTTAGCGCTTGTGAATTATAAAACAAACAAAAAATAACACCGAAGGTCTCGGTAAGGTCTTTACTGACCTTGAAGTATTTAATTCGATGGAAATATAATTATTTTAGTATTACGTGGTTTTCTAAATTTTGATCAAAATTCGTTTTTTTTTTTATCAAAATCAAGATTCTTTACTTTTTCTTTTATAAATATTTCATTAAATCATGTAATTGATACTTCAAACTTATATATCAAAAAAAAATCCACGTCGTTAATTAAAGGTTAAAATTGAATGCACATTGAAATTATTGCATATATAGTAATCAGCAGGACTCGAATAATTATGGATTAAAAATTGGCAAAATATGTATGGAATTATGGATCAAAAATCGCAGAAATATGGATGAAAATATGGAGTAAAAAATTGCATTTTCCTGACTTTTGATGTCATTTTATTTCTTAAATATGATTGCAATAAAGGATAAGATGTTGTTTAAATTTCCAGAAATAAAACTACGCCGTTTTTCATCAAAAATATTGCGTATAAAATCGTACGCTTCGAATTCGGGTGTATTGGCGTTCTGTAGAAACATTAGCCGTGTTTTTTTGATAGCTGTATACCCAGCCCAGTAAGATTTTACACACAAAGCAATAACAACACACCAAGTGGGGATAAATTTGCCACTAGCAGCAAGTGAGGATAGAACTACATAAATTGACCACCAGAGCGCGAAAAATCTCATAAATTAGCCTTTAGCCGATCGCATTTGTTGCTTTTCCTCGGTTTTGACATTTGCAAACTGTCAAACGAAGAAAAAGAAATCGAGCCGCAAACCAATTGGTTGGTGCGGCTGCTACTGTGGATGAAGTGAGTATAGATCGTTTTTTTGACTAAAGTGAGTATAGTTATCAAAAAAACACGGCTATTGATATTCTACGAAGAATATCAAAGCCGGTGATTCGTCGCATATCGCCATAAAATTTTTCCAGAACGCCGGCAAGCTCAGCTCCATCAAACTTAGCACGGATGTTCAAAAACTTCTCAATTGAAACTGATAACGGAACGCCTTGGCCTTGCATAGAATGAAGCGCAGCAGTGAGACACGAATAATTCGTTTTTATGAAAGCCAATTCTCTCTTGACAGTCGACAAATTCATTAGCCTTTGTACCGCTCGAATAGACTCAGCACCTTCTGGGTCGAATGAGTCGACGATTTTTCTTCCGAACCAGCACTGAGGGCTCAATGGGAAAAACATAATCATTGCTCAATACCAATGAAAAATGTTCTTCTGAAATGCGAATGTGTGCAAAATATGGGTCGAAAATATATATATGGATTTATGCGCAAAACCGTCGAAATATTTAAATAAATATTTAATATTTAAATAAATATTTATTCGAGCCCTGGTAATCAGTAACCTAGGTCAGCATAGTTTAGATAAGATTGTAAGCTATAGAAAGAATAGTGTCTTCACTGTTTCCCAGCACAAGGAAGTCGAAGTCTTTTGCGAGCGCAACAATATTCGGAATTTTCACAAGAAGCCAGGCTTCAGATCCAAAACGCAAGTTCTTTGAAATATCGAAGGGACTTGTAGAAGTGTTAAGCTCACATTTTCAACATCTGCTTAATGGGCAACATATGAAGAGATAGATACATAGAGGAAGAAGAGAACTTAAGTCCGGATCTAGTTCAATTAGGCAGGACCTATAAGTTTGTGATAAGTATTATATTTTCGAAAACTTTCGATATAAAATGCAGGGTTGCAATAGGTCTACTGAGTACGGTCGAGTTCATAATTGTAAACTTTGTTGCCCAAACCATGCAACAAAATTCTTTGAATACGTTTATGAACACAAAACATAGCTGCATGAATGCGGCAGTCATACATTGGCAAAAATGAGTTCATAAATGTCAATGTAACTGACTGTTTAAAAATGACAGAACTGAAGGACCGTCGAATAAATTTTGGAAATTGAATAATTTAGATACGTGCGCTAGCATTTTACAATGGCTAAAAAAAATGATTTTGAGATTTATTCTAAGTCTCTTGGATGGTATCAACTTTGAAAGTATCCAAACAAAATTGTCGGACAGAAGACGAGCAAAAACCCGAAAAAAATATAAAAATAAAAAAATATATATTTTTGAATACAAAGAATTGGTGAGTGATATCAAGACGTATTCCAATAAATAGGAATTTCCGCAGTACAATTTATGAATTTCCGGATGTCGGTTTTAGAAATCGTTTTTTCCTGCAATGCGGCAACAAAACAAAAACGGCATGCATTTGACAGCATGCTGACTGTAATTTTACTTTAATGAACACAAATGTTGCCAGACTTATGCAATGATAATGCAGTCATTTTACAAAAATGAACGCAAAATTTGCAGGACTGCACGTTTTTTACATTTATGAACTCGACCTACAATCACGACTCTGCAGTTTCAGAATTTGAATAATTTTAATTATCTGGTGATTTTTAAAATGTAATTTAAAATAAAATTGGGGTATGGAAAAATAGTGAATATGTAAAGAAGTTATAAAAAATTTGAGTTTATTTGATTTAACAGATAGCACAGCTTCAACTATATCTCAATCTGTTTAGAGAGTGAAGTTGTAGCATTGCACACTAGCATTATTAGCGTAAATAACACATCTCAGAGGAGGTGCCGCGAAATGGTTATTTTTGCCTAGATTCGAACCTTAATAAGCTCGCATAGCAGTCCAATGCGTTAACACTGAGTCAGAGTGACCACGACGGTACATTTTTTTAATTAATTGAATTTAAAATGCAATGGAAGAGGGACTACTTAACGATATTGCCCCAGTAGATGGCACATTCTTTTTTGTATGTCATAAATATATGTACATGCATGCCATGCGATCATTTACGAACTCGTTATAGTAACTTCATATTTTGTCGACAAAAGATATGAGTATGTCAGCACAGAAAGATATAGGGGCGATCAAATCAGTGAATCAAGTCGATATTTTCAACTGTTGGTTACAGTGTTCCCCATATTTTCACCAGCAGTTTTTATTACTGTGCTTATATTGGCCAGTGTTCATGTATTCACTTCCGAAAGACATTAAAAAACTGGTAACCATACAGAACGTACTTTTTATTTTTATGATGAACAACGCCAAAATTAGTATTTAATAAGCATTACCCGTAATATTTATCTATTTTGTTCTAAAAGTCTAACGAGTTCTTTTCACTTTATATTTTTCTTTTAAGTATTGCAATCGGTCCGAAAAAATTTTTCGCGATTTGAACACAGCTTAAAATTACTATACACTAGGAATCGTGTGCACCCATTTTCGAAGTAAGATAAATTTGCTTCGATATCTGAAGGAAGATGTACGATCTGCGATTTTTATTTTTGAACAAAATCGTCTCAGCGGTAGCTGAGATATTTGAAGAAATGTTTTTAGAAAAACGTGTGGCTGGACAACGCAAGCACGTTGTGGTGTGTATTGGAAACAATTTTTGCCATTAAATGACGCAATATGAGGTGGAAAGAACAGAACTGGCTTTCTAGTCAAATTAAAAAAAAAATAATACTAACGCACATATTAACAACATATTTAATGTACCACAGGTTAAAAAAAGGGGGGGAAATCCCTTTCAGAAAATTCGCGCCCGGACAGTCATATTAATACTAATTAAAAGTTTTGTGATTTCATACAAATCAATGGTTTTACAGTAGATACAAAGCTTACACGTGTCACACGTGCAATGGCGTCAACCCTACAGAATTATCTGTAGCTCTACAGAATTTTTACCTTGCATGTAGAAATACAGAAATCGAACGAAAATTTACAGAAATTTCAAAATTTTAAATTCCAGTAAAAGAATACAAATTTTTAGCAAATAAAACAATCGGGGATATTTGTTTCCCCCTTAACAAATATATTGCTTTCGCTGTAGAACCAATGATATCAACGCTACCATGTAAACCCCTCGACCCAAGAACTTTGTTTCCGCGTCGGCTCCCTCGTTCCCCTCTATATTACTATGGCCGGGAACCCAGAGGAGAATGATATTGAACCGAGCGTTTGCCTACGTAAGAGTTTCCTTACATTGTTCCACTAATATAGAGAATGAAGTGAGAGAGTGGAGCGCTCTGATGGCAGCCCGGCTGTCAATAAAGATTCCTATGTTGTTTTTGGTAGTAGGGCTAAAGGTCAAGTATTTTGCAGGCTTCTCTAATCGTTAGTACCTCTGCTGGAAAACACTCAAGTTCTCAAGTTATAAGCGGGCAGACAAAATTTTGAAGATATTTAGGGATTTTCATTAAGACATTTGATCATACACAATTCAGGGGCAATTTTGAACTGTCTCATACCCTTTGAAAAAATGAAAACTCACCCATAAACTGAATTAAAGCTTGCAGCTCATGTACAACGACGTACGTTAGCTGAATTGAATTGTTGGACAGAAGAACCAATCTTGAGCAATGAGAGCAGTCAATAAAAAATAATTTGACTAAATTTAAAGTGAAAAATCCTGCAACTATGCATTGTTCAATTTAAACATTACAATTTAAAACGTTTCCGAGTAACTTTTGTTTTATTTTGTTAATCCGTATCTAATAGCAAACGAATGTTTTTCTACAGCTTTTTCTCACGTTCTCTAGGTTTCTCTATTTTTTTTCTTGAATTAAATGGAGTTCAGTTCGAACCGCCAACAAAATAAGTCGTGCTCAGTGTCCGCTCTCCCTGTTCAATAATTGTAATCGAAAAAAAAACAAAAAAAAAAGTCAGCAATTAAATAAACATTTCACAAAATCAATTAACCTTGCGCCGTCAACATTTTTCCCACTTCTTTTTCCGCATTATTATATTGCATAATCAGTTCTACATTCGCGCGCACTTTTTCGAGTGAACTTATTTTTGTGTCACCGTGTCAACCCTCTTCTGCTTAACTTTGCATTCGCGAACTTTATTATTTTTTTTTTTCTTTCTGTGTCAGTGTGCTATACTCGCCCATTCACCCCTACCAGTGTACTCTTTTGTTTTTCTCACCATGCTTTCCTGTGGATCCAACAACTGCACCCTCACCGCAACTTCCTCAGACATGATTGCCTGCAGAGAAATCTGCAACACAGTGTTCCACCCAATCTGCATCGGCCTTAGCAGAAATGCAAAAGCTCACTTGTCCGAATATATTAATCTTTTTTGTTTTTTCTGCGATGAGTGTAAGACTATCTCACTGGCGCACATAATGCTAGCCATTAAGTGTAATAACCAGCAACTTTGTGAGCTCTCTGACATGGTCGCTGATCTCAAATCCGAGATTAATCATAATCTCAAAAAAACAACTGTGCTTTTAACTGACAATTGCGAGTCTTTTAACAATGCAATTGAAAACTGCTCATCTGACCACAAATCCACTCTTAGTGAGGTTAACGAGTCCATTCGGCAGAGCACTAGCAGTATTGAAAATCTGCGGAGACTTATTAGCCAAACAAACGCTGGCCTCGACGAACTAAACACTCAGAAAATACCGAACGCCAATAAGGGCTCAATAGCCTCACCCGTCCTTAGTGCAATTCATGGCAATACATCTTATATTTCTGAGACACTTACTGCCCACTCCTCAATGGTAAAATCTTTGGAGAATAAGATTGCCAGCCACACTGAATGTATCAATGAACTTCAGCTTGCATTCAGCTCTCGTAGCGACGACTCCGCCACCACTAGGACTTCCTTCAACCAGGTCATGGAAGAGTTGAAACTGTTATCCAGCAAGGCAGATTCTTCCGATCGTCCATCCGTCAGCAGTCCTCCCAACAACAACTCTCTTCGTAAGGAACTCATCAATGCGAATATCGTTGCCGAATCCATCGACCTCTCTGAGAGCACTATCAACTCCTCGGAAATCTCGAACCCATTTTTCACTTCAAAGTCGAAACCCGCCCCCGACTCTGGAAGCGTATTACAACGAATACCACCAACATCCCCTAAACCCATCGCTGCTAAACCGATAAGTGAACCTGATAACAACATAATTGAACGGTTCGGAACTTTGTGGTCGCAATCCGAATGGGCCAATCGACTTAAAAACACCAACAACAAACTCTCTCACCAATAATAAACCTGATAACGAAGACTTTATTGCCTACATCGTGAAGGGTGCCCCGCATAATGCCGATATCTCCTGGTTGCGCAACTTCTTCCGCCAACGTTTTGCCATCACCGAGGTCAAAGGTTTTAAAATTAAATCCTATTGTTTCAAATTGTACATTCATACCAAATACGAGTGGCTGTTTGTTAACGACTCCAACGTCCCCGTCGCCTTAGGTAAAATACACCTGACCAAATGGACAGCGTCAGCAACTTCACATAAAACTAAGAAGCATACAAATAAATCGGATAACTCAATACTCGCTCCTCCCTCCCACCTCCCTACTAAATCCGACCCTAACTGGAAGTTTAAGGTAGGAATTTTCCCCAACTTTACCCCTCAGTTTTATCCATCCACCCCCCTTCCCCGTTCTGATACCACTAAGCCATCTCCCAAAACCATAGTAAAACCTACTAAACGAGTGTCATTTAACCTTGCACCCGTTTGCCGTCCCGTACCTGATCAAACCCAAAACTTGGACAGTGCTCCTGTTGATACCAACGTTAACTGCCCAAGCTGTTCCTCTTCAAGTAAATGATTAAAATATTTTCCGTGTGATTTGTGACTTTATTTCATCAGTTTACAAAACTGATATGTACTTCTACTTCATTTCCTTAAATAATTTATTATTATTTTGTCATAAAAAATCATTAGGTACAATCTTTAGTGAAAAAGTTTGCAATTTTTATTTAATAAAAAAAAAACAAACTGATTATCCATCACAATGCGACACTCAGATTAGTTAATCATGTGCATTCATAATATCGGTTGTAATATATTCTTCAACCAAATAAATATATGTACGTCAATCTACATATGTATGTGTGCATACATACCCAATTTCAAGCTTTCATTAAATTTTCATCAAATGTCAATCATAATTTCGATGCCTGTCTGTGATTGTCACGGTTAACGTTCAGCTGGGAAACCAATTGTGTGGATTCACCCACCAAGAATGATAAGTGACAGGCCCCAGAACGGGGAAAATCCCGCAATACCCAAATCCATTGACATTTTGGCATTCTGACATTCTTCAGTCACCCTTTACAATTTCATAAGTGCACTTTTAATATATAATCAAATGCTTGTCAAAACGTCAACTTTCATATTTGATTATTTTAGTAAGTACAACGACGGTTATATATGTCTTTTCACTGGAGGAATTAAACCATCCAATTAAAAGAGCTATGTATGTCAGATACCCCTATTGCTAGTTTTGTGTATAAAATACCAAACTGTGCTCGTAAGAGAATGACAATCATCCTTTTATCAACCAAACGGTGCAATGAATTTCTGCTGTAGGAAAACGAAAAAAAATTAACACAACATTGTTAATGAACATGTGCATTGTGCACATCCTTTATTTATTTTTAAGAAAAGGCATGTATAAGTAATTTCAATGCATTCTTTTATGTATTTTTTACAAACAACAACTCTATAAATAGGACTAAATCAAAAGTCAAGGTCAAGTAATCATTCTACCTGTTGGGTTTTTTTTTGTATAATTCATTAGCGCTAATACCCATATGAAGCTATTCACACAGTGTTGGTGTAGTGATTTTAAAACTCAGGTGGTATTAGGTTTCAGTCTTTGCTCCAAGGGTGGTGCGCAGAATAGCTGGGAAGAATTGTTGATATTGTTGCCATTGCAACTGACGTTCGCAGTTGATCGACTTTCTTTACATCGAGAGTCAAAACGGGAACCATCAAAGTAACAAGAGATGATACTTACCGCTTCATCCTTATGCAGGTATGTTCCTACCTACACATCGAAGGTAGGTAGCTGAAAACTACATATATAATATATATATATATATATAATATAAAAAGAACCTGTTCGTTGGAGACTCAAAAACTCACCATCCGATTAACTGAAACTTACACAATACATATTTGTATTATGAAGTGTTATCGGAAAACTTAAAGTTTTCAAACTCTCAAAATTATTACTACAGTACAGTACTCCACGGTGACAGCTAACAATGAAATGACACTTCCCATTCAACGCAATCGCACAAAGTTACGACCGGCTAATGCGTGCGACTGCCGTCGATGAGCTTTTTTTTGGCTTCTTCTCCCATTCAAGGTTTCTTCGCCATGTCTTTAAACAAGCCCAAAGCTCTGAAGATAGCGGGTAATAATCATAGCACTTGACCTGAAAGCTACTAAGAAAGCCTACAATCAGGTTCTTAAATAATTAAATAAGCATTAAAAGACGGCACACATGATTTGTTTCTTCAAAACCAGGAGATACAAACTTCGCTGATGCATCATCTAATAAACAAATCTAACTTTAACCACATCAGTTAAGCCTTTCTGATGTTTAGATTCAATCTAATGAAACACTACGGGATAAGCCTAGCAGGATAAAAGGAAGAGTCAGAATGAAATTGAACTTACGTGTGCGAAACTGCGGGAAACAGCTAGTTAACAATAAAATAAAGTGTCAGTCTTAAAAAAATAAAAAGATGATATATTTTGAAACTTCACTTTGACTTAAAGCCTATTGCTACAATTTGAAAAATAAAATTAGAAATCGCGTAATAATTTTGAATAAAAATCCAATAGTTAGCTAGAATGTTTTAAGAAACGGAAGTAGAATTCAGTTCTACTATGTTCATAAATGTACATATGTACCTACATAAATGTAAAAGTAAACTCTCAATTTAGAGGGATTTTTAACGCACGTACATATGACGCCTCCTCCAGTCGAGAGATCGGCTGATGACTTAACTGATCCTTGATTTTTCTGACTGACTATTCATGCGCTATCTACCCATCACTTCAAATCGTTATAACTTCCTTTTTAGCCCATATCTTGAAGATTTACTTGCAACGCCATTTAAGAAAATTTACTTCAACTACTTCCGTCCAAACCTAGGTTTGGAGCGTATGCTGATATACAAGGTGGCGCAAAATTAATCACCCTATCGGAAAATACACGTCAGCAAGACATGAATCGCTATACTCCTAAAGACCGCACGGAATAATTGTTTCAATTTTTTTTGCAGAATATTTCGTCGGTGGTTACGCACAGCATGAATTTCGGCGCAGATTTCCTGATCGTCCGGTACCAACTGGGCAAACACTTCAACGTTTAGCCGCTCGCCTAGAAGAGTATGGTCTGGCCGGCCCCGGAGCAGCCGTTCTGCTGAGAATATCGCGGCTGTGGTTGAAGATGTCGCAGAAACGACTACTGTAGACCGCGAGCGCTACCGAGCCATGCTCAACGACTTTCTTCTTCCTCAATTGGATGAATTGGGACTGGAGACCAATGGCGCATACTGCACGAGCCACAACCGAAATTCTGAGGGCTGCATTAACGGGTCGCCTTATCTTTCGTTTTGGCTATTTGCACTGGCCGGCGAGATCGCCTGATTTAACCGTTCCAGACTTATTTTTGTGTGAAGCCCTCAAAGAGAACATCCGTCAAGAATACGATGACCTATCGCCAGAAGTTCTGGCAACAGTGATGGAAAATGTAATAAATCGGGCCCGAATGTTTAAGACGTCAAATAAACATAATCCAAAAGCAGAACCAACGTTTTTCATTCATAAAAGAAAATTACAGCCAAAGAACATCAGGTGACAACTTTTGTGCCACTTTGAAGAACCCGAACCGTTTTGCGAAATCCCTTACTCTGCTACCTGCGGTTTTAGCTACATATGAACATATTTTAATGTTTTGATACAAACATAACGTTCATTCTTCATTATAAATAACAATAATAAAAGCAATGACACCCTTAAATATATGATACATATGCATGAATGAAATAATAAAGATTACGCAGGGTGAATCGTTTCTCTTTTTGGTGACGTAGTTCGTGTGTCTCAATAAAATTAGTTTTTGTTGTTTTTTTTTTGTCAAATTATTTGTATACACCAAAATTTTGAAATCTGAAAATTAGTTTTTCCTTACAAAATCATGTTTTCCATTTGAAAAGAGAATAATAGTCACATTCTCTCTCATAAATTGTCCCTGACTACGTAGTCCCACAAAAAAAATCCACAAATCGGCGTAATCTTTATTATTTCATTCATGATACATATGTATATATCAGGGGATTTGTGAGCTTCCATCGATCATCGTCATGTACACCTTAGATATCACTGCAACAAGATCAGCTTTATTCAAGCTATTCAATGTTAATACTAGAAGGCAAATGTTTTATCAGAAAAGCCTCTACAGGGGACATTCTTGCTTTCATCAGGAAAGTCTAACATTTTTTGGCTTATTTGTTACGTTTTGTTTGAAAGTTGTTTTGAACATTTTGTAATATACTTCCTGTCTACTATACAAAACATTACATAAAAACTATTTGGTATTTACCACCACTTCCCCACTTACCATAATGTATGGAAGTACATACGTGTTACTTAAGATAACTTAGGTTAGGTTAGGTTAAAGTTGCTGCCAGCTATTGTCAGCACACTTAGACCAGTGATAGGCCCATTGTGATACCACATGGATCTGAAGAGATCTCCATACTCGTTAAACCAATTGGAGCTTTTTATGAAGCGAAGGAGGTTTCTGATATCTGTATTTATCAGATCGCGTAAGTCGTTAAAGTAGAATTCCCCTAAATGGAGTCTTCTTTTACGGGAGAAAGCTGAGTAGTTACAAAGGTGGGGAATCGTTTCCTCCTCCTCTTCGTCCATGCAGCTTCTACAGAAATCATTTGAATGGACGCCAAGCCTTGTTGCATACTTGCCTATTAGACAGTGTGCAGTGATGACACCTATTACGGATCTGATATACGATTTGTTGAGAGAAATTAGATTCTTAGAGCGTTTCAGATCCAGCCGTGGCCAAATCCGCTTTGTCGTTAAACAGGTTATACCATTTGTCCACCTAGAATGGTACCACAAATAATCAAATCGTTACATTTTCAATTATATGATGAAAGGTACAACGTTACGTATTACATTTTTTTGCCTTCAATTTTGTGACCTGGAGCTGGAGCTATAAGGTATGGCGAAGCAACATAGAACAACACCAAGTTATACAGAATTAACATTCTGTATATCTTAGGACAACACAAAGTGTATCTTCACGAACAATTTAAGAGAACTCAGTGTTTATTTATTTAAGAGAAGGAACACGTTTAACGAAAGGAATGGAATGAAATCGGCACATACGGAGGACGGATTTTGATGAAACTTCGTGAGTAGATAGTCTATGTCCAGGAGAAGGGCATAGACCAATTTTTATTTCTTAATTTGTATTTCTTAAAATTCATATTTTTTAGGAAACATCCATTTAGTGACCTGCGCAGGCACATCGGAGGGATCGTAAATCATGATCGTATGCGCGACAAGGGTGGTTTTTCCTTTTTCCTTTTTTTGTTGCTTCCTTTTATTTGTGATGGGTATGTTATGTGTATCTTTACATCTAAATGATCGGAACTCCCCCGTTATCCACAGGGAAAGGGTTTTTATGGTGGTGTAGCAGATATTCAGTTTTTCGAGTAGGTAAAAAGGAAGTATCCCACTGCAGGAATAAAAAATGACGTAGGGTATGTAAATAAAGAGCAAATTACTAATCCTTTTTTTTGACTATGTTAGGTATTTGAAATTTGAATGGATCTCATGGTGTTCCCCGCTATGGGAGGAATTCGTAAGGACATGAAAATAATGAAAGTGTGATGAGGAGGTGGGTAAGTTTCAGATTGGTTTTGTTAAAGACCCATTGAAACACCCCAAGTTTAGGATCTTAGCCGAATATTGGCGAGGTATTATATTTTTTTCTGCTCCAAGTACATATGTACCTACATCTGACAAGAATATGAAGTAGATCATGTCCGCAAACGACGCTACGACCTAAATAGCAGGGTTTTTAAACTTCTTAGAGATATCCGGAGTGCCGTCTCATAAACTTTGCTTTGGTTTTGCTGATACATAACCTTCATGCTCCAAGACTATACAATAGTACCAGGCTGTGCGTCGCAGAATTGGAGAGAAATGTGATCAAGGCTACAATTCTCACCGGAAAGGCCAAAGGAGAGAGAGCACTAATTCCTCGCATTCCTATAACACTTAACAATTTGCCCTTTCAATTTATAAGACGCAATTTTGTACTAGACCTGGAAGGAAGGTGAACTAGCGCACGATAGATAGATAGATAGATAGATAGTTTGATTTATTATTCATTCTTTTCTATATGTTTCATAATTAATTTACATAAATCGTTAAACATGGCTTTGCCGTCTGCCCGACTAGCGCACGACGAAACAACAAGGAGCCTGAGAGAATGGCAGCAGAGTTGGAACCTGTCAACCAAAGGCCGATGGACATATCGTCTTATCCTTATTACTGAAACTTGGACAAGGCACAAGCACGGAGAAGTAGATTTCTACGTTACACGGGTCTTAACGGGACACTGCTATTTCCAATCAAATCGATCGGTTCAATAACGCTGACTCTCCACTTAACCCGTGCTGCGCAGACACAGTAGAGGTAGGTAAATAGAATTGATTGCCTGGTAAAGTTCGCTGTTTTGATATCACAACTCACGTGGCTTTCGATGCTTTCCACCTTTCTTTTAGCTTAACGGCAAGAAATTTTAGGTCAACGCGGACGAAGTCGCGGGTACAGCTAGTAAATTTATATTTCGAAGGCTGCGATGAGAAATAAAGTTTCAGAACTGTGGGAGTAATCTAGTTAATAATGATTGTAGAGAAAAAAAATGAGTAATAGAATTCGATGACTAACTCTGGGTGTGTATGTACATATGTACTTACATTATATTGCAATTGAAATACATTGTATGTAAGCAGTAATTTTTAGATAGAATTTTATAAGTAACAAATTGTTCAAAAGCAACCATCTAGCTCTACAATATGTATTTATGTTTTATGCTCCATCTGTCTAGTAGAACGAATTATTAATGATACCACTGTACAGCGAAGGAAATACCACTGAAATTTGAATACTCATTTCTTGATGATTTGCAACATATAGTTTATTAATGGCTGCAGGGGGTTAGTACAAGAGGGTTACATTGTTTCTTGTATTCCAATATTCTATCGATTGAAGACTTCAAGTGAATTACTTATATTTTTTTAAGTTTAGTTTCATATCTTTCCATATCTAAAAATAAAAATAAACTGGCCTCTAACGAAGAATTGTGTAGCGGGTAAAAAGTGTCATACATTGTCCTCTGGTCAATCGAAGATAACCGCCATCTTAAGGTACATATTAAAAACGGACTCATGAAGAAATGCGTTGATTCGTTAATTCATTAACATCTTAAGGACGAAAATGTAGATCTTATTCGACAGGGTCATGCAAAAGCGACTAAAGAATGCTTTAAAGGGCTCTAAAAACAGAAAGCAAAGGACGAACACCAGCTTTTCAGAGATGCTTCTGTTTCGAAATGTTTACTTAAGGGTAAGAATATGTCAAGGATACAATTCCCGAACCGCGAACCGAAGCCTGCAAAGACAAACAAGGGAAATCAGTCGGTGCTGAGGGTATGGAAGGACTATTTCTGCAGACTGTGTAACGGCAACGAACGCAGAACGGGAACGGGAAGATGGGATCTAAGAATTTCGTCTAATCTATCTGGACTTGAAAGGAGCATGCACGTCTTTTCGTTACCGTGTTGCCAATAAATGTAAGTGTCAAAGCCGCAGCTTTAATAGGGGTCTGTCGTACAACTTACTCCCGCTGGATTTACTTGTGCAGAAATCAGCAGCAGAAAGGGCCTTTCGCATTAGCCAAATTGGAAACTGGGAACCTAGTCAGACAGGGCACGCACAAATCCTGCGCAAATTTGTGGGCAGCACTGTGTGCCAGTGGCGTGGCGTGGAAAATTTTAAATGGTAAGTCGGAAAAATATGCGCCTGCAAACGTTTTGTGAAATTATATTGTGTATTGCAAATCGCATATAAGTAAACAAAACATTTTGTTAAATTAACAACTACCAGTCAACCAAGTATATTTTTGGTATATATGGATGCATTGAAATGCGAAACAAAACCATCCTTGCGCTTTTAATCTATTTTCATAGAAGGAGTAGAGCGTCCTATCTCTATAACTTTTTTTTAAAGAAAATTCAACTTACAAACATCATTTTCTTCCTCCAAAAGCAAATCTACCAAACAACAATTTACAGTTAATTTTCTCCTAATAATTATTTGAAATTAGCTGAATCTAACTGAAAATATCACAATTTTACCTTTTCACACTTTTCACTGTTTTTAATTTCTTTAATTTATTTTTTATTGCACAACAATAATTACACTCAAAATTACTTTAAGTTACGCATTGCACATTACATTTAAGAAACGTTTCTGGAATGTTTCTGAAGCAAATTGGAAACAATTGGAAAACATTTCAGAAACATTTTTTAAGCAATGTTTCTGTAATGTTTCCTTCGGTCTGGACGCAACCTTTAGAGATACAGTAAAAGCC
The DNA here is from genome assembly GCA_951813785.1 of Criorhina ranunculi. Classification (NCBI taxonomy): domain Eukaryota; kingdom Metazoa; phylum Arthropoda; class Insecta; order Diptera; family Syrphidae; genus Criorhina; species Criorhina ranunculi. The sequence goes on along the minus strand of OX638382.1, from coordinate 19,682,056 downwards.
CTTTAATTCGGAAAACTCGTTTATTCGGAAAAAAAAAAATGTCCGAATAAAAGAGATTTTTCCGAATAAATGAGAGTCGGTTTTCAACTTTTTTATGCAAAAATTAAATTAAATTAGCAAAAATTAAATAACGCAATGATTGAACACGTATAGGTAGCAAATAATCTCAAATATGTAGAAGTCGGAACAAATCATCAAAATGTCTAATGGGGGAGTCCCGGCAATTCATATTTAGACGTTGTTTGGGAAAACACCAGTACAGTTTAAGTTGGTGATAAATGTAAATCGTAGTCCTTAAGCACAAAGTGGATACATATTTCTGCATAAATAAAAATTAATTATAATTCAGGTGAAAATGTCGGTTAAACAATGTTTTTAGTTACAAAAACGAATTATAATACATTTTATGTATTGTTTGCAATCTTTTGTGTTAATAAAATAATTTTTCGTTTTAAGTGCATTTTTTTATCAATAGGAACGCGTTTTAGTGCATAAAAAAAATCTCGCATTAATTCGGAAAATTCGTTTATTCAGACTGACCTTCCCCCCAACCATTCCGAATTAACGAGCTTTCACTGTACATACAAAATTCACCAAATAAGTCGAAGAAAAGCGGGTTATTTTGTTGCATAAGAAAGCGTGTATTATACAGAGAGGAGTCAAACACAGTGATCGATAAAGGGGAAACAAGGAAAGAAAACCAATTTGTTCTAACCAGCCAGATATTTTATAACCCGACATTTTTCGGGTTACTATGCTTTGTTGCTATCGCTTTGCGGTTCCCTTTCATATGGGCTATGGAGTATGTGATGTTGCAGAAGGCATGCAATGATGTGTGCGTACAGCAGTACGATATGAAAGCGGTTGTGGGCTTGTGGATTGGTAGAATTCGCGCTTGCGTGTGCAGGTGTAGGAAATATTATGTTAATTTGCACATATTAAGATTCATGTTGCTTGTTATATTGATACATTGTTGAAAAGTAGAATTTTAAAAGGTAACTCGGTAGGAATCGAGTTATATGGACGCCACGCCACTGCTGTGTGCACAGACCACATGTTGCCTTACTTTGCGATTTCTGTCATAGAAATAAAATCGAAGCTTGTTAGTTGCTGTCGCGAAGAGCTACGGGTTCTTAGCAGGCAGCACAAAGTGAGACTCTACTGGGTACCCGGCCACAAAGGGGTGCCTGGGAACGAGACAGCTGATGAGCTGGCAAGGAAAGGATCCTCATTAAGCCCCGATCAGGCAGATATCACCGCCAAAATCCCACCTTGTATCCTAAAACAAGAAATTGAAAGCAAGATTAAAAGAACTGCCAACGATTGATGGAATGTGCTCTGCTCCTGTGTCATAACAGAAAACCGAAAGAATCTCACAAATGAATAAAAAAAATCCGTATCTTCACTAACAGGTATCACCACCGGCACAACATGCTTAACAAACATGCAAGAAGACTGGGATTGAACACAGACGACCTATGCAGGGGATGCGGTGACCAGGAAGTAGATGAGGACACTCCACACTATTGCTGCCATTGCCCGGCACTCTGGCATACTAGATTTGAAATCCTAGGAAGGGACGTTTTCCAGGATCTAGAAGAACTTTTCAGCAAGTCCGTGCTTGATATACACAGATTTATCAGAGCTTAGGCTTATGGTTCCTAGTAAGGGGGCTGCAACCCCTACGGCATCACAATGGGTCTACATTGACTTAGGGTAATTGCGGGAGAGATGCCGCGTCGGGATAGATGCCGCACCCAACCAAACTCATACATCTAGTCATCCGCGCAAAAAATTTTGTTTTGCTTTTAGTCCGTTAGGTATTCAAACGAAAACGTACGAAAAAAAAATATTGACATATATCATATAACGGGAGTTTTTATCCCTTGTTTGGTTTTTCGTACCCCTTTACGCTATGGAAATTTTTCAATATGTTGCTTCTTGTCGATCCAGAGACAGGTAATCGCGTGTTTCCTTAAGTGTAAGTATTTTGTGTCATTAATTAGTGTTTAAAGAAGTGGTTGGTGCGATTTTTTTTTTTATTTTCGTTTTTTGTTAGTTATGAAGCGTGGTGCGGCATCTCTCCCTCACAACAGGGATAGATGCCGCACTTTTTTTTTTGATAAGATGCTGCATGTTGAATTTGTGTATCAGGGCCTCAGAAATCTACCCCTTTAATCCTCAAGCTATTCCAGACCACTTCTTCAACATATCAGATTCGGCTGCAGTTGAAGTTCTCCAATGGACAGCTCTTCCTTCAAAAACGATGACTTTATGTACTGAATCGGACTTGGAACCTGCAGTTCAAACCGCCAGCAATGCCTCGAACGTGAAAATGGTTATTCCAAGCACCAGCAATACATTGCACACTCACTCTGAAAATGAAACGCACACCTCATCATGTTTCAATAAGCCTACGCCAACAAAACTCCTTCAAGAAATTTTACCACTACCAAAAATTCCAGGGCTGATTTTTTCAAGACGAAGGCAGAAAGTTGAGGTCTTAACATCACCCTGTTCAATTGAAAAAAAGACCTTCCCGCGACAGCCGCAAGAGATAGGTGGATTTCCTTTGTATGCAACTTTGAAGTAATATTAAAGTAATCCAAAATGGTAATCCCATAAACGAGTATACATTTTCAATTTCAACGAAATTGGAGCAATTTTAAAGAATTTCAAGATGGCGGATTCAAAATGGCGGGAATTTTTTTCCAAAAATATTATTTTACTATTACCACTTCTATACTATTAAAAATGAACATGCAACAATTATTAATGCGGAATTTGAAAAATGTAAAGGGGTGTGACACGCCCCCCTCCCAACCGATTACGCCCACCTACGAACTCAGCCGAGCTATATCAACATGTGTACAAAGTTTCATTCAATTCGGATAAGAATTGCGGCCCCTATCGTGCGGACAAGATTTCGTTGTATTACATAAATGGGCGTGACACGCCCCCCTCTCAACCGATCTCGCCCATCTACGAACTCGTCCGTGCTATTCACCATATCAACATGTGTACCAAGTTTCGTTCAATTCGGTTAAGAATTGCGGCCCCTATCGTGCGGACAAGATTTCGTTATATTGCATATATGTATGTATATAAATATGTATATAGATATACATATATATATATATACATTTGAACGGACCATGGTTTTGGTGTTTACTATAGAGGTCTTGAAAAGTTGCATTCAAATTTTTTGAAAGTTGCGTCATGAGGACCTCTGCAATAGGTAGTATTTCTTCGAAATCCACCTAAAAGGAAGAACGCCAAGTCTTCGAAAACCCAACAACAAAAAAGGCTTCAAAAAGGAAGATTGAGCCGGCTGAGAATCCTGATGTTTGTTGCGAAAATTATTTTTCGACCAAAAAACGGGAGGATTGGATCCAATGCGCGAAATGTAGCAAATGGCTACATAAAAACTGCACACGCTACAAAAAAAACCAGAATCCTTCCCTGTACAGATTGCGGACGTGAAGAGGAGCGAAAAAAAACATAATGGACATTAAAATTAAATTAAATTAACATGCGGCATCTCTCCCACACAAGCTGGGAGAGATGGCACACTTAACATATTTTATTTTTCTATTAATAATTATGAAAAAAGTTTTATTTCCTTATTTAATTTATTTATTATGGTAGAAAATAAATCCATCTTTAAGTTTTTTTGAAAATTAAAGTTTGTTTTACTTTTATAAAAAAATTACATCGATTTTTAAAAAAGCGCGGCATCTCTCCCGCAATTACCCTAAGTGTGACGCGGAAAGGGCCTCCTTCCCCGTCAACCCTCCTACCTAACCTAACATAACCTACCTCTTCTTATGTGCAACTTAAACTTTAAACAATTTAATTAGTTCAGGCAACTCTTTTTATTTTTCACTTTTAGAGGGCAAGTTTTGCAATCGGTCTGACATTTTTTTTCCAGGTTTGAACACAGTTTCACATCTCGATACACTAGGAATCGTTTGCAAACATGTGTGCGCGTGTAGGTGTGTACATACACTCATAAACACATAATTAGACAAATTCTGGACTTTTTGTTATGATTTCAATTGAATTGGGGTTCAGGTTACTATGTTTTTATACATATTTGCATCGAGTTAATCTTTTTGTGTGCAACCAACTGTACTCTTAACTTCATGGATTATGTCATATCATTGCTGTTATAGAGTTACTGAAATAAGACACTGAATATGCACAACATTACATAATTTAAAAGAAAACTTACAATGAGAACTTGTTTTTGATCGTTGTTTCTTATATTGTTTTTGATTTTTTTTCAATGAAATCTGTGCAGATAAGTTGATCGCTTTTATATTTTTTTCCGGTTCAGCGTAAATTGCCATAATTTCTTTTAAATTTGTCCAAGGGATACACGCACTCATTTAAAAGGGTCGTCTGCGGGTTTGTCGTGACTGAACGCAGGGATTGCAATGCTACTTGAATTTTCCTCTTTTAATCGAATAGATCCCCGCACGCACGTGGAAACAGTCATTGCACATCTAATTCATACGACTTTTTCGATTTGAATTGAAATGAATGAAGTATGAATCTATTGTTGATAGCTACGCACAAAAGTAGCATGCTATTCGGATTGCTCTGTTTTTTATTTCACTGTTCATTTTTAAAATGCCACTCAGTCAGTTTGCTTGTCATTTTATATCGTTGTTGTTACTCCCTAAGTGAATAGTTCGGACAAATTGAATAAAAAAACTAATAATATTTCCGTCCTGGCTTTGCATGTGAAAATAAGTGCAGTAGGCATTTATGGAAGTATAGGCAAATTTAGAAATTGAAATTGAGGTCTATTTTTCTTTTAATGGCAAAGTTGTATCTATACAATTGAATTACAATTTTTATTCACACGTACAATAATAGAACTATATATGATCATACACGTGTACTTATTTTTAGCCTTTTAGAATTGTAAATAATAAATAAATAAGTAATTAAATAATAATAATTTAAAAAAAGTATGTGGGTACTTGCCTTAATACACAACAAAATAAATAAATAATTCAAATATTTAAGAATATCAAAGAGAGCAGGAGAAATAACAAAATGCGAAGCTTTTATTATAAAGCTAAAAACCTGGCTACTGGCTACAGACCAGGAACTCAGGCCATTCGAAACAGTGAGGGTATTCTTGTCACCGATCCACAGGGAATTGTGGATGTATTTAAACAGAATTTCGAGCAGCAGCTTGATGGGCATGGCCAGGAGAGAGTGATATAGTACGAAGAAAACTCAACTTCAGTCGATGAAATAGTTCTCCCATTCATCCTAGATGAAGTCGGTACAGCCATTAAAAAGCTGAAGAACAACAAGGCAGCGGGCTCGGACGGATTACCGTCAAAGCTGGTCGCGATGTTTTGGTAGGCAGTATGCACCAGATCATCTACAAAGTATGGGAGGACGCAGCAGATAGTGCGAAAGGCCGGCGTAAACATAGAAGGCACACAAATCCATCTAGCTGCTAAGATACGCTGACGAAATCAACATTACCGCCCGTTTCCAGCGTGCCATTATTTAGGCTTTTACAGCCATAGAATAACAAGCGAGTTGGTCTCATGATAAACAAGGATAAAACAAAGTACATGCGGTCGACCAAAACCGATCGGTCGAACTTCGTCAAGGACAAAACCTAACGCTTCACAGCTATAATTTTGAGGTTGTGAAGGAGTTAATTTACCTCGGGGAAATATAAACTCAACAAATGACACCCTAGTGAGGATTCGACGAAGGATAACCTGAGGCAACTGCTGCTACTTCGGTTTGTCGAAACAACTAGTGTCCAAACATCTAAATTGAATGCTCAAAATCATTATCTACAAAATCCTGACCTTGGCAGTCTTGCTTTATGGAGCGGAATGCTGGACGATTAGTAAGACAGCGGAGCAGATCTTGAGATCCTTTGAAACAAAAATTCTACGTCGAAAATTTGGTGCTGTCTGTGAGGAGGACTTATGGAGGAGCAGATATAACCACGAACTTTATGAGCTGTATAAATATGTGGATGTAGTCCGGCAGGCAAAATTCCTTCAACTGCACTGGCTCGGCCACATCGAGCGAATGGACGAGAATTCTCCAGCTAAGAGAGAATCTTTGAATCCCAGCCACCTAGTTCACGAAGAAAAGCAAGACCAAACCTCTGGTTTAATTATCAGGCAATCGCGGACGCCAGAAACCTTGGTCTTGTAAACTGGAAGCAGCGTGCCCGGGACCGTGAAGGATGGAAAGCGGCATTAGTTCAGGCTCAGACCCTCCAAGAGTCTCTGGTCTGATAAGTAAGTAAGTAATTTAAATACTGATCAAATTGATGTGCCCAACATTTGGTAGTTGGGGTAGGTTTTCGGTATAAACTATTATATTTTTAATTGTTCGTTTTTCTTTCTCTTGGTCAAAAAAAAAAAAAACAGCCTGAGCTCTTGAAAACTCTTTATTCAGCGAACCATTGCTTTAGTAATATTTGTTTTAATTCACACATCCTACATTGAATAAAACAAAACATCCATGAAAAAAGCGTGATAATATTTTACTTTAAATATGGTGAACTTTTTGAACAATTACTGAAAGTAATTTGGAATTTTTTCATGTTCATGTTCAATCAATAAAATTGTACCACAGATCACCATAAGACGCCGTGAAAGCTCAAGAACTTGTGAAAATCGGTAATAAATGTGGAGAATATGGAAATAAAACACGGAAAGGGATTTAATAGTGTGAATGCATAAAGAGGTTTCGTAGGCAAATCTATTTTATTTCCCATGCAGGCTGACTGTGATTTCCATTGCATGAGTAAATTTCGAAAAAATTTGACTGGGGGGCCAGTCCTGTACTTCCCACCTGGTATTGCGTTATGTAAAAGCAAAAATTATTTCCAATAACACCACAACGTGCTTGTTGTCCAGCACACCTTTTTTAAAGCATTTCTTCAAATATCCCAGCATTCGCTGGACCGATTTTGCTCAAAATCTAATCAGCTCTAAGTTTCATTGAGACAAATCAAACAACCGCATGATCGTAGGTTGTTCCGTTCTCTAGTTATCGAAGGAGAAAAAAATTGTCACACACACACGCACACACAGACATCACTTCGAAAATGGGTGGAAATGATTTCTAGAGTATGGTAATGTAAAGCTGTGTTAAAATCTCGAACTTTTTTTTTGGGTGATTGCAATACTTCCCCTATGGAGGTGGGAAGTAAAAAAAAAAAAAAAAAACTTGACAATAATTACCTACTTCTTTCTTCTCATTTACAGTTTCATTGCAAAAAGGAAAAAAATATTTAAAAACCGTAGTTCAATATTTTTGCGTTTTTATCTAGAGATAACAAACAGTCGGATGGAGGCCAAATCGAGCGCATTTTATTTAATTTAAATTTAATTTAACTCTAGAAGAAATTCGCATTTATATTTTTATTTTCTATTACGAGGGGGCGAGAAGTAAGTGAACGATGCGTTTTGCTTTGTATGTTATTGTCAGTCGATATATGAAATGTCCATGCTACACATAAAACTTCGGGTTGTCAAAATAAAATATTTCGGTTAAAGAAAGATTTGGAAGAGCATACTTAGGTGTGTGACAGACACAGACAGCTTTAAGATTGGATAGCGAAGGAGCGCCTACACCCTTCACAGAATTAAGTATTTTAATTCATTACCCTACATAATCAAAAGACTGCAAGAACTTCATATGGCGCTCGCAATTTGCTGAAGGTATCATTAGTGAAGTTCTTTTTGCATCAGGAAATTTACAGTTTATGTTTCAACAGCGCTCGTTAAGGTAAACGTATACATCTATATATATGTATAAAGCAGTAAGTCCTGACTGACTCATCATCGCCGAGACTAAACGGCTAACGCTAGAAAGTTAAAATTTAGACAGTAGTTTCCTTTTGTGGCGTAAGGAAAAACAATGGAGCCACTTTTTTGAATTTTTGCTCCAAAGGGGAGATAGAGGGAGTCCCAGTTTGAATGGAAAAAAACATTTAAATTGGAATTAAGAATTCAAATTTGGTAGGTAAATTCTACAACTAAAATAAAGAAACACGTGTTTCATCATTTTTCAAAATTATATCCACGGGCCAAGATACAGGGTGTTAAAATTTGCAGATTATGGCTTCAGACGTTTATTGACTGAGCTGATCCATGAGTTGACAACTTCTTGACCCTCAGCTAGTAAGTAGTAGTAACCATAGTCTCAAAACTAGATAACTTTGCTGATATTCCTCTTATAAGCGGTATTATAAGTATAGCAGTAACATAATTCTCACCTGACCTTTTTACTGTTGCAAGTTCAATTGGTTCAAGAAACATCAAAATTTCATCTATTGCTTTGAAATCCTCAGCTGACAAAGTATAAGGATCTTTTTCACATTCACTTATAGCGACTGCCAGTTCGCTACGTATCTCCGAAATTCGCTTTAACATGAAATAAGAACTATTCCAGCGAGTATCTACTATTCTGTTCTATTTTGTTATTGCGCTTTTGGATACCACGCAATGTGTTGGTCGCTAACGTACTGCTCCGGAAATATGTCGCAATAGGCTTTGCATTCGTTAATATTAAACTAGTTAAATTAAACTAGGAGCAAAACATGGAAGGTGACGAATTCGCGTTGTCGGCGATTATCGTTACAACTTTTTCGCGAATATTATACTCTACCAAAGTTGCATTAATAGCCTGAAATAAAGTGATGAAATGTTACAGCAAAAAAAAACTAACTATAATTTATTAAATACCACACAATCTTGCATGCACAAAAAAAAATATAAATGTAAATATGTAAATTTTTTTTTTAAATCGATAGTATCGATAGTTTTTTAAATAATTTGATAGTATCGATAGTTTTTGATAGACTATCGATGTTTAACCAACACTATGTGATGCTCTGCCAACATTTGTGCACATCGCTTGGTCTTTGTTAACGGGAACTTGCGAACAGTTGCAGATATTACTTACGCTTCCTCCGTGCGTTCCGGTTAATTTTGACAACAGCAATGGTCTTGCATTATATAACAACGTTAATCCCTTCAAGAAAATTTCGATGAACTGGACAAGAACAGTTTCTTTTAGGAGTGGTTTACGTAATAAGAATCCATCGCTCTCAAGGGCTTACATTTCAGAAATCTGTTGTTGGCATTGGGCCTACTGAGTTTTCACTTGGCTTAACTTATGTTGGTCCGTCGCGTGTAAAAACTACCGATGGCTTACTTTTCAAGTCTAATTTCAACAACAAACGAATTCTGAAAATCAACAACAAGAAAGTGTTTAAAGCTAAGGGAGCAAAGCTGTAAAGACTTGAGTCACTTTGTAATCAATCGTTATTATGAGTGACTAGAGAAGTGGCCCGATTACAACACAGACCCTTAGATCCGTTCTTTCCAATTTGAAGAAGAACCAACACTCCTTGAGGTGATTAAGTAAGGAAAGGGAATGCTTAATTAAGGGTGTTCAAATCTTAACAGATGGGGGACGTCTGTAAACGAAGAGAGAAAATTATGCATATTAGGAAGAAGAGCATTAACGAAACGTGTTTATAAAAGAGACAGTGGTATATTTTAATTTGATCCTTTAAAATCATATGGTTTGAACCTCAAACCATTTTAGCAGCAATAGTGTCTAATACTTGGGTTTACAATATTAATTACATACAACAATCAAAAGTGACAACGTTTCTAAGTTTTAATTGAAAGCTCAGTAAATTCTCCCCATTTGTTGTGTTACTTGACTAAATATACCAAATTCTTTGTACTGTATTTTCACTACAGGACAAAAGACCTTTGCCTGTAGCCTTTCCTTACTGTTTAATTTTGTACGCAATTGTTATTTAATATTCATGGACCATTAGAATACCTCTTCCATGTACGAACATACACACATGCGTACTTATCTACTACATATACCACAGTGTAACTATAGTTTAATTTAAAAAGGGGGAAGATTTCAAGAGGATTGCGCGAGAATTTGCAATTCTAACACGAATAGTAATTACTAATTCGGGTTGAAAACCTACATCCAATTGTTATTAAAACCTCGTAGCTGACTGTTTTTATACACTTTTCGGTTTAATTAAAATACCATTTGTCAAGCATTACGTTAGGTTAGGTTACAGGGGTGGTTGCATTGAGTACAACCTCACTCGGATCTCCATGGATCCATTGGATAATGTTATTATTTTCAGTTGGCCTCCCTGAACCATCCCGAGTTCCGAAGGAATTGCAGGATGGTTCTCGGTGGCTTGCTTGACAGTTCGCCCAGATCACTGAAGAAATGTTCTCCGAGGATTGTCTTTCGGTTTTTGCTAAGGCTAGGGCACTCGCATAGGAGGTGGAATGCGTCCTCCTCGGCATCTGTGTCGCCACATTCTCTGCATAGTTCTGTTGTGTTCAACTGCATTCTCTTTAGGTGGGCCGCTAGCAGGTTGTGACCTGTCAAAATACCTATGAGAAGTGATAATTGACTTCTGTTCAGTGCGATGGTTTCCTTTGCTTTTTTTTTTTTTTCTTATTTAGTTCTGTCCAGAGTGTTCTTGAGGTGCGGCATGTTGTGAGTGAGGTCCATCTCTCGTTCGCGAGCTTTATGGATTTCACGGCGATGCTGGACTTTTGAAGTTCTAATGAGGGCAGGACTGAGTCATCGGCCATTAATAGATCCATCTTCGAGCCTGTTCTTCCGAGCTCGTCGGCCTTTTCGTTCCCGTGGGTGCCCTTATGTCCCGGGACCCAGATGAGTGTGACGCTGTGATTAGCGCTGAGAGCTTTAAGCTCGTCGTTGCAGCGTTCCACAGTTCTGAATCTGATTGTCGATGTAATGGCTTTGATGGTTGCTTGACTGTCTACGAAAATGTCAATGTGAGTTCTTGGGAGTGACCGTTGTGATAGTTCACGTGAGGCCTCGGCGATTGCTAGGACTTCCGCCTGAAGCACGCTGCTGTGATACGGAAGTCTTATTGACCGTGTAATGCTTGGTTCTGCTGCATAAATCCCGGAGCCCACTCCCTCATCAATTTTTGACGCATCCGTGAAAATGGATATATGGTTGGAGTTAATGACCTCTCCTTCTATCCAGCTTTCTCTGGACGGAATTTTCAATTCGAGGTTTAGGCTTAATTCCAGAATTGGTGTTAAGTAATCTGTTTTGGTCTCAGTGCTCACCCACTTGGTGACCTATCAGGGCTTTTTTCGCTGGGTCTTCGTCAGGATGTTTAAGTTTGTGGTTTTTACGGCGGCTGGCCACCAGACGATGGCTGTTGATTGCCTTATGATGGCTGTTTACATCCAGTGTATAGTGGCGGGCTTGGGCCCCCATCTTTTGCCGAAGATTCTGTTGCATGCGTAGCATGCAATTGAAGCTTTCTTTGTTCTTTCCATTAAATTTTCCTTCCAGTTCAGTTTGCGATCTAGTATGCATCCTAAGTATTTTGCACGTTCCGATATATGGAGTTGTTGTCCATTTAATCTCGGGGGTTCAAAAACTGGGATATTCCTTTTGTTGGTGAATAGGACCATTTCCGTTTTCTGTGGGTTTATGTTAAGGCTGCATCGTGTGGCCTAGTTGCTTAGAGCGTTTAAGGCTGATTGTAGCTGGTCTGTGATTGTGGGTATGAACTTGTCTGTGGCCAGTATGACTACGTCGTCGGCATAGGCAACGACCCTTATTCCACTTCTCTCCAGCTTCTTTAATATCTCGTTTACTACTAGGACCCATAATAACGGTGATAGGACTCCTCCCTGTGGAGTGCCTCGGGAGGCCAAGGCATGTATTTGGCATTCCCTAAGCTCGAAGCTTATGCATCTCGTTCTGAGCATGCATTCTATCCAGTTACATAGGATTGGGTTGATTTGCAATAGGTCTAGTGATGTTCTTATAGCTTCTAATGTAACGTTGTTGAAGGCTTCTTCGATGTCCAGGAAGGCCGCTAACGTAAATTCTTTATAGTGGAGCGACTTTTCGATCGTTGCCACCACTTCGTGCAGCGCCGTGTGAAACGTCTCTTGGATTCAATTTGGAGCGGAAACTTGTTTTTTTTTTATTATCTTAAGTGCACATAGCTATGGGGTGGCCTTTGCTAATTTCAACCTTATTGGCGAGCAGAGTTATTTAATTTTTTATGTAGCAAGCTGGTTACATAAGCTTTGGTTTTGCTTGCATTAAATATTTCTCTTGGTTGTCCGGCAAAGCTATAGAAATTGTAAAGTACCTGCATCCAAACCATAGAACAAAATCAACTGATACGATTATTTCTACATGAGTAAAGAAATACAAAAGAACCAAAGTGACGCTGGCAAATCGATGCACCCTAAAGGAAACTGCTAGAATCCATAAAAGGTTTTTCACCCTTCGACGCTCTTTTTCCTGCAAACTGGAAGAGGGATGACTGACTCGGTCAAATGCATTTAATTTCTGGGGATTATCTACTATACAGTGATGAATATGATTTTCCATTTCGTTTGCGCAAATAGATAAAATTTGGTAAAATCGTGTAGTCTGCAGTCACGCCTCTATTTGGAGAGGGTTATTTGGCGAATAACTAGACTGCAAAAAAGTGAGTAACAAAAGGATAATAGCTTGATGCAATTAGGAAGATATTATTTCTGCTTATATCTCATTTAATAGGAAAGCAAGCCTTTCAAGAATATTTTTTTGATGCACGTTATCAGGTGTATACTGTATAAGTACATTACTTTTTGTTCTGATAGAATGTGTGCTCTGAATGCCATTTTATTTTCATTACTTTCATAAAACACATTTGATAAGTGTGAATGCCCGTACCAATTATGTACTTAAATACTTTTCTTAAAGCCTCTAATAATGGTTTCTGATCACTGATAGTCCCGGACTTAGGTTGGAACAGGGACGTGATCAGAAATCTTCGCCGTCCTTGGGCTACTTCTTGAACTTCAACTACAGACCATGCCTGCCCAAGACTGTTTCAATCAGAGAGCACATGACTAGCCTAAGTAATCTATAGCACGTAAAGAAGATCGGTCAAACTTGCGCAGGAAAGAAAGCAAGCATAGGATTCCTTTAGACTTAAACATCGTCGGCATCAGCAGCATCCCTCCACAGTTTTGTTTGCCTTTTTCGGTTCAAACAAATATTACAAGAAAGTTTTGGCAAGCCCTTTGGCATTGCTAATGTGAATCACATTCCCTACCTTGCTAGCCAGAGCATCGACGACCTTTTTGAAGCAAATAGTACATATTCTTAGCTGGTGGTTATTTTAGAGAAAACACATTATTATAAACTAAAGCTTAAGTTAACCAACGTAAGAACAAAATATTAATTGGGCCATTAACTCCTTCTCTCCACACAAGCCGCCCGGACCCAGGAGTATGAACGCCTTGACGCTTCTCTGTACCAAGGAATATATCACCCCGTGGCTGTAAACATTTTTCAAGGTTGCCTAATTGTACATACGTACCGCAAGCTTGCAGACAAGTCACACCCACCTAGTGATGGGCAAATTTTTTTTACCTACCCGGTAGGTATTTATGATTGGGTAAATACCGGGTATTTACCGGGTATTTTCCCATCACTACACCCACCCCAAAGGTCCATAAGCTTAACCTATTTTCTCCTGAAAACACTAGATAGATATACACATTCGCTCCAAACTATATAGGTCCCCAGAGACTTGTCCCCAGCTTAACACGCCTAGACTAGAGGCCGTTTAGTTGAGACAGCCCTACATGAAGTGCCAGCAACAATCGAAAGATCACCCTACCACAAAGAGTTCACACAACCGGTCTTTCTGGACGTAGAAGGAGCCCTTAACAGTGTGAAATTTAAAGCAATAAGATATGCACTACACCAACTCAAGATTAACTCCATCCTCTCAGACTGAGTAGAGTGCATGCTCAAAATGAGACAATTAAGCTTAGAACTGAGAGAATGCTATGTACACGCCTTGGCCTTAAGGGATTCTAGTTGCTAATAACATTTTAATGAAACTTGGGCACAGCGGGTCCAAGTCATCGCCTACGCCGACGATGTTGTCATCCTGGTAACGAGAGAATTCCTGAACACTATCACCGAAAAGTCGGCCCTAAACAACTGAGCTAAAGGATGTTATATGAACGTCAACCCCCAAAAACAGAGATAGTTCTCTTTACGAATAAAAGAATAATACCGTCGTTTGGGCCCTTAAGACTCAAGGTAGCAGCCGCGAAAAGTGCCCTACGTTTAAAACAATTTAATCTCTGGAAAGCGAACGATATGGGCCATCGAAATAGAGCAAGTTGGACAAAACTCGAAACTGGGTTAGACTACCTCACACGATCCTTTGATTTCAGCTTGAGCATAAAAATGAACATCTCCTCAAGAGACGAGTGGGCCAGCAGAATCATCAACCCGACGAAAATTTCGATTTTCACAGACTGGTCAAAAACCGAAGATGGAGTGGGCTCTGCGATCTATTCAATAGAACCCAACGTTACGCTGTCAGTAAGACTACCGAACCACAGTGTGTTCCAAGCGGAAGTCGTAGCCATTACCGAGACAGCCCGAGAACTATCATTGAAGCTAGTTTAGACAGTCAAGCTGCTATAAAAGTAATTTCATCCACAGAAGTAAAGTCAAAATTTGTGTAACGTTGTCGTGACGAGCTTAAAACCCTCAACGCGAACCATAACTTACACTCTGGTTGATCCCGGGACACAAAGGTATCCACGCGATGGAAATATAAGATGACTTAGCTAGGAAGGGCTCCGAACAGGACCGATCACTGGTCGACCACGCACCCCCTGGCTCTCGTCAAATCCAGCATTGCACTTGACTTCCAAAGACAAGCTGACGAGAGACAGAGCGCCACATCTCTAGAAAACTCTGGGCAGATTTTAACAAAATAAAAACGGGGCAAACTACATCCATAGCATGTGTTGGTGACACTCTTCATAGGGATTATCACAGGCCACAACCTTACAAGAATGGGTTTAAACACAGACGATTTATGCTGACGCTGTGGGAATACAGACGTGGAAGTTAAATTAACTTCGACAGCCAGAGCGTGAATTACTTCGTAAGTTATGAGTCTCAGAGATTTGGCTTTACAAATATCCACCTCGGATATAAAAAATCTTTGAAGCTTTAAAATGGCATAAATGTCTGCTTGGCAGAATTTTAATAGACTTTAATAGACTCATTTAATTGATTTTTCTAACAGCACACTTTTGGAACACAACAAGTGATTGAAGATTGGTGAGGTCTGCAGTCTGCACCCTCCAACAGCTTATCGACTGTTTTCAAAGTTTAATTATTACAAAATTTCCTGAGTCGGTAAAGGTACTCAGGTAAATTGACTCAGTAGAACTAAAATTTTGTCTTTTTGGTTAACGGTGCGCACCCCTGTTGCTAACGTAGTAAAGTGGCCAAATATAGTATTTAATATTTGTCTGCGCAAGCACGTATCTCGACCAATCTAAAGAAATCCTATATTTTTGGAGTAAGCTAAGTCTAAAGGCACCTATCTGGAGATACCGGATGGCTGTGAGGTCCTGTATTTATATATCTTGACCAATAGATGACCAAACAGGTCGCCCGGCTAACCTAAAACGTTAAGTATTTGCATGTGAAACATGTTTGAAATAAATGTTATCATCCTCTAAGCCTTTAATTTTTTTTTTTACCTTTTATACCTTAGTATTCCAAAGATAAGCGTTTTAAAAAAGCTACTAAAAAGAATTACCAAACATGAATACATCGCCCTTGATTTGAAATTAAAAAAAAATATTCAAAATCTCATTTCTGAAAACTCTGGATTTTCGTTCGGCCCTAGGGTCAAATAAGGGAGCAATGTAATCTAGAAATCCATACAAATTCTAAAGGCAATTTTATTCATCCGGGATTTTTTTTTATGTTGTATTCGCCAATTCAGATAAACATTTAACCTAATCGAATCCAACATGGAAATGTTGACAAAGCTAATGAGAAGGCAGTTTGAATCGTACAACACAAAAGGGTGCTTTTGAGAATTGTTGCCTTTATGAGAGTACACAGAAGGCTTTATACAATCGAAAGAACATAAGTACTCGTACATACGGTATATACAATGCATAGCAACAAAGTCAATATGGCTAATTGGTCAAGACTTGTTTGTTTATTTAATCAGATGATCAACAATAAAAAAGAATTTTGTTATCTTCCCGTCTTAAAGGTTTTTTTTATCATTTTTATTTTAAGAAAAAAATATTTTTTCATTTTTTTTTAAGGATTTAAAGGATTTATGATAACCCTTAAACTAGAGCACAGGCATTAGGGAAAATAGAAGAGAGACGAAGGATGTACTGAGGCACTTTGGCTTTAAATGCCATTTCTTCGGTGTTCGATTGAGAGTACTGCAAAAGCAGGTGTACTCCTCGTTTGCTGAGTCGCGCATCAGATACGGGGGAAACGCAGTGAAACCCCATTTGGATAAGATATCTAGCTTACAACATCGTCTAGTTAAAATTTTCAGACCAAGTAATTCATTTTTTAAAGCTTTAGATGTGAAAGCAATATTCCAGATGACAACACTACTACATATGACTGACCGCGGTTTTTGCAGCCTATAAGCCAAACACTTAACACAAGAAGACGAGCCCAAGGAATGCTAGACGTTCCGGCAGCGTACAATACTTATGCGCTTGAACATCACTCGTTAACAGTTCAAAAAATCTAAGTTCCACTTCTAAGGATTTACCACGCTACGTAAACCTAATACAGTGACAAGAAGGGTGTTGAGGACACTTCACGATGACAATTTGCTCTAATTTTGTATGCTTAGCAATCAGAATGTGGTATTCGTTTTGTGTATAGATTTGTAACGACCTCTACATGAACACGTCTTTCAATAATTGTATTCAATATTTATTTTTCTCTATCCTATTGCCTCTGAGTATATAATGGCTACAGACAAATTATGTACGGGCAGAATATCGCAATGCGCACGAAGTATTTCCCAATTTGACTGGTAAATTGTATTTTTTGTTATTTCGAGAGGAGTTTGTTTACGTCCGTTTATTTTATGATAATGGTTCTGATAATGAGACAATTGCTTGCAGCTAACAATGTATCTCATTCCTTTGGATTTTGAAATCGGGGTTAGGTTTGGTCGGAGTTGCAGGCTACAGGTTGGAACTTCACATAGACTAGATAAGGTCCTTTGTTTTACCAAATGGACACTGTACTTCAATCCGAAATACTACCCGCAGATGCAGCCGGTGCTTGCTATGAAGCGCTGGAGGTTGCCTAAGTGCCTATGCTGATGTCAGCCAGTTTGCTTATAGATTATAAAAGAAGCTAGCTCCTAAGTATTCTCTGCTTCGAGCTGAGAGGGCCGGACATGTACAAAACAGGTGGAGAATTGTCTCCTCCTCCTCCTCGTCCATGCAGCTTCTGCAAAAGTCATTGAAGAGAAGGCCCAGCCTATAGGCATTTTTTTTATTTTTTTTTATTTTTTATTTCATTCATTATTCTCTAACAAAAAATTATCCATCTTACTTAATATTACACAATGTTTGTACATATGAGAATAGTTAGTGACATTTTATATAAAACAGTATAAAAAGTTATAAATGCCACTTCAAAATTAGGATTATTCATTGTGGAGTAAATAATAATTCATTTAAATACTTAACAAAAATAAACGAAAAAGGAGCGTTAGAGCTTGTACAAAACAATTATAAACTTAAACAATGTAGGACAGCAAAACTTCAATATCATTATGATTCAAATTAAGGAGCCATATTTTCAGTTTTTTTAGAAACGCGATCAATGTTCTAATGCATCGTATGTCTACAGGGAGCCTATTGAACACTTTGCAAGATACTACACAAAAAAAGTTTCTGAAATGGATGGTGCGAAAAGCTGGTATTTTTACAACAGAACGGGAGATACTTATTTAATTGTGAGTGTCTGAGATTGGGCTGTGTCTATATCCACCCCTTATAAAGAATATCTTTAAAACTTTAAAATAGTATAAATGCCTAAATGGAAGGATTTTCAAGAATCTTAACATCACCATAGAGTGCGATAAGCGATGAGCATTACATATTCTTCGGACGGCACACTTTTGCAACACAACAAGCGGTTGGATATTGGTGAAGTATGCACCCCCCAACAACGTATACCATATTGTAACTTGGAATGAAAAATTGCGTAGTAAACTGTTCTCAAAGTTTGGCTCTTACAGCAATTTCTGAGTCGGTAAAGACTACGACGAATAGACGAACGCAGACAGTTTTTTAAGACCGAGATGTGGTCACCCCAACTCAAATTTTGGTCTATTGTAATACCTAAGTATCTAATTTGTGTTACTAATTCAACTTTAAAACAGTTTTAATTGCAAGTCACTCTTTCATTAAACATGGTTTTACAGGCTTCTACGGTACCGGTACACTTAATCATTCTGTGGCGACAGCAGCCGAGTGCATGGAAATGTATTTCGAATTCAGGAGACTCCTGCTTGCTTAGGCTGAAATATATAATTTTGGTTTTGTTGCTGACAATTAATCTGTGCTCCGCAAACCAGATTCGTAGCAAATGAACATCATGGTTTGTATCAGCAACCAAATCAAGATTATTATTTGAGCTGTAGGCAATGCCAAGATCGTCTGCAAAAGTAGTAACTTTTCCTACAAATGGTTGATCAAACAGAGAGTTAATGTAGATCAAAAACGGGATGGGGCCAAGGACAGACCCTTGTGGTACACCCAATTAAATTACTTTTGGGTCGCTAAGACAATCATCTACTCTTACTTTTTGTGTCCTATCTTTAAGGTAAGAAACAAACCAATTATACATAGAACCTCGAAAACCAGCATCATAAAGCTTGTTCAAAAGAATGTTGTGGTTCACCATATCGAACGCTTTAGTAGTGTTCACGAAAAGACCGGCGCAGCATTTGTTGTCATCAAGTCCTTTGTTAGTAAAAGAGCAAAAGGCTAGAAGAGCATCCTCAGTGGAACAGCCCTCTCTAAACCCAAATTGCACTGAACAGAAAAAATTTAATTTATTCAAATAACCACACATTCTCTTTTTAACAGCCTTTTCAAATATTTTAGATATTGTGGGTAGCAAGGAAATCGGCCTATAGTTGTTTTTATCCATTTTATCACCTTTTTTGAAAAGTGGTACCACGTAAGCACATTTTAATTTCTCTGGAAAGCATCCAGTAATAATACTTAAATTAAAAAGATGAGCTAAAATGTCAACAACATTAGCCGTGTTTTTTTGATAGCTGTATACCCAACTCAGTAAGATTTTACACACAAAGCAATAACAACACACCAAGTGGGTATAAATTTCCCAGTAGCAGCAAGTGAGGATAGAACTACATAAGTTGACCACCAGAGCGCGAAAAATCTCATAAATTAGCTCTTAGCCGATCGTATTTGTTGCTTTTCCTCGGTTTTGACATTTGCAAATTGTCAAACGAAGAAAAAGAAATCGAGCCGCAAACCAATTGGTTGGTGCGGCTGCTACTGTGGATGAAGTGAGTATATATCGTTTTTTTGACTGAAGTGAGTATAATTATCAAAAAAACACGGCTATTATAGGCGATATTCTTTAGGATTATATTCGAAATGCCATCGTTACCACAAGATTTCGTGTTATTAAGAGATTTTATTATACTCTCTCAGCATGCATGCTGATGGTACAGTGTCCCGTTATGACTCCTTCTAAGGTGCTTATGAGCAGTCTATTCTTTCTGATCAAACAGTGAGAGCATTTAAAATCCAGCTTTCGCCAAATCTGCTTAGTGATAAGGCAAGGGTTACCTTCTGTTCATCTGTGGTTGTTTCTTTTCTTTAAAGTAGCAGTTTGCATGTGACAAGAGGCATGCTTAAATTCCATTTTTCCGGAAGAATTGGTAGAGTTGTGCCCTCTGCCTCTCTGGCGGGTTCATCGGCCATGCAGTTGCCTGTGATGTACCCATGCCCGGCACCCATATAAGGTGAATTCTGAATTGCTCATCAGCCATCTCGTTAAGATACCAGCCGAAATTTAGGGCTGTTTCTGAGTTAAAGGCGACAGATTCCAGGGATTTTATCGCGGCTTGACTATCATTAAAAACTGTGATATCCAGAGTAGATAGTAAAATACATTATACCTCAGCCACAATAGGGCTTCCTTAATTGCTACTATCTCGGCTTGGAAGACACTGCAATGGTCAGGCAAACGGAAAGAGATGTTTAGGTTCATATCCTTTGAGTATACGCCTCCGTCCAATCCCCAGGGGAGGATTAAATCCATTGTATGCTGGAGCTCAGCGCGTATTATACCATCCGGTCCTGCTGACTTAAATGGTTTGAAACCGCGAATTGCCCTGAGGATTCTGTCTATAGTTATGAGATTAGAGCTATAAGGCGTTGATCCTGCAGGGGTTGAACCGGGATCCTTGGTTGCCATGAGGCAATTGGGGAGAAGAGTTTCCATAAGAAGGTTGAGCGATTCGATATTGGGCCGCTGAGTCTTCCATACAAGGGTTTTGAATGCCTTTAGGGCCTCTCTCCAGACATCAGTGTCACAAGACTGCTTTGCTTTGTTGAAGAGTCGCCTATAGTTCTTACGAGAGGTTCTTATTTCCTGGTTCCACCACGGGGGTTTGGGATTTCCCTTTGGTTTGCTTACAGGACAGGAAGAATACATACATCACATGATTGCGAGTGCCTGTACACTTCCTTACTAAGTTTTTTCAAATATTGTCTTGCGCATACATATATAAATAAATTATGGTCAGATCATAATAAAACTTCGAGTTTCTACAGACTTAATGATCGCTCTGGGTTAAGTGGTTAGTGCTTTGAACTTCTGAGCATGGTGATTTATGTAGGCTCGAATCTCAGCTGATCAGTAATTTGCTCAGTCTGTTCACAATATGCCGGCAGGCAACTTTAAACTAGTTAAATTACAATTTGTTATAAAAAGCTTTAAAATCAGCCGTTATGAATCCGCAATAAAAAAAACGTCACTTCTTTTGTGTGCATTCATTAGTAGGTTAGGTTAGGTACGTAAGCTGGCGAAGAGGAATTACTTGAGGAAATTCAAAATTGGACAATGAAATGGTGCATAAAATTAAACGACTCTAAATCTGTTCATGTAGATTTTACAAACAAAAAGATTGAGCATATATCAATATGTATGAATAGCCAAATAATTCCATTCGCGAACATAAGTAAATATGTATCTTGATATGATATTGGACGCAAAACTTCGTTGGAAGGCTCATGTCAAGAAAAAACGAGACAAGCTCGATATCAGATAAAGAAGGATCTACTGCTTAATAGGAAGACATTCCTGCCTTTACTTTATAGACAAGTAATTAAACGCATATTGACACACGGAATTAAACTCAGGGGTTGTATTAAACAGACCAACGTGGACATCATCCAAGGATTCAAGAGCGTAGGGACGCTCATAGTTAGTTCTATCCCCCAACGTCCTGAGTGGTCTAAATCCCACTTATGTTCCATTCCCCTAGTGATGTATGCGCATAACTTCTTTCTTGGGAGCTCATGAGAGACGCCAGTGGGTGGAACTCTCATTTTATACACATATGTAGGTACATATTAAAACAGAAATGAAAGGAAAATTGCTTATTAGTCCCAGTAACTAAATCGCAGTAGTGTGGGAGGATCTCTCTCCACAAGCATATAACTTGCCCAAGCATAAATCACTGGATATCGTTGCCTGGGATATTATATTCGGTACGTGCGGAGAAACTCGGATACAAAAAAATAAAAATAACACCAAATGAGAATATAACCAAAACATGTTGCTCCTCACCGATTTTGAACATAAAAGGACCGTAGCAACGAAGCGGAGTGGTAGTGGAGCGAAGCGGTGCAATACAGATTCCCAGTATTTCCAAGTGTTTCAACGAACCTGCGACATAAAGCCAAATTGGCCAGATGTTACTTTGCGAAAGCGACATTATGCCAAATGTTAATATTCGGCCTAATGCCACATTCAAAAGCGTCATTATGCCAAATTTTTATATTTGTCATAATGTCGCTTAGCACAATGTTACGGCACCTGTTCAGGTCGTTCACCGGTTTGTCGGATAGTTCCTCGAGATCCCGGAAGAATTGACGTCCGAGGAATTTCTGTCGTAGGTGGTAAAGGCCGGGGCAGTGACAGAGGAAGCAGGTTGTATCCTCATGAACTTCCTTGTCACCGCAGCCCCTACACAGGTCTTCTTCCGTCTTCATTTGGTACCGTAGAGTAAGAACTTTTGAAATATTCTTGATGCGTAAAAATTTGAATGCAACAAATTTTTTTCGTCAGGTTTTTTTCTTTTTAAACGCAAGCTTTATCAGCTGGAGTTTTTAATACGAATGTTAGCAGATAACTTTACTAGTCGTTTGTGCAAGTGCTTAAACCAGGGCTATTTATACTAACCCGCTGTGCTACATATCTGAAGAAAAGATCGGTGTACAAAGCTTTTGCTATTGATTGATCTACTATAACAATTCTAAGAAAGGAAGCAGGCAGGAATGGACACTACTCTGGAAAAAATCAAATATGGTCCAACTCTAACGATGTCATGGCCGGCAGAACAGTATTAACAAAAAAAAGGAATGCTTTTAGCTGTCTGTAGAAGAAACAAGCGATTGACAACAGTCCAGTGCAACATTCATCTTCGTCCCATGTGCTTATACTAATTTTGACGTGAAACATTTAACGAGAGTCCCGAGAAGGTGTGTGGGAATTTGGAGAAATTCTAAAAGACTCTGCTATACTGATTTACATCGTCGTGTTGAAGATAGCACATGGTATGTCGGCAAGAGTCTTCCCTAGCTCACTTGATGACTGATAAATGAAACCCTTTAACAATAATTAGCAATTTCAGAAGCTGAAGCGTACATTTCTATGGGTGCAGTAACTCAATGGCGCTATTTAGCAAAAAACTGCTAAATAAAAACAAAATATTAAAACCCATTTACAAAGGGTTCCAGCCAGCTACATATTTATTAGTCACATCTAAGAAGGTCTGAGAAAATCACAAGTCAACAAGATATTACCGTGAATGGTAGGAGAAAAACCCAGAAAACGTTATCAATACGTTAACGCAGGTAGACTGCGCTATAAACTGGTTCCGAGGGTTCCAAAAGCCCTCTCACGAAGAGCTAAGGAGACATAGAAAATGTCCTTGTTTGTTCCAGAAGGCAAATTCTTCAAGCAATTATTGGTCTCACTTGTATTGATGTTGATGATACGAATATACATAGTAGAGTAAATGAACACCCGCATTCGGGCGCAGATATTCTTCGAATCCGCCCTGTGCCTTCAGGGTAAAGAAAGATCTCATCTTGGCGAACACGAGTGTAAGCAAACTTCGACGCGAAACTTAAGGCAATTAGCTAAAGGTTGGGCTGACGGGAAACTTAAGTAAGTTAAATAATTATTTAACGAAGTCGTATTATGAATGCAACTTAAATTATTTATCGTTCAAATACAATTCGTTAATATTTGGCAAAGAATACTGTTAACGAATAATGAAGTCAACTTTTACATCGAAATTGGTATCAAATACAAACTGCATATTTTACAATGCAACTTTTCTTAAATATGCATGAACATACAAACATATAATAGATAAAAGTACAAGTAAACTCTTTTTCTTTAGTTGTTTTATGTAAATTTAGCGATGTACATTTTCATTTAATATTCACTCTAGATTCACCGTACACGTTAGAAATAAACAATTTCACTCCCACACTATCTTCTGCAAATCGCAAGCAGTTGTTTCCATTTAATGCGATTCACATAAATCCCTGTTGAACGGTTTTATACGTATAAACCATATGAGACTTTCAAACTCCCTCTGCGCATTTCGTGACTAAACCAACGGGGTTGGATTGCCCGCAACTACACCGCAAGGCATAGCATTATCCCTTTATACAAGGAAATATGTACAAGGAAGCAGAGACGTTGCACTTTACGTTGAGGGGGCAATTGAGTAGGATTGGTCCTTTACACCTAAGGAAATAAATTAAATTCATGCAGTTGAGTGTGTCGTACTCCTCATCAGACGAAGAAAAAGGCCCTTTTCTCCTCTCAGTATACGCCATATTCACTTGAACTGCGAAAAACCCGCGATGGCCACAAAAACGCTGCATGCAGTGACACTCAAAAAAATCGCTGCAAGATCGCCGTCGCTGCAAAATCGCCATCGCGTCAAATAATAATCGCGTTGGTGTGGGCTCTCTTATATACCGCTATGTAATTTGAATGACAGCAATCAGCGAAATTTACGCCGTCGCGGCGACAACGATTAAATCGCGTTGGTTTGGGGGTACCTTTACTCTCCATAGCGTTGCAGTCCGCTGTCGCCCTGGGCATCAATCAACAAGATTCGCCAGCCAGCAAGGTTGGATAATGTCACTCTCCGTCTTTATTTGCATGCTCCACCGACGGTAAGCTCTATCTTTACTGTGCTGTCTTGATTGGATTCGAAGTTTAACTTGTAATTAACAGAGTAATAGTTATTATGCTTAGGAGTTTTTCTTTTTTTTTCCACTTCTATTTTATGTATCAAAATCCAAGTCTTTTAGCCCAATTTTTTGGCTTTCAAATACCCTCTGGGGGTAGAAGTACACCACGAACTCCAGTAAAATATTTTCTTTTCTTGACCTAAGGAATCGATCGTCTAGTCTAGTTGCTCTTGCTGAGATACCTTGTACGTATATTTCTTGTTTGGAAAAAACATGTACATATATACATTTAAGATTTTGAAGTTTAAAAACAATTTTATTTTCGTTTTTTAACATACATATGTATGTGGTAGATACATACTTTATTATTGAAAATGTATTACCTACATCTTGCAATGGTTGTATTTAAGCTTTAAGTTTTTGATTGAAATAAAGTTTAAAATAATGAGAATATTGTCCATTAGTCATATTAGCACCTTCTTGACCAGCCCAACAAGTCTTTATAGCTATTACCAGTTAATTCGATTGTGGTGTACCAAGGTTTCTTGTTATGACTAAGTTTTATAATTTAACTTTGTTTTGGCCGAGTCCACCGCTTTCTTAAGAGTTGTGTAAATTAAAAGTTTAAAAACAAAAACAAGAAAAACATTTGCTACTCAAGAATCGTTATGAATTATGAACTAAAAAAAGTTCATAATTCGTGGTATATTATTACACTAAGGTACATATGTATATACATGAAGGCATTTTGAAATGACTGTCGACTCCGCTTAACCAAAACAGTATAATTGCAGAAAACTTGTTTCAGTAAAGCATATTTCGGATAACTGAAAGCGGAGTTGTGAAGTAGGTCATGATAAAAATACAAAAAAAGTACCGTAATAAATTTTTTGTTCCGTTTTTTAGGTGGATTTCGAAGAAATACTACCTATTGCAGAGGTCCTCATGACGCAACTTTCAAAAAATTTGAATGCAACTTTTCAAGACCTCTATAGTAAACACCAAAACCATAGTCCGTTCAAATGTTTATATATATGTATGTACATATATATCTATATATATACAGTGTACTCTCTCCTTACGGACACCTCTTATAAGCGGACACCTCCCATAACCGGACAGATTTCAAAGAACGGAATTTAAAACATGATTTTTCATTTTAATAATTCCCTCATAAGCGGACTCTCTTATAACCGGACGCGGACACCAATTTTCATAACCGCAATAGAATTTCGCTCTCTTAAACGGACGAAATACAACTCGAGCACTTTTTTAAGTTCTACATTCTCCGTTATGCTGTTTTTTTTTTTCTTTTTTCTTTTCGCTTTGACAAGAAACGAAAAAATTGCAATTGGGGAGTGAGCCTATGCGGTGAAAAATTGAGAAAAAAAAAACGTTCAGTTATCTAAACAGAGTAGGCTGCGGTGGCCGCCGACTGTCCGATCATGAGTTCCCGTTACATTTTTGAATAGGAATATGTATTTATGTAAGTGCATGTGCAATTTTAAGCTTGAATTCCATAGACACAAATGTATTTGTTTAAGCTTGTCAATTTCGGTTTTTTTCTCATAAGCGGACACCTCTCGTAAGCGGACAAATTTCTTGGTACCGTCAGTGTCCGCTTATGAGAGAGTTCACTGTATATACATCTATGCAATACAACGAAATCTTGTCCGCACGATAGGGGCCGCAATTCTTAACCGAATTAAATGAAACTTTGTACACATGTTGATATGGTAAATGGCACGGACGAGTTCGTAGATGGGCAAGATCGGTTGAGAGAGGGGCGTGTCACGCCCATTTATGCAATACAACGAAATCTTGTCCGCACGATAGGGGCCGCAGTTCTTAACCGAATTGACTGATATTTTGTACACATGTTGCTATGGTGAATAGCTCGGCTGAGTTCGTAGATGGGCAAGATCGGTTCAGAGGGGGGCGTGTCACGTCCCTTAAAATTTTTCAAATTTCGCATTAATAATTTTTGTATTTTCATTTTTAATAGTATAGAAATGGTCATAGTACAAGCATATTTTTGCAAAAATATTCCCGCCATTTTGAATCCGCCATCTTGAAATTCTTTAAAATTTCTCCGATTTCGTTGAAATTGAAAATGTATACTCGTTTATGGGTACTTGTTATAATTTCGCCATTTTGGATTACTTTAATATTACTTAAAAGTTGCATACAAAGGAAATCCACCTATCTCTTGCGGCTGGTGCCGGAAGGTCTTTTTTCAGATAAGTAGAGTTCAGTAAAGCGGAGTCAACAGTATTTCTTTCTGAAACAATAGCATTCTTACCAGATTTGGTCGTACATATTGATGATAAGTGATAAGTACGCACTATATTTATTAACCTTTAACCACCTAGCATACGTCTCACAGACCCCGATAAATGTTAGTTTATAGGAATAAAATAAGAGACGTTGACTTCTTAATTGAGATTTAAAACAAAAATGTTTATTTTCCTGTGCCTTTCTTGTTCTAATAAATAATTTAATATGTTCCTAAACTGATTTTAACTAAAAACTAACTTAATTCACAAAATTTTACAAACGCAAATGATTTTGTTCCGGGGTCGTTTGCTAGGTGGTAGTGTGACAATAACTAGTGCTAGGTGTTTAAGGGTTAATTATGTTTATTTAAACCCCATCAAAAAGATAAAATATCCAAAAGCGGTTATTTTGTTCCCGTATAACATAGAATAAATGTTTTTTTGTTCAAACTTTTTAACCTTCACAGCAACTTTTTATAAAGTTTTCGACTTGTGATAAAAAAGCTTTTCTCCATTTTGCTTGTAGGTTCTGCATTTTCTTATTGACGAACTTTTTATTATTTAATAACTCCTAATTATAATCATTTGTGCCCTAACTGAAGCTCAATATGTCTAGTTCGATTATTATGTGCTACTTAATTTCTGAAGAAATGTAATATAAACTAACGGTTAAATCATTAGAACGCTTTTGTGAGCTGAATACGGAGGATTGTCAAAGTCATTAACATCGTTCGAACGAAGAATGTTGTTCTTATTGATACATCATTAACGAATTTCGATTACGTAATTTAATCATTAGGTCATGATAACAAATGGAAGCTTATAAGCGCATAAACGATTGTGGGGCATAATTTATATCTTTCTCCATAATTAAACAGTAGTTGAGTACACAAGGAGGGTTGTTTTATGTACGTAAGTAAGCCGTGGCGAAACATTATAATACGAACATTTTTGGGCTTAGAATAAGTGTACAAACATGTGGTGTCGAGTTAAGTCAAATATATCTTCTGTTAACCCTACGTGCCAGCAAAAGGAATTCGTGCTCTATATCCTAACTCTAATTGCAAATTTCCTGCAATTGGGCATCTCGTTAATTCTTCCCTACGTAAAAAATCCAATAGTGTTAGATCCACCGACTTTAACGGATCCTTAATATTGCAAATTGGAAAATTATTTTGCACATAGAGACAGGGTGCTTCACCTTGTAAATGATTCTACGTTCTGCGGGGCAGTATTTTATTTGTTTCTCGTTTGGGAAGACACCAAAACTTGTGTTATTCGAATTGGATTTTGAGTCATCAGTCCAATGTTTACCATTAAGCTTAGACTTTAGTGTATGAATAAGTCTTCTTTTCATCAAATTGGTCGCCTGTCTACAGACATATGTTGTTGACAAGATGATTGTTTTGGACCGAAGCCAATCGTGAGACCAATACTCAAGACCAGGTGCTTTGTGTAGGCAAATGACCGAAGCTGATGTGCACTCCCTTTTTTCTCTAAACAGGAAGCTCGATTTCGTGGACAATGATTTTGCTATGTTAGTTTCACCATATTTTATCAGAGATAACTGGGGCGCTTCTCTTGGTTCTCTCAACGGCAACTATACCGAATCTTACCCGGAATCTTTAAGACTACTAGTAAGCACACACTTCCCAGGGTGCACTACCCAGCTTGGCAGTGGCATAAGAAACAACCACAGACCGCTAGGGGAGCCACCGACGGATCTTATTGGAGAGGAGAGAGTTGAGTGGGCGATCAGATCATTCTCCCTCTATAAATCCCCAGGACTCAACAGTATTTTCCCGATTAGGCTACAGAAAACGGAAAAAAAAAATACTCAAGTTCTTAAATATCTATATTTCAACAACCTTAAATTGGGATACATATTAAGAACATGGAGGGAGGTTAAGGTGGTTTTTATACCCAAGTCCGGCAAAGATAGTCACGTGACCGCAAAGGACTTTAGGCCAATTAGTCTCACCTCCTATGTCCTGAAGACCTTCGAAAGGCTAACTGACGTATACATTCGTAGTAAGCTGCGCCCTGGGGACCTATCTCCAGCGCAGCATGCCTATACGAAGGGAAAATGTGTAGAAAGAAACAGCGCTACACTCTGTCATTGGCTCAATAGAGAAAACGCTGAAAGATAAAAAGTACTCAATAGTCGCTTTCTTGGACATTGAAGGAGCCTTTAATAATGTCAGAAAAGATGCGGTACGTAGAAATCTAATGAACCTAAGCATCTACAACGTCCTTACTAACTGGAGTTTATATGCAAGAGAAAAGGCACATCACAACCGAGCTGTAAGCATACGCCTCTAGAGGAGCACCTCAAGGCGGAGTCATATCCCCACTGACTGCTCTTGGTTATAGTTCTAAAGGAAATACTTCAGCAACTCAAAAACAGTAGCGGATGACGTAGTGCTGCTCGCATCAGGCAAATTCCTCCCTACCCTTAGCGAGCAAATTGCAGGAGCACCAAGGACCAGCAAATGTGGACCATCGGTCAACCCCCAGAAAACTGAGCTGGTACTGTTTACCAATAAAAGGAAACCACCAGAGTTTGTTACACCTTCTCTTGGGGGCATTTCTCTCAGGATCTCAGATAGTGCCAGATACCTAGGACTGATGCTTGATAAGAAACGCAGTTGGAGACTGAACGTTTACGAGAGAATTATAAAAGCCACGATAGCAACAGAATATTTGGTAAAACCTGCGGACCCAAAATCCCAAAATCATTCTGTGGATGCACACGGCTATACTAAGATCCATATTGACCTACGGAAGCCTCGTTTTGTGGCAGGCAGCCAGTAAAATCAGCAACCTAATGGCCATCACGAAGGTACAAAAACTAGCGTGCATTATCACTATAGGTGCAATGAGAACAACACCCACAGCAGGACCGAGGCCATCCTCAACCTACTTCCGCTAGATATCTTTATACAACAATCAGTGGCCATTGGTGCATTAAGAATAAGCCAATCTGATGGCTAGAAGTCAAATACAGTGGGCCACAGCACGATCTTCCAGAAATGTCTAGGTAATGTGCCTACCACTGATTACACAACGCCTAGACTTTGAAATGCCATTTCTAAGCGCCTTTCCAAGCAAGAAAGAAAGGAAAAGCGGTCAAGCACGCAATACGCAATCAATAGCCGTCTACACTGACGGATCTAAATTAGACATTGGCGTTGGTGCTGGAATCTTCTCCGCTGAGAATAAGCAAATATGTCCACCTTCTGAACTACAGTAGTATTTTCCAAGCGGAGGTCTTAGCAGTGACAACAGCCACCCGTGAGACTGCGATGAAGGCAATACCGCGCAATGATATTACCCTTTTCATTGACCAGGCAGACAGCAATAAAATCAATTTCTGCAATGGAAATAAAATCGAAGCTTGTGATTTGCTATCGAGAAGAGTTCAGGGTTCTTGAAATATGGCACAAGGTTACGCTCTGCTGGGTTCCTGGATATGAGGGAATACCAGTAAATGAGAATGCTGTCGAATTGGCTAGAAAGAGTTCGGCATTAAGTCTAGAACAAGCCGACCCCGCGGTAAATGTTCCGCCTTGATCATTGAAGCAGGGAATAAAGCTCTAAGAGAGGCAAACAACAGATGGTCCCCACTAGGCAATTGTATCATCGAAAGGAAGTTATGGCCTGTATTTGATAAGGCTAGGACCGCCAGACTTATACAAAAGGATAGAAAATCCCTCTCCCCCCTTATGGGTGTGATTACGGGTCATACCCCTCTGCGGTACCACATGAGAAAACTCCGTGTTACGAAAGAAGATCCATGTAGAGGTCGCAGAGACGAGGAAGTCCATGGGGATACAACCCACTTCCTTTATGAAATCCACAGGATGGTTTGTATCACAGATGCAGTAAGTAGTAGCTAGTAAAGGTTTTTATGCGGGTATGGTTTAAGGGTACAATTTTTCCCCCTATTAGCATCACAATGGGTCTTATGGGCTGAGTGTGGCGCAGAGGAACTCCACTTTACAGACCCACATACTAACCCAACTTAACTGAGCCGCTTTAAGGTCTGCTAAGCTTCCTTATTTGCAGAATTGTCAACATATACCTATTTATTTAACGAACGGACGCGGTTGTATCTCTGACCGTGTGAAGAAATATTAGCCGTGTTTTTTTGTGAGTTGTATACCCAGTCCAGTCCAGTCCACACAAAGCAACAACAAAGCACCAAGTGGCGATAACTTTCCCAGTAATCGCAAGTGAGGATAGCAGTTCATAAATTGGCTCCTAAAGCAAGAAAAATTTCATAAATTAGCTTTTAGCCGATTGTATTTGTTGCTTTTGCTCAGTTTTGACATTTAAAAACTGTCAAATAAAGACCAATTGGTTGGTGCGGCTGCTACTAAATATAAATCGTTTTTGTGACTGAAGTGAGTATAATTCCCAAAAAATCACGGCTATTTTTCTAGTAAGTAATATGTGATTTAAGTGTTTTCATTGGTGAAATTGAAAATGTTGTTAAATAGAGTTGGCGCGGAGCTATTATTGTAGTCTATGAGAAACTATGTTTCTCTTAACCCTTTCAGTACCGACAAAATTAAACATCATTCGATTTGCACACGCGCTTTTCACACAAAACACAAAAATGTCAAGAATAAGAAATTTTTAATGCGAACAACACAATTGATGCATTTGGAACTTTAAAATTAAGAAATTGCAGAGAGAACTGAAAAAAAAAAAAAAAAAAAACGGAGACTAATTTACCCGCACAAATGTGTTAGTGGGTACTGAAAGGGTTAAGGGACTCTACGCTTAAAGCGGTCGAATGTTTTTGACAAGTCTTAGCAATGACTTTTAGGTACGTTCATACGCACGTTATGTAGTTCAGCTGGTCACCAGTTGAATATGGGCTATAATATCCATAGTCCTCACTTGTGCTTTAGTACTTTTATTTGTTATTAGATTAGAAATGCTTTCTGAGGCAGTCTGTGGGCTGTGGGCACTGGCTTCTCACGAATGGGTTCGATATTCAATGGTACTACTTCTGGCCTGAATTCCAACTTGCTTGTGAGAATGCAGTGCTATCAAACAATTAACCCTCAACCACCTAGCACCAGTTTTTGTCACACTACCACCTAACATACGTCTGTGAGACCCTGGAACAAAATCATTCGCGTTTGTAAAATTTTGTGAATTAATTTAGTTTTTAATTAAAATCAGTTTAGGAACATATTAAAGTATTTATTAGAATAAGAAAGGCACGTTTAAATCAACATTTTTGTTTTAAATCTCAATTAAGAAGTCAACGTCTTTTATTTTGTACTTTTAAACTAACACATGTTACAGGCCGATATTAACGTACACAAACACAAGTCTTTATTATTATCTACCACGCGTTTATTTAAAGGAATTCAAAACAACAATAATATACAGAGTAAGGAAGGAAACGATCCGTTGTCGGCGACTGATTTTTGATGACTGCCCAGGATCCTATTGGATGGATCCTATTTCTTTGTAGTCTGTGTGTGTGCGTGACAGCTCGGCCCTTCCTGACATTGAACCGCCTCGGTTCATTTCTCGGAACCCTCATCTTCATCTGAAGATGACAGAGATAGAGAATCCAAATCGGGAGCAAGTGCACACCACGGCTTCAAATGATCGGTCGAATGAATTGACGAATACCCTCTGGTTGGACCGCCCGCAACGTCCTCAATTACGTACCGATCCTTTTCTACTACGGCTTTAACCACATAAGGCCCTTTATACTTCGGTTCTAACTTTCGGCTTTCCCCAGTGGCAGGAGCAATATTCTCAATGAGAACTAGATCACCCTCCTTGTAGACTGACGGCTTTTTATGCTTTCGGTCGAAACGATGTTTCCAACGGTGCTGCTTTTGTTGGATGCGGCGTACTACTTTTTCACGTCTTTCTGCGATTGTCGGCGACGTGGACCCGGCATCTTGCAAAGCTCCCAATTGTATCAAACTCGTCGCATGAGAATCACGGTACCCCTCTAGCAGACTCCCGGCACTGGGTCTCGTCCGTTTTCAGCTTACTATCGCCTTGTACCTCCATCTTCTCCAGTCGACACTTCTGTGGCTCCACAATAAGTCGCACGTCGGTGTTGGTAACAATATCATTTCCCAACAATACTGGCTTCGACATCATGTGATTCCGCACCACCAACAAATTTGCTTCGACCAAGACATCATCAACCTTAATCTTACTCGGAACCTTAAATCGTGGACAGTATTCCCGACCTCCAAATCCCTTGAGTAATCTGTACTCCTCACTCTTCATTTCAACAGCGTTCAACTCATCCGCCAACGACTTTCTGACCAAGGAGCACTCACTACCGCTATCCATAAGTGCCTGTGTTTTCACGTCATTGACATATATAGTCTTCTCGATTTTCCTGGTCGGTGACACAGCGACGATCCTATTTACTTTTCGCGACGTCCCCGCACGGCAGTCTTCTCCCTTATGTCCACTTTGTTGACATTTGTGACATCTCGGTTTTCGCTGCGGTTCTGGACAGGATCTGGCGATATGTCCCTTATGGAAGCAATTATAACACTTTAAACCGGGACTATCGGAACTTGTGATAGGCTTTTTAGTCACATCTGTCGAAGACGGTTTCTCTCCACGCTGTAACCCCAAATCATGAGTTTCCGAAAATCGCCTCAAAATCGTCAACAGTCCATTCAGTGATGTACAGGTTACGCTGGCTGAAATATCTTGGAACGGCATGCAATTAATGCCCAACCGGATGTACTTGCAAATTGTCACGTCATCCAAATCGCCCTTCTTTCCTTGCGCACTCATCCTGTAGAAATACTCCTCCAGTGATTCGTCTCTCGGCCGTCGGGAATTTATCATCTTAATATGCACATCGGCCTGGTCGATACAAGTCGGGAACGCATCTAAAAATGCAGCCACAAATACCTCCCACGACGTGAAGACATGCGGAAGACTGTCTACCCACAGCTTGGCTGGACCACCTAGTCTGGTCTGCACCGCAAATAAAAGAGCACAATCATCCCAGTGGTAGGCTCGTCTCAGCTGATCAATCCGACTTACGAACTGTCTCGAACTCAGAGTTGACTCTTGCCTTGGGTTGTACTCTGGTAGGATGTCCATAATCTCTCGAACATTCGTCCTACCCGGGGACTCTGATACATTGCCCACACTCTCGGGAGTACCTCGTCGCTGTTGCTCGTTTGCTGCTAGCGCGGCGCCTGACGTTGATGCCCCAGCATGCTCAAATCTTGCCATCTTACTTGGTGAAGACTGATTACTCACGTGCCGACCGCTGGCACTTCCGCGCTCCACCTACAAGTCATTGATCAGAGATTTCAGTTCACTTAGCTGCAGCTGCAGTCCCTCGATGTCACTGTTGCCTTCGCTCGGTACATGAATGACATCTTCACCGACAGCGTCTGTCAAACGTACCACTAATTCCGCCTTGGTGCCCTTGGAATCCTGGCCCAATGCAACCAGTTCACGCTTCAACTCCGCAACCTTCAACTCAGTGATCGCTTTCGTTGGCATATTGTAGGCGCCAATTGACCTGTAGCCGTTTGCACTAAAACAAACCACACAGTCTCTTTGTTTCCCAAAACAACAACCCTTTATGTTCCCTTATTTGTCCTCTTGTTTTGATCGCAGACGATCTGGTCAAAAAAAACAACGATATGCACTAAGTCAACAACCAACCAGATAAAAACTACCCTTTTTGTGCAGAAGGGACACGACGCACACACGGATTTTTTCCTTTTTATGACCGGGTGGAATTTTTCTCTCTTATGTGCGCGATTCACTTTTCCTTTATTGACACAACGGCGCTTTGTTTTTGGATATAATCCCACTTCTGAATTGTTACAGGCCGATATTAACGTACACAAACACAAGTCTTTATTATTATCTACCACGCGTTTATTTAAAGAAATTCAAAACAACAATAATATACAGAGTAAGGAAGGAAACGATCCATTGTCGGCGACTGATTTTTGATGACTGCCCAGGATCGTCCTAGGATGAAACTTAATGGATCCTATTTCTTTGTAGTCTGTGTGTGTGCGTGACACACATTTGGAAAATTCGATCCATAGTAATAATCACATAAATAGTAGGTACTTCTTCGTTCTTTTTTACTAACCAAAGACAAACGCGCTCACACCCGACTCCGACGAGCGGTTCCGTGGCACAGAGGGGCGCGAGGAAAAGGTACAAGAACGAACAGGTTTATACGAAGCTCGGGCGCAATAATATTCACGCCTAAAGATTCGTCGGGGTCTGTGAGACGTATGCTAGGTGGTTAAGGGTTAATTGTTATGATTCCTTTGTGCTGTTGTATCTTAGACTTTGTATAACACATCGCAGTTTATAAGACATAACCAAAAAGTTTGCTTCTCATTTAAAAAACACTGTAATGTAATTTAAAGAAAAATCAATAAACAATTTTTAAAAAAATTGCTTTATAAGATATTCATGGAAGTCTGTCATTGCTTGCCAAGAGTTGGTGTTGCAAAAATTTGATTTTAGGATCGCTGACTCGAACCTGTGTAAGCTCGCTTAGCAGTCCAACGCACTAAATACAGAATAGTCTTTGCTTAATTCCATAAATATCAAAATCACTGGTTATTCATAAATGAAAGCTAAATCTGATATATTTTCCTGAATTTGGCAAGGGGGGACTGACATTGATTATGTTCACAAAACCAAAAACCTTTTGGAATGTTCAGGATATACTGGTGGTTTATAATGAGTTGTTTCGGAATCTGCCATCTTTACCACTTATGGCGCAGCTGATATAACTGTTCTTGTTTGGAACTAAATTGACTATATGTTTCTACGTTTGTCAATAGGGCCTACAGTATTATTTTTGTTTTCTTTCTGCTAATTCTAAATTAATAATCGTTAAATAAAAAGGTTGCCACACTAAATTGAATGAAATCCGTACATTAAATAAAACACGTTTTTTATAGTTTTTCGCCAAATTATTCACTTCTTGCTGTGTAATAACTAAGAAGCTAGAGATTAATTTTTAGATTGCGATGTAATCTAAAACCGTGGCTTTGATCTGTTGTACCAAGCCATATTCTAGAAATCATGGGTAAGTGTTAATAAGACATGTTTAATGTTGTATATATTAAATTTGTACAACATTTGTTAATAAATTAATTTTCCTATACTCTGTTAAACTGTTGTTTTTAAATTAACTTAAAACTATAATATTAAAATATATGTAATATATGTAAAATGTATTCCAGTGCTACATATAATCATAATATTCATCATCAATAAAAACCCGCCATCTGCAAGTTGTGTTGCGTTCTTTTCTTGTTGAAAATGTCTCCTTTAGTGAGCCAACAGAATTTTAATTGAAACAGTAATTGCCTGCGATGAAGAATGCGCTGCGATGCATTCACAGCACCACAGTGCAAGTAAATTTATAATTCGGAAGATACCTGCCTCATAACCACTGCCACTTTATACATCATTTTGAGTATGATTACACTACCCCGTCATATTAAAATCGGATGAGAGAATAAACGACATATATTTACAGTACCAAACAAAAAGTTGTAACATCATACAAAATTAAAATTGTCATTTATTTTTATTATTTTGAATAATTATTTCTAAGCTGTTATTCCAAAATGTTACAATTTTGTAATTGCACATTGGCGAAAATAGGTGAATAGATAGGAAATAATTTTTAAGTGTAATGGGGAGAAAATCAGATGTTAAGGTGTTAATCCTTTGTCTTAATTCTTTGTTAATTTTTTTTTTTTTTTGCATGGAAATTTTTGTTGCTCTGAACCTAAAACACGAACGTAATAAGCAAACAAATGAACCACCACAACGCGGATGCCCTAAAAAATATTTGATATTGTTAAAAGGACCAATGTTTTTCATGAATACTGTAAAATACGAAATGTTGTCAAACTATTTCCAGCTACATTAAAAACTTACACACACTAACGTATCTTAGGATGCGACCGCGGATGTTATTATAAATAATTTATGTAGCAACTGAGTGTTGCCTTCGGAAACATAAAAATTCAAATTAGCAACCAGAGCCTCTTTGAGTTGATTCCAGAAGCGTCGATTATGAAGTACAAAGGAAACCTGCTGGATGTTACAGTACATATACCTATACAAATGTGTGTTATGTTACTTTAAATGAATGAAACTGGTCTGATGTTATACAAGGAGACTGGTTTGAAATGCACTTGATTTATCGGAGAAGATCAGCAAAAATAAATAAACGAAACTAAACACGAACGATTAGAGTTAATTACAGTGCTCGTAATAATCACCTTTCATGCCCCACCTAATGGAACTTGTTTCTTTGAAAAATGTGGAGGAAATTTGATTTGCATAGTCATATACAAGGGAGGGTGATGGGATGGATATGATGTTTTCAAGAATTCCTTTTTATCCGTACAAAAATAGAAATATGTAAAAATGATCTTCAATTGAAGTCGCATTGGATTGGAATATGGAAAACAATTTTAAAACGTCTTATTTTAATCTATTCGCAATGAAAACTAGGTTCAGAGATTGGTTTAAAAAATCCAATAAATACATTACGAGCACATTAAATATTATCGTTTAAGTCAATTTAATCATTGTTATTTAACTGTTTTTTGATTGAATTGAATTGGATACCATCTATGTATTTGCCCTGGTAAAACTTATTTTTAATTTGCTTTTTCTTTCTTCGGCTAAGTATATTCATTTTAATCTTTGTCTGGTTTAGTATGTTGCTAGTCAGAATGAAATTTAATATTTGGATTGAGTACGCCTACGTACGCCAATTTAATTGTTTTTAAAAGAATATGCTGAATTCAAAATCGGTGGACTAAGGAAAATGTCTTGGAAAAATAAATAAGTTTTGTCGTAATGGATGTCAAATGCCAACTTGTCTGTCATCTGAGATTTTTGGTTAATAAGGCGATTGCTTGGCAGTGGCACGCAGCTTCATCTTGCAAACAGAAATCACATGGTTAAGGTCTGTCTTTATTCGTCCTCGAAGCAGAAGGGGCTGATCATTTCAAAAGACTTATATGTTCAAGATCTCGTGCGTTTTCCTTCAAATTCTGCAATTTTATTTTTATCGAAGCCTTTGTCGTTGAAGATTATTGTTTTGCCAAGATCGGAACTAATTTCCAAATGTCTGAGGACCCTATCAACAAATGACTATTTGGTTTTAGCTCTGGGTCGGTTAATGTAATGTTCAAAAAATCACGTAACCACTAAACGTTTGTTGAAAAGAAAGCAAAATTTTGATGATAAACTCGAACAATTTCTATGCGTTGTGCGATTGTGTACCTTTCTATAATAATTTGCTAAATTTAGCTGATGGAAACTTTCAAAGTTTGATCGCTTCTATTGGAAGTACATGTAAAATTACACTTGGATATAATTTTTGGAGCAAAAAATATTCTGCCGCACTTGTAGA
The DNA here is from genome assembly GCA_951813785.1 of Criorhina ranunculi. Taxonomy (NCBI): domain Eukaryota; kingdom Metazoa; phylum Arthropoda; class Insecta; order Diptera; family Syrphidae; genus Criorhina; species Criorhina ranunculi. The sequence goes on along the minus strand of OX638382.1, from coordinate 19,643,906 downwards.
AAATGAAAATTTCACCGCATACTTCTGGTAATCCTCGTTTGTTTTATAGAAGCTTCATATTATATTATTATTATTATATAAAGCTTTTATTTACTCTCTTGTATGTATAACAATATTTAGATTAAATTAAGAGTACATTATTATTTTTTTAACACTAATTCATTAAATTATTCTATTATTTTATTTTATTTCGAGTGCAAATTTTCGTTACATAATAAGAGAATAAGTTTCCCCCAATATTTTCCACGCCTCTCTGTTTCTTGCAGTTTGTTCCCGAAGTTTCGTCTAACTTCGGACAATTCATTTGACCAACGTACTTGCCGAAGCTCAAAATCAAATTTCATATACTTATGTATCCCAGATCCTGCTTGCTGTACTGTTTGGTTATTCACTAATAATAAGATATACATATACAGTGATGGTGTAATATGTATATCGAATGATGATATAACGAACATTTTTTTCAACCGAATTTGTGTCTGTATAACGAACGAAAAAAATATTGAAGAATAACAACGAAAACCTCATTGTTCATGTTCCTTTTATAAAGGGTGGTTAAGTTTTAAGGGCCGATGTTGATTTTGAATAAAACACAAATTACTTAGGAAATTATTGTCATTTCTTTTTATTATGATAATATTGGTATGGTTCAATTATGTATGGAACAAAATATCGGCCAAATGGCCGCCGCGACCTCGGCGGCACACCTCCATCCGATGGTCCAAATTTTCGATGACGCTGAGGCAGAATTGAGGTTCTATGCCGTTAATGTGCTGAATTATCTCATCCGTTAGCTCTTGAATTGTTGCTGGCTTATCGACGTACACCTTTTCTTTCAAATAACCCCACAGAAAGAAGTCCAACGGTGTCAAATCGCATGATCGTGGCGGCCAATTAACATCGCCACGACGTGAGATAACACGGCCATTGAATTTCTCCCGCAAAAGAGCCATTGTTTCGTTAGCTGTGTGGCAAGTGGCACCGTCCTGTTGAAACCACATATCGTCCACATCCATATCTTCCAATTCGGGCCATAAAAAGTTCGTTATCATCTCACGATAGCGAACACCATTCACAGTAACTGCCTGATGTCGCCAGCCCATAAACCGCACCAAACCGTCACTCTTTGTGGGTGCATTGGTTTTTCGACAATCACTCTTGGATTATCATTCGCCCCAATGCGGCAATTCTGCTTATTGACGAATCCACTGAGGTGTAAATGTGCCTCATCACTGAACATGATTTTCTTCGAAAATTGATCATCCACTGTTGCCATTTCTTGCCACCATTCTGACCATTGACGCCGCTGGAAATGGTCAAGAGGCTTTAGTTCTTGAGTCAATTGCACCTTGTAAGCGCGTAAATGCAAGTCTTTATGCATAATGTTCATCAACGACGAGCGTGAGAGGTGCAATTGTTGGGCACGACGACGAGTTGAGGTGGACGGCACTTCAGCCACACTATCGCGAACAGCAGCAATATTTTCTGCAGTATGCACTGGTATTTTCACATCTCCTACAGACCCGGTTTTGCCCAAATTTTTGCACGATTTTTCCGATTGTACGCACATTTGGACGATTAAATTGACCGAAAAAATCACGAAGTGCACGATATGCATTTTGATTTGAACGCCCATTTTCATAATAAGCCTGAATAACTTTAACGCGTTGCTCGATTGTGTATCTTTCCATGGCTCAAATTGAGTAAGTCTGAAATTGAGAAATGTCAAATGAAATGCAGAAAAAACTTAACGTTTAGGTGTGGTTCACATTCAACATCGGTCCTTAAAATTTAACCACCCTTTATAATTCTTTAACTTTTTAACTGGAATATTTTTTAATGTTATACAAGGAAAATGTGTTTGATATTACCACTTTTTCGATAAAGCTAATGCACCTGAACATTATATCATTCGTTACACTGTACCACCACTGTGTCTTAATACCATGAATCGTCTTATATCAACATACATATTTGTATTCAGGGTGTATTTAGAACATATTTATGTAGTAACATTAATTACTTAAAATCCTTTTAAATGATTTCTGTAATTAAATTCATTATTCATCAGTATGTAGTGGCTTTTGATATTTTGTTTGCCTCTAGTAAAGACTTGACCGCCTGCAAATATCGTGAACCCATATCATTACTATTATATAAAGACGAAACATTAAAAAACTTTGGCCCCGGTAATCTCAGTAAATACTGAACCGAGCAGCGTGAAATAAAGTTTATAATATTCTTTATTTTTACGAAATTTAGTTAGGCTATTTTTTTTAGTTAAATGTTTTTTGATTACAGAAAAATTAAACATTTATATTTTTTTCATACTAATTTTAAAGAGATTGACCAACATATTCACTCCTAACTTTAAATCAATTTAAAACATTGCAAAAACAGAATGTTTTTTATAAAGTCAATACGCTTATGCAAATTTTAAGCCCTTCATCTTTTCTTAGTTATACCTACTTGCTGAGAAATAAATTAATAAGTATTTTCAATACATCCATTATTTTTATATGTTTACATCGCTGATATCGATTCAATCATGACAACGTGGTTGCTGCTTTGTTCCATTTCATCATCGTTCCGTGTTTCTCGCCCTCCCATTTTTATTACTACTTTGTATGATGACTCATGAAGTTATGTGGATCAAATTTTTTTTTCTCACCTCCATAGGGGAAGTATGAACTGGAATCGAAAAAAAAGGTTCCTGATTTTGACAAAGCTTCACATTACGATGCACTAGAAATCATTTGCACCTGTTTTCGAAGTGATGGCTCTGTGTGTGTGTGTGTATGTGACAATTTTTTTCTCCTTCGATATCTGAAGAATGGAACAACGCATGATCGTACATGCGGTTTTTTCATTCTTTGTCAGCATGAAACTTAGATCTGATAAATTTTGGGTAAAATTGCTGTGATATAACGCAATATGAGGTGCGAAGCACAGGACTGACTCCCCAGTCGATTTTTTTAATTTTTAACTGCTTAATTTTTAAGTTGAAGCTTGATAATCTCACTCAAAAACCACTCAGTTAACCCTAGAAAGCTAACCTAATTTTGTACTCCGTTGAAGCTAACAAGGAGTCAAATTTACTTCCTGACAATTAAACGAGAAATGGTTATGTTTATGTTTTCTGTTGAAAGCAAGTTAGATTTTATTAATAAAAGATATTCAAATTAACGAGTTAAAAGTTAATTTACGGGCATAATATGATTGAATTTGTATTTCGCTTTTTTTATAATTTCAAAACGCGCAATATTTTCTTCCGCCTGTTGAGTTTTGGTTTTCGGGTTGGTTCACGATTGCAAATTTTGCTTCCTAGAATTGAAAAATCACTAGAATACATCATACGAGATGCACTTTTAGCAAACCTTTTTCATTAGACTGATGCGTAAATAGATTACGCAAGCACTTACGAAAGGTCATTCATAGCGCTCTAAGCTCTGTCCGAAAAAAGCTTTTTTTTTGTTCATCATGGGAGTAAAATTTGCGTAGGTTAGCCTTCTAGGGTTAAGGAAGCATGTTTTTTCGTCGGCGTTTAAAAACAGAGGCACATCAATGCAAAGCACTTGCCAGTGTAGTAAATGATAATGATAGTGTTAACTACCCTCAAAAGAAGTTATTATTTCTCTCAATCTAGTGGGTCTTCAGCCGTCGTACCAATTAAATTCGAAAATCGGCACAAGAATAAAACTTATCAGAAATCTTAGTCCCCCAAACCATTGCAAAAGCAACCGATTTCAAGTCAAAAAGTTAAACAAAAGCATTATGGAAGCTAAAATTCTTACTGGACCCGCAGCCGGGAAGGATGCCCTTATTCCTAGAATTCCAATGATATCAAAAGGATTTCCCTTTTCAGTTTAGGCGTTATAAGTCAATAAATTAATATACATAAAAACTTCGGCAATGTCTATTTTTCTTACAATTATTTTTGTCAAATTCATTATTCTGGATACGGTAAACATGTTTAATTTTTCTTTTTTTTAAATATTAGTCTAAAAAAAGTTTTTTAAGAACTTCGCGAAGCAACGCGAGCCCGGGCCGCTAGTACATACATACTTACGTATTTGTGTTAAGGGGTTTCTCCTCCTCAAGATTTTAACAAAAAGCTAACTTCTTACCTATGTTCAAAACACCATGGGTATATATCTACATATTTGTATTCAGGTTGCCCTGCCTCATTTTTTAGGACTGTAAACATAACATTTCTGACTCATTTTTGACGTACAGTTATTGGCTTTAGTTGGCAATTTATGCTGCCAGACAGTTATAATTCATACTCTCTGTATTGGCAGCTCATATTTATGTATTAAGGTGCAAATCCTTCAAATATTTTTTAGACCCGAACATTTATGAAGAATCGTGATCTATTCATATGTATACCTTTCTTTTTTTTTAATATTTAATACTAACGTGTCCTAAAACTGTAAATTTAAATGCCCGGTTTTGTCTAAAATATTTGTTTCCTAATACACTTCATCTAAGATGTGAAGGACATTATCTGGTCAGTGAAATGGTAAATTATAAGACGTAAGCAGTATAAGTTTTAATTTTTATCTCTTTATAATATTTCTTAGCCTGCAGTAATATACTACAAACATGGTTCGCATTGCATATAAAGGAGAAAGGACTATAGCAAAGAACTTAAAGGCGTATGCTGTTAAATTTTTTGCTCTAAGTTACACTTTGCTTGTAATGACTAATGCATTTGTTTTTCGCCTCCAGTTTTTTCTTTAGATCTATGAAGCAACCGTAATTAATTTTCTGAACATGGCAAGCAGCTTCTTGGGTCTTTGAATCGTGCAAAGAATAAAAATGAAAGATTATATAATTTTTCAAGAAATGTTTCTACAAAATTGCAATTAATTTTATTAAATAAGCGACCCAGTCACTCCTTTTTTATAGTCCCAATGAGGATGTTTTTGTTTCGCTATTAATTTTTTCTCAGGAAACAGAAGAAAAAGGAAAAACAATTAATTTGAGTTAAAAAATAAATTTTAATCTCGAAAGGCATGTATTTGTTTGGTTTCTTAATTGGGTGCTGTTGTAATGTTGTTATTTAGTAAATGTATCGGTTATTGATAAAAAGTCTTTATGTAAATCGAAATTAAACTGTGTGCATGTGTATACGAAGGTTAAGACAGATTAACGTAATAAATGCCAAGTTCTTGAGTTCAAAGAATTAGTAGGTATACAAAATAAATAATCTTCTGGTAATTGAAAGAATGAAAGACAATGTGGTATTCCAGTATGCTTATGACTATCCTTAAACCAGAGCACGTGCATTAGGGAAATTTGAGGAGAGGCGAAGGAGGTACCGCTGCACGTTGGCTTTAAATGCTTGTGTGAAGTGATGAGGAAACACAGAGCTATGTAGATTATATCCTATTCGTGATATATATTTAACCAAAGGAAGAATTCCTATATTTGGCAGTACGTCCGAAAGTAGGCTTATCTTTTTCAGTGCCCACTAACACATTTGTGCGGGTAAATTAGTTTTTTTTTTTTCTTATTTCTTTTTTTAGTTCTCTCTGCAATTTCTTAATTTTAAAGTTCCAAATGCATCAATTGTGTTGATTACTCACATTAAAAATTTCTTGTTCTTGACATTTTTGTGTTTTGTGTAAAAAGCGTGTGTGCAAACAACGACATGACTGGAGCTCCAAGAAGAAGTCAACGTAAGTATTAATATTTCTTAATTTATAGTGTATTTAAGCGATGCAATGTTATATTTTGTAAAATAAATGTTAAAAATAATTTATTTGTAAAAAATTACTCTATTTTGACAAAGAAATATTTTAAAATTTTAACGTAAAGTGTAACCCGCACAAATGTTTGGGTTGGAATTAATCGGCGGCGTTTTTGTTCATTCTTAGGAAAATAATTGCGTTTGGAAACAGAATCCGGTTTGGAAGAACTTTTAAATCTTTTAGCTGAGAATTCAGATCTTGAGGGTTTTTCATCGGCGAGTGAGGATACTGCAGATGAGGAAGAATTAGTTCGTGTTTAGAACGACCGAGGACAGTCTGAAGCTGCTCAAATGGGCGAAGAAGAGAATGTTGTTGAGTTGAGGAAGTTGAAGTTAAAAAGCAAGGAGAAACAAATAGCTCACGCCGGATGATTTGGAAAAATTGTGAATTTCAATCCAATCTTCGACCAGATCCAGTCCCAATTCCTTGGAGACCAATGCATTTTCCAATTGAATAATTCAGACGCTACTTCGACTCCAAACATTTTGAAGACGCAGCTAAATTTACCAACATGTACGGTCTGTTTGCTAACTGGAAAAGAGGTGAATACTGACGCTGTGGAAATAGAAAAGTTGTATGGAGTTAATCTCTACTTTGGCTGTATTCCATTGCTACGCTTTCAGATGTATTGGCAGCGTAGCTTCTAACACAGCGTGGTAACATCCCAAATGTCGGGGACACGTTTTTTTTCTGCTAAGGAAGTGCCTGCATTACGTAGATACATCAACTCCACCTGCGGATGCTGAAACCAATGCTTTGTGGAAATTTCAGCCAATAATTAACACTGTTCGAGATCGATGTCTACAGATTCCGAGGAGCTCACAAAACTATTCTATAGATAAGCAGATGATACATTTCCTAGGAAAATGTCCAAGTGGACTTAGGCAATATGTGCAGCACAAGTACTGAAATATTGTAAAGTTCATTTTTTTATTATTTTTTTTTTGTTGTTTTTTTTAATAAGAGTTAATGTTTTAAATTAATTTACAATAAAATAAAGATTATTTGAAATCAAACTGCTTTTTACTTTTTTGAATTGTTTAAATACCAACCCGCACATTTGTGCGGGTCCTTTTTTAAAGATCCTCGATGTCTAACTGAAAAAAAAAATAGATTTACCTATTTTCCTACTTAAAAAAGTCTAGCCTACCAAATTTCAACTAAATCAAATGATTTTTACTTTCGTCGGTACTGAAAGGGTTATGACAAAAACTGATGTGTATTCGAAGCATGACGAGTATTGCGGGTGAAATGTTGAAGGGGCGGAATGCAACTTGCTATTTCGCTACAGGACTTTTTGTAGAAGAAAGGAGACAGGAAACATTTCTTCGGTGTTAAAGCGAGTGGATTGATTTCGCACCTGTCACCCGTTAGTTTTAAAGCATGTCTTTGAATTTTATAGAACAACTTTTTTGACATAATTTTAAAACAAAAAATATAAAATATGCCCCGAAAGAAGCTCAGCTTTAATTTCCGACCACTCTGGATTGCATTTCATAGTAATGAAGAGATCTGACCGACCATATTTTCTGACATACCTATGAAAATAAGCCTCTCTGATATCATTTGCTGATTAGTTCTTATAAAAATAAGCCCCTCTGTTACCATTTTTCTGCCATATCCACCACAAACTGACTCAAAAGCTTACGAATTAAAAGCAAAAAGTTTGTCTCATTGCCCCTTACCATCAATCTATAGGCGTAAAGTTCCCTGTAAGATACAGTTTTATTTGAATTTATTTGGCCGGTTGCAGGTAAAATTTGCGGAATCCCTATGCAATAACCGGCCTCACCGCGAATGAACATTAATGGGTATTGGAGCGGGTCATATGATTGATGGAACTCCGAAATACGGTGTAAGTGTCCACCTCTTCTATGTAAAACAATGTCTCGGGGACTCTTATCATCTTCCAACAATAACACCGTAATTCAATTTGCTGTTGAAGAATTAAAGCGGCCTTAATAATAACTTTGAAGTCTGACAAATTTGGAGGGAAATGTTTCAATGTAGTCTTGAAAATGGATATGTTCTCATTTTGAATATTCAGGAGACCTTGGAGTATTTCTATGATCTCCCGCTTGAGATTAAGAGCCATGTTTTACTGCAAAGAGGTCTGATCCGCTTCTGAGATGAAGTATATTTTGAGGAAGCTTGGATTGCATAATTGGGGGAGCAAGCTTCCGATGAGGTGGTATATTTTCCCTTGCACTTTAAAAGTCGCCATGAAGTTTCCTTCCTTTATCAGTTTTTAACCAAAAGATGTCATTTAGAAAAGTGTATTATATGACCTCACATTATCAAGGAAATGTTCGGAGTTGGGGTGAGATCCAATAAGCATACTTCGCAAAAGCTCAGATAGTTCGGCTGTAGGCGGAAGCTTTATTTTACTTTGAGAGCAGCACATGCTACTCAATTCCTCAGCCCTTTTTTTTGCTTTACAAAATGTGCAAACGTGATCCATTTTACCTATATCTGTTGTTTTGTTATTTATGTAGGGAAACAGTGGTTTGTAATTAAAGGCTGCCCTATTGCCCAAAAACTGATTCACATTTGAAGTGTTAATACTTGCTGTTGCTGCATTTTGATCCCCATTTCCATGAATTCTTCTCTAATAATCTCGTTGATCATTTAATCTTTCCTGTCTGTGTGAAGGTTGCTCCTTTGAATTTTGTAAAGACTTCTTTTTGGCGTTACGGGATTTCTCTGACAAATTTGTCTTTCTTTTGATCATTATGTTTTCTTTATGATAAAAAAAAAAGACCTTCCGGCACCAGCCGCAAGAGATAGGTGGATTTCCTTTGTATGCAACTTTGAAGTAATATTAAAGTAATCCAAAATGGCGAAATTATAACAAGAACCCATAAATGAGTGTACATTTTCAATTTCAACGAAATCGGAGCAATTTTAAAGAATTTCAAGATGGCGGATTCAAAATGGCGGCAATTTTTTTCCAAAAATATTATTTTACTATTACCACTTCTATACTATTAAAAATGAAAATGCAACAATTATTAATGCGGAATTTGAAAAATGTAAAGGGGTGTGACACGCCCCCCTCCCAACCGATTACGCCCATCTACGAACTCAGCCGAGCTATTCACTATATCAACATGTGTGCAAAGTATCAGTCAATTCGGTTAAGAACTGCGGCTCCTGTCGTGCGGATAAGATTTCGTTGTATTGCATAAATGGGCGTGACACGCCCTCCTCTCAACCGATCTCACCCATCTACGAACTTGTCCGTGCTATTCACAATATCAACATGTGTACCAAGTTTCGTTCAATTCGGTTAAGAACTGCGGCCCCTATCGTGGTGACAAGATTTCGTTATATTGCATATATATATATATATATATATATATAGATATATATATATATAAACATTTGAACGGACCATGGTTTTGGTGTTTACTATAGAGGTCTTGAAAAGTTGCATTCAAATTTTTTGAAAGTTGCGTCATGAGGACCTCTGCAATAGGTAGTATTTCTTCGAAATCCACCTAAAAGACCTTTCGGCACCAGCCGCAAGAGATAGGTGGATTTCCTTTGTATGCAACTTTGAAGTAATATTAAAGTAATCCAAAATGGCGAAATTATAACAAGTACCCATAAACGAGTATACATTTTCAATTTCAACGGAGCAATTTTAAAGAATTTCAAGATGGCGGATTCAAAATGGCGGGAATTTTTTTCCACAAATATTATTTTACTATTACCACTTCTATACTATTAAAAATGAAAATGCAACAATTATTAATGCGGAATTTGAAAAATGTAAAGGGGTGTGACACGCCCCCCTCCCAACCGATTACGCCCATCTACAAACTCAGCCGAGCTATTCACCATATCAACATGTGTGCAAAGTATCAGTTAATTCGGTTAAGAACTGCGGCTCCTGTCGTGCGGACAAGATTTCGTTGTATTGCATAAATGGGCGTGACACGCCCCCCTCTCAACCGATCTCACCCATCTACGAACTCGTCCGTGCCATTCACAATATCAACATGTGTACAAAGTTTCATTCAATTCGGTTAAGAATTGCGGCCCCTATCGTGCGGACAAGATTTCGTTGTATTACATAAATGGGCGTGAAACGCCCCCCTCTCAACCGATCTCGCCCATCTACGAACTCGTCCGTGCTATTCACCATATCAACATGTGTACCAAGTTTCGTTCAATTCGGTTAAGAACTGCGGCCCCTATCGTGGTGACAAGATTTCGTTATATTGCATTTATATATAGATACATGTACATATATATATATAAACATTTGAACGGACCATGGTTTTGGTGTTTACTATAGAGGTCTTGAAAAGTTGCATAAAAATTTTTTGAAAGTTGCGTCATGAGGACCTCTGCAATAGGAAGTATTTCTTCGAAATCCACCTAAAAGAACGCAAACAAATCTGGACTATATTTCCTGTATGTTCTTTATAATAAACAAAAAGGACCTTCCGGCAACAGCCGCAAGAGGTAGGTGGATTTCTTTCGTATGCAACTTTTAAATCATATTAAAGTAATTCAAAATGGTGGATCCAAGACTGAAATTATAATAAGTACGCATAAACGAGTATACATTTTCAATTTCAACGAAATCGGAGCAATTTTAAAGAATTTCAAGATGGCGGATTCAATATGGCGGACATTTTTTAGCAAATAATACTTATGATTATTACCGTTGTCATACAAGTAAAAAAAGATGCAAAAAGTTTGTCAATGCGTAATTTGAAAAATAGAAAGGGGCGTGGCACGCCCCCCGCTAAACAGATCACGCCCATCTACGAACTCAGCCGAGCTATTTTTTATCTGAATATGTGTACAAAGCTTCAATCAATTCGGTTAAGAACTGCGGCCCCTATCGTGCGGACAAGATTTCGTTGTATTACATAAATGGGCGTGACTCGCCCCCCTCTCAATCGATCTCGCCCATCTACGAACTCGTCCGTGCTATTCACCATATCAACATGTGTACCAAGTTTCGTTCAATTCGGTTAAGAACTGCGGCCCCTATCGTGGTGACAAGATTTCGTTATATTGCATATATATATATATATATATATATATATATATATAGATATATATATATATAAACATTTGAACGGACCATAGTTTTGGTGTTTACTATAGAGGCCTTGAAAAGTTGCATTCAAATTTTTTGAAAGTTGCGTCATGAGGACCTCTGCAATAGGTAGTATTTCTTCGAAATCCACCTAAAAGTAGGAAAATTAACCTACAAATAAAGTAGGCTAAAAAAACATTTTCTTAACGTTGTCTTTTTCTTGTATTTTGTACGTAACTCAAAAATATATTTTTTTAAAACAAAAATCGGGGAGATTTTTATGAAGCTACTCCGATTGTATCGAAAACTGTGTAAAAAGTAAATAAAATCATGTCATTTGTTATCCAATACCAATGTTAAAGGACATTTACCATTTTTCCGTTAAAAAAAATCAACATGAGCATATTTAAATCAAATCCACAATCTGTTTCAGCTTTTAATTTATATTTTCTCTTTCAATCTACACATTATTTTACTCAATTTTATTCCTACCTTACCGAGGTTTTTACTTTTGAATGAATTGAGTAAACAAGGAATGAGAAAAGAAATACATGGGTCGATTCAGTTCATTTGGCCGATGAAAAAACATACTCTCCTCTTTAACTGATTGGTTTTTGAGTGAGACTATCTTGCATTAACTCAAAAACCAAAAAATTCGACTGGGGAGCCAGTCCTGTACTTCCACCTCATATTGTGATCACAGCGAAAATTGTTTCCGACACACACCACTACGTGCTTGCGTTCCAATTTTACCCAAAATCTAAACAGATCTAGGTAAGTATCATGCTGACAAATAAAATCAAAAAAACCGCATGATCGTACGTTGTTCTGTTCTTCAGATATCGAAGGAAAAAAAATTGTCAGATACACACGCTCATACACACACGCACACACACACAGGCATCAATTCGAAAATAGGTGCAAATGTTTTATAGTGTATCGTCATGTGCAGCTTTGACAAAAACTCGAACGCTTTTTTTTTTTGCCGAATGCAATACTTCCCCTATGGAGGTGGGAAATAAAAATATGATCCACATACTCGTATACTTCATGATCATACAAAATAGGAATAGGAATGGAAGGAAGAGGCGTCCGAGAACCACAGAACGATGATGAAAGGGAACAAAGCAGCAACCTCGTCATCGTGATTGAATCGATATCAGCGATGTAAACAAATAAAAATAATATATGTATTGAAAATAGTTATTTATTTATTTCTCAGCAAGTGGGTATGATTAAGAAAAGATGAAGGGCTTAAAATTTGAGTAAGCATATTGACTTTATGCAAAAAGTTTGGTTTCTGCAATTTTTTAAATTGATTTAAAGTTAGGAGTGAATATGTTGGCCAACCTCTTCAAAATTAGTATGAAAAAAATATAAATGTTGAATTTTCCTGTAAACAAAACACATTTTAATAAAAAAAAAAGACCTTCCGGCACCAGCCGCAAGAGATAGATGGATTTCCTTTGTATGCAACTTTTAAGTAATATTAAAGTAATCCAAAATGGCGAAATTATTACAAGTACACATAAACGAGTATACATTTTCAATTTCAACGATGGCGAATTCAAAATGGCGGGAATTTTTTTCCAAAAATATTATTTTACTATTACCACTTCTATACTATTAAAAATGAAAATGCAACAATTATTAATACGGAATTTGAAAAATGTAAAGGGGTGTGACACGCCCCCCTCCCAACCGATTACGCCCATCTACAAACTCAGCCGAGCTATTCACCATATCAACATGTGTGCAAAGTATCAGTCAATTCGGTTAAGAACTGCGGCTCCTGTCGTGCGGACAAGATTTCGTTGTATTGCATAAATGGGCGTGACACGCCCCCCTCTCAACCGATCTTACCCATCTACGAACTCGTCCGTGCTATTCACCATATCAACATGTGTACCAAGTTTCGTTCAATTCGGTTAAGAACTGCGGCCCCTATCGTGGTGACAAGATTTCGTTATATTGCATATATATATACAGTGAACTCTCTACCTACGGACACCTCTTATAAGCGGACACCTATTCTAAGCGGACACCTCCTATAACCGGACAGATTTCAAAGAGTGGAAATTTAAACATGATTTTTCATACTAGTAATTCCCTCATAAGCGGACTCTCTTATAACCGGACGCGGACACCAATTTTCATAACCGCAATAGAATTTCGCTCTCTCTTAAACGGACAACTCGAGCACTTTTTTAAGTTTTACATTCTCCGTTATGTTGTTTTTTTTTTTCTTTTTTCTTTGTGCTTTGACAAGAAACAAAAAAATTGCAATATACCTTTTAATTTACTTGTCAAAATTTCCGAACTGTCATGACTGTGGGCCACCTGTCAAAACATTTGGCTGTCAGTTGCATAAAAATTGCATGTTTTTTTTTTAACCTTGAGATTAAAACATAAATAACTTCGGTTAAAAGAATTATTTCGGTATAAGATAAACGTGACGATGCACAGAAAATAGTGCTTATTAATATTCCAAAAAATAGGGTCTGTGGAGCAATAAATATGAAGAAATCGCTGTTGTGCGTTGCGGCGGTCCAATTTTAGGGGTTGAAAATTGTTGAAGGAAATTTCATGAGTGTTAAAGTGATTAAGTTTAATAATTAAGTGAAATATTTATACGCAGATATTGAAAGAATATCTGCAAAATGCGTGTGTATAATTTTTTTTCGTAAATTTTTACACAAGTTTGATGTATTGAACAAATAAATTTGCCACAATTTGCCTACACTAAAAAAATTTGAAAAATGTGTTGTTGTTGTGAATTGCGGCGATGATGGTGCGGATACCGTATGAAGATAAAGACTGTCAAGAAACGGAAGAACTATGCGAAGAAGAGGGACATATTCAACCGGTAACGGCAAAAGAAATTGCCAAAGAAATAAAAGAAGGCATCAATATAAAAAAAGCCCCGGGATTTGATTTGATAACAGGGGAAATCCTACGACAATTCCCAAAAAAAAAGGCCTAAAGAAACTAGCGCAGATTATAAATGCTGCATTCAGGATAAGGTATGTACCCAGCATGTGGAAAGTAGCGGAGGTAATTATGATACCTAAACCAGGCAAACCACCTAGTGAAGTCACCTCCTATCGCCCCATATCGATACTGCCTATGTTGTCCAAGCTATTTGAAAAGATGTTGATTAAACGTCTGCATAAAATCATTGAAGAAAAATCACTAATTCCAAACCATCAATTTGGTTTTAGGAATAAGCACTCCACGATTGATCAGGTGTACAGAATAACATATAAAATCGAAAAAGCATTTGAAGAGAAAAAGATATGCTCTACTATATTTCTCGATATAGCACAAGCTTTCGATAAAGTATGGCACAAAGGACTGATCCATAAATTGCAAAAGCATCTGCCTAAGCAATACTCAGATATTCTAGAATCCTACATATTGCAGCGATTTTTTAGAATTAAACAAGGAGATGATTACTCCACACTGAGAGAAATAGATGCTGGAGTGCCACAAGGTAGTGTGCTAAGCCCTGTATTATATCTTCTGTTTACCAGGGATCTGCCAAATAGCGATGAAACAACCGTGGCAACATTTGCAGATGATACTGCTATCCTTGCTGTGGGAGAAAATGTCGAAGAAGCGACAAAAAAGCTACAGATGGCAGTAAATAACATATCAAAATGGACAAAAAAATGGCAAATTAAATTAAATGACCTAAAGTCGGTCCATATTAATTTCACCAATAAGAATGTTCAGCATATCCCAGTGTTCATAAATGGTAATGCAGTAGAATATGCAAACACAGCCAAATATCTAGGCATGACCTTAGATGCAAAACTGCGCTGGAAACAGCATGTAAAGAAAAAAAGAGAGGAACTGAACATGCGTTACAATAAAATGTATTGGCTTATCGGGAGATACTCTTGTCTGTCAAATTACAATAAACTGCTTCTTTATAAGCAAATTATAAAACCAGTATGGACCTATGGGCTCCAGCTGTGGGCATGCACATGCAAAACAAATTTAAAAACAATACAAACATTCCAAAGTAAAGTACTACGAAACATAGTAAATGCACCATGGTACATAAGAAACGCTGATCTACATAGAGATCTAAATGTTGAAATGGTTGAAGATGAAGTAAAAACAGTTGCAAATAGACATAGACTCAGACTTCTCAACCACGTCAACGTAGAAATGACAGATTTATTAAAGACTGACAATCTTGTTAGAAGATTAAGAAGGAAAAAACCATTTGAACTAACTACCTATAGATAGTTAGAGTAAAAGAAAGGGAACTAAAACAATAGCATATAGTAGACCCAACACAACATTAAATAATTATATGAAAGACAAATTGCTGATTAGGTGCAATAATTGGAAAGGCTGGCTTCTCCCCCTCCTGCGATGAAATGCCAAGATGGCCTTACCGTATGGAAAAGGGGAAGAAGGGAGAAGGGGTTAGTGGGTAGAAATCCCACACTGTTACTGAGTACGGGCTCAGTTTCGTCTTTTGAAGATTACCACCTCCCAGCGCAAAAAAAAATAAAATAAAAATAAAAATGGTGCGGATACAAACTAATGTGAATTATTTCTTGTGGCAAGTTTATTTGTTCAATACATCAAACTTGTGTAGAAATTTACGAAAAAAAATTAAACACACGCATTTTGCAAATGATTTAATCTCAAGTTTCCAAAAAAATCGCACAATTTGTATCCAACTGACAGCCAAATATTTTGACAGGTGGCCCACAGACATGACAGTTCGGAATTAAACGTCAAAGCGTTAAAAGGTCTATTGGGAAGTGTGCCTGTGCGGTGAAAAATTGAGGAAAAAAAAAAACATTCAGGTATCTAAACAGAGTAGGCTGCGGCGGCCGTCGACTATCCGATCATACATTTTTTTAATAGGAATATGTACTTATGTAAGTGCATATGTAATTTTAAGCTTGAATTCCATAGACACAAATGCATTTTTTTAAACTTGTCAATTTTTGTTTTTTCCTCATAAGCGGACACCTCTCATAAGCGGACAAATTTCTTGGTACCGTCAGTGTCCGCTTATGAGAGAGTTCACTGTATATATATATATATATAGATATATATATATATAAACATTTGAACGGACCATGGTTTTGGTGTTTACTATAGAGGTCTTGAAAAGTTGCATTCAAATTTTTTGAAAGTATTTCTTCGAAATCCACCTAAAAAAAGCCTAACTGGATTTCGTAAAAATAAAGAATATTATAAACTTTATTTCACGTTGATCGGTTCAGTATTTGCTGAGATTACCGGGGCCAACGTTTTTTAATGTTTCGTCTTTATATAATAGTAATGATGTGCAGGACAGTTTTTGGTGCACAAGACCGATGTGACTGTTATACTCGAGCTTTGGGCGAATAAACGCTTTGTAGATTGAAGTCAGATCAAAAGGGGTTAAGCATTCTTTGTATCGTTTGAGGAAACCTAAACATTTCGCAGCATTTTTGGCGATATCGAAAAAGTCGTCATTCTATCGAAGATCGTGATTAATGCACATTTCGAAAATGAAAAGTTTTTTGGCTTCAGCGATGCAGATAATATTGGAAATTAGTTCGAGGTTGGGGCTTGGCTTAAGTGACAGAAGACATTGAGTTTTGAAAGCATTAAATTCCACTCTATTTGTTGAGCTTCATTTTATTACGCTGTCGGGGTCGGAATTGAATGCGTTTAGAGTACGTTGGTATTCCTCTACTTCGCCCGAAGAGCAGGTATATGAGTGAGAGAAGGAATATGAAAAACTGAGTCATGAGCGAAGGAAAGAATTGGATTAGAAGTTGCAGACAAGAGATTATTTATGAAAATGCGAAAATAGAGCTTTGGGGAACGTCA
The DNA here is from genome assembly GCA_951813785.1 of Criorhina ranunculi. Lineage (NCBI taxonomy): Eukaryota > Metazoa > Arthropoda > Insecta > Diptera > Syrphidae > Criorhina > Criorhina ranunculi. Next base: position 19,627,241 of record OX638382.1, on the reverse strand, counting down.
GCATTTATATGGTGAATTGTAAACTTAGAACCGTCTAAAACAACTTGAACTGAATGATCCGAAAGGAAGTTTCTTAACCATGGAAGAAGAGATACATTGATGCCATCTGAACGTATTTTCGACAGAAGAGTTTGGTGCAAAACCCTGTGAAATGCCTTTGAAATATCACGAGAGTGACTGGGAGATTCGTTCCATTACCCAGGGAGATAAGCCATCAAATCACCAGTGGACCTGTTGATAAGAAAATTGTACTGCCGGTTTTAAAAGCCACGATTCATCAGCGTTTCCATGACCTTGCAAGAAAGGACGTTTGTGCAATGGGCCGATTATTGGAGAGAGAAGAAGAATCGCCTTTTTTGGTGATGAGCTGGACAAGTGCAATTTTCCATCTACTCGGAAGGACATCAAAGAAGTAGGACCGATCAAAAAACTTACGCAGTGGCCTTGCTAGCGTTGAAAAAGATTTTCAGAACTATGGGTGAGATACCATCTGGATCAGCGGATTTGTGAATGTTGAGACCTCTAAGTACTCCTGCAATCATACGAATGCGAAAGTGAACTTGTCCCATTGACAATTCGATGCTCTCGAAAATGGGGGGACACAAAACACAATCTGGGAAAGTTGAGCCAGCTGCAAAGTGTGCAGCAAGCAAGTTGGCCTTGTTTGAGAAGTTTACAGCTGTAATGTCATTGAAAATTAGCGCTGGAACTGACCAAAAATGTTTACTACCTTTGGGACACTGCTTTTTTTTTTGCTTGGAAGGTAGTACCTACCTTCAAGGTATGCAATAAGCTTGTAAGGTAGGATGATATTATCTTCCTTTGGGTATGACAATTTCAGTATGCAGGAATACAATTCTTAATATAAAATCAGACAGCGGATCAAACTCGTTATAAGTAGAATTGCTATCCAAGCTTGGTCTTTTATAAGTCGATTAACTGCGAAGAAAAGCTGATTTCAACTTAACGGTATGCATAACACGGGCAGTTGTCAAATGGCTTGAAAGTGTTTATTATAAATACTAAGTACTAATAATGACACCGGAAGCTCGAAAGAAATACCACGAATTATAAGCAATGGCAACAATACTAATAATTCTCCACATGTATATCAGGACACTACCATAGGAGCAAAAACTGAAACTTAATACTACCTGAGTTTCAAAATCACTACACCAACCTTAAAGCTATTTGAATAGCTTCATTAAGGTACGTTTACATAACTCCTTGAGAGCTCGTAAATTGTTAAAAAAAAAAACAGTTAAACAGTAATGGATGATTTGCCTGCTGTTTGGTTAGTTGTATCAAGAAATTGTATCCATATTAACTTTTTTTTTTACTTAATGATTTATTTTAGAATTTGAATTTCAAAGATCGTCCATCCCTTAAAAAACAACACTCTTTTTTCCCTGTGCACATCAAAAATGTGTATTTTCATCATGAATAGAAAAAAAAAACAATCCCTTTGTAAAGTGTTGAAATTTTCCTTTCGCATAACGTAACAACGAATAACTAATCCTGATGAAAAACTAGAAAAAATGGGTATACAACACTGAAATTCAGTACGTGACAAAAATGGTCCTGGAAATGCAACAGTGTACAGAGGAATACATTCAGGCAACTAGTGCAAATGGGACCATTGTTAGTGATGAAGGCGTGTGCTTATGAATTTCTTCCTATTTTTGTTTGAAAAACTGTTTTTCAAGACTTTCCTCCCGTAAACGATTGAGGGTGGCCGGCAACATTTATTCAACCGAAACGGACTTGAAATCTGTCTTAAGGGCTTAGTTTAATGGGACCCAGCTGAACGCAGCAATGATTTGAGAACGCACCACTCTGCAAGGGAAATCGCAATATTAAGGTAACAATCAAATGAGGGGGTGAAATTTATGAATGTGATTAAAATGAAACTCGCATTATGGTATGTCTGCTTTCTAACATTTATAATTCCCCCCCAAGTGAAACAAATTCACATACACGTGCAGAAAGCTCCTTCCTATTCCGTTATTTTTTGCGAAAAGGTATGTGACACATTTTCATACCATTTGAAGTATATATGTACATATATGTACCTACATGTATTTTTTTTATGCAATTCTCATTCCAAATATCGATAATGCAAGATTTTGAGATTATGTCTTCATTGAAAAGGGTGAAGGCAATATGGAATAAAACAGATAAAATTAATTATGCTGGTATTTTATTTTATTTCATTATTGATATGATTATTATTGATATGGTTATCCACTGTAAGATACAATATCTTATTAAATAGTGACAAGCTTAAATTAATGGTTTTTAAGATAGCTACATAAGTCAACTCGAATTTAATATACAGGAATGAATTAATGAGTAAAAACTATTTAAAAAAACGCATAAAATAAAAATTACAGAAAGAGAGCAGGAAATATAACAGTTAGTTCAGTTCTGAGATAGATAATTTCTAAAATTCAGTTTTGAATCTTGCTGCGTGACCTATTCTTCTGATGCGTCGCGGCAAAGTGTTCTACATGCGAGTTGAATACAGACACGGTGAGGTCTTCGAATGTCATGCTGTACAGACGCGTGGAGAAGTTGGATATTCGAGTATACTGGCGTTAGCCGAAGACATATCTAATTATGCTAGTGAAGGCAGCATTAAGTTGCAATAATAGAAAATGTCGCAGCTATAAGTTAATAACGGTACAACTAAAGTTTTTGCCAGCAAATCCGCGTTTCGCGAGGAGTGAAAAATCGTTTAGTCCACAAAATATGAATCACTCCAAATCCCTTTCCTACAGCTGCGTTAATATGGCTATCCCAAGTTAAGTCACGCCAAAAGATCATACCGAGGTTTTTTTTTACTTTATCCACATAGTCTATCAGGGTATTGTTCAGTGCGATAGAAAGAAAGTATGATAAATCCACCGACTTCTTGGAGATAACTATGCATTTCGATTTGTTCGGGTTCAGCATTAACCCATTACTTCCCGACCACAGCGCTATATCTGTAAGATCCTCATTAATCTGGCTCACAGCATCCTCAATCAAGCTTGAAGGCCAACTTAGGACGAGCTGAGTATCTTCAGCGTACATATGAAATGAAATGTGTTTAACAACGGAAGGGACATCATTTACAAACAGCAAAAATAATAAGGTTGTAGGAAGAAAGTCTTACAGAACCTTATTCATTTCTACTGCCTACAATTTGCCTTTCAAGTCTGATGAAATCAACTTAACAGCGCTACATTCGAAGTTATAAAGCCTGGATAGTTTTTAACACAAAATTACGTGATTGACCGTGTCAAAGGACTAAGAAAAAAACCTTTCCTTAGACCCATGAGTCGTGAAAAAATAAGTTTCCATCTGAACAGGGATCGTAGTGCTGACGGAAGATGCCAGGTAATCCGGACACTCATTCCGTTCGAGACGGAGCTATTTTTATAGTGGGCAGTGCAATACGGATAGCTTGTTTTCTAAAGGCACTTTCACGAACTTCACGAACGTACTTCAAATGAACTATTTAGCAAATTCGGAATAGTAAACGCAAGCTAGATTTCACCATGGTATAGAAAATACAGCGTTCGTTGTGTTTCACATTCCTCCAAAGAGCCAAGTTTGTATGCTCTGCTCATCGTAATATTCCAGCAAAGGCTGGGTTAAATGAAGCTTAAATATAATGTATTTGTATAAAAATCGTGTATATACTCGTACATACATATGTATGTATATGTATGCTTAAGCATTTTTTTTATTCAAATTTTGTTTTTGATTTAAACATCGTCAGTAAACAAAAATAGTCCTGATCGAAGCCAAGTACAATTAAGTCCTTTATAACAAAGGTTAATTTTGATTGGTGTAGCGCCTATTCAGATACACTCCATTAGCACTTGAATGTATTAATTTTCTGCTTCCTTTCGAATTGCCTGTCGTCACACTGCTTGAAAAGGCGCCTTTAACTCCTAGGCGTTAACGATTAGATATCTTTGCGGTACATGAGGAGTACCACAGCAATAAAAATAAACTGCTGTTGCATTTTACAGTGTATAGTATCCCAAATAAGAATGGGATTTTATTTATGTCAGCTATAAAATTGAGTGAACGATGCCTTTCTATATGGCTGATGTAGTTCCAAATTAATGTAATAAAAATAGTGGTTCAAAGTGAGCATACGTATGTGTTCCGCTTCTGTGAATTTAAGTTTAATTGTCACAAGCGGCGTTATGGGTCAGTGACTGTAAATTATTTAAAATGAACGCCACAGCTTCAGCTCAATTTGTCATTAAAACAAATTTGGGGTTAATTGAACGAGCAATTTTATTCGTTAACGAGGGGGAAAGGTACCTTCATATGTCAAAAGTATACAGTACTTCAAAAGCCAAGCTTTCTTTTCATAACTTCACATTTTGTTAGGTTTTTACTCAATTAAATTTTATATGAAGGGATAAGTATATTAATTTTGAAATAAAGCTTACGATTCAGAGTGATAACGAAGATTTGATGTAAAAACAAAGGTCGTTGGTAACCACATTATTTTGTTATGCATTGAGTTTTAAAGTTGCGTATTAAAGAGGATATTTTCTTGGTTTTAATATAATAATGTAAAAGAGGTTTCTAACCTACTTATGTATGTATATGAAAATTCGCTCAACATTTTAAGGATAATGTTGTGTTGTAATTTCTAAAGTAATTTGTAGCGATACATACATATGTACACACATACATGCCGCTTTTAAAATGTGTGTAAAAGTTTATCATTTTTAATATCGAATTTATCATTCTTTCTTGAAATTTGAAGGAATAGGACACGAGACTTTTTAAATATATATTTTTTGCAACTGCAATAAGTACATTCGACTATTAAGTTAGTGTTAGTGTTGCGTTTAAAGAATTCCAATTTTATTAGCTTTTTTCTATTCGTTTTGAAAGAGCTATTGAAAACACTATGAATCAAGAACATGGGCGTTATAAGCCAAAAGCATCAAATAATTTTTAAAAAAATTATATACATACATACGTGCATATTCAAGAACTTACACAGACCTTTTTCTTCGGAAAACTGTACCGGCAGTAGATCCCGACGGTCTGATTGACCATCGAAAATAAAAATCGTCCACGTCGATTACGTGGTATTAAGGTCAAAAAAGTTAGTTAACATTGTACAGTAGCGTTGTGCATTGACTGTAACCGTAGTACCTTCGTTCTTCCCAATAAAAAAAAAGAAGCTATTTAATCACGCCATGTCGCGTCGTTAAAATTGCAACAAACTGTCACTCTTTATGGATGCAGTTGTTTCTTCAGGGTATTCGGTGGCAGTTCTTTTTATTGCCTTACCCCTCATAAAGCCATCCGGCTTCGAATCTTGCGTCATTTTGACACTGACAGCTCTTATTCGCTCACAAAATTGACTGAAACTCAGTATTATATTTTCGCGGTACGAAATGGATCGATTACGATTGAACAAAGTTGGGAAATATTGCAAAGTTATTTTTAAAGTGGATGCTGTGTTGTTGAAACAGAAAGGAAATGTTGGTCGAAATAATGCTTGACCGCTAGACTTTTTTTATTTTATTTATTTATTTATTTATTTATTCATCTACAAGCATTATTATATAGCTAACAGACGTTACAAATTTGTTTTTTAGAATATAAATATATACAATAGTTTGGATTTAAAATTATCTCTAGATAAAGATACATCTATGTGGCAATAAACACTGTAAAGCGCCTCTGAACCTTTTCAAGTCGATCGGAATAGGTAGAATATGCAGAACTCCAAATCCTTCCGCATATTCAAGAAGAGATCGAACTAACCCAGTGAAAAGTGACAATAAGGCAAATGGATCGCTAAAGTCCTTTCCGTTTCGCATTATAAATCCAACGACTGAATTAGCTTTTGCTACCATATATTCAATATGGGCTTTAAAAGAAAATGAAGGGTCCAGCAGAACACCTAAGTCTTTGATTTTATGTACTCTGGTCAAGCGAGTTGAATTAATTGAGTAATAAAAGTCGATAGAAGACGAACTTCTGGTGAAAGAAATCACATTGCACTTATTTATGTTAAGTGTTAAGCCATTGGCGCTGCACCATTCAGTTAAACGGTTTAGATCGGATTGGATTAAATAACAATCTTCTACGCATTTAATAGCTGAAAAAAGTTTTAAGTCATCCGCATACAATAAACATTGACTATTTTTGACTACAGAAACAATATCATTAATAAAAATAATGAAAAGTAATGGGCCTAAGTGACTCCCTTGCGGTACGCCGGAAGTACACTTAATCGTTTTTGAAAGCGAAGCTCCAATTTTTACTCGTTGAGTGCGACCAATGAGAAAAGATGAAATCCAGCGAAGAATTTCAGAATGAAACCCAAAACATTCTAGTTTCTCGAGAAGAATTGAATGTTGAACTGAGTCAAAGGCTTTACTAAAGTCGGTATATATGGCGTCGACCTGACTTTTTTCTCCAACACATTAATTGCATACGAAGAAAAAGAAGCCAAGTTCGTAACAGTGGAGCGACCAGATACGAACCCATGCTGAGCTTCAGATAAACATTCCTTCGTCAAAAACTCAAGTCTATTTTTCACGATACTTTCAAAAAGTTTGGGAATCGCTGAGAGTTTACAAATACCTCGATAATTCTAAACATTATTTTTTGAACCAGACTTATGGATAGGCACAAGAAATGACACCTTCCATGCATCTAAGAAATTTCCTTCGGATAGAGAACGGTTGAAGATGTTCAACAAAGGAGTACAAAGAGAGCTACTACAATATTTTAGTATTATGGCAGCTTAGTTGTAGTGAACCAATGTTTACACAACTACTGATAGTTCTTCGTACATTAGGAATCAAATTATGATTTGAGTAAACAGATTCAAAGAAGGTAGCGAAGAGGTCTAGGGTTGATTCAACATTAGACGATTCCACGTTTTTTGTAAAGCATGGAATTTGGAATTCCAACTGATTTTCGTTTAGAATTAATAAATTGCCAAAACGATTTACTATTCTGTTTAATATTGCATTCAATAGACATGATGTAACCTTTGTGAAGAAATTTACTAAGCCATATGAAATCTTTGCGCAATTTGCTAAAGTTCTCATAATGGTTTTGTGTGTTAAATTTCTTGAACATCTTATAAGCTTTATTTTTTAAATTCTTTAAATGAATAAATTGTTTATTATACCAAGGAGGCTTGGATAAAACCCTGGTCTTGGAGATTGGAACAAATCTAGCAAAGCCATCGCATAGTATTTCAACAAAGCGTTTGTACATGCAATCTAAATTCAAGATAAATATTTCATTAAACCAATCGATGTTATTTAAAAAATTATTAAGTTCAAAAAAATTGGTTTTCAAGAAGTTAAAACGATATTTATCGTGTATAACATTGGAATTTAAATAAGTATACATTTCAATTTCCATTAGTAGTTCTTTATGGTTTATAGACTCATTTAATAAAGAAAATGGAACTAGAGTAACAGTAGCTTTAAGTTCATCACAACAAACAAAAATTAAATCTAATATCTTTAAAAAAGAATTTTGGATTGAATTAATTTGATTTAAATTAAGCGAGTGAATAAAATCTATAAAATAATACTCATGAGCGTGTTTAATATTATTAGCAATAAGCATTTTATCAAATTCAGACCAAATCCAATTAATACCAGTTAGATTAAAGTCACCTAATACACAAAGCTTATCTGCAGAAGAACATAAGTTATTAACAAATTCAATATTACTCATGTGCTTTTCATAACAATCGAGTTTACTATTGGGGGGGACATAACTAACAACAAAATACATACGATCCTTGTTAAGAGCGTTTATGCTGATAGAGAATCCAACTTGTTCCACATCTGAGACTGGTAGGTTTAGTTTTTTTCCGCCAAGTGTAGTGCGGACTGCAATGATGATTCCACCTCCACGATCAGCAGCTACTTTGCATCGGTCAGATCGAAAAACATCATAAAGACGCTCATCAAATATTTTTTCATATGATATTTTAGGATACAGCCAAGTTTCAACTATGATGATGACATCGTAGTGCAGATGACAAGAATTGTTAAACAAGCTGGCAACTTTTGTTCTGATACCACTGGCATTGTGGAAATAAATCTGCAGAGTATCTTTACACGACGGCAAAACGGTTTCTACCTGTCTCAGTCCGCCGCCGTTCCCGATACGTTTTTTGACTCGGACTCATTTTTGGCTTTGAAAACAAAAGGTCTTATCTTGACACCATTTGGCCAGAAAGCCTTTTTTGCGAATTCGACAGGAACTCCAATTTTAAAGTTGACAAATTTAAACTTATACTCAGATTCGACAAGCTTAGTTAATTTGAAGCATAAGATTAGTGATGGATCAATCCCGAGGGAATTTGAAATAAAATCACGAATTTCCTCGGTTGTAGTTGAAAACAAAAAACATCCAATATGATACCATTTATAGTTCCTCGCAATTTTGAGGTCAGTACGACGGGAATTTGTTCCAACGATGACTTTTCTCTGCTTCGCAGATTGATAATCAATTTGGACCTCTTTACCCGTTGGTTGAGATAGGTTATAAACTATACTAGAAGTACTTGCGGCATTAACATTGAATACTTTATTAACAGCACCACCGACATCCAGATCAACGCACCGCGCTGAGTTGTTATCATTTCTTATTCGGGCAGTGATATGAGAAACAGCTGACTCCGTTTTGTCGATGTTATTATCAAAGGTAGCAGCGTTTGGCGAAGCAATCACACTCAGAGAGTTAACAGTAGTGTCATCTACACAATGTGAGAGCAAAGAACTCTCAGCATAAGCAACATCAGCAACAGAAGCAGCAACAGCAACCAATGACTCAGCATCATCACGAATTATGACGTCAGAGGAATTCCCCTTTACATAATTCCTCATATCAGCAGTAGGAACAGTAGTTGTTGGCGCCGGGGAACCCAGAGCGAGGTTGACAGTTCTTTTGTCTGCCGAAGACCTAGCTGCAGTAAGCGATGATGGGTCGTCGGCGACAGCAGTGAGATTCGGAGATGACGAAGATTTCTTTCTCTCTTTCCTGTTTGTTTTTAATGCACCGACGTTAGAACGAGAGCTAGTCGGAGTGCACTTGTTAGGCTTAGCGGAAAGACGAACAAGAGGAGAGGAAGAAGTAGCAGCACGACGATCAGCGGACACTTGCTTTGAAGGTTCAACGAACTTTGATTTTCTTTGAACACGAGTAGTATTGCGAATGTCTCGACTGGTATTCAAAGCGGGAAGATTAGCTATCGATGATAAACTTTTAGGTTTCGCAAAATCAAATGAAGAACCGATCGTTTTAATATCATTGATGTTCTTTTGCAAAAAACTAGAAAGGTCACTCATTTTTTGAATGCAAGTTAGCAGGGGACTATTTATGCAATTATCACATTTAAAGAAAATATAAGCATTTGACTTAATAACTTCAACGTCATTTTTATGAATAAAAGAACAATTAAGGTGTGTGTTTAAGCCACATACATCACACGATAAACTATCCTCCGTATCAGATATTAAATTAACACACTTATAGCACTTAGAGAGCATTATGACTATACAGCAAATCAATTCGCGTGTGTCATAGACGACAAGCAGACTAAGACTTTTGTGGAGTGCCATTAAAGATCGATGCTATGCGAACAAGCTAGGCACTCAAGAATAATATTGGTCAAGCTATTCGTAAAATAGGGATCGAGATCATCGAAAATGTATTGAAAAATTGGATTGACAGGATGGTCTACTGCTAAGCCAGCTGAGGCAGTCATTTGAATGAAATAATATTCCACACTTAATCAGAAGGTAGCATTTTATCGTTCTATCGCGCAATGGTGGATGTGGAAAATTAATTTCGTGTGTAAAAAAACATCCAATTTTGTATGATTTGGACTATAAAAACGTTAGGAAAAAGGATAAGGTCTGGAGTGCAATTGGTTTGGAGTTGGGGGAAAGTGGTAAGTTAACAGTTATCTTCTTTGTCCGCAAAAGCAAGCAACAATAACATTTCTTCTTCTTCGTCATGAGGTACTCATTTTTAAAAGATTGATGAAAACTTTTGAAGAACTAAAACTGACAAAAAACTGTGAAGACGACTATCGCTATCACGCTGGTGTGATTAGTTGTTTATCGCTACGGCGATAGTTATCGCAATCGCGATCGCCATCACGGCGGTGTGTGAAAGCCTTTACTCTTTTCAATAAATCAACAATCGTTAAAAAAATATTGAAAAGCGTTGTTATATAGCCTTTAAAAAGGAACCAACAGATGACCCACCCTAATAATGCATAACATATTATAAAACCCAACGTCTCTCTGTCTGTCTGTCCGTTAGTTCGCTGATAACTCAAAAACCACTGATCCGATTCAATTGCGTTTAGTTTATTAATATACTAGCTGTACCCGCGACTTCGTCCGCGTTGACCTAAAATTTCTTGCCGTTAAGCTTGACTCGCGAATACGTTGATGTGGCATAGCTTACAGATTATGTGATGTGAAGATTGTTTTTTGTTTTTTGTTTTTTTTTTTAAGAAAAGTGGAAAGCATCGAAAGCCTAAGTACGGGATTTCAACTCGAACTAAGACCACCTCTGCCAATACCTATTCCCTTTCCCTTTCCAGGCGTGTCAGCTCTACGTACATGCTTTTGGCAAAAATGCAAACTGCACTCCACTTTATTTATATCTCCCGTTGAGTATAGAACCGTGGTCACTGGAAGAACACATGCCCAACGTCTTCAACTGTGTCTTCCTACCACTCCCATCAACATCAAGGTCATGCGAGTTGTGATATCAAAACAGCGAACTTTACCAGGCAATCAATTCTATTTACCTGCCTCTACTGTGTCTGCGCAGCACGGGTTAAGTGGAGAGTCAGCGTTATTGAACCGATCGATTTGATTGGAAATAGCAATGTCCCGTTAAGACCCGTGTAACGTAGAAGTCTACTTCTCCATGCTTGTGCCTAATCCAAGTTTCAGTGATAAGGATAAGACGATATGTCCATCGACCTTTGGTTGACAGGTTCCAACTCTGCTGCCATTCTCTCAGGCTCCTTGTTGTTTCGTCGTGCGCTAGTTAACCTTCCTTGCAGGTCTATCACAAAATTGCGTCTTTTAAATTGAAAGGGCAAATTGTAAAGTGTTATAGGAATGGGAGGAATTAGTGCACTCTCTCATTTGGCCGTTCTGGTGAGAATTGTAGCCTTGATCACATTTCTGCGATGCACAGCCTGGTACTATTGCATAGTCTTGGAGCATGAAGGTTATGTATCAGCAAAACTGAGGCACCAGTTTATGAGACGGCACTCCGGATATCTCTAAGAAGTTTAAAAACCCTGCTATTTAGGTCGTAGCGTCGTTTGCGGACATGATCTACTTCATATTCTCGAAGCGTTGTCAGATGTACATACTTGAAGCAGAAAAAAATATAATACCTCGCCTCAATTGTAAAATCGCAGGATGACTCTGGAATAATACTCGCCAAAATTCGGCTAAGATCCTAAACTTGGGGTGTTTCAATGGGTCTTTAACAAAACCAAGCTGAAACTTACCCACCTCCTCATCACACTTTCATTATTTTCATGTCCTTACGAATTCCTCCCATAGCGGGGAACACCATGAGATCCATTCAAATTTCAAATACCTAACATAAAAAAAAAGATTAGTAATTTGCTCTTTATTTACATACCCTACGTCATTTTTTATTTCTGCAGTGGGATACTTCTTTTTTACCTACTCGAAAAACTAAATATCTGCTACACCACCATAAAAGCCGTTTCCCTGTGAATAACGAGTGAGTTCCGATCATTTAGATACAAAGATACACATACCCATCACAAATAAAAGAAAGCAACAAAAAAAGGAAAGAAAAGGAAAACGATGTGCCTGCGCAGGTCACTAAATGGATGTTTCCTAAAGAAATATGAATTTTAAGAAATACAAATTAAGAAATAAAAATGCGCTTCTCCCTGACATAGACTATCTACTCACGAAGTTTCATCAAAATCCGTCCAGCCGTTTAGGCGTTACGGAGGAACAAACATCCAAATATCCAAACATCCAAACATCTAAACATCCAAACATCCAAATATCCAAATTTTCTTATTTATAATATTAGTAGGATTCCCTGGACATGTTTTAGTATATATGCCAGTTCGATGTAGCTGGTACGTGGAGAGCTATGGTTACAATAACTGTTTCTCCAAAACCGCAAGATGTAGACAGACATTTTCCGAAATTTTAGGTCAATGTGACAGAAAGATGGCGAGCGGAGCCGTGCGAATCAGCTTATACACAATCAAATTTTAAGCAAACTTCAGAAGACTGTTCTGTCTCGTTGTGTTTAGAACATCTAAAAGCTACGCTAAAAACTGACTGAACGAAGGAGCACATCACTGCTGAGGGAAAAATGGAAAGACAAAATTGTACTGCCAAGAACTTCTTGGAAACAAATTTGACTGGGGAGTCAGTCCTGTACTTCCTACCTGGTATTGCGTTATGTCAAAGCGAAAATTATTTCCAATATACACCACAACGTGCTGGCGTTGTCCAGCACACTCTTTTAATAGCATTTCTTAAAATATCTCAGCATCCCCTGGACCGATTTTACTAAAAATCTAATCAAGTCTAAGTTTCATACTGACAAAAAAAAAACCAAAAAAAAAGATCTCCCGGCACCAGCCGCAAGAGATAGGTGGATTTCCTTTGTATGCAACTTTTAAGTAATATTAAAGTAATCCAAAATGACGAAATTATAACAAGTACCCATAAGCGAGTATACATTTTCAATTTCATCGAAATCGGAGCAATTTTAAAGAATTTCAAGATGGCGGATTCAAAATGGCGGAATTTTTTTTCCATAAAGATACTTATGATTTTTAGTATTTCTATACTAGTAAAAAGAAAAATAAACAAAAATTTAATGTGCAATTTGAAAAATTAAAATGGGCGTGACACGCCCCCCTCTCAACTGATCTCGCCCATCTACGAACTTAACCGAGCTATTTACCATATAAACAAGTGTAGAAAGTTTCATTCAATTCGGTTAAGAACTGCGGCCCCTATCGTGCGGACAAGAATCCGTTATATTGCATATATGTATATATATAAACATTTGAACGGACCATGGTTTTGGTGTTTACTATAAAGGTCGTGAAAAGTTGCATTCAAATTTTTTGAAAGTTCCGTCATGAGGACCTCTGCAATAGGTAGTACTTTTTCGAAATCCACCTAAAACCGCATGATAGTACGTTTCGCTCTCCAGATATCGAAGGCGATAAAAATTGACACACACACACACGCGCACACGGACATCACTTCGAAAATAGATGCAAATGATTTCTAGTGATTTGTGATGTGAACCTTTGTTAAAATCTCTAACTTTTTTTTTGCCGGTTGCAATACTTCCCCTATGGGGGTGGGAAGTAAAAACGAAGTAACACATGCAACTAAGCATATGTTAGATTCGCCTAGTTATCGGATTGTACCATTCTTCTTTTTCGTTCTCCAAGCGCTAAAATTTCTTATCCGGCGTTGTCTGATTGTCGACCTGCATGTGTAGTAGCATTTTAGTGTTCCCTTAACGGCATGGTCTTCGGGTGGCCGCATTATGTGCCCATAGTATTTTAAACAGTTTTATTGAAGTTTTCCGGTCAGAAACTTCCACCTAGAATATTATTTCGCACTTTATCGAGTTTAGTGACTTCGGATGACCACTTTAACATGCGTATTTCAGCTAAATACATGTAGCCATTGCTTTTGCATCTTCGAGGAGTAAGTACATGAGTGCTAGTTTGACTGCAAACAAATTTGCAGAACACTTAGCGCAGATAGAAAAGACATAGTTCCCTACAAAGTTTATGTCATGTATCTACTTCTGGCTTCACTTTACCGATATTAAGAACACATATTAATTTAAGCGTTTTGGAATAAAAGTTTCGGTAAAGTAAGTAAGATAGGTGTGATGGACAGAAGAAGTACATTGAGGGCATCCGGCCAAGACTTCAATTAGCCCCCTAGAGCCGATTTGTAAACCACGACTCACGTGATCTGGTTGTTGATAGTGTAAATATGTAATGTAGTACAGGGGTATTACAGATTTTTGAGTTTAACCAGTTAAAGTCAGAAAACGGATTAAATCTGCAACTGTATTTTTCGAGATTTCTGTTAGATAGGATGAAGCTTGTGTAATGTGCAAAAGTCTGGCTTTGGCCAGTGCCAGAAATCCGAGCATGAAGTGGAATGTAATGTAGATAGCTTTGGTAAACTTAGGGGTGAATTAGATGTTGAGTCTAAAGCTCTTTTCTAACTGGCTTCTGGCACTATAGATAGTATAGATCGCAGTACCACCTACTTTAAAAGTAAAGTTGAATTAAAAATAAATTAAACAATTTAAAGCTCGATGGCCAAATATGTTTAAGAAAGAATGCTGACTAAGAAATGCTACTATCAGAAAAATTAGAACATACGTAATATGTAAATATTTTAGGACTCTTGTATCTAGTCATGAAAAATTATTTGTAAAGGTGAAAAGCGTTCGTATTCGTACACTGGTTACTGGTTACTGAAATAAGTATATAATCCAATTGCGCTGAACTGTTTTGTGCCTGCGATACATAGTTATACACCGATATGTACAGTTGTTAAAGCACACACTTAAAGATGATTGGGGTAGAACTAAACGACTGCACTTTTGTTGCCTGGAAGTGTGGAGTCTGCTGCGTGCTACAATCTACCCCTCTCAACTAGTATCGGTATCGTTAACAATGATTACGTGACGTACACGGAACGACATAAACGAATAACGTCACATAAATTGAGACTGACATTGATTCTCACCACTGGCATTAGACAACGTCAAGCATGAAAAAACCGTCGTTTATCTTTTTCTGCGTGATGCTTGATGTTAGGAGTTCTTTTTTCCTCATGATGTTATTTTTGGCCCCCTAAATTTACAATTTGAAGCGATAAATTTGATTTGACAATTTCATTAGAAGATTGAAGTATACATGAGCCTCTGAACCTGTTTATGGTTAATGGAATGCTATACACAAAGCATGTGCATGCATACGTATTGAACGGGGTCATCTGATACTTTAAGTGGCTTTTTTAGGAAGGGTGCGATAGAAATAAATAGGTTAAGAACATTTATTTAACATATTTATACATATCTATTTATTTCTTACACACCAAACATGGTTACAAAAAATAAAATTTAATAGAGAGAGATAGATTTCTTTATTTCGTATTAAGATTTTTACATGCTATAGTAATCGTACAGCGTAAGGTACAGAGATTTGATACATTTATATCTTTCTTCTGAAAAATGATTGCTACAGTATAGACACATTAAATATTTCATATATGAACATAGATTTTGAAGGAAAATACGATGAAAAACCTTCAATATAAGCAAAAAAGAAAAAAAAAAGAAGAGAAGTATACATATAAATAACTAAAAAATTATTAAAAAAACAAAACACAATATGAACGAGAAGTAAATAAATGAATAAATAAATAGATAAATAAATAAGTAAATAAATAAATAAATACATAAATAAATGAATAAATAAGTAAATAAATAATAAAAAAGAAATAAATAAATAAATAAATAAATAAAGATGAATAAATAATAGGTAAATAAGTATATATACATATAAACAAACTAACAAGAAGAATAGATGAATAGGTTTTAATAAATAAATAAAATATATATAAGGACAAATAAGTACAGAAATAATAGTTTAAATAGCTTTAGTTGCTATTTGTCTCAAATAGGGCATTGACAAGGCGATTGTCAGCAAAAGCGCAGGAATTGATAAACTTATTTGTTTGTTTTACTATTTTCGAAGATATCGGTTCAACACCCGCTTTTTTGTGAAGGTGAGAAGTGGGATAATCCCACGCTAGATTTAACATAAGTTTTAGAACTTTGTTTTGTGCTACTTGAAGTTTTTTTAGGTGACATTTTGCTGATTTTCCCCATACTGGACAGCCATAAAGAAGTACTGCTTGGAAAATAACTTTCATTATTATTATTTTATTTGGTAGAGATAAAGAAGATTTTCTGTTAATGAATGGGTAAAGCATTTTCGTTGCGATTTTTACTTTATTAACAGTCTGTCTGATATGTTCCTGAAATGTCAGCTTACTGTCAAGGTAAATACCTAGGTATTTAATGGAATATTTAGATTCCAGATCGACTCCATTTACCTGTAAGCTAGAAGCGGGAAGAAAGCAAGCTTTTCTTTTTCGTGTGAAAAAGATCGCTTGCAATTTGTCCACATTTAGCCTAATATTCCATTTAGTGAGGTACTTTAGCAAAATTTCCATCGCATTTTTCAGATTGTTCTCAATATTAAGAGCAAGCTCATGAGATGAAAATACAGCCGTATCATCAGCAAAAATTGCTGCTTCACACCCCGGTAATTCAGGAAAATCGGACGTGTACAGGTTGTAAAGTAAAGGCGCCAAGACTGAGCCTTGAGGTACTCCCGACTTGTATTGTATTAAATTAGACACACCACTGTTGACATGCACTTCAAAACATCGATCAGACAGAAAACTTAGAACTATATTGCACAGATAGGGTGGGAAATTGAGGTTGGTCATTTTGAAGATCAAACCATTATGCCAGACTGAGTCGAAAGCCTTTTCTATATCGACTAAAATCATGCCAGTTGATTTTCCTACTAACCGATTACTTCTTACATGATTGCAAATCCTCATTACTTGATGGGAAGTGCTATGGAAGCGCCTAAACCCAAATTGTTCATCGGGAAGAATCTTATTATCTTCAGTAAATTTATTGATTTTTTCTTTAAGAATCCTCTCATAAATTTTGCTCAAATTACTAAGTAGACTGATTGGTCGGTAATTATTTGGATCGTCTGAGGGCTTGCCCGCTTTTAATATCGGTGTCACTTTTGCAAGCTTCCACTTTAGTGGAAAATATTGCAATTTTAGACAGGCGTTCATAACGTAAGTTAACATTTTGACACCGATTTTAGGTAGCTCCTTGATGTAAACATTTCTTATTCGATCTAGCCCTCCAGATTTTCTAGTTACTAAATTTTTAATGAAGAACTCGATATCATCTTCACATACATAGGCATCTACTGGTAAATCTATTTCTAAAGATCTGAGCGTTTGAACCGTGCTATCTACCAATGAAACCGTATGCATATCACTCAAATTTTGTGAAATGTTATGATTACGCTCAAAAGTGTGAGCAAGAACATTTGCTTTCTCGATGTCTGTAAAGAAGATATTTGATGTGTTCCTGAGGCATGGTACACGTCTACTTTTGTTTCGAACTATTTTGACTACGTTCCACATAGGCTTCGCGTTAAAGTCTAAATTTTTAAGTTTTTTGTTCCAGGACTCATTTCGCCAAAACGCGATTTCTTCTTCAATGAGCTTACTGAAGTACTTAACTTCATTCCTGAAGACTTCTATTCTGTACCTCTGCCAATTCCTTCTGTACATGTTTCTTATCTTAATGAGATTTAATATATGTGCTGGAAGCTTAGTAGAAAAGTTCTTCTTAGCTACTTTTGGTATGCTTTCATCAGCTGCATCAAGGATATGTTTTGTGAAATCATCCACGAGAGAGTCAACATCCTGTTTACATGTTATAAGATCTAGATTAGTATCAAAATGCCTAAGCTTTTGGTTTATTCTAGATCTATAATGAGTCCAATTGGCATTTTTTAGATCTTGGATATATCGAACATGCTCTACTCCAGACCAAAGAAGCTTGCAGAATACCGGGTTGTGATCCGAATTTAATTCGTTAAATGTGATAGGTTGAGTCACATAATTAGGACAGTTTGTAACAAAGATATCTAGCACAGATGGACGACCACGTGAGCCAGCAGGTACATAAGTTGGATGACACGGAAACAAAATGGATATCGGTAACACAACAGAAAGATTTGATAACAAATTACCCCAGGCATTGGCTCGAAGGCAACCCCAATCCTTGTGTCTACAGTTTAGATCACCACCAATTAAATAATCATTATTCATAGAGAACATTTTTCGCAAATCGCTTCTCAGGCTAGTCTTATTAAGCAACGAAACCGTGCTACCAGGGAAGTAAACACAGAAAACTTTAATTGTTTTTTGGTTACTTAGTTTCACCTCGATACCTAAGTTTTGTACCAACTGTGTTTTAATAATTGGTAGAAGCGAGTGTTGAACCGATGTTCTTACGAAGATAGCTATGCCACCACCAATTCCAACAGTTCTATCAACTCTGTAACATTTATAGTTCGGTGTAGACAAACGATAATCTTGATTAAGCCAAGTTTCAGTTATTAAAGCTATGTGGATGTTTTTTGCATTCAAAAAGTTTATGAACTCCACGCATTTGTGTCGAATTCCCCTAGCATTCCATGTTATAATATTTAAATTACTATCTATCATATTACTTGTCATCATTACAATATAGAAATTTTGTTGCTAACTGTGCGATTACTTGAAACTGATCTGACTTAGATTTACATGTTGATAGTTTGGATATCATTTCCAGCACTAAACTATTTAATTCTTCCATACTGAAAAGATTGTCGTTGCTGCCGATCAAACCTCTTGTTTGGCGTGTATCAGTCCCACATGATGTGTTTGGTGGTTGTAAACTGCTGCTGGCATCTGGTTGAAAAGTTCTTCTCTCACTCGGTTGTCTCAGGTGGGGAAGAGCGGGGAAATCTGTCATTGATGACAAATTCACATGCATATTATGCACCGGTGCAGAAGATGAAGGAGCTTGCACTGACAAGAAAGCTTTTTTCGCGTGTTGGCGAGATTGGTTTTTTCGATTGAGCATGTTGCTCTTAAGCTCTAGGTACTTCGCTCTGCTTAAGCAAGTGGCATCGTTTGCTTTATGATCTCCATTACAGTTGGCACATTTGAGTGTGGTATTATTCTTGCACTCAATGGTCTTGTGCGTGCCTGCACAAATTCCACAATAAGTTTTTATGTGGCAATGACGTTCGCCGTGCCCGAACATCTGACAATTAAAGCACTGCGTCGGTTTACCTTTTAACTTTCGTTGAAAGCTCCAGTTAACTTGAGTATGGAGAATTGATCGGTAGCACTTTTTCAGTTCATTTAATTTTATTGATCCATTTTCTAGGGAAATTATGTAAAAAGTATCACTATATCTTTCGAAGTTCTTTGTGACTTTTTTAACTTCGGTACACTTTAGACCGCGTTCAATCAGTTCCGACTTTAATAATTCCACTTCGATATTGTCTAGACCAAACAACACAACTTTGAAAGCTTTTTCGTTTTTCGCACCATGGGCGAAAAACTGACAATTCTTTTCTTTAAGAGAACGGATGACAGAGTCATATGAATCCATTGTTTCACATAAGATTTTAATACCGATTGATATCTTTTTGATTGAGTAAGTAGAAATGTTTAATGTTTTCATTAAAGTATGCACAAAGTCACTCGTTTTTTGAAGGAGTTTTATTGGAGGCACATACACTTTTTTAATATGATGATCAGTAGGCGAGATAATTTCGTCCATAACTTCCACATCACTGTCAGGCAGACATTGTAGGGGACTCCAAAAATTTGACCTTGGGTCATTTTTACTCAAATTACCGCCACTCATGTTGCGAAGTTTTTTATCCAAGGGATTTGCAAATCCCTCGGATTTCGGGGATCTAGCGCGTTTTGGAATTTTGAGATGTATTTACGAAGGTAAGACGAGAGATAGCCGGTTTGATAAGTCATGCGCGGACAAAAGCTCCTCAACGACTGATAAAATTTAATAATATATCATTTAGATCATTTATAAAATTAAAATCATTCAAAATCATGGACCGTGATAGACAAATATATTCAGTGGCAAGACAGCAATAAGCATCATTCTTCGAATTCGCATCATTTTATTTTTAAGAATATATAGGCAAAGAAACCTTCTTTGCAAACCAAAATGTAAAATCTTGATCATCGTGAACATTATTTTTTACCTTTCTGCAAAAGTGTTTTCTTTTTTGTTGAGTCAAGAATCAAGTTTAAAAGAAATTAAAACTACCATACACTAGATGTCATATTTTATTAAAACAAGTATCTACGGTTAATTAGCGGAATAACTATTCTAGACAATAAAGACAATACACCTTATCCTAAGTGATATACATATACATGTATATACAAAATTTAAAATAAATAAAAATTAAAGTACATACATCCATTAGTATATGTGTGCAAGTCTTGAATATGCCTGTTGAGGGTAATAAATTGTTTTCTATTCCCTGAATTATATTCTAATATGTGCATAATTTGATTAAAATGGAAAATGTACATCCCCAGTATGCCCCTATATTCGTAACATTGCAGTTGTGCAGTTTGTAAAGCCACACAAAACTGCAATGGGATAAACCCTTCAAACCACTACACACAAAGTCAGTGCCCAAACATGCACAAAGGAATTTTGATCTTATATGCTGGTCGCTGGGGTTAGATTTGGAAATATAGCCCAACCATAATTTTGCCGCAGACTAAGCCTTATAAATGGTCAACAACATCCATGTACGAGTCACTAGATTGCAAGTGAATGGACGACGTACCTTTCTTTTGCCACAAGTCTAACCGTATTAGATTCCAGGGCACTCGCTTTTTGAGATAAGGCAAAATGTTTTTGTCGGTGGGTTCAGATGAGCTATTGTATTCCTTACATTGTGCACAATAACATAAATTACGGCCCGATCACAAGAGGTGGTTTTTGTTAATAAAAGCGGAAGTACCCCAAGAGATTGAATGAATAGACGATGATGTGCAATATAACCATGTAACATATGTACATATTTATACATTTGTATGTACTTATCACTGCATTTATGTGCCAATTGAAAAATGTGCGTACAATATTGCAACTGTATATATACGTGCATATACTTGTATATGAATATGATGCTGCTTTATGACGTCGTTGAGAGCACTGAGGAGCGCCTCCGGTTCAGTAGATCGGTATCGGAGCGCGATGTAAGGGATGTTGGACGGCAGCACCAGACTTTCTGGTGGCTGTCTGAAAGAGAGGGAACTCCCTTGTCGAACCCTCTCGATACGGGTTAGCCCATAGATGGGCAAGCTGGCCATGGCCGGCTTACATAGTTTTAGATTGAGTAGGGTATTTTAGGGTAGTTTTAAGAAAACAAAACACAGCACAAAAATCAAAAAAAAAAATTATAACAAATCAAAAAATTACAAAAAAAAACATTTTATAAAACATCAAAAAATTACAAAAAAACAAAAACAAAACACAGCCCAAAATCCAAAAAAAAAAAACAATAAAAATACAAAAATACAAAAAAAGTACGTATTTAATTACGTAATTAGGTAAGATATGTTAAGGTTTATTTTGCAGTAGTTTTAAGTTTATAATTTAACTAGCAGACCCGTGCTCGCGTTGCTTCGCGAAATTTATAGAAAAACTTTTTTTTGACATAATATTAAAACAAAAAAATATTAAACATGACCCGAAAGAAGCTCAGCTTTAATTTCCGGCCACTCTGGATTGCATGTCATAAGCTTTATTCAATGAGAAAAAATGCAAGGCAGAGCAGCACAAATTTGTAAAAATTATAAGATCAAGTTAGTACAGAAAAGTACAATCAAAGTCATATGTTACTTGTCAAATATATGTCTTTCATCGATTGCATTTGAATAGTAATAATTGAGATTCAAAAGATGTTATCAGATTGGGGGTGCATTATACCACTACAGATTGTTTTTTTCTAATTATATGTTGATTTTGTCCATTTTAAACAACATAAAATCGAATCCATTGACAAATATTACTTTTAAAAAAATCTATTTTGCAATCACAGCTGATTATGACATTTTTCACAAATCTGTTCCACCTCAAGAGTAGGTGCAGAAAATCTGTACAGGGCAGACCCATCGAACGCAAAGCAGAGCATGAGCTGGACTGAAACTGTTCTCATTGAACACGAAAACCTGTCCAGCTCATGAGCTGGACTGACCTGGACAGCCTCATTAAACAAAGCTATAGTGATGAAGAGATCTGACCGACCATGTTTTCTGATGTATGTCATTGCGTCCTGAAAATACATTGGTGATCCAGTGAACGTAGATGGCAAAATTATATGTTGCCCGAGGATTATCATTATCATTGCTTACAGCGTCTTTGAGATCAATTTTATTATTATCAGCTTTCAGAGTCTGCTGATGAGTTATTTCGAAAAAAAAGCCTTTCTGTTATCATTTAAGCTGCTATATCCACCACAAACTGCACAAAAGCTTACGAAATAAAAGCAAAAAGTTTGTCTGGTTGTTCCTTACCATCAATCTATAAGCGTAAAATTCCCTGCAAGATACAGTTTTATTTGAATTTATTTGGCCGGTTGCAGTTAAAATTTGCGGAATCCCTATGCAATAACCGGCCTCACCGCAAATGAACATTAATGAGTATTGGAGTGGGTCATTTGATTGATGGAGCTCCGAAATACGGTGTAAGTGTCCACCTCTTCTATGTAAAACAATATCTCGGGGACACTTATCATCTTCTAAAAATAACACGGCAATTTCATTTGCTGTTGAAGAATTAAATCGGTCACGATGTTCATTTGCAGGTTTGTGGCCAGCCTTAATAATAACTTTGAAGTCTGACAAATTTGGAGGCGAATATTCCAATGTGGTCTTGAAAATGGACTTTATTTTGACTATTTAGGAGACCTTGAAGTATTTCTATGATCTCTCGTTTGAGATTAGGAGCCATGTTTTGTCGCAAAGAGATCTAATCCGCTTCTGAAATGAAGTATATTTGGAGGAAGCTTGGATTGCTTGTTTGGGGGAGCAAGCTTCCGATGAGGTGGTATATTCGCCCTTGTACTTTAAAAGTCGGCATGAAGTTTCCTTCCTTTATCCGTTTTCCACCAACAGATGTCATTTGGAAAAGTGTATTATAAAACCTCACATTATCAAGGAAATGTTTGGATTGGGGATAAGATCCAATTAGCATACTTCGTAAAGGCCCAGATAGTTCGGCTGTAGGTGGCAGCTTTATTGTACTATTAGAGCAGCACATGCTACTTAATTCCTCAGCAAGGTTTTTTGCTTTACAAAATGTGCAAACGTTGTCCATTTTACCTATTTCTGTTGTTTTGTTATTTATGTAGGGAAACAGTGGTGTGTAATTAAAGGCTGCCTTATTGCCCAACAACTGATTCACATTTGAAGTGCTAGTACTTGCTGTTGCTGTATTTTGATCCCCATTTCCATGAATTCTTCTCCAATAATCTCGTTGATCATTTGATTTTTCCTTTTTTCTGTGAAGGCTGTTCATTTGAATGTTGTAAAGATTTCGTTTTGGCATTACGGGATTTCTCTGACAAATTTATCTTTCTTTTGATCATTATGTTTTCCTTATGATAAAAAAGAAAGCAAACAAATCTGGACTATATTTTCTGTATATTTTGTATAATAAACAAAAAGTAGGAAAATCAACCTTCAAATAAAGTAAGTTAAAAAACATTTTCTTATCGTTGTCTTTTTTTTTTGTATTTTTTACGTAATTCAAAAAGATATTTTTTTTTTTTTTTTAAATTGGGAACAGTTTTATAAAGCTACTCCGATTGTATCGAAAACTGTGTAAAATATAAATAAAATCTGAGTAACTATCTTGCATTAACTTAAAAACCAAAAAATGTGACTGGGGAGCCATTCCTGTACTTCCCACCCCATATTGTGTTATATCACAGCGAAAATTGTTTCCGACTCACACCACAACATGCCTGCGTTCCAATTTTACCCAAAATATAACCAGATCTAAGTAGGTATCGTGCCGACAAATAAAATCAAAAAAACCGCATGATGGTACGTTGTTCTGTCATCCAGATATCGAAGGAGAAAAAATTGTCAGAAACACACGCTAATTCACACACGCACACACACAGGCATCAATTCGAAAATAGGCGCAAATGATTTCTAGTGTATCGTCAAGTGCAGCTTTGTTAAAATCTCTGGCCGATTGCAATATTTACTTCCCCTTTGAAGGTGGGAAGTAAAAATATGATCCACATAACATACTCTTCATGATCATACAGTGTATGAATGGGAATGGAAGGAAGAGAGCATGCGAGAACGACGGAACGATGATGAAATGGAACAAAGCAGCAACCTCGTTATCGTGATTGAATCGATATCAGCGATATAAACAAATAACAATAATAGATTTATTGAAAATACTTATTTATTTATTTCTCAGCAAGTAGGTATAATTAAGAAAAGATGAAGGGCTTAAAATTTGCGTAGGCATATTGACTTTATAGAAAAAAAATTGTTTTTACAAATTTTTAAATTGATCTAAAGTAAGGAGTGAATATGTTGGTCAACCTCTTTAAAATTAGTATGAAAAAAGTATAAATGTTAAATTTTCCTGTAAACAAAAAACATTTAAATAAAAATAAG
This sequence comes from Criorhina ranunculi, assembly GCA_951813785.1. Taxonomy (NCBI): domain Eukaryota; kingdom Metazoa; phylum Arthropoda; class Insecta; order Diptera; family Syrphidae; genus Criorhina; species Criorhina ranunculi. The sequence goes on along the minus strand of OX638382.1, from coordinate 19,602,792 downwards.
TAGCCTAACTGGATTTCGTAAAAATAAAGAATATTATAAATTTTATTTCACGTTGATCGGTTCAGTAGTTGCTGAGATTACCGGGGCCAAAGTTTTTTAATGTTGCCTCTTTATATAATAGTAATGATTTACATTTAAGAAAAATAAAAAGAGTCCTGCTACTAAGTTTTTTTTTGAAAAAAACATTTTCTTAGTTTTTTTTCAATAGTTAAGTCCTTAGGTTGTTTAAGTAAATTCAGTTAGGTTACGTCGAAAGACATAGAATAAGTATTTAGTTTAGCTTAGAATGCCCGTGAAGGGCTAGTAAGTTAGAGTTACATAGTTAAGTTAATTAAGCTAGTTTTAAGCGTTTTTTGTCTAGCATGTAAGAGTTAATGAATTAATAATAATAAAAGTGCATTTAAAACGAAACGAAACGAAACGATGATGCTGCTTTATTAACCCCAGAAAGATAGTCTTATTTTATAGTGCTGAAAAGATAAACATGCGATCGAGAGGCGCACAATTTTAAAAACCTATTTATTTTACAAACTTAAATAAATATATATTACTAGATGACCCCGTGAATTTCGTACCACCTTAAATTGATTTGATTTTAACCCTTCAAAAGCGATTATGAATCCCAATAAACCTTCCAACTCCAATTCATTGAGATCGGTTTGAGTTTCGTTTGGTGATTAAATGAAACTCGTTCGTAATTCAAATGAATTCAATTTACTTGCATGGAAAAGACATAAGGTTACAAAAAAAAAAAAACAAATACAAATATTTGGCGTTGGCAACAAAAATGTTGTGCGTGTTATATCATATTTTTTTCGCACGAATGAAAGGGACCTACAGTTTTTTTGCCAACTCCGAATGACGGCGGTTTGAGAAGCTTTTCATGACAGATTATACTCTTGCAGGTTTGTCAGGCCTGCAAAAAAAAAACGTTTGGTGCTTTTTGAGAATCGAGTCTGTATCCTCTCGCTTAGCAGTCCAACGCACTATCCACTAAGCCACGGCGACCAACACATGAAGTAACCATTCAATGCAAAGCTTTGTGGTAAACTAAGTTTTTCGTTTTGTTTTCTGGCGCGTAAACAAACGACCCAAACCAAACCGCAAGATCCATTCAAACATGGCTTAGGGAGAATCAAATTAATGTGTTGAGTTGGCCCCCACAGAGTCCGGATCTGAATCCCATTGAAAGCCTATGGAACGATGTAGATAAGGTATTAAAACTGAAAAAAAATGGGAATTTGGATGCCAAAAATTGGTAGAAAGTATGCCGAAAAGACTTATAGCAGTTTTGAATAATAAAGGCTACCCTACAAAGTAGTAAATTAAAATAAATTAGAAGTGTTAATATTGGTCAAATATTTTAAGATTTATTTCCTTATAAAGTATGTTTGTGCTATTTTTATTTCCCACCAGATATATGTATGCAGATGTGCAAAACATAATAATTTGACAAGAAAATCTGTATTTCATGAATTTATAAATATTAAAAATCGCATCTCTTCGTTTTAATACGGTTACAAATTTTGTCATTGCTGCGCAAAAGTAATACCTCTAATGGAAATATAAAAACTCACACCATCATGCCAGATAAAATATTGCAACACTTACGACGAACAAATGTAAGACTAAATGAGTTCACATTAAAATGACAAACGGCTTAGAAAGAACATCGTTCGCCTTCCATTTTTAATATGAGATGCTTTCGTAATATAATATTTCCTTGACTACGTCAAACTTTATTCAGGTTTTGTGTTTTTCTATTTTTGTGCAAAAAGGAAGCATAGTACACATGCTTGTGTACCTAGAATGCTTCTAAAAATCATATAGTTTTAATAGATTTTAATTTACAATTATGTATTCTCACCCAAATTTGGCGTTGCCGACGTTGTCGTTTTCCAAAATTAGGAACCAATTTATCTTTTCAGAAAAACGCCGCCGCACCAAATATTGACGTAGATGGAAATGTGCCTCGTCAATCATTCAATTAACAGTTTTCAGTTTTAAAGTAGCATGAGATGACTTACTGAGGAGCATGCATCAAATAATGCGTAAAATATAGTCTAACGAAAACATGCCCGACGAATGGAACCTCGGCATGGTTTCCCCGATCTTCAAGAAAAGAAATCCTCTAAACTGCGCCAACTAATGATATCCTCAATATCATCTACAAGATCATATCTGTCAACAACCTTGTTGATGATTATCAGTGTGTAGATGCCAAGTGTTATTACTGGTACTGCACATCAATTGTGCTTGTTGTACATTCAGTCCAGTCCAGTCCAGTCCAGTCGATATCCAAGTGGGCTCACCTTTTTTTTTTTTTTTATAAAAAGGATTCTTCAAAATCCCCAACGGATTACTGTGGTCTTATTTCTTCTGCCTCGACTTACACATAAAAAATGTTGCACTATGCTGCGTAGTCAGACTCAAAGAATTTGGGTGCTGAGCTGCATGGCCCACGGTCACAGCAACATTTTGGACTCGTTACCAAACTTCAAAAAAAACTTCCAAGTAGGTTTCCCAACAGAGCTTAGTTGAAGAAAGACGAAGTAGTAAAGGACTTCGACACGGTTATCTACACCGACGGATCAACGATGAACTGTCGTGTGACGGTGTCTACTCGGAATCACTCAAATATCAGTATCGTACCGCTTACCGTTTTCCAGACGGAACTACTGCTAATCCGAGAGGCTTGCACGTAACTCGGGCGTGACACAATGCATAAGCATTGCTATCCTCATAAGCAGCCAAGCGGCTATCAAAGCTATTGACTCAGCAACCATATCCTCCAAACCAGTGCAAGAGTGTCGGAACGAGCTTGCCCGCTTGGGTGAGCGCTTCAGGGTCACACTGCTCTGGGTTCCAGACCATATTGAAATAAAAGGAAACGAGCGTGCAGATGAACTAGCCGGGCAGGGCTTAGCTCTTCACTGCTCATTCGCGGAAAGGATCCACATCGCGCTAGGAGTGGTTAAAGGAAAAATCCACTCACACTTTCTGCAGAAGGGCAACTTCCACTTGAGGCGGTTAACCAACTACACCATATCAAGGTAGATATGGCCGACCTACGATAACAGTAGAACAAAAGACCTACTAAACAGAACCCGTTTAGATATCGCTAGAATCACGCCAATAATCACGGGGCATTGCCCAAATTGGAGACTATGCGGCTAAACTAGGCCATACAACCCCCACTACCGCAGTTGCGGGAACTAAAATGAGAAGGAAACTCTCTTTCATTTCCTCTGCAAATGACCGAAATAAGCAAAAATCAGACTGCGTGCACTAATCCAACCATTCTAAGATGACCTTAATGACATCTTGGGTAAAGAGATACGAGATCAAATCCGTTCTCTAGCTCACAGGCTGGATCTAGGCACCGACTATATCACATCCTTTACAGCTCATATCATCAACCAGGTCACATGAGTCATGGTAACAAAAAGGCACACTATACTGCTGCTTGGTGTCATGTTGAACCGCGGCCTCTACCTACCTGAATCCCGGGAACACTCGAACTCGTTTCGGTCCATTATACTCCCAGGCAGAAACCCCTTTTTTGGTGTAGTGATTTGAGAACTTCAGATTTTGTACCTTGGTTTTTTTTTTTTTTTTTTGGCTCTTGCTGTTCGCCGACCGGGCCCAAACCTGCACAGGTCGGGTCACAAACGAACACACTACCTATTACTCCATCGCCACCAATTTGCAAGAGCGAGTGTTAACCAGCAGACAAAAATAGCAGCACTATAACTGGGATAGTGAATTGATTCCACAGATGAAACCAATGGTGCAGAAAATATCCTTAAACGAAAAAACGATCATATCTGGATTGTTCCGAAATATTCCAAAACTTTATCAGGGTCTTGGTAAAAGATGACATTCATCCACTTTGTTGTTGTTGTCGATTCTATTAACGGTGAGCTTAGAGATCTATTAATGAGGAACTCTGCATTTTATATTTTACCAAAAAGCAATTACAAGGATCGCTTTGAAAGTAAAAGATTGTTTAGCTAATCTTCTTACGTATATTTCCAGTTCTTCTTCGCACAAGGCCGATATTTCATTATATAGCATACAGGGTACTCTATACAAGACCTTAATCATTCTAGTCCTGCTCTATGGCGCTGAAGCATGGACTTTATCAAAGGCGGATGAAGATACCCTTGGTCGCTTCGAGCGAAAAATTCTTCGTAAGATATTCGGTCCTTTGTGCTTTAACGGGTTATGGAGGAGGAGGTTCAACGACGAATTATACGAGCTGTACAGCAACATCGACCTAGTAAAAAAACTACGCATTGGTCGTTCAAGATGGCAAGGACATGTAGAGCGAATGGAGTCTTCGGCCCGAAGAGTCTTCGAATCCAACCCGGAGGGACAACGCAGTAGAGGAAGACCTCGCTAAGGTGGTCAAGTTACTAAATACTTAGATGGCGCAACAATTCGGGGTACCCAAGTCTTAATCAACAAACCGTTAAAGTTAAGTCTTTAATTAATTGCGTTCTATGGCTCACTCCTAGTTGGTTGAGGTTCCCTTCTACTCCTTTGCCCCAAGTAAAGTGAGGTTTTTTTTTTTTTTTTATTGGGCTGGTTAGATTCGAACACTTTGTGGGGCGGAGCGTTGAAGCTTATTGCGCCGTTAAATCTCCTCCTCCAAAGCGCGTCAACAAAAACGAAATGAAGAATTTGTCTTGGATTTTTTCCAGGATCAGCCGAAGTGAACAGCACTTCTTGGAGACACACTGGTGCTTATATTCATAGTTGGCGCTGTGTGGGGGTGAACTTTCTTGTGGATCGGGCAAGGAAAGGTAAGATTAGGTTGAAGTGGGTGCCATCTATTGTCAGTACACTTAGACCAGGGTATGTTCGTTGTGATACCACAATGTATGTTTTGTGGGGATTTGCACCCAAACCACACCGAGCTGTCCATCTTACTAGCTTATTTAAAGCTCCTTGGAGGAGTTCTTTTTGGGTTTTCAGGTGCTTTCCTGAAACTGCTTAGGCCACGTCATCCTCATAACCGATCGGGCAAACGACACTGAGACTTCATTTATCTGACACACATTTCTCTAAACAGATTTTAAAACTGAGTTAGTGTATAATATAGAGATAGACCATCAGTTCTAGTAGCCTTGTTTGGTTTTAGCATATGTGGAGGTATTCCTACTTCATTATTATCACATGGATGGCTGTTATCCTCTAGATTGAATGGTTCATTCTGCTCGACAGCAAAATGTTGACGTTGACGTTATACCGTCGCAGCATCGACTAGAGCCTTACTACAAGATTGCCCTCTTCACCTCTGTAGATTCCTTTAATTTTGGTAAAACTTCACGTTTTCTTTCTTTTATTTTGATGAAGTCGATGTTCTCTAGCCTTTTTTCGTGGGCTGCATGGACTTTCCGGCATTCTTTGATGGTGGCTTCAAATGTTCAGACATCGCAAAAGCTGGAGGCGTTCGTCGCATCGATCGCAATGTGATTAATTTGATTGACTCTCATGTCCTCTTGAGATTAATAATATGAAACCGTGATGTATGGTCCCGCAGCAGAGCCAATTAACCTAAGTCCATTTCAAAAGATTGTACTGTATATTACAGAGCTGTAAAAGAATGCAATCATTTTGGCATTTAATTCATTTGACTTCACTGAGATATATTCCAATTCAATGACTTAAATAATGACATAAATCACCATTCACTTTGAAGTCATGATTCTCGACTACTCATTTTCTCCAATCGTTATCTTAAAGTCAAAATGAATGCATTCATTTTGATTGCCCTGCATTCATTGAAGTCACCAGCATTCATTGAAGTCATCCGGTCCGGTCCGGTCTGTTTGGGTTGCTTAGCGATCCCCCAAAGGAAACCAAAGACTTCAATGACTTCCAATGACTTCAATGCCTTCAGATGAGTTCAATTAATGCTACAGACTTCAAAGTGACTTCAATGAATGCAAAGCAATCAAATTGAATGCATTCGTTTTGACTTCAAGATTATGATTGGAGAAAATGATTGGTAAATTATGAATTCAAAATGAATGGTGATGTATGTTTTTGAAGTTGAAGTCATTGAATTGAAACAAATCCACATGAATTCTAACTATGACTTCAACTTAACTATGACATTGCATTCTGCAATGATTGCATTCTTTTACAGCCCTGCTGTGTAGGCTGTGTTAATCAATTGCATCCTTCTAAGATATCCTTCTTTCCTATTTTGGGTTATTGCAAACTTGATGCAATCATTTTAAAATATAAATACGCGGAGTACGCGTATAAGCCCATCTAAACCCTCTTATGAAGCGACAACACCGTTTTGATAAATTATTTTGTACGCATTTTTCCTAAATGCTTTTTAACCACTAAATAAATAGAAAAACCACTTACCGTTAAAGTGGCACAGAGATGTTCTGCTAAGCAAGGAATACATATTGTCAATTATGTGACTAGTCAGTTTGCTTATGTCAATTTATTTTTGATACCCTTCACTGAAAGTCATTGTACGCATAGCCAGGACTAGTTCTTAAATTGAATTATTTGCACATATCCATCCCCTTGTACAAACAACTTGATACCGAATAGTTTAATTCTTGTACCTTTCTAACACAGCCTTATCTTACAGTTGTAAACATCGATATACATACATACATGTAATGTATGTAAATATTCAAGCAATACTTCCAATAACAACAGAGCAAACAATTGAAAAATGTATTGAAATTCTCTACTTAACCCTCGGTGTATTTTACCGAATCCACTATCCATAGAGGGGTAGCTTTTAAACAATGATGTGAGTGCTTAATGCTACAGAAATAATCGGTCGAAAGCGAATCGCAACTGGCCAATACACTTCGATGGCAAATATGAATTATTAAATTGTGTAATCCCCATTCATTGATTTCCGGTTCCTAGGCGCAATTGACTATTACATGCTGACCTTAATCCTCCTAGTTGAATGCAAAGAACAGGACGATTGTTTTACATTGGTGACCGTGCTATACCACATTAATGCATTATTTTTGTCATGTTGCATTGCCGTATTGACGTGAAAAGGGAAACTCACCATTATATTTTCGGCTGGCGCATCAATTATCATGAATGTAATGAATGAATTAATATTTTATCGCTTAACTCCATTGTTTTCAGACTTGAACAAGTAGGCAAACAGGTTTTTGTTTATAGTTAAGTACTTACAACGTTTATTTTGTATCAGTGCGGTAACAAACATTTTTAATGTTAATCAAATACAAACTCTTTGTGTGGTTTAAAACAAGATAAAAAATAATACCAACTTCCTTCTTTTCCGGCGTATTCTGGAACGCCCTCAATCGGCTTTATCTGTTTGTGATATCGAACGACTCGTTATATACTCTTTAGCAAACATACCTATATAGTTCTGTCTGAATCCTTGTTCTTTTTTTTTTATTCATATTAGTCTCACCAATCAAAATGATAAATAGGGCAACCAAAGGTTTCGTTACCCAAACTGTAACCTGCAAGGACGAAAAAGAGAATACCATTGTAGAGAAGCAGTTGGTACTAAGCATATGAAAATACTTTTTCTGCGGACTGGTGGTGTCGCGAAAAAACGTTTGGTTGTCTTTAGGTTTGGGTCCTCTCGCTTAGCTGTCAAACGTACTAACCACTAAGCCACGACGGGTAAAAATAGGTCACAAATGGTTTATATAATTTGTTTGTTTTAATATTTTCTTTCTTCTTTTTCTTTATATGAATTACAGCTCTATGTCCCACCCCATCGGGATCCAGCATTTTTTTTTTTTCGAAAATGGGATATAAGTCCACAATTTTCGACCTAATTTCGCTTTGTAAAAGTGGCTAAAGCCAAATTGGTTTTACTTCTTTTTCACAAGCTTGTCCAAATAAGGTCAAACAAAATTATTGCACAACTTCACTCCGCTGGTCCGCGCTGCTCCGGTCCTTCTACGACAAAAATCAGTTCATTGCACTTACTCTCTCTGCAAGCTCTTTTTGAATTGTTAATAAAGTATCTTAGCTTATCTAAGAAAAGAAACGTCCGTTTTTTTTCTGGACACAAGTTTAGAAGACTATGGTCGCTCCCACAGCGGTAACATTATGGTTTGTTAGACTCAAAATGATGGCTGGTGTCCACGAATCTGTATTTGCTTGGTGGTTGGTGTGGTCTTATTGATCATCTTAAGCTTGCGGTAGACTGCATTTTGTGGTACAGATAGAAGAGACCTGCTTTTTTGTCTTTTGTTTTTGAGATAACTTCATACTAAGTGCTTTTGCAGGACACATAAATATGTTTATTTATATTCCAAATATATTATTGAAGATAAATAATATTGGTATCAAGCTCTAATCATTTGTGACACCGGTGGTCTAATTTACCCATTGAATAGAAAAGTCATTAAATAGAAAAGTCATTAGTAGTTTGTAAAATGCCACCCTAAGTGATTGATGAACCCCTTATCGCATTTTCATAAGCCATTTATCAAGCACACTACTAGGTGGGGTTACGTTAAGAAATAACACAGTTAAGAGTTAATGATGGAAATTTTCTAGTTAATCCTCAGTGGGTTCCATTAAAAACAAAAACATCTTTTATAATCCATTGGTTGTCAAGATAAATTTATATTCTTATCTCAAGTGATTTCGCCTTTTTTGATTCAAAAAGACGAGTTGTAAAAAAGTTAAGTGAAGAAGTAAAGAAGCATGAAAAGAAAGTTGGAAAGCGTTCTGGTTGAATTTTTTTTTTTTTTAACAAAAAAGGGTTATTTTAAACGAGTCAAAACAGAAAACTTAAAAGTAACTACTGAAATAATTATCTGTTTTTAAAAACAGACTTATGCGAAAGAAAAATAAATATGCACTCTGAATGGTTTCAGTCAAATCGAATCAAAAATGCTTAGCTGCACTTAACCGTAATTACAAACCCTAATCAAAATTAAACGGTTAAAATATAAAGAATAATGTAACAAAAGTATTGTGAACAGAGAAGGTCAAGTTAAATGTGTTCAAACAAAGAAGGAGAATTTGTCTTCACTTTGGTGAAGAAATTCCAAGCAAACCAGTAGTAGTTCTATAATGGAGTTTTATATTTATTTTTTGTTTGCTTTGAAATATTTCATACCCAGCGATCACAGACAGATTGAAGATGAAATCGCTTTATTATCAGAAATTCCATTTGTACTCATGTACATAGTATCTAACGTATATACTAAATTTATAAGAAAGGTCTGTGTTCCGAACACTGAGAGACCACACACCGCACACATATTCTGCTCCTGCGATAAAAAAAAAGGTTGCCAAAATCCAAATTCAAATTCTATTTGTATTCATGCAAGTAGTATTTCTATTAGGTTGAAGTGTTTATAAACATTATTTAAATATGTAAATATTTCCATTAAAATCCACTTATTTTTGTTCTGAGTACACCTATTGTACATACGTACAGCTTCTCCAAAGTAGGTAATGTTTAAGAGTTAAGTCAAGAGCCATATCATTTGCTCATTTTGTAAATATGTACTTACTAGCAGACCCGTGCTCGCGTTGCTTCGAGAAGGCCTTAAAAAACTTTTTTTGACATAATATTAAAAAAAAAAACAGAAAAATTAAACATGCTTACCATATCCAGAATAATGAATTTTACAGAAATAATTGTAAGAAAAATAGACATTGTTGAAGTTGATACATACATTCATTAATTTATTTACTTATTTTAATGCTTCGGGATAGACAATGTTTACTGTTTCATTGTTTGGCAATAAAACTCTGATTTTTCTGTGAGCCCACTCTTGATAAGGCAATATAAAGCTGACCATGGGAAAAAACGTTGCCCCTAAGATCCACCCTTATACATTTAACTGATTGACCCTGAGCCCTATTAATCGTTATGCAGAAAAAAAAACGGTTTGATGGAGAATTCTAGGAATAAGGGCATCCTTCCCGGCTGCGGGTGCAGTAAGAATTTTAGCTTCTATAATGTTTTTGTTTAATTTCTTGATGTGAAATCGTTTACTCTTGCAAAGGTTTGGGGGACTAAGATTTCTGATTAGTATTATCGGTGTGCCGATTTTGGTACGGCGGCGGAACACCCGCTGGGTTGAGAGAAATAATTAATTCTTGAGGGTGGTTAACACTATCATTATCATTTACTACACTGGCAAGCGCTTTGTATTGATGTGCCTCCGTTTTTAAACGCCGACGGAACACGTACGTCTCTCTTTAACCCTAGAAAGCTAACCTACGCAAAATTTACTCCCATGGTGAACAAAAACAGCTTTTTTCTGGCAGAGCTTAAAGCGCTAACTATGACGCTTCGTAAGTGATTGCGTAATCTATTAACGCATCAGTCTAGTGAAAAGGGTTTACTAAAAGTGCATCTCGTTTGATGCATTCAAGTGAGTTTTTCAATTCTAGGAAGCAAAATTTACAAACTTAAACCAACCCGAAAACCAAAACTTAGCAGGCGCACTTTGTTATTATAAAAAAGCGATAAATAGGGTCTTCCATTAAGCACACCGGTCTTTAAATTTAAATAAAACAAAGTGTGTGTGAGATGTCATCGACATTTTTTATTCGTTTGAAAGGTCTATCGATGCCATTGTGTGTGGAATATAACATCGTTCAAATGTCCGCTGCGGCTTCTTTGGGTGGCGCGCATCCGAAATGTACAATTTTCCATGACTCTGGCCGCTGGCACATAAATCAGGCTGAATTTGACCGATGGCATGGGTAATGTTGGCTTTGAGGGCCGCTGTTTGTGGCTTATTCGCATAGACCTGCAACTTCAGAAAACCCCACAAGAAAAAGTCTTCGCACGATCTCGGTGGCCAGTTCACACCTCCACGTGAGATGACCATGTCCTCGAATCGATCGTGCAGAATTTCCAATGTGACGTGAGCTGTGTTGCACGTAACGCCCTTCTGTTGGAACCACATGTCGTTGGTGTCCCTATCATCCAATTCAGGCCAAAAGAAATTAGTAATCCTCGATCTATAGGCCTGGTCAACGTCGTTCTCAAAGAAATATGGACCGATGACGCCGCCAGCCCGAAATCCACACCAAACAGTTACTTTTTCGGAATGCATTGGACCTTCTTGGATCTCATGTGGATTGGTATCGTCCCAAATTCGACAATTTTGTTCGTTGACGTACCCATTCATCTAGAAATGGGCCTCATCGCTGAAGATGATTTTTCGATGAAAATTAGAACACCCATTTTGATAAAACAATTTTATTATTTGCACGTGTTATTGAACGCTATATCCATCCATGGTGATTTGGCAAAACAGACTGAATAAATGACAGCCAATTTGACAGATGGAGCTTCAACTATATGGCCGCTATTAACTGTCAAAGTTCGGAAGTCCATTTTGGAATACCCTTTACAACCATATTATGCCCGTAAATTTACTTTAAACTCATTAATTTCAATATCTTTTGTCAATAAAATCTTACTTCGATTCAACACAGAACTTAAACATAACCATTTCTCTTTTAACGGAGTAGGTACAACGGAGTACAGAATAATGTTAGCTTTCTAGGGTTAACTGATTGGTTTTTGAGTGAGATTATCAAAAACCAAGCAGTTAAAAAGGAAAAAAATTCGACTGGGAGCCAGTCCTTTACTTCCCACCTCATATTGTGTTATATCACAGCGAAAATTGTTTAAAATATACACCACAACGTGCTTACAATGTCCAGCACACCTTTCTTTAAAGCATTTCTTCTAATATCTTGGCATCCGCTGGACCAATTTTACCCTAAATTGATTAGATCTAAGTTTCATGCTGACAAATAAAGTTTAAAAAAAACCGCATGATCGTACGTTGTTCCGTCCTCCAGATATCGAAGAGAAAACAATTGTCACATACACACACGCGCACACAAACATCACTTCGAAAACAGGTGCAAATGATTTATTGTGCACCGTAATGTGAAGCTTTGTCAAAATCAAGAACCTTTTTTTTTTGGCCGATTGCAATATGTACTTCCCCTATGAAGGTGGGAAGTAAAAATATGATCCCATGCCATACACTTCATTATCATACAAATACAAAGTAGGAATTTGGAAGGGGGGGAGAGAGCGTGCAAAAACACGGAACGATGATGAAATGGAACAAAGCAGCAACCTCGGCGTCATGATTGAATTGATATCAGCGATCTAAACAAATAAAAATAATGGATGTATTGAAAGTACTTATTTATTTATTTCTCAGCAAGTATAGGTATAATTAAGAAAAGATGAAGGGCTTAAAATTTACTTAAGCATATTGACTTTATACAAACAATTTAGTTCTTGCAATTTTTTAAATTGGTTTAAAGTTAGAAGTGAATATGTTGGTCAACCTCTTTAAAATTAGTATGAGAAAAATATAAATGTTAAATTTTCTTGTAAACAAAAACCATTTAAATAAATAAATAGCCTAACTGGATTTCGTAAAAATAAAGAATATTATAAATTTTATTTCACGTTGATCGGTTCAGTATTTGCTGAGATTACCGGGGCCAAAGTTTTTTACTGTTTCGTCTTTATATAATAGTAATGATTATACATAGTAGGTATTGAATTATGTGTTTTGAAATAGAAAATATGTTTCCTGTAATTCAACGAAGAAGTAATAAAAATAAGGAAAATGCATGTTTATGTTATGTTATGTCATGTTATGGTTTGTTATGGCACTGCGGTTTCTCCTGCCTTCTCTTATGTGTTCTAGATGAGTTTTTTTTTCTCACCAGATGATGTCAGGAAGTTAAGGACGTTCTCTCGGTTGATGGCAGTAAGTTGTTCCATTGGGAGTCTACAGCTTGGATCTGTTGCAAGGGGGATGGTTTTTCAGGCGGCAGTGTCTGCTGAAAATTCCAGTGTAGACTCTAAGGTTATTCCTATCAAGATTAGATTTTCTTTGAGACAGTATCGGAAATAAAAGCTTGTCCTGCTTAGTGAGGTTCCTCTGTATTTTTGCAGGCAAAGTCTTTTTTACTTCACGGGAGGGTTTGGGTCCAATTAATGTTGTTGATGCTCCATATTTTGCCAGTGGATCGACTTTTTCATTGCTAGAAATCCAGTGAAGGATGACCATGTTGTTCCTAGCTAGGTCAGAAATCACCTTGTGATTGGTTGGATTTTATGATAGCAAGTGCTCAGGGCAGTTTTGTTGTTCAAGAATATAAAGATAGTTTTCCGTAAGGTGTGGGAGCCTTGATTAAGTTTGACAAACTGATTGATGACAAACACTTCGGCTTGGAATATGGACAAGTGTTTACCAAAGTTGACTTAGTTCGCGCATAGTTATTCTTCTAGAACTGGTCCCCTTTTTTATTTTGAATCCGTCCGTATACCAAATGAAGTCAAAAGGTAATGGTTGAAGATTGCGTTTATCGCAGTCCTCCCCTAACTATTGAGAGTTAAAAGCATGCTTAATTATGTACGCGTATATAAGTGAATATGCTGTAAGTAAAGTACATACATATGTGTAATTAAAGGGCGTGATATTTTTATTAATTAAAAAAAAAAGACGGTAATCAACATCTCATCAATATTTTCTTCATATAAACATATGTATATATAATCCTCTTAAAAATTAAAATTAAAGTAAAAAGGTTATGAGCCATTATATGAAAATTTCAGTATTTCAGAGCTCCATCATCTTTGATTGCATGTGACAGGGTTTCTTCTTTGTTTGCCAATACGGCTTTCACCTGAGGTAATTTAAGAAGTTTTTAATCCCTCCCAAAAGCATTCTACTTAAAACTTGACAAATGCAAATTTTCGTCGAACAGTGAACTAGGGTGAGGAAAGAATGTTTTATGCGTTAAAAATCCAACGAACGGATTACAATTTGGAAAGCAAGTTTGAATTATTATACAAAAGTCTTACACTCCTTCTCTTTCGTGTGACACTACAATTGTCTCTTTGGACGATGATATTGTAGATACTTTAGAAACTTCTAGAAAGGGTTGGTTTTGCGGCAAACTGAACTGAAAGTTGAATGCAAGGTAGCTCTGTATGTGTGTGCTTGTATTGAGAGAGGTGCATTTGAAGTTGTTAATTGGCTAGGACCCTCCTGAACCAAAAAATGTTCTTTGCAAGCGGAATGATGAGTACAATTTTGAAATAAAATACCTGATATTGATATTCGTCTCTGAATTCAAGCACAGTCAAACTATGTTTTACCAGAATGCTTGGGGCTAACCCCATTTCAGTATATATAGAATTTTTCGGATAGCAGTAATCCTAACGTATATTTCAAACATATAATGCATAATGTACATTGTCATTTAATTGAAAATAAATTAGTAGAATTCGTCCAAAAAACTTAAAGTTGACAATTGTTTCAGTTATTAGGGGCGTTTGAGTAAAAGAACTCCATATTTGATGCTCGACAGACCACAAAAAGAACTATGACAAAGCTGGTAAGAGTGAAGTGAAGTTCAAAAAAAGCAAGCTTGCGTAGAAGATCTAACACGGTTTTAGTAATTTTGATAGACGGGTAAGCATCTAACGTTAAAAAAGTAAGCGTATACCACGATTAGATTAGATTAGACTAGATGAGAAGTTTATTTCTCGATAGTTCAAATACAGTGCTTTCAACTTAAAGATAGTTACAAGGTGAGAAATAGTAGTGACATTTTGTTTTTTAATAAAATATAAAAAAAAGAGTAAACTAATTTACTGACTTAAACAATCTTTTTCTTTCGTGGGTGACGTAGGTCCGAATCTCGGAAAAAGAAACAAGCATTATTTTGCGGCACCAGCTCCGTAATGACAAGTTGACGTTAACGTCAAGCTTAAGTATTCTAATTTATTCAACCACAACTATTAATATGTTAGCAATTTACATACATAAGTAAGAAGTGGTACAAGTACATATGTTACCATTGATGTTAGAAAGACATTAATGTGCACATTAACCAATTAATCTGCAGATTACCCCGTCTTAGTTCCGTTAAAGCGCGAATTTTTCTTTAAAATAGTAAGTAACTAATGTTTACCTAGTTTGTCTGCACATTAACATATTCTTAGCCATTAAAGTTAAATTAAAATATCTGAAGTCAACGTATGCCCATTCAATTTTGGCTGTGGTTCTTAGCAAGGCATTTACAAACTTGATACTTAAATAGGCATTCAAAAACAATTATATGCAATGTCTGAATTAAGTGTTTGTGATTCCTTAAAGAAAATAGTCCCTAGCCCCCTTTAAACGATTAGTTCAGTTTCAGTTTCAGTTAAGCTATCGGATGAGATTTTTTGGTTAAACTGATGTGTAAATGCGAAAAGTGAAGTGTTTAACTACAACTGAAACTGAGATTGAAACTTGTGGAATTTCCATCAGTTTTCGGTTCAGTTGTCAGTTAAAGTCATGTGTAAATAAGTTTCAGTTCGGTTTTCATTTCGGACTAGGTGGTATGCAAACAACTAGGACCTTCTACTACAAACACAAACTGAAACTGATGGTTTAAGAGGGGCTATGTAGAAGATTCTTTACGTCAAACTGTAATAAAACAATCTCTAGGTTCTGGTCAGAGTTTCAGAAAATGTTAGTGTGTATTTAGATGTTTGACAAATAGGTGTGCTTGTTTCAAAAACAAATTTCTATGTAACTCTAAGTGAAGCCAATCTTTAGATTGCACTATTAAGTTGTTCAGTTGATTTCAGCAGAGCAGAGTTTAGAAAATGATTTAACTTCTAATCTTAACTTAATATTATAGTAAACAATAATAATTTGAACGAGATTGGCAAATGCTGATTTGATTTTATTGAGTATATTTAATAAAAGTGATTTTTTAAAAATCATCTATTATATTTTTATCCCAGCTAATATCCCCTTCTCTTCACATTAACGAATGCTTGGACCATCTGCAGAATAACTTGGTAATCAATCAGTATTCGCACTTTAACGGACTTGCTTAGATTAACTGCAAAATAACTAAATAATTTGCAATTTAACTGTTTTACGCATGTTATTAGTAACACATATTTTATGAAGAATTCCTTAAAGAAAACACTGAATAAGGTTACTCTTACCGCGAAGTCAACTCAGGGATTGTTGGCCAGTTTGAATTTCAACTTTCCACAAACATCATTTTCTTCATTGACGTGAAACCGTTTATACGGGAGATTCTATGGAAATGTGTGAAACAAAAAAAGATTTCGGACTTCCAGTAAAGCTAGAAACTTGATGTGCTGTGTGCAGGTAGGTATCATTTCACACATAAACCAAAAATTATGATTTTTCTAAATTCCCTTCAATTAACCCCCAAAAGGGAGTAAAATCGACAACTTCGCCGTGGAAACTAGTGAAAACATTCGATCATCTTTATGAAGTTTTCACGTAAAATATCGGCTCCAAGGAGCGGCATTTTATTCTATTTCTTATTTTTTTAAGATGGCTTTGTTTATAATCTATTGTGCCGGGACCCAATTAGACTAGAAGTTTATCTTCCGTTCTTCCTAATGAAGTTGAGCATGTCACCTGCAGTGCCATTTTTGATGTCTCCAGGAATGAAAATTTCCTTAAGTAAAACGCGGCTGTGTAATAAAGAGCCACGGACTCGGGTTCTGCACTTTTGTCTTATTCTAAGCAGAGTCTACATTCGATTTGCTGAGCAATACTTATTTTATTTAAATGATATTTCAGCCTGGACTGCCCAGAAAACGTAATTCTTACTTTATTAACACAAAACTACGAAAACATCAAATATATTTAAAAACTCCCCGCATTGCTTTGCTTGTGAATCTTCTGCTTGGAAAACAATAGGATTGAAACGATTGCATTTGTTGTTATGTTCTCAATCCATTTTTGATTTGATGAGTTCCGTCGTCAAGGTAATGACTTCCTTTCATGCGTATGCAGTATGCCTCAATTTTAGAAACTATAATAGTTCATTACAGTATTGTTACATTCATACTATACCATTATAATTTCAAAATGAGAATAGTAAACCTCAAAATGAGAATAGTTAACTTCAAAGTGGTATAGACAACTTCAAAGTGGAATAGTTAATTTCAATATGGGAATAGGAAACTCCAATATAGGAACAGTAAACTTCAATATGATAATTATTAATTTTTACTTAATTTAATTTAGGTGTAAAACAACAAATTTATTAATTATAAATTTATTACCAAAATACTTTTAATTCATTTCATTAAAATTGCATATCATGTAAGTTAAGAGCAGCATTGATTTTCCCTTGAATACTTGCGATGCTATTGGTACATATATGTAGTTGGTGTAATTGTCTGCAAACTTTCTTCCATAAAGCTTTCTAAGTCTCTTACTCTCTATTCTTTGACGGTCAAATCGGAATATCTGTTATTGAGAATACGTAACAACTTTCTTGAGAGTTCCCTTTTCTCATAACTCTTCATCACAGACCAATCATTTTCAATGGGGTTAAACATTGGATTGTAGGGTGCAGGCCTAGAGTATCCTTTTTTTCACAACATTCATGCTCCTGTTAAACTTCTTCAATATTACTGTGACAAGGTGCATTGTCAATGGCCATAACCAGGGCTCCAATAAATATGTATTAAAAATTGGCAAAATATGTATGGAATTATGGATCAAAAATCGCAGAAATACAGTGGCTCAACTTTTTGATCACATAATAAGGAGAAAAAAGGTTTTTTGTTGTTACATTTTTATTTGTATCCTTAATGCAACAAATCTTTTTCACATAACAAACACAGATGTTTAGAATTAGCATACCCAAGAAAAAAGGAAATGCACCGTTAGGGTTCCGATCCTTTTAAAAAACCCTTTTTGAATGCATGAGATCAATTAGTTGACACAGTCTCAGTTGTGCATTGAGTGTGATCAAAATTCTGGAAAACTCGAAGGAGGTGCTGTTATTCTTATTTTTTTTTTACAACTTCGAAAAATTACGTGTTGAAATTGCAGAAAAGCAAGCATAATTAACTTTTATTTTTGCATTTTTAAAGTGGGTTTTGTTTGTTTGTCAGATGAAGGAACTGGGACGTTTAGAAATAGAAAAAGTAGAAAGGCTTATCGATTCCAAGGTCACTTGCTGTAAAATTTCGCTTAAGGTTGGAGTTGCGTTAGATGTCATCTCAAAAGTTTAAGAAAAAAACTCAAGCCTGAAGTCAAAAAGAACAAGCCCGGTAAAAAAACCAATTTTCAATTCCTTAGTACAAAGTTGTATTTTAAGAAAAATCAAATACGGAGTGCACTATAATGTAGTTTTAATAGATAAAGAGCTGCACCAGAATGAAGGTATAAATGTTTCAAACGAGGCCGTAAGGAAAGTTTTGGGGAAAATCGTTTTTACGGTGTCAAAGTAAAAAAGCCACTTCTGACAATAGGCCACAAAAAAATAAAGGCTAGGATGTGCTAAAAAAAAAAATAAATAAATAAAAAATTGTTAAGAGTTGTTTGGTCGAACGAAACGAAAATTGGCCGTTTTGGATCCGACGGTCTCCAATGAACCTGGAAGAAGTCTGGTGAGCCAATCAAAGATCGCCATGTAAAACCAACCATCAGGTTTGGTGGTGAAAATCTAATGATTTGAAAGTCCATGACCATGGAAGGTGTTGGTGAATGTGTGAGTGTAGTGGGGCGAATGCTACGCTACCCAAAACGTCAGCATTTGGAGCAAGAACGTGTCGAACATTATGTTCCAGAAGGATAATTGTCAATGCGTCAACGATTAAGCAACGACTGAAGTGTACCTTTATTCAATTGGACGATGGTTACATACTAACAGTATATAATAATCGGTTAACATAATGTGTGTAGGCAGGGGTAGCCAACATATGTGACATCCTCCCTTGTTTATAAGATGTTACAATAATCAATTCATGAAGTAAGTGTTCGGACAAGAATTCAAACAAATTCAAGAGTAGTGTAAATAATTAATAATTTTAAAATTAGAAATTGAGTCGTACAATTCGAAAAGGAGTAAGTTAATAAATAAAGTAAGTTATGATAATGAAAGGATGAACTGAGATTAGGTTGATGGCTTGTAGCGTTGGGGTTGTTTTATGAGACGTCCATATCTTGTGGTCTTAGCAGTGAAGTCAGTTGAGGCTGGTGGCTTGTTGATCCGAATTGATGTAGTCGTGGCTGGTGTTGATATGCTTGTTGTTCCTGGGTTGCCAGAGTTGTTGATGTTTGATGTTGAACTGTCGGCCTTGGCAGGTGGTAAATTCGCCGTTACTAACTGAGGAGTTTGTATGATTGCTTTAGTAGGCTGGATAGAATAGTGTTACGTCTCAGGAGTTTCCCATCGTCTGTTCTTATCGCAAGTGATCTTGGTCCGTGTTTTGGTAAGTCTTCGACGACTCCGGTTATCCAATCTCGATGGCTCCGTTGTATACGTACCCTATCCCCCGCATGGAAGGGTTTAGGTAGAGTTGTGTGGTTGTCGTAGTTCGTAGTTTTGTAGTTTTGTCTCATTTTTGTTATATTTTGGTGTACGTCCGGTATGACCTTAGGTTTGAGTAATTCTGTGGAAACTGGTAATGTGGTTCGCGTGAGCCTGCTCATGAGGCGTTGGTTTGGCGATTGAAGGCTTTCGTTTCGAGGTGAATTTCGATAATTGAGAAGCGCTATGTAAGGATCTGTTTTATCTTTG
This sequence comes from Criorhina ranunculi, assembly GCA_951813785.1. Taxonomy (NCBI): domain Eukaryota; kingdom Metazoa; phylum Arthropoda; class Insecta; order Diptera; family Syrphidae; genus Criorhina; species Criorhina ranunculi. The sequence goes on along the minus strand of OX638382.1, from coordinate 19,583,205 downwards.
TAACATTTCTTCAACATAGACTTCGCTGTTTGTACATAGCGTTCTGCTAGGCCGTTCGATCGTGGGTAGTATGGACTTGATGTCTGATGATGAATATCCCAATCCTTAGTAAACGTAGCGAATTCTCTCGACGCAAATTGTGGTCCGTTATCCGATTCCATGACAGATGGAATGCCATGCGTCGCAAACCAAACCTTGAGGGCCTTGAAAACGTCTGCTGATGTTGTTTGCTTTAGTTCCGTGTAGTCGAAAAATCCAGAGTAGCTATCTGCAATTAATAAATATTCATTATTGTGGAAATGAAACATATCGATTGCTACTATTTCCCAGGGGAGGGTGGGAATTGTTTTGATAATAAGTGGTTCCTTGGGTTTAGATGGTTGATACGATTGGCATACGCTGCAACGCTCTACGAAATGTTTGACATCCTGGTGCATGCCCAACCAAAAGACGGTTGCTCGAGCACGATGTAGGCATCTTTGAATTCCGAAGTGACCTCTATGTATGAGTATGAGTGTTTCTCGTTGCAGTGCCTTAGGAATGACGACTTTGGCGGCTTTGTAGATGATTTCGTCTTTCAGAGTTAACTCCTCTCGGAATGTCCGATAGTTTCTTATGGTGGGTGGTAAGCCGGTGATTTTTTCCAGCCAACCCTGTAAAATGAATTTTTTAATGAGTATTAGTTCTGGATCGTGTGATGTTTCTAGTTTCAATTTAATTTGTGTGATTGTGCTCAGTTCTGTTAACGCATGTATTTTTATGTCGTCCTCTGGAGTTTCGTTAGTTTCGCTGTTGCAATTTCTGCTAAGTGTATCGGCTAATGTAATTTCGGTACCTTTTCGGTATATCACAGTCGGTGAGTATGGAAGCACATAAAGGAGTATTTTTTGCAGTCGAGGTGACGCAGAGCACAAAGGTTTTTTAAAAATTGTTTCCAGCGGCTTATGATCAGTCTCGACCGCTGTAGAGCTTCAAACGAAGCTTGTTGATGTTCCGACCAGTGCCATGAAATATCTTTTTTAAGTAGTTGACGAAGCGGATAAGTAATTTCTGACAGGTTTGTGATGAATTTCGAAAGATATGTAGCCATACCTAGAATCCTTTGGAGCTCCGTTCGATTTTTGGGTACTTGTAATTGTTCAATGGCAATCGTTTTGTCGGGATCTGCACACACGCCGGTTGACGTTAAAATGTGGCCAAGATATTTTACCTTGGTTGCGTTGAAGACACATTTATCCCTATTTAATTTGAGACTAGCATTAGAAAGCACTTGAATGACTTTACCTGTGTGTTTCTGCAGTTCCTCTTTAGTCTTCGCATGAATTAAGATGTCATCAATAGCGACCTCGGTATTTTCGCATTCTTCGAGGGTTTTTTGCATAAAGCTTTGGTAGACTTCTGGTGCACACGCAAGTCCAAATGGTATCCGAGTAAAAGAGAATAATCCCCATGGAGTTGACATCGTGAGGTATTGCTGTGTCCTCTTTGACACTTCGATCTGCCAGAAACCCCTCGTACAATCTAATAATGTAAAGAACTTAGATCCTTTAATATTTGCTGTTATCTGTTCGATTGTCAATAAAGGATGGTAACGTCTACGTATGTTTTTGTTTACGTCTGTTGGGTCAATACATACCCTGATTTTGTTCTTCTTTCTTACCACAACCATAGGTGAAACAGCAGGTGGGAATCCCTCTGTTTTAGTGAGGACGCCGAGTTTGAGCATGTTGGTAATTTCTTTTTTTATCATCGTCATCGCGGATAGAATATGGAATTTTCCTTGGTGCATAATGTTCGAACTTTGGATTTTCAATTAGGTCAATGTCATAGACAAAGTCTTTGACCTTTCCAAGCCCTTGAAACACTTCGTTATCCAAGTTTATTTCTTGTACCCGCAGCACTAAAGAACATTTTTCACAGTCATCCTTGCCCAGTATTGGCTCACAGTCCAAAAAGTCGTTTACAATTAGAAATTTTAATTTACACTCTTTATTCCGTACAACGCAGTCCAGGTATAATTCACCACGCACGTCAATTTTTGTTCCACCGAAGGCAATTAGCTGTTGATTAGTTTGCCCAATTTTTTCTAAATTTAATTTTTTTATGTAGTTAACCGGAAGCACGTTGCACTGCGCGGCGGTGTCAAGCTTAACTTTGGTTGTTTTTCCATTGATTTTTATTTGCTCGTACCAATTTTTTTTTTTCATCTTTATTCGTTTCTGATTTTTTGATTGATAACACAAACAAACCGCTTGAGTCTTCGCTCGCGTTGTCACTTTCGTCAACTCGTTGGGTGTTTTCTTGTAGCGAGCATACTTGTCTCTTGTTGGACTTTCTTCTTCGCTGAAAACACTGTTCTGTAAAGTGACCGTTCCTTCTACAGTTTTCACATTTAGTATTATATGCTGGGCATTTGTTCTTTTCGTGCTCTGTACCACACCGCTTGCATTTGTATATGTATGTAGATTTCGGTTTTGTTGATTTTTTGTAGTAGTGTGGGCGATACTTCCTTATGGTATCGACTGTGGCCGTATCGGGCTTATGTAATTCGCGCAGTTGCTGTGGTGCTATCTCACTTGCTCTACATAGCTTTATGGCTTGGTCGAGTTTGATATCCGCTAATAATTTTTCCCACACACTATCATTTCGTATACCCGTTACTATCTTGTCACGCAATAACGAGTCTTCCAGGTTTCGAAATCACATTTTTTTGACTGATTTTTAATTTTTATATAAAACTCTTCAAAGCTTTCTCCTTCGCCTTGAGTGAGTGTATTGAAGGTGTATCTTTCGAATGTAAGGCTTACCTTGGGGGTGAAATACTCGTTGAATTTTTTAATTATTGCCGATACACTATCCCGCTCAGCCGCTGTGAAGGTGAACGAGTTATATACAGCTGTGGCCATCTAATTAGAAACAAAACTCTTTACGTTCTTATCAATATGCCCATTTCCAGGTTTGTGCTCTAACGGTTGATATGTTAATTTTTTTCATAAGTTTAATCAATTCTACAAATATAGAAATAAAAAAAAATTTATTAAATCGACAGATTTTGAAAAAAATCACTTTAAGATAAAAATGTATCTAAATTCAGGTGGACAACTAATTAGAAACATGAAATAAGATGTGTGTTAAGTCTTATGTTAGGTAGCTAGGAGACCTTTTTTGTAAGTACCTTGTAGCACAGCTCTTTTGTCTAACCCCTTTTGGGCATTTAAGCCGCATAGATAGACTGAGCCGCCACCAGCGGTCCACCGGTATAAATTTTCACCCGCCTCGGATATAACTATACAAAACTTCAGTGTCTGTGAAACTTTTTAAAGAAAGTACCGTTCTAGCATCATCCTATAGATACTCGATCAGATTGAGGTCCGTTCTTGATGCCACCCCCCCCACCAACATTGACAAAGTTATCTTTGAAAATTTTTTTTTGTGAATTCAGCTCTATGCTTAGGGCCGTTGTATTGCTGGAATTTCCAAATTATTGGCCTATTTTCATCCGACCACGGTATCAGCACGTTTTCCAATATCCGGATGCATTCTTCAACTGGTAAAATGTCTTCTATCCCATGTATCGGACCATCGCTTTACGAAGAACAAAAATTGCAGACGCTGAGTGACCCACCATCATGTTGGACAATCGGCATATCATACTTGGGATGCAATGTTTTGCTATTCGTAAATACCGAGTACCGTCTTAGTTCATGCGATTAACCTTCGTTTCATCGCTCCACACGACGTATTTTCACTTTTATATTGTCTAATTCAGGTGGGACTTCGCAAACTCAATTCTGATTTTTGATTGCTTTGATGTTTCAATCGGTATCTTTCGTGCGATACGTCCAATCAACCCAGATTTCACTACAGGTCTTCTTATGGTGCAGATGCAGATCATAGCATCATTTTCATCTAAAATTTGTCATTGGAAAACGATCTTATACCTTGGGTAAATGAAAATATGCCTCGAAACATAGAGCTGAATTCACAAAAAAAAATTTTCAAAGATAACTTTGTCAATGTTGGTGGGGGGGGGGTGGCATCAAGAACGGACCTCAATCCGATCGAGTATCTATAGGATGATGCTAGAACGGTACTTTCTTTGAAAAGTTTCACAGACACTGAAGTTTTGTATAGTTATATCCGAGGCGGGTGAAAATTTATACCGGTGGACCGCTGGTGGCGGCTCAGTCTATCTTTGCGGCTTAAATGCCCAGAAGGGGTTAGACAAAAGAGCTGTGCTACAAGGTACTTACAAAAAAGGTCTCCTAGCTACCTAACATAAGACTTAACACACATCTTATTTCATGTTTCTAATTAGTTGTCCACCTGAATTTAGATACATTTTTATCTTAAAGTGATTTTTTTCAAAATCTGTCGATTTAATAAATTTTTTTTTATTTCTATATTTGTAGAATTGATTAAACTTATGCAAAAAATTAACATATCAACCGTTAAAGCACAAACCTGGAAATGGGCATATTGATAAGAACGTAAAGAGTTTTGTTTCTAATTAGATGGCCACAGCTGTATATTTGCTGCATCTGCTCCTATGCATGACATAAAGGTTGCCACTTGGATTTCCTTTGGTTTCTTATTCAATTGTGCAGCTATTTCGAACCATTTGTAAAGCTGAAGCCAATTTTTCCAAGCCAACGAAAGATTTCCACCGGTTATTTGGAGTGGCTTTGGAGGTTTGACGAAGTTAGCTGCACTGGTGCTTTCCGCGTTTGTATTATTTGTGTTCGGCTCATTAGGCATTTTCTATTATACACTTTTTTTTTTTTTACGGAACTTTTAACTTTTATTTATTTAGTTTCTTCTGACACCATGTCAATGCGTCAACGATTAAACAACGACTGAAGTGTACCTTTATTCAATTGGACGATGGTTACATACTAACAGTATATAATAATCGGTTTACATAATGTGTGTAGGCAGGGGTAGCCAACATATGTGACAATAATGATCTGAAACATACTGCAAGAGTGACTTAAGCTTGATTACAAGATAAGGAATTTCAATTGCTTGATTGTCCACCAGAATCCCCTTACCTCAACCCCATCGAGCATCTTTGGGTTGATGTCAGACGTGCAATTTCAAAAATACCGGGCGAGTATCCAAATTTTAACAATTTGTGGAACAGAACCGAAACTGCTTGCCACAATCTAAGTTCTAGCAAGTGCAGAACGCTTGTGGAATCAATGCCAACAAGAATTAAAGCGGTTCTTAAAGCAAAAGGAGGGCATACAAAATATTGAACAACAAAATCTACTCAGTCAACTAATTGATCAAGTGCCATATTTTTGTTTTTTTTAAAGTTTGATCAAATTTACAAATAATCTAAAGTTTTTTTTTCTATTCCGAAAATTACATTGATTTATCTTTAAAAATAAAAAAGTTACAACAAAAAAATATTTTTCTTGCTTTTATATGATCAAAAAGTTGAGCCACTGTATGGATGAAAATATGGAGTAAAAAATTACATTTTCCTGACTTTTGATGTCATTTTATTTCTTAAATATGATTGCAATAAAGTATAAGATGTTGTTTAAATTTCCAGAAATAAAACTACGCCGTTTTTCACCAAAAATATGTTTTTCATCAAAAATATTGCGTATAAAATCGTACGCTTCGAATTCGGGTGTATTGGCGTTCTGTAGAAACATTGATATTCTACGAAGAATATCAAAGCCGGTGTTTCGTCGCATATCGCCATATAATTTTTCCCGAACGCCGGCAAGCTCAGCTCCATCAAACTTAGCACGGATGTTCAAAAACTTCTCAATTGAAACTGACAACGGAACGCCTTGACCTTGCATAGAATAAAGCGCAGCAGTGAGACACGAATAATTCGTTTTTATGAAAGCCAATTCTCTCTTGACAGTCGACAAATTCATAAGCCTTTGTACCGCTCAATAGACTCGAATGCGTCGACGACATTTCGTCTGCACCAGCACTGAGGGCTCAATGGGAAAAACATAATCATTGGTCAATACCAATGAAAAATGTTCTTCTTAAATGCGAATGTGTGCAAAATATGGGTCGAAAATATATATATGGATTTATGCGCAAAACCGTCGAAATATTTAAATAAATATTTAATATTTAAATAAATATTTGATATTTAAATAAATATTTAATATTTAAATAAATATTTATTCGAGCCCTGGCCATAACAATACGCGCACCATGTACATATATCCATTGCTCAACGACAACAATAAATTGCAAAGCTTACTATTCTTATTTATACAGAATTTTACTATTCCCATATTGTACTTTACTATTCCATTATGAAGTTTTCTATTCCTTTATTGCAGTTTCCTATTTCGTTTTGAAGTTTACTATTCTCATTTTGAAATTTAAATGGTATAGTATGGGTTTGCAAGAATAAGGTTACAAATTGTAACTACTTACAATACATATTTATGTATCACAAGAAGTTGATCAAGTGCAATTCTGATGTTGTCTAACTTGTGTTTGGTAGTTTACCAGTTTCTTCTGGTTGGAGAATTATTTTAATTGACCTAAGTAAATGAAGTCATTGCCGTATTCTCATTTTGTGTCTGAAAGCATTATGTTGATTTATGATCTGATCACAATTGTTTTAAATATGTTGGAAAATAGACCTTTGGTTTACAATTTATTATTGAAACTCCACAATGTGAACTCAAAATTTATTTATGCATTCCTTCAATCATATACACAGATAAGTTCATAAACATGACTTCATATGTATTTCTGCACTAGAGTTAAAAAAAACATCAACTTCTTGATTTATAATGATAGCATGTTGTCAAAGGCATTTAATTCAATTAAATTTATACTCTTACACAATATTTAAAAAAAAAAAACATAATAAATAGAAACTAAATCTAAACTTATATGTAATTCTTTAAACACCTTAAAAAAAAAAAATTCCGGCACCAGCCGCAAGAGATAGATGGATTTCTTTTGTATGCAACTTTTTAATAATATTAAGGTAATCCAAAAAAGTGGATCAAAAACCGAATTTATAAAAAGTACTCAAAAATAAGTAAACATTTTCAATTTCAACGAAATCGAAAAATATATGTACTTATGATTATTACCATTGCCATACTAGTTAAACTAGATACAAAAAGCTTATCAATGCGTAATTTGAAAAATAGAAAGGGGCGAACCATGGTTTTGGTGTTTAGGATAGAGGTTTTGAAAAGTGGCATTAAAACTTTTTGAAAGTTGCGTCATGAGGACCTCTGCAATAGGTAGTATTTCTTTGAAATCCACAAAAAAAAAAAAAACAACTTTCCAGTGGCCTTAGGACGATATTCCTACATGCGGTGGTTTCTTGTAATAATCCTTTGATATAATTTAATGAGTTTGTTTCACCACCACTCATTGGTATGTTAAGTATGCCGCATATATCAGTGGATCCTTTTTGACAAAAGTATGAAAAGATACTGAAACCCAGTATCTTACATACATCGTGTGCCACATATGAAAATCCATAGTAAGAAATATTTCCCTTAGAAATGTGCAATTAACAAAATATTTTAAGGCCAACCCCTGTGGGCACCCAAGCCATTGTTATTCTTTCGAGACAGAGTGTGGAATATTAATTATCCTTAAGCTCGTGAGTAAAAGATGGTGTCAAATTTGATATCTTTCCCCCTTTCGTTTTTACACACCGCTACTGAAATGGGCTTTTAACGCATTGTTGGAAGCTGCGAAGCGACTTGTATGTACTTGTGTTATGAAATTTTCATTGGAATTTTGTGGGAAGGGACTTAATAACGGTACGAATTATAATGAATTTAACCCTGATGTGAATTTTATGTCAGATAAGAAATATTTGCCGTCACAATTTATTAATATGAATTCCCTTACCAACCGACTTACTTCAGGCATTTTTTTAAACAAGTAAAAGTTAAGCATATGATTAAAACTTCATTAAGACTTTACATTGTTGAGCAGTATGTAATTAAAGAATATTTTGGACATTTTTAAGCTATAGCTATTGCCACGTATATATATTATGCAATCTACAAACTCCTAGTGAACAATTTTATTTTAGAATATGTATTTTTACAGTTCTTACTTGAAATTATAAATGCTTTGAACATCTCAGGATTTTTCAGCATATACAGTGAAAGTTCGTTAATTCGTAATGGTTGGGGGGAAGGTCAGTCCGAATAAACGAATTTTCCGAATTAATGAGAGATTTTTTTTATGCACTAAAACGCGTTCCTATTGATAAAAAAAATGCAAGAACTTAAAACGAAATATTATTTTATTCACACAAAAGATTGTAAATAACACATAAAATTTATTATAATTCATTTTTGTAACTAAAAACATCGTTTAACTGACATTTTCACCTGAATTATAATTAATTCAATATGTATCAACTTTGTGCTTAAGAACTACGATTTACATTTATCGCCAACTTAAACTATACTGGTGTTTTCCCAAACAACATCTAAATGTGGATTACCGGGATTCCCCCAATACAATTTTTTTTTAATGGTTTTTCCCGACTTCTAAATATGAATTGCTGGGACTTCCCTAATAGACATTTTGATGATTTGTTCCGACTTCTACATATTTGAGATCTATTTGCAACCTATACGTGTTCAATCATTGCGTTATTTAATTTTTGCTAATTTTATTTAATTTTTACATAAAAAAATTGAAAACCGACTCTCATTTATTCGGAAAAATCTCTTTTATTCGGACAATTTTCTTTTTCCGAATAAACGAGTTTTCCGAATTAAAGGGCTTTTACTGTATAATGTGTTGTGCAGGGCATACAGTGTCTACAGCGAACATATTTTATTAAGATCTTTGAATGGGGTGTCGCCATGAAGCAACTTTTTGGTTGATTTATTGGGACGCGTCAGAGCGCTTGTACGGATCCGAGCTATCTAGGAACGCTTTTGACTAGGTCGATGACGCCAAATTTACTTACTTCACTTGACCGGGTAAAGTCTTCACCTGAGACAGGGCAGTCTTTTATTCTCGTCGATCCCAGGTACGCTGCTTTCAATTTTTTAGACCAAGCGCTCTGGTATCCGCAATCGCTTGATATTTTCATGAAGTTGGTAGGTACTGACTCAGAAGTAGATTAACGCCCAAACTACATTCCTCGAAATTGTAGCTATCACCAGTGATATTATGTCTTAGGCGGTGAACTGGTGGTGCTTTTTATTCAGCCAACGCCCTCTAGAAATTCAAATGGAAAATGTTATCATATATCGCTCTGAAGTAGATGAAAAGGTGATTCTCGCTGATATTATCAAGGATTTACTTTAATGTGAGGATTTGGTGTATGTGTATTCGATTTGCTGGCCAGAAGCCATACTGCAAGATACTTGTCAATGACAGCGTTGTAAAAAAGTTTGAGACGTTGGATAGGATTTTATATGCTAAATTTAACAGGGATATGCTTTTCTTGTTAATGAGAAATATTAAGCTGATATTTTATTCATTGGGCATACTTTCGTCCACCCATATTTGGTTGATGATCTGGTATCTTCATACTACCAAAACATCTCCTCCATATTTGAAGTGCCCTACTGATAAGTCATTGCAGCCGGGATCTGCTGTTCTAATGCTCCGCGCCATATCATGTTCTTAATATCATGGCCATTCAGCAAATTGCTAAACTGCTACTTAAACACATCTTCAATTTTCTGGGATTCGGTGACTACGTTCCCTACACTATTTTGGGATACCTGCATTCCACATTCAGAACACAAGAAGAATGCCTCGCATCTATGAGTACGTGGTTGCTTTGTCTGACCGTTCGGCCATCAGGAGACAACCAGGTTGCTCTGTGTTGATTCGACGTTTTGACAACTTATTGCTATTTATCTCCGTATTACTGCAAAGTTTATTAGTCGGAAGCCGTTTCCTGTTGTTCTTTCGGGGAGGCTTTCTAACTAATCCGTTGAAAAGCTTTTCCTTACCGATTTTGGTGTTGAGATCCCGGGTAGACTTTGTAGGATCTATCCAGAAGGTGATAGAATTCCTCCTTGATATGAGCTCATTGGTAGGCTTCAAAGATCACCTGGAGGATTTTTCCCTCAAAATAACCTAGGGCGATTTCATACTGGTAGTTCAAATTGTGGATGCAAAGGGTGTTAGAGGTTCTAAATCTAACTGGAATTGAACTATTTTAGATTTTTTGCTAGGTCGTCGAAGAATAGTTCTAGGTGGTGTAAAACATCTGCACATGAAGTGGATAGTGGTTTCCTGCACATGATTATATTTTCAGCAATGAATGTTCAAGAGTACACCGAACAAGAGTCTCTACTAGCTAATGGCCCTCGCATTTCCTTAACATGTTAATTTCTCTTTTATGTTATTGTGACTAGGAATCCAGAGAAGATTGACCTTGAACTGGAAACTTAACCAAGCGAGTTCTTTCCTGCATTGTGCTACGAATTTGGAGGATAGGGTTGGAGGATATAGTGTTGTGTTTAATGGTCCGAAATGCTAGAGTACCAGAATCTCCACCTGAAAAATGCTGGATCAACTTAGAAGTCTGTAGGTATATTTAGTGCTTCAAAAAACTCTCCCGTACCAACCCCGTTATCCATCTTTTTGGAAACCCATGATTTTGATATGCACATAGAGATTCGTAGACCAGCGCCCTGATTCTCTCAGTCTGACTGGGGTGCACGTTGTAAAATTTGTATACGTATTAGATCGGGGGGGTTAAGTGAAGGTCTAAACCGACATCAGTCAGACATGACTGCATGGCACCCACAGGCCACTAGCTAAACTGGCTAAACACGAGTGAACATAAGATGTACAACAGCAGTGTACCATGTTTGGTTGAATAAATATCCCGCTTCTTATCGAACCCTTTCGACTTGCCCTTTCCAAGGCTTGTGTACATATGTATGTACAATATCAAGTCACCAGCTAAGTTTTGGGTCGAGGATAAGTCTTTGTCTAAGAAGGAAGCCAGATTGATTGTGGATTGTTTTCCTATGGGTCCTCAAAAACAGCTTTCAAGGAAAAGATACTAGTTCTTTCAGGTATGTATGTTACGACTTGGAAAACAATGAAAACTATGAACAATGAATGATCTAAGATCTTTAGTACCAAAAAAGTCAAGCTCATTGGTCTAAATTCGCTTTCCAGCATCCGGTAAAAACACTACTCAAATCCATCTCCAGCAATGGCCGCAAAATACAGTTTTGGTTGTCCTTTTTTATTGCCAGCATGTAATTTGTTTCGTCATGTTGATGGTAACGCACATCTACGTCACTTCCATTTCAAGCCATATACATACATACGTGCGACTACGAACACACCGAGTTCTGTTTCGGTGTCTGACTTATATTCAAAACATCGTTTTTCTTTCTGTAATGATAAAATAATCATAATGGTACAGCTGGCCAAGAAAGAATACTTCCCTTTTTGGTAATTATTTGTTGGTAGCAGTAGACTGAAGACTAATGGCCTTGCGATATTATATTTTCGATTTAACAATGTCATAATGTTCAATTATAACCACATTCTCTCAGAGGAAATGTGCAACAGCAATTATATTGTCATAATAGTGATTACCTCTCGAAAGCAGGTGGTGGCATACTCTTGAGATTGCACAGAACACTTAAACTCTTACTTTGTATGCTTTGTTCTTACACCTGTGCAAATTTCGCCTCATGTGGTCCTCATGTTACGGCTTCCATCAGATGTGCCAAATGATTGCTTTTTGCAGGACGCATAACATTGACCTTTTCCTCAAATAATCAGTTTTAAAATGTTTGTATGTATTTAAGTAGTTGGACTAAACACAAAAAAAAATAAAAATTCGAAGGAAATTTGTTTTTACATCAAATGGTCTAGCTTTCACCACGAAAAAGTTTTCCTTCTTTCGATTTCACAAGCAAGTACTCTGCCAACCACATTACGATCACCAATATTATTGCATGGGAGAAAATCAATGTATCTGCGTCAGATTTTGTTTGAAAAGTACTTATGTTCCTACGTACGTATGTGCCATAATGAGCGAAATCAAGTAAATTTCAAGTTCAAGACTATGATTGCCCTGTTTTAACTGTCAGCTGAGTCATTTTGTATATATTATTACTAATCAATAAATTGGTTCAACTATATATAATTGTCGATTGCTCAGAAAGATTGATTTCAACTTTTCTGTTACGTAACCTAATCGATATGAGTTTAGTGTAGTCCTGCCGTGGCAAAGAGATATTCCAGAGAACTGTAGAGCAGACGAACTCACCAGATGTGAAACGAATATACCAATGCTTCCAGATAAAGGCACTTGGGGTATAGTATAGCGATAGCTACATGTAAACCTAAATTGAAGGTGGATACTATCCAGAGAACAAATTCCATGGACAAAGCAGATTTAGCCGCAGGTAGATCTGAAACGCCTTAAGAATTTAATTACTCTCAACAGATCGCATATCAAAACCGTAATAGGTGTCATCACGGGATACTATCTAATAGGCAAGTGTGCATTCAAAAGATTTTGTAGAAGCAGCATGGACGAAGAGGAAGATCAAACCATTCCTGACTGTTCTATCAACGTCCAGCTTAAACCGTTTATCCTAGTGAAGAAAATTTTAATGAACATTGTTTTCAAGGAATAGACACCCACTAAGGAAGGATTTATGGAAATTCCCTACCATAGGGTAAAAAAGGGCGGTGGAGGAGGTATTTAGTTTTAGTTTATTTCAATATTAATTCAAGAATTTATAAAGCAGAAATAACATTATTTAACAGAATCAATTAAAATTAATAAAGTAGCTGCAATCTATAGTTCTTAGGGAACTAGAGGCGAAAGCAGCAATACTAACATAACAATAAAAGATACAGTATGGAATGAAATGAAATGTTATGACCCCTAACAAGATTAAGTAAAATTTTTTTAAATAAGAAAAGAATAAAACAATTATACAGTTACACCTAATAAATCAAAAACATCTTTGTAGTTAAGGTCTGAAAGCCATAATTTTACTTTTTTGAGGAAAGCGGATTCATTTCTTAAACTCCTTATATGATAGGGTTGTTTGTTAAAAAGTCTCGGAGCAGATGACGTGAAAAAATTAAAGAAAATTTGCAGATTGTGATGAGGTACTAAAACAAGATTCTGATTTATTTATTCTGAGATGATGGTTAGAAGAAAACCTATTTGATTGAAAGATAGCCTGATCTCGCGAAGAATAACTTTAAAACTTTATAACAATAAAGATGTTTCAAAGGTAGTACTTTGAGTCTTCTGAAGAGCATTAAACTATTAGTATGACGAGTTTTATTACAAATTAAACGAATAACGTGTTTTTGAGAAATTAGAATTGGGTACATCTTGTTGTAATATGTACCGCCCCAGGAAACTATGCCATATTCACGCTTAGAATGAACTTAGCCATAATAAATACACTTAAGAAGATCCCGTGAGCAATATGCTTTTAAAAGGTAAATCTGCCTAGTGGCAGCCATAAGATATTTCTTAAGTGCATAGGAATGGGCCGACCAGCTCATATTCCAATCCAGCAGAACACTAAGATACTTGAAGGACTTAACACTCTACGAACAGTTCGTAAAATCAGTGCATAACAAATGTCTGATGGCGATTAAAGAAGCAACGCAGGACTCAGGTTGACAAAACCTACAAGAATATGGCTTGCCACAATCTGATATGTGGATCCGATATCTGAGAGAAACCAATTACGATATGGTTGCTTTGGAGTATTGGGTATTTACTGCCAGATAGCATTGAGGCAGGCTTCCAGTAACCCTGGTAAAACATTCCTTATAAATTTGATCTTAGGAAAGGTAAGGAGTAACAATAAAATCGGATTAGATTAAGATTTGAGGTGGTTTTTAGTTCCTTATCACAGCGGCCGCAAGTGGACCTATTGTGCTTTATCTTGTACTTTTTGGGAGGCCTCAGAATGGTCTCAGCAGGACCATTGCAGGACCTTTTTTTTGGCTAGTTCATCTGTCTTTTCATTACCTTTATATCCGCTATGTCCCGGTACCCAAATGAGGTGAACTGTGTTTGTGTTAGCCAATGCTATAAGCAACTGGAGGCAGTCCCAAATAAATTTGAAGGTAATTTTGCAGGCGTTCATTGCTTGCAGGGCAGCTTTGCTGTCAGATAGAATGTAAATGTTCTTATTTAATATTGCTCTGTTTATATTTTCTGTGATTCATAGTTCTATTGCGTGAATCACCGCCCGGAATACTGAATTATTTTTCTCCATACTACTGTAAAGAGAGGATTCGGTGTATAGATCGTTAACTCTAGCTCCAACTCCTTCATCTGTTTTCGAACCATCTGTGTACCATACATGAGACTCGTTTACAAATGTTGGTTTATTCTGTTTTCAGTTGTTACGATCTGGAAATGTAACCTTGAAGTAGTTCATTTTTTGTTACTACTTGGATAAGTCTGAATGAATGAGTCTGGAATTAGATTCATCTTCTGTGATGAGCATATAGGCGTTCATTATTGCTTCTTTCTTTATGAGAAGGCAAAGAGGTGGGAGATTTCGTAATGTTTCTAATGTGGCGGTTGAAACTGTTCTCATCGCTCCTGTTGTACACACACACGCTAGTCTAGAAACTCATTGGTCGGTGCACATTTTTTTAAACTCTCACACCACCACATCATTCTTCTAATCTTCAAGGTTATTTTGAAAGTGGGTGTTCCACTAATGTGAAACTACGCCCGCCAAAACTCTACAACTGACTGGACTGACTGGATGTGCTCGACAGTAGTCAGCGTTCATTTCACAACACGTATACCACATATATCCTCTGGCTTCCCCTTTAAGCTTAAGAGATTGCAGTTCCCCTTAAGGTGCGATGACAATCAATAAGTCTCAGGGACAGACATTAAGTTTGATCAAGGTGGATTGTACTGGGTATTGCTTTTCACAAGAACAATTCTATGTTGCTTGTTCGAAAAACAGTTCACACAGCAGTCTGGTTATTCTGGCATCAGGACGAAAGACACCGCGGTTTCCAATTAAAACTGATAGAAGAGGATTATAGTTTTATTTTAAATGTCTTCAGTCATATTTGTAATTTTTTGCTAACGAAATCTCAAAAATGCAGCGTGGAAGGCAGTTGTTACAATTCTAATTAGACACTATAGATTGGACAGCTATATTATACTCGTAGTATGTATGAACATTTTTCGGTATTGAACTACGCTATTGTTAAATAAGGGTTTTTCAACAGAAATTTTCTTCTGTTGTCAGGTGGATCGACTCCCAGCAGCATTCTTACTGATTTATGTATTTTCCGAAAGTTATTCAATAGAGTATATACGAAATGTAAATATTTTACAAACAGTTTTTTAACATACATAGGTATTCCAATTAAATTTGTCTGCATAATTTCTTTTCTTTTTTAAATTTTGCGTACTAAGGGATATTTTACTTCTCAGTATGTTTGGCACTGAACCAATCTAAATAAAAACGTTGTAGCAAATGTTAACCAATCTTGATTGGCAAAGTCGCATACATTTGGACAACAAATTATTAAGATATAAAGACTTAAATATTACACTATTGAGGTCCTCTTCGTGTCAATATTTCTTCAATTAATATTTGCTTTATGTGCAAACATATATTTGCTTCAAAATATTTACATTTTTGTGTAGCGTTAGCAATTTGTTACATTTGTGGTAATAATTTCAGCTCTCTACTTAGCACAATATACAAAAAATTATGTGTGATATACAGGGGGAAGTTCAGATTATCGGCAAATCTGAAACAAAAGGGATCTGGTAAGGTACGGCAAAAAAAATGTACAAATATCAAATTCGGATAAATGTATCTAATTTGAATCGCTCTGTCTTACCTGCTTTCGAGTATTGCTTTGTTAAATTAGTCATCTTTTTGAGCTTATATGATTTCTCTATAACGTGCAGGAATTCTTAATTTAAAAATTTAATCAGAAAGGGTCTTGATCTCCTGACTGGAAGTGGAGGTGCCTAAGAGAAATATAAACCCCATTGATGTTAAGCGTAAATAAAAAAAGAAAACCCTTTCAAAATGAATGCTTTCATATTGAGGGGGTTGATAACATTTACATATTGTATTTTTAATTCCAAGACCCGAGTATTAAGTTATTGGGGATGAATAGGCTTATCTAGTATTTACCAGAGTGGGAATATGTTCTCGCTAACAGCACTCAGTTCTGAGGTAACTTTGTATTTTCAAAGAGATGGGGTCAGTTCTAAACAAGTGAACGTAATTGCTTTAGATTGTTTCATAATCTTTTGGGTTTGTGGGCGACGTCGATTTCAATGTTTTCTTATCCGCCAAACGAAATTATATCTAATAGATTTATTTGAATTTAAATTGCGAAATTTCCCTAGAGAATTCTCTGTGTAGAATTGTAAGAAAACAAATCTGTTATGTTCAAATGGGTGTTTTAAAAAGTTCTTGTATTTTAACAAATTAAATAAAGAAAGGAGAACATTTAGTTTATAAATCACTCAATGGTGTTGGAGATAATGTTCTCCACTAAGGATTTGCCATCGGTTCTATTCTAAGTCAATCATATATTTTGTAGTGTTAATCTAAAACTTTCAGCAAACTGAATTCGTAATTTGTTCTTCCGCTTTTATAGCTACTTTATGGGTCATTCCACGAAGCTTCGCCCGACCCGACCATTTGGTTCGAAATTGGTGGAATTACTCTTTGGAGTGAAACAATTTGTTCATTTACCCGACTTTAAAAAAATGATTTTGGCCTATCCCATAGAGATCCCAACTTGAAATTTGGACTGAAGATAGAGGATGCGTCCCTCCATAATATATAAATTTAAAATTAAAATACCGTTTTTTGAGTTATTTAAGGATACATGTTAAAAAGGACATTCTGGAATGTCCTTCATCTTGAAAATAAAAATTATGCTGAAAACTTGAATTCATCAAATATATCATTAAGTTCTGATGAGCAGGACCAAAGTTATGATTTTTTGAAATATAGAAAAAGTCTTGATTTTTGATTTTTTTCCAATCTTTGAAGTTCCGTTACACGCAATCTATATCAAATTCTGCAAAATATGTTTTGCCATAAGACTTGCTCCACTCCAAAGAGTAATTCAACCAGTTTTGAACCAAATCGGAGGGGGGTCGTTCAGAGCTCCCCATATAGGTTCGGCGATTTCTCGTGGAATGACCCTTATTTCAAATAGTGCCAACTTATTTAAATAAATTTCCGCACAATGTGCAAAAGCTGCTGGTTTCGATTAGTGTTGAAGTAAGTTGAATTAATTTGGTACATCTGAATTGAAAGGAATAGAAACTTATAAGAAAAAGTTTCTTCAACTGAAGTTCGTAACGAGTTCTGGATGTAAATGGATTTTTTTACAGATTTCCTGTCAGATGTCACAATGCTCATCGATTCAAATCGAGGAAAGACATTGAAAGATATCGCCTGAGTTTCACAGCTGACAAAATAGTTTTCTTCAACTGTATACATTATGAAGTTATTCTGTTATAAAATAAACTTCCTGTGACAGGAAAATTGTTTACAATCCGACACTTTAAAGTTATGAAATGTATAATATGTATCTATACCCGTAGTTAATGATATACATTTGCATGTATGTATGTACATAGATAATTTTAGATCAAAGTTAAAAAGCAAATAATTGGTTTTTATTTCATGATAAATTTGAATCATATAATTTAAATTATGTTAAGAGTTATTTTATATAAAAAAAAAGACAAAGAAACTGACTTTCGAATTGGGGTTAGAGTTCGAACATTAAATTTTATATGTAAATGATTGCATAATTTCATGGAAATTGGTACCGGTAAGTAAGTACAGTGGTGGTCCAGTATAACGAATGATAATGTCCAGGTGCATTCGCTATATCGACAAATTTGTACATATGTACAAATGTTGTTTTTATTTAAAACATTAAAAACTATTCTAGTTAAAAAGTTAAAGAATTAACCAAAAGGAATTTGAACACCAAGTTTTCGTTATTCTTATTCATTATATCGAATGTCAATATTTTTTCTTTCTGTATGTAGACACAAATTCATTAGAAAAAGTGTTCGTTATATTGATCAGTCGATATATTAAATCACCAGTTTATTTGCTTTTATAATAGCTTCGTATGTACGTAGGCACTGGAAACTGCAAGTACCGATAAAATCTGAAACCAAAGGACCCTTATTGTTCTTGACATGTATCAAAATCAGGCAAATGTGATTATATTACTTCTATTTTAGATTTATTTATTCCATTTCATTGTACAATATTCATAACAAAACTTTTATAGAGAATACATAGTTATTTAATTAATTTTGTTTAATTTCCTTGATTTTACTTTAAAATAAGAACAAACATTTCTAATATTAAATAAAGATAAATTAACTAATTTGTTTAACCATGAATATCAGTTTATGGTTATGATGGAATGGAATAGAACACTTAGTTGTTAGAGCAACCAGTGGCAAGTGTTTTAAATAAAAGTGAAATGTGAAGCCCCACAAACAGAACAGATGCATTTTATGCGAAGAGACAAGTGATTGGGATGACGGAATGAATGAAAAAAATAAAATACAAATTTTCTATGTTATTACTTGCATTAAAAACCCAACAGCAAAAGTAAAGAGTAGCCAGATTTTCAAAGATTCAAGGGATTCAAATTTCGATCCTTTTTGATTGCTTATATCAGATGGCAACCTGTTATAAATAACGGGAGATATGTTGGTAGCAAATCGACGGGAGTGCTGCGTCCTATCTCTAGGAACTATTACGTTACAACATCATTATCATTACTTCATTGCTATTATATAAAGGAGAAACATTAAAAAACTTTGGCCCCGGTAATCTCAGTAAATACTGAACCGATCAAGGTGAAATAAAATTTATAATATTCTTTATTTTTACGAAATCCAGTTAGGCTATGTTTTTGTATAAAGTCAATATGCCTACGCAAATGTTAAGCCCTTCATCTTTTCTTAATTATACCTACGTGCTGAGAGATTAATTAATAAGTATTTTCAATACATGCATTTTTTCACCTCGATTCAATCACGATGACTAGATTGCTGCTTTGTTCCATTTCATCATCGTTCCGTGGTTCTCGCACGCTCACTTCCTTCCATTCTTATTCCTACCTTGAATGATCATGAAGTGTATGTTATGTGGATCATATTTTTACTTCCCACCTCCATACGGGAAGTATGTATTGCAATCGGCCAAAACAAAAAAGGTTCCTGATTTTGACAAAGCTTCACATTACGATGCACTGGAAATCATTTGCACCTGTTTTCGAAGTGATGTTTGTGTGTGCGTGTGTATGTGACAAGTTTTTTCTCCTTCGATGTCTGTTGAACGGAATAACGTAGGTACGATCGTTTTTTTTTTTATACTTTATTTGTCAGCATTAAACTTAGATCTGATCAATTTAGGGTAAAATTGGTACAGCGGATGCTTAGGTATTAGAAGAAATGCTTTAAAGAAAGGTGTGCTGAACAACGCAAGCACGTTGTGGTGTATATCGGAAACAATTTTCACTGTGATATAACGCAATATAAGGTCTGAAGTACAGGACTGGCTCCCCAGTCGAATTTTTTTTCTTCTTAACTGTCTGGTTTTTGAGTTAAAGCTTGATAATCTCACTCAAAAACGAATCAGTTAACCCTTGAAAGCTGACCTTATTTTGTACACCGGTAAAGCTATCTAGGAGAAAAATTTACTCCCCTGCATCAAAAGAGAAATGGTTATGTTTAAGTTCTCTGTTGAAGCGAAGTTAGATTTTATTAACAAAAGATAATTATTCAAATTAATGAGTTTAAAGTTAATTTACGGGCCGGGCATAATGTGGTTGCATATCATCGGAGAGAGAAGACGTCATCCATTTTATTGGAAAATGTCCTATTCTAAGGGAAGTACGAAGGAAGTTTTTAGGCAGCGACGTAAAGTCGGAAGCAGAAGTCTTAGCACTCCTTAATTGCGAAAGTGATGATAAGATACTTTTAAATTATTACAAAGCAGCAATAACTTATCGAAAACAAATTATTAATGACGCCTTTTAAAAACAAAAATAGGTATTTAAATACACATGTATACATCTTTTTATTTTTTATTTTTATTATTTACTAATTTTCAATAATATGTCAATCGGGCAGACGGCAAAGCCATGCTTAACGATTTATGTAAACTAATTGTGAAACATATAGAAAAGAATGAATAATAAATCAAACTATCTATCTATCTATCAATATTTTCTTTCGTCTGCTAAGTTTTGGTTTTCGAGTTGGTTCACGTTTGTAAATTTTGCTTCCTAGAATTGAAAAATCACTTGAATCCATCAAACGAGATGCACTTTTAGCAAACCCTTTTCACTAGACTGATGCGTAAATAGATTACGCAAGCACTTACGAAAGGTCATTGCGCTTTAAGCTCTGCCTGAAGAAAGCTTTTTTTTGTTCACCATGGGAGTAAAATTTGCGTAGGTTAGCTTTCTAGGGTTAAAGAGAGAAGAATGTTTTTGTTGGCGTTTAAAAACAGAGGCACATCAATACAAAGCACTTGCTAGTTTAGTAAATGATAATGATAGTGTTAACCACCCTCAAGAATTTATTATTTCTCTCAACCCAGCGGGTCTTCCGCCGCCGCACCGTACCAATTAAATTTTAAATTCGGCACACCAATAATACTAATCTGGAAACCTTTGCAAGAGCAACCGATTTCAAATCAAGAAGTTGAACAAAAACATTTTAGAAGCTAAAATTCTTACTGGACTCGCAGCAGGGAAGGATGCCCTTATTCCTAGAATTCCAATGATATCAACGGATCTCTCTTTTCAATTTAGACGGTTGAGGTTCCCTATTAAACCGTGTTTCTGCATGACGATTAATAAGGCTCAGGGTCAATCATTTAAATTTATTAGTTATTATATATTATTTATTATTTATTATAATGAATTGAACACATTTGTATGTATATTTATAAAAAAAAAAGAATCACAAATCATGATTGGGATAAGAAGTCGGTAATTTTGGTATGTTTTATAGTGGCTTGTGATTTGAATTGTGTGTGTGACGTGTGACGGTTAACCGGAGTGACGGTTAATCGGGTGACGGATAATCGGAGATACACTGTATATCAAACTTCAACAATGTCTATTTTTCTTGCAATTATTTCTGTGAAATTCATTATTCTGGATACGGTAAGGATGTTAAATTTTTTTTTTTTTTAATATTATGTCAAAAAAAAGTTTTTTAAGACCTTCGCGAAGCAACGCGAGCACGGGTCTGCTAGTTGAATATATATAGAGATTGCAGTGGCAATATCCTGGTTGATTGAAAAAGCGGACGCAAAGGCTCGCAACTTAGTTTGAACACTAAAGTCCTCAATATCTTTTTTTGAGCTAAAATTACCACAGCAACAAAGGCCATACTTCTGACGTGAATTGACTAAAGCATAGTATATTGTAATTAAAAGATTCGACGGTCCTATCTTGTGTAGATGGTATATCTTTTTTACACCCGAGAAGTTCGTTTCCTTTATATTTTCTGTGTGACTTCCAATCAAGCCTATAATCCACGGTTATACCTAGGTATTTCAACTTGGAGACTTCTTCGATAATTATGCAATTACTCTCCCAATTAGAGTGATTACAACTAGAATCGTGTAGTACAATCCCAGTAATTGGCGATTGATTTGTAAGAGCAAAGGAGATTACTTAAGACTAAGACTAAAAATCATTTGATGATACCTAAACCAGTCATTCATCAAAGAAAGTTCTAGATTCATTTGCCGCGCTTTGTCATTAGCGCTAAGGGCAGCATAAGAAAGAACTTAGTCATCAGCATAGGCCCCGTACTCGAACAAACTGCTTCCTGTTAGAAAGATAGGAAGAAAACCAACTGAGGATATTATTTCTGAATCTATAAATAGAATAGAGTGGAATAGAGGTAATCACTTGGACAAGGTTATAAAAACAGAAAAATTAAATCTAAAATATCAGAAAGTAAATTGGGACTAGTTAAAAAGAAAGGAAGAGAAACGACACAAAAAATTATTACAGAACTAAGGACTTAATATGAAAAAACTTTAATAAACAAGGCAAGCCGAAAGGAAAAATTGTATAAAATCAGTAAAAATAATAAAAAAATGTAACTTTTAATTATTTTTAAGTTGCCTCATAATTTTAGTAGGTTACTTAAAAAAAATACAGACAGCAGTTTGCCAATTTTCTTCAATCCTTTATTTATAAGTCAATGTTTCCCCACTTAATTATTTTTTCAATTGCTTTGAAAATTTAAATAGAAGTTAATATTTTCTTGAATAATTCGGATCTGCCATGTTGTTTTTCTCAAAGCATGCACTTTTCGGGATCTACCCATTGTGTTTACGCAAAGTACAACAATTGTTATGGAAATGGCATTCGTATCGAAATATAAGAGAGTAAACAATGCGGAATCGTAACAAAGATTGTACATATTTTACTCCAAATGATAAATTAATTATAGGTAAGATTTATTTAAGTCAAAGCTGCATTTATTTAACTTCCTTCTAGACCGCAATTTTTTCAAAGCATCAAATAAACTAGTGTTTCAGTTGACGAACTTCTTGAAATTCCTTATCAAATCTTCCATAGCATTTTCATAAGTTACGAGATTGATGCTATTAACAGAGAACAATTAAAGTAGATAAAAAACATTCCTTAAGAACGACAGCATATTATATTACACGCTACATAAAAACTCAAGAGCGTATGGTGGCTTTAATTTACATATAAAAATTACATGAGGAAGTGGCAGTACCGCAGTATATACAGTATATCTTTAGTTGTGTTAAAAATAAAAGGGATCAAATGAACCATGATTGAAGTTGACGTTAACCATTACATTTTAAAACGTCTACGCTGGCCTACTTGAGCTCTGCCCAAACAACTCTTATGATACTGTCTGTAGCAGAACCGATTCCGTGAAAAATAAATGTAAACAAAAACTTGAATAAATATTTTCCACTTGACATTATTAATAGAATACTACAGTTCTAAGTAAAACTTGATACATAAAAAGTCTGTCCTTTTGTTATAGCAGAAGCCATTCGTACTTTAAAACTTTATTCACAGTAAAAATGTTTGTATCCGTTAAACCCGTTCCTGTGGTAACGTTCAAAGATCTTAGATAATGTATAATCTGCCGTAAAACTTCATAGCAACATTTCTTTAAATTTTTTTAAATCGGGGAAGCACTAATATTATTAAACTAGCAGACCCGTGCTCGCGTTGCTTCGCGAAGTTCTTAAAAAACTTTTTTTTGACATAATATTAAAAAGAAAAGAAAAATTAAACATGCCTACCGTATCCAGAATAATGAGTTTCACAGAAATAATTGTAAGAAAAGTAGACATTGTTGAAGTTTATACATACATATATTAATTTATTTACTTATTTTAATGCTTCGGGATAGACAATGTTTACTGTTTTATTGTTTGGCGGAAGAATCAAACACTGATTTTTCTGTGAACCCACTCTTGATAAGGCAACATAAAGCTGACCATGGGAAAAAACGTTGTCTCTAAGATCCACTCCAATAAATTTAAATGATTGACCCTGAGCCTTATTAATCGTCATGCAAAAACACGGTCTAATGGAGAACTGCAACCGTCTAAACTGAGAAGGGAGACCCGTTGGTATCATTGGAACTTTAGGAATAAGGGCATCCTTCCCTGCTGCGGGTCCATTAAGAATTTTAGCTTCTATAATGATTTCTTAAACTTCTTGATTTGAAATTGTTTGCTCTTGCAAAGGTTTGGGGGACTAAGATTCCTGATAAGTTGTGCCGATTTTCAAATTTAATTGGTACGGCGGCGGAAGACCCGCTGGGTTAGGGTAGGTTAGGTTGAAGTGGCTGCCAGCTATTGCCAGCACACTAAGACCAGTGATAAGTTCATTGTGATACCACATGGATCTCCATACCTACTCGTTAAACCAATTGGAGCTTTTTATGAAGCTAAGGAGGCTTCTGATATCTGTGTTTATCAGATCGCCTATGTCGATAAGGTAGAATTCCCCTAAATGGAGTCTTATTTTACGGGAGAGAGCTGGGCAGTTACAAAGAAGGTGGGGAATAGTTTCCTCCTCCCCTTGGTCCATGCAGCTCCTTCAGAAATCGTTTGAATGGACACCAAGCCTTGTTGCATGCTTGCCTATTAGACAGTGTCACGTGATGACACCTATTATGGAACTGATATGCGATCTGTTGAGAGAAATCAAATTTTTAGAGTTTCAGATCCAGCGGTGGCTAAATCCGCTTTGTCACTAGACACGTTATACCATTTGTCCATCTAGAATTTGTTTTCTCGATAGCATCCACCTTGAGCTTGAGTTTACATGTAGCGATCGGTATACCCAGGGTGTCTCCTTCTGTGAACACGGGTTCGGTTGTTCCATATCTGGCGAGTTCATCAGCCTTACAGTTCCCTGGAATATCTCTATGCCCCGGCACCCAACAAAGGTGAATATTGAACTGCTCCGCCATCTCTATAAGAGATGATCGGCAGTCTAGAGCTACTAATGAATTTGAAGAGACTGATTCCAGGGATCTGATCGTTGCTTGACTGTCTGAAAAGATACGTACCTATATCTGTGGAAGATATCACGTTTTTCTTAAGCCAAGAAAAGACTTCTTTGATCGCCAGTATTTCCGCCTGGAACACGCTACAATGATTTGGAAGACGGAAAGAGAGCCTGAGATTAAGCCTATCGGAGAAAACACCACCACCTACACCCTCACTGGTAGTTTACACTATTATTATCATTTACTACACTGGCAAGTGCTTTGTATTGATGTGCTTCTGTTTTTAAACACCGACGAAAAATCATACTTCTCTCCTTAACCCTAGAAAGCTAACCTACGCAAATTTTACTGCCATGGGCTTTTTTTCGGGCAGAGCTTAAAGCGCTATCAATAACCTTTCGTAAGTGATTGCGTAATCTATTTCCGCATCAGAAAAAGGTTTGCTAAAAGGGCATCTCGTGTGATGTATTCAAGTGATTTTTCAATTCTAGGAAGCAAAATTTACAAACGTGAACCAACCCGAAAACCAAAACTTAGCAGGCGGAAGAAAATATTGCGCATTTTATAATTATAAAAAAACGATATACAACCACATTATGTCCGTAAATTTACTTTAACCTCATTAATATCTTTTGTCAATAAAATCTAACTTCCTTTCAATAGAGAACTTAACCTTCCGTCCTCACACATATTTTTTCCAACGCGCTCCTCACACTGGGGTATTACATACCCCACCCACAAATATTTATATTTTTTTTAATTCATATTTTTATTTCATCAAAACAAAATTCAATACGATGAATAACATACAAAATAAAAATACTGACAAAAAAAAACATAATTTCAAAATTAGGTTAGAAAAAAAGTTAATATATAGTTGTCAACTAAAATCAGTCAAATTCATAAAAAAATTTAAAAGTATAGTTTTAAAAATTGTCACATTACGCTTTCTAATACTCTTTTTTCAATGTTTACTACAATGTATTGTTTTAATAGTGGGATGAAAGTTTGCTTTTTTAAACACATAAATTAAAATTTTTTGAGCTGCATTCTATGCATGGCAGTGAGCGATGCTCCTCGCACATGGGAAGTTGGCATGTCACACAATTTTTTTTGTTTTTCTGTCTTTTTTCCGATCACAGAATCTTCGCCTGCGAAAAGATGTGATTCGTCTCCGCTTGCTAAAAGTCTTTCAGCAACAAACAAAAGCCTTTCAATGGATTCGTCTCGAAGAAAATCCATTTTGCTGTAAAATTTAAATTAATATTGTCCTACAGTAACTTACTTTATGGCTGAATAAACCTGACACTTTTTTAGTCCAAAATAACTAAAAGAGAAAATATTTCGCTAAAATAATGTGGGGTATACACTGGGGTATACCAAAGCTAAAACTTCGAAGCACGACTGAACACGTTAAAAAAATCTAAGAACTGAACACCATTGCTTGCTACTGGAAAGAGTTTAAAATTGAATATACATAGGCATGGCATGCTAAGGAAAAAAATTTAACGGGACCTGCACAGTTTTGAAATCTGTGTGGGGTATCTCATACCCCAGTGTGTGATTGGATAGTTAAACATAACTATTTATCTTTTAATTGCCAGGGAGCAAATTTAACTCTTCGGTAGTTTAACGGAGTACAAAATAAGATCAGTTTTCTAGGGTTAACTGATTGGTTTTTGAGTGGGATTAGGCGTTTTTTTTTAAATCTATGTAGGCTAAAAAAAAGTGTGAGCGAAAAAACATCTATCGAGGCTAACGAATGTCATCATAGCATTTTGGCAGCACTATGTGAAATGACACGTATGATTTTTTCTTGCTGATTTAAAGGAAAAAAATTGCGGATAAAAAAAAACTCAAACGTATATTTGTTAGCTTATTATTAATTTTAGATGATTTCTTTATTGCAAATTTTCTCTTAATGACTTCTTTTTTTCTTTTTTTGTGTTCCTTCCTTAGCATTTTTTTTTTTTACAAATGTCTTATTTAACTTTTGACATTTTCGATAAGAATCGAGAAAAAGCAGTTTGGTAGCCCAGTTTCTATCGCGCTTAAGGAAATAACGCTGGATAGCTATCCAGATTTCGAAATTCTATACAGGCTAAGTTATTGTTGTAATTAACATGGAAAATATTGCTTAAGCCTATATAGATTACCAAAAAAACACGCCTAATATCAAGCTTTAACTCAAAGACCAAGCAGTTAAAAAGAAAAAATTCTACTGGGGAGCCAGTCCTGTACTTCCCACCTGATGTTGCGTTATATCACAGCGAACATTGTTTCCGATATACACCACAACGTGCTTGCTTTGTTCAGCACACCTTTCCTTTAAGCATTTCTTCTAATTTCTCAGCATCCGCTGGACCAATTTTACCCTAAACTGATCAGATCTAAGTTTCATGCTGCCAAATAAAATTTAAAAAACCGCATGATCGTTCTCCAGATATCGAAGCAGAAAAAAATTGTCGTATACACACACACGCGCATACAAACATCACTTCGAAAACAGGTGCAAATGATTTCTAGTGTATCGTATCTAAATCTAATTTTATTGGCCGATTGCAATACTTCCCCTATGGAGGTGGGAAGTAAAAATATGATCCACATAACATACACTTCATGATCATACAAAGAAAGAATAAGAATGGGAGGGAGAGACCGTGCGAGAAACACGGAACGATGATGAAATGGAACAAAGCAGCACCCTCGTCATCGTGATTGAATTGATATCAGTGATGTAAACAAATAAAAATAATGGATGTATTGAAGATACTTATTATCTATGCATGGCAGTGAGCGATGCTCCTCGCACATGGGAAGTTGGCATGTCACACAATTTTTTTTGTTTTTCTGTCTTTTTTCCGATCACAGAATCTTCGCCTGCGAAAAGATGTGATTCGTCTCCGCTTGCTAAAAGTCTTTCAGCAACAAACAAAAGCCTTTCAATGGATTCGTCTCGAAGAAAATCCATTTTGCTGTAAAATTTAAATTAATATTGTCCTACAGTAACTTACTTTATGGCTGAATAAACCTGACACTTTTTTAGTCCAAAATAACTAAAAGAGAAAATATTTCGCTAAAATAATGTGGGGTATACACTGGGGTATACCAAAGCTAAAACTTCGAAGCACGACTGAACACGTTAAAAAAATCTAAGAACTGAACACCATTGCTTGCTACTGGAAAGAGTTTAAAATTGAATATACATAGGCATGGCATGCTAAGGAAAAAAATTTAACGGGACCTGCACAGTTTTGAAATCTGTGTGGGGTATCTCATACCCCAGTGTGTGATTGGATAGTTAAACATAACTATTTATCTTTTAATTGCCAGGGAGCAAATTTAACTCTTCGGTAGTTTAACGGAGTACAAAATAAGATCAGTTTTCTAGGGTTAACTGATTGGTTTTTGAGTGGGATTAGGCGTTTTTTTTTAAATCTATGTAGGCTAAAAAAAAGTGTGAGCGAAAAAACATCTATCGAGGCTAACGAATGTCATCATAGCATTTTGGCAGCACTATGTGAAATGACACGTATGATTTTTTCTTGCTGATTTAAAGGAAAAAAATTGCGGATAAAAAAAAACTCAAACGTATATTTGTTAGCTTATTATTAATTTTAGATGATTTCTTTATTGCAAATTTTCTCTTAATGACTTCTTTTTTTCTTTTTTTGTGTTCCTTCCTTAGCATTTTTTTTTTTTACAAATGTCTTATTTAACTTTTGACATTTTCGATAAGAATCGAGAAAAAGCAGTTTGGTAGCCCAGTTTCTATCGCGCTTAAGGAAATAACGCTGGATAGCTATCCAGATTTCGAAATTCTATACAGGCTAAGTTATTGTTGTAATTAACATGGAAAATATTGCTTAAGCCTATATAGATTACCAAAAAAACACGCCTAATATCAAGCTTTAACTCAAAGACCAAGCAGTTAAAAAGAAAAAATTCTACTGGGGAGCCAGTCCTGTACTTCCCACCTGATGTTGCGTTATATCACAGCGAACATTGTTTCCGATATACACCACAACGTGCTTGCTTTGTTCAGCACACCTTTCCTTTAAGCATTTCTTCTAATTTCTCAGCATCCGCTGGACCAATTTTACCCTAAACTGATCAGATCTAAGTTTCATGCTGCCAAATAAAATTTAAAAAACCGCATGATCGTTCTCCAGATATCGAAGCAGAAAAAAATTGTCGTATACACACACACGCGCATACAAACATCACTTCGAAAACAGGTGCAAATGATTTCTAGTGTATCGTATCTAAATCTAATTTTATTGGCCGATTGCAATACTTCCCCTATGGAGGTGGGAAGTAAAAATATGATCCACATAACATACACTTCATGATCATACAAAGAAAGAATAAGAATGGGAGGGAGAGACCGTGCGAGAAACACGGAACGATGATGAAATGGAACAAAGCAGCACCCTCGTCATCGTGATTGAATTGATATCAGTGATGTAAACAAATAAAAATAATGGATGTATTGAAGATACTTATTAATTTATTTTTCAGTAAGTAGGTATAATTAAGAAAAGATGAAGGGCTTGAAGTGTGCGTAAACATATTGACTTTATAGAAAAAAATTTGTTTTTGCTATTTTTGAAATTGATTTAAAGTTAGGAGTGAATATGTTGGTCAACCTCTTTAAAATTAGTATGAAAAAAATATAAATGTCAAATTTTCCTGTAAACAAAAAACATTTAAATAAAAAAAAATAGCCTAACTGGATTTCGTAAAAATAAGGAATATTATAAATTTTATTTCACGTTGATTGGTTCAGTATACGCTGAGATTACCGGGGCCAAAGTTTTTTAATATTTCGTCTTTATATAATTAATAGTAATGATTGTTGGTAGTACTCGGTGGAACATACATACATATGTAGTTCTTGGCGAACTCTGAATCGGTGCCTCTGCAATAAGCTACGGCGACCACATTGAAATGCATACATCCATACATACGTACATTATGAATGCATGTAATGTATAATGGAGGAGGATATTTGAAGAAGTCACAATTTTTTGGATATATGTGAGGTATGACCTACCTGCACACCGAATTTCAAGTTTCTAACTGTAACGGAAGTCCGAGATCTTTTTCGTGCTACAAAGTGTCAAGTTCCATTTGAGGGAGACGCGACGGGTACTCGGGTATCCCATACATTTTGCATGGGCTGGGGCAAAAAGAGAAAGAACTACATATGTAGATAAAGGAATAAAAACATAGTCAAGAGTAAATTCCACTCAGTTCGGAAGCTATATTTAAATTAATGTTTATTTGATACAATGTGACGAAATGGTTTAATTTTTCAAGCAAAACATTGAAAACACAGTAACTAGTAAATATTTATGCTGAAATACGTTCAAACGCGAAAAACTCGTACGAATAAGTACAAAATAAAAAGGGGTACCCGGGTGTACTGTGCATATAACTCTGTATTGGAGTTGAAAAATGTATTATACAAAATTAACAGATTGGATTAATTTCAAATGGATTACACCATTTGAAGCAGAATTAAATTTCAAGAAGGTACTGAATATATCATTTTGTGGTCCTATGGGCGAAAAAAAATTTTCATTGATTCGAAAATCAAATGGATACCCGGGTACCCTCGCATTGACACGAGGGTTAAGCTCGAAACAGGGGCTACCCCACCTGTGTTTTTGATTGAATAATAAACCTAGGATTTTTAGATATTTTACATTTTCTATTTCTACATTTATAGGAGTAGGTATACAAGATTGTTTGCGATAAACATTGGGACCTTACATTTTGGTAACTAGAGTTTGTCTCCGGAAGAGCTTGTCCATTTGAGTGCGTTAGATAAGTGTGTTTTTATTTCATTTACATTTTGTGCTTTGCATAGTATAAAAGTATATGTCATCTGCGTATAGATATAGACAGTGACTTAAGTACTTGTATTTTGATAAGATGTCGCTTATGTCTTCAAATGCTATAGAAAATAAAGCAACAAATAAGGGTGATCCTTTTGACTCCTGTAATGGATGGCTGAGGTGGCAGAATAGGAGTGATACATAATAAAATACTTTAGGGCCTACATCCCATTCTTATGCCCAGTTTCACAGTGCGAGTTTAAACTCAGTTTATGGTTTAAACTAAAGTTCAACCAAATGTTTGGTTTTACAGTGTTCGTTTAAACTCTAAACTGAGTTTCATGTTCGGTTTAAGTTAAACGACTCGATTCTACCGTTTAAAGTTCGTTTAAGTTAAAAATGTGGTTATGACTGCTATTGTTGTGAAATACGTCCAAAAATTTAAAATCCAACTAACTGGTAACTCAGAAAATAAAAAATATGTACATGTAATTTGATTTATATGAAAAGAAAATGTTTTACTTCAAGGAACAATACATTATCAGCCGAAATCAAGTTTTTATTGACTTTGCTTTTCGATAGCATCCCATGCTGCATTTTTCTCCGTCCAATGAATCCTATCAGTTTTTTTATTTTCAATTGTGCCTTTGAATTTGACCACTAAATTCATTAAATTTTCCTTTTCGCTATCGGAAAAATGAGTGCTCCTTTTCTTTTGATTAATATTATTATATTTTTGCTTCCTCCATTGTCTCTCTTTTGTCTATTCTAAGTGACTTTTACTCGAAAGCAAACACCGTAACAGGAAAAATTCAAAATAATTTTCAGTTTGACATTTAATTCAAATACTGTGATTCAAATACATCAGTGTAATTCACAATAGTGTGATAAACTTCGTTTAGACAAACTGAGTTTAAAAATACAGTGTGAAACCGAACGATTTAAACTCAAAGTTTAAACTCAGTAGTTAGTTTAGTAAAACTCAAGTTTAAACTCAAACTGTGAAACTGGGCATTAGAGTTTTTTTTTTTAAACGACGTGGATTTCTATTCTGTCAAATGCTTTTTCGAATTCGTGGGAAGGTACTGACACATGATTTTCAGAGCTCAGTGCTCAAGATATACAATTATCTATGTAGAGTAGGGAGTAGGTGTAACCTCGATATGCCTTGAATGCAACTTGATTTTGATAAAAGTGGTGTTTCGTTTCTCTATTGTAAACATATCTTCTTTTGGATTATAGATGCTATTTTCCACCTTTGTTGTTATAAAAACTTAGGAGTCTTTGTTTTGCATAAATTGAAAGGTTTTTCATCATTAGGTACGAAATCCTATTCCTGCTGGGGCTTAACCCTATAAGTTTACTCAGACATTCTTCTCACGATGAGTTGTGCGTGGGAATTATTGGCGCATGTGATTGTCGTATTATACCTACATACATGGGTTCATATTTTTAATTGTTGAATGCGTTTGTAAAATTTGAGTTGTCTGTGTGGGAGTTTTTGGTAAGAAAACTATTACATATATGAGTACAATTGTAAAAAGCATGCATATAAATATGTTTGTACTGATATAAAGTGTCTTTAAAGTTTGTATGAAATTTCATGCCGTTCCATATCGCAATCGATAGTTGCATTTAATATAATAAACTATGTTTAAAATTTTTTTTAGATGGGAAAATTAATCTCGTTATATTTTAAACTATATATGTTTACGCATAAATAAGGTACCTACATACGTACGTGCTTGTTTGAAACAACAACTGAAGTTAGTTGTATGTTTTTTCCTTACAAAAAGGGCTATAATGTAATGGTTTTATTAATGTTCGACATGCACCTGAATTGGCAAAGCTACAATAATAAAGTTGCATTTTCATATGAATGTACGTTAATTAAAAAATAATACGTAACCTTTACATTTATATACATACGTATGTACCCACGTAGGTATTAAGAGACATGGTCTATACACAGATCAAATATTTCCAGTCTGTGTCTGTACAACCATTACAAAAGCAAAAAGTATGTATGCTCCATATGAACATTGCTTCCGAATCACCTGGAGGTGGTAGGTGTAAAAGTTTTAATATTACACAAACGAGTTTTTAACGATGTCCTGTGGACAGATTAACGGAAAATAACGGTTGATTATTTGTTTGACCGATGCAGAATAATTCTTTTTGTTCTTTTAATCATATTCATTGGCTATACTTTCGTGAAACGAGAAAAAAACTGTAACTCACGAAAAAAAAATGCATATTCAAGCTTCTTTCAAATTCACAATTTATTACTGAAATCTTGAAATTTTATTTTACTTTATGTCCTTTTATTTGCTAAATTACTGTTATATATGTATCTTCATGTTGGTTAAACGAAATTTGGAATTCTGTAAATAGCTGTAGCTAATAATTCAATAAGTTTTATTTCGGTTGACCATGACCAAGCAGCTGTGTCTCCGAACTCACAGCATGCCAAGATATACTGTGGTACATTCCGTCTCTCAAATGAAGTACAATTAAAATAAGTGCAATGATGGAATCAGTCCTAGTGCTCTTCTTTCTCAAGCGGAACTCCAAAATAGGTTACTGTGATATGCTGAGGCAGGGTTGGAATTGGCCACCTAATGCCAGTACACTTTAACCAATGAAAGGAGCATTGTAATACCACATGAGTCTTGAAGAAACTCTCCCTACCTACGTTGAACCAATTTGAGCTTCTGATGAAGCGTAGGAGGTTTCTGACAACTGCGGTTATCAGATCGCCTATGTCGTTATAGTTGAAGGAAAAAGCTGGAAGGTGGAGAGTAGCTTCTTCTTCTTCAACGTCCATACCAGTTCTACTCTCCAGTGATGACACCTATTATAAATGATATGCTGTTTGTTGAGAGGAAATAAATTCTTCGAGTGTTTCAGATCCAGTTATGGCTAAATCTACAACCTGAACTTGGTGTCCAATTCAACAGTTGCTCAATTGCCAAACACTATAGAAAAACTTATTATAGCCATAATTTCAGCAATAGTTCCGTAAAAATATTTCATATTTAACGGTTATAACGGTTAGTATTTCTAGAGCTTATAAGGAATCATTGCATTCGCATGAGGCTAACATATGTACATCCTACTAATATTATAAATGTGAAAGTTTGGATGTTTGGATGTTTGTTCCTCCGTAACGCCTAAATGGCTGAACGGATTATGATTTTGAAAAATTCATATTTCCTTATGAAACATCCATTTAGTGACCTGCGCAGCACTCAGCCAGTGGCACATCGTAGGGATCGTAAATCATGATCGTGTGTGCGACAAGGGTCGTTTTCCTTTTTTCCCTTTTTTTTTAATGTTGTTTACTTTCATTTGCGGTGGGTATGTGTATCTTTGCCTCAAAATGATTGGAACTCGCTTGCTATTCACAGGGAAAAGGATTTTTATGGTGGTTTAGTTGTTGGTGTGGCAGATATTCAGTTTTTGGAGTAGGGAGAAAAAAAAGTATCCCACACAGCAATCAAAAATGATGCTGAAAAAAAGCAAATTACTAATCTTTTTTTTACTACGTCAGGAATTAAGTAGTAAGTATTTTAATGGATCCGTAGTGTAAGGACATAAAAATAATGAAAGTGTGATGAGTAAGGTGGGTTAATTTCAGCTTGGTTTTGTTTAAGACTCATTGAACTACCACGAGCTTAGGATCTTAGGTGAATATTAGCATAGTAGTAGAAAGTAAGAGTATTATCCGAGGATCATCTTTCTCTTTTTGCTGAAGCTTGAGCAATCAGAGAAAAAACTGGCCGTATTCGTCCAAATCACCACAGCCTCATATACAAAAGTCTGCTATACTTAGTCGGCTGAGGTAAAGTAATAATAAATAGGCTGTGCGATCGCTGTGGCTCAGCGCTTAGTGCGGTGGATTGATAAGTAAAGATCATCGCTTAAGATTTGTATCAATGCTCAGATGACAATGAAATACAGTCAAACAGAAACAGAAACACGCCCTAAGTAAAAAGTCATATTTTATGCAGTTTTGCTGCGATTTTACAATTGAGGGTAGGTATTATATTTTGTTCCTGCTCTAAATACATCTGACAACGCCTCGAGAATATGAAGTAGCTCATGTCCGCAAACGACGCTTCCACCTACTAAGTAGGGTTCTTGGTGCTTAGAGTGGTACTAAAAGTTGGTGTGTCGTTTTTGCTGATCCGTAACCTTGATGCTCCAAGACTATGCAACAGTATCAGGCTGTGCATCACATAGTTGGAAAAGAATGTGATCAAAGCTACAATTCTCACGGGAGCGGCCAGAGGAGAGATCGCACTAATTCCTCGCATTCCTATAATACCTAACAATTTACTCTTTCAGTTTAAAAGACGACAGTTTTTTCTAAAAGCTGAATTGTATATGACGGTAATGTACTACAGTAAAGTACAAAGTGTCATGCAAGGAAAATAAATTTTGTAATTTTGTGATAGACCTGCCCTTGGATAGAATATTTTACACGATCTTTACAGAGGAGTGGACAGGAAGGTGAAGTGGCGCACGATGAGGAAGCAACAAGGAGCATGAGAGAATAGTAGGTCAGTTGAAACCTGTCAACCAAAGGTCGATGGACATATCGTCTTATCCCCATTACCAAAACTTAGACAAGGCATAAGCATGAGAAAGTATACTTCTAAGTAACATAGGTCTTAATGGGACATTGCTATTTCGGATCAAATCGATCGGTTCAATAACGCAGACTTTCCAATTTGCCCATGTTGTGCAGATACAGTAGAGGTAGGTAAATAGAAGTGATTGCCTGGTAAAGTCCTATCAAGACACAATTAGCGTGGGCGCGCTGTTTTGACATCACAACTCGCGTGACCTTGATGTTGATGGGAGTGGTAGGAAGACGCAGTTAAAGACGTGGGGCATGTGTTCCTCCAGTGACAGCGGGTCTATACTCAACGTAAGATATAGATATAGACATTTTTGCCAAAAGCATGTACCTACGTAGAGCTGACACGCCTGGAAAGGGAAAGGGAATAGGTATTGGTGGCAGAGGTGGTCTTAGTTCAGGTTGAAATCACACACTAAGGCCTTCGATGCTTTCCACCTTTCTTTAAAAAAAAAAAAAAAACAATCCTCATATCACATAATCTGTGAGATATGCCACATGAACGTATTCGCGGGTCAAGCTTAACGGCAAGCAATTTTATGTCAACGCGGACGAAGTCGCGGGTACAGCTAGTAATATTCATATACTAGAAAACTCTATTTCATGTGTACACGTGTACACAGATTACTTCAAGATGTGCGTAAACTAGCACGTGTACTTGGGCCGTGTATTTATTTACATGTGTCTTTATTTACTACACAGATCGATGTTGTGGTTTTCTAAAAAATACGTTAGGTTAGGTTAGGTTGAGTGGCTGCCCCGCTAAACAGGGACACACTTAGGCCAAGACTAGTTACATTGTGATACCACGTAAATAAAACGGATAACCAGCATCAGAGGCCTCACATGCGGAATTTCCTAAGAAGAACAGGGAGTAAAAAGCTCTGGGTAACCGTACCGGAGTGAACCCTATCCCGTGCTACACTAAGTGCGGAACCGATTGTACCCATATACAAAACTCTTGATCTCAAGGATGTCAAGCCTGGCTATGTCATTGAGGTCATCGAAGAAGTTCGCACCTAGATTTTTCCTCCTTAGCCTTGATAAGGCAGGGCAGGTGCAAAGAAGGTGCATCTGATGTGATCATTTCTTCCCCCTCTTCGTCTCTGCAGCTTCTACAGAAATCGTTAGAAGGGACACCTATTTTGATGGCATGCCTGCCAATTAGACAATGCCCTGTAAGGGCTCCTATTATATTTCTTATATGTTTTCTATTCACGGACAAAAGTCTTTCTGATCTCCTCAAATCCAGATTAGGTCAGATCTGTTTCGACAAAAGACAAGTATTGATGTTATTCCATCTGCTGTTAGCATTTTCTCAGTATCAAGGTGAGATTTTATCGATTCTAGAGAGGCAAGCGGTTGCCCTCCATTTTCAGAGGGGATCCGACTCGCGCCGTCCATTGCTAGTTCGTCCGCTCTGCAATCGCCCGGAACGTCCCTGTGTCCTGGAACACGGTACATGTATACCCGTGTCTATGGTGGCGAAAACACGTGAATTAAAATACACGCCTTGAACCGAGAGCTCTATTATATACTCGGTACATGAACATATGTATGTTTACATTAATATGCTTTTGTTGCTGTATTTGTATTGGTATTCTTTTGGAAATACACAAAGGACCCTTTCCATAAAAAGCACAGTTAAAGAATTTCCACACAAATGTGATGTGTATCACAAATTCCCAACGAAAACACTCCTGGCGAGTTCTTCCTTGATGACAATGTATAAATACATAGTTGGTACCTTGATGGCTGTGCAAATTATTTTTGTTGTTATCGAGACTCGATATGTATACATAATTGATTTAACTGTGAAGAGTTTAGGCATTGTACTGTACAGTACATCTGTGGTATTTGTTTGGAACATTTGCTAACGCAACATATCCTTCAAGAACCCACTAAAAAAGAAACAAAATCAGTTGTAAAGAAACATACAGATTAGGTAGTTAAATCTTTGCCAACATGACTGGCAGAAGTTCTGAACCGTAGAAGATTACCAAAAAGCTACTAAAGTACATACATACATACTATACATACGACTATAAACAAGTTCTAACAGTTGATTATTTGCATTTAGTTCTTGTTTTGTACGCAAGCTTTTCTGATGAAAACTTCTTTTAATAAAGAAAAAGTACTTTAAAGTTCTTGCAATCATATATTAAAACATTTCTTATAATTAAGTAATCTAAGTGTTATGGACTTATATTTGCAGATGAAAAAATATTTCGCTATAATCATTCGTAGAGGTTTTTGGTAGATATCTTTGAAATCCTTTGAAAATTTGCCAAAAAAAAAATCGGATAAGTTATTTTCCCAACACTGTATGAATATATCAAACGTAATATAAAAATATTTTAAGGCGATTGCTCATTAAATGTTTACGATTCCATAGCCATAAAACAAGTTTTTGATTTTCAATCCTGCAGAAAATCATCTACCAACATAATACCTCCAAAAACTGTTTCATCTCAAATAAAGTTGTAAAAATGTCACATTCGCTATCACAATTAAGTACGACATTAACCACAAACAAAACAATAAGATACCAACGCCCAAAAGCAATAAAAGTTACAGAAAATGTCAGTAATACACTCAATCCAACTACACTTTACTATGCTAAGAAAAATATCTGTAAAGAGAAATATATGTATGTGTGTACTTACCTCTACAATTGTGTATGTACATACATTGTAGCTAATTCTTCACAACCCATAGAGTGTGGATCTAGCTAGGTGAGGAATGGTATGTCGTTAATTTTTTATTTTTTTATGCATCGGATAATAAAGTGTCAGGGTGATGCAAGTTTCCTCCTTTGTTGATAGTTCACCTAAGACAGCAAATAAACAAAATAAAGTGCTTTATAAAGGTTCTTTTTTGTAAGAAACATTAACTTCATGCAACGATAACTTTATACACGTAAGTTAACATAACAAGCTCTAAAGAATATAAAGCAATTCTTCTTTACAAAGAAATTGGTAGTCAAATTGGCAAAGTTAAGGTTTACTTTGACTGTGCAACTAACGGATACGTCAAAAGGCAAGGGTCTACGACGACAAAGAAGATACCTTCTAAAATGGTCATGAAAACTTTACATGAAACAAAAGTAATTTGATGCCGAATAGTTTTCTTGGAAATTACTTCTTTTAACTAATTGAAATATCAAAGGATTTTCAAAGTAACAAATAGGTTTCATGAACAATAGCATGACAACTTAAAGCGGATTCAAAAAGGAAAGGATGACAACAAGGACTTACCTAGGGTAATGACTTTCCGTGATGAATTGCCATAAATGCACTCGGCAATGAGTCCATCGCCTGGCAATAGACGTATCGTGTTCGTTAATCTTCTGAACTGCTGATTACTTGGATCGATATTCGTATCATGTATAGAAGGAATTAGTTTCTTCTGACTGTCGTGCCATTAAAGAAAAATTTTCCAAGGAGAATTGTTTAACAGAAGTGCGATTTATAAATATTTCTTTTATTTATTTATTTAATTTTTACAGTACTATCATCAATCATATCATCAATACATATTATAAAACAGTAGAACCCGGTGTGTCTGTACAGAAAAAAAAATAAAGGGGGTGACTAAAGAAGAGTAATAGAACACATATTAGCGATTTTTAGAATTCTTTTCTGTCTGTCTGTCCGTTTGTTTGTTAACGGATTTTCATGTAGTTTTCACAGGTGGACAGAGCATTATTTGGAGCAGCATATAGGTTCTGTTTTATTAAAATCGAATTTCGGAAAGAAAAGTTATCGTAATGTTAAGATTTTTCGAATTGACTTTTGTGTGTTAAAAAAGTTAGAAGTTAAGGGTTGAAGGCCTATAGATGTCATGAACGATTGTTTTAAAGAAAAAGAACCAGAAAACTTTGGTTAGAATCATAGAACGTATAAAATTTAGTACACAAAAAATCAATAGGTGGCGCTGTTCATTATTAGAATGCGCTATAGAATTGTTTGCAGTAATAACCAATAAATTGTGACTCCATCAAATATTCGCCTCTAACATCTCCAAATGTGGTATAATCGGTGGGAAAATTGATCCAAATGCGATAAAATGGCAATTTCATGAAGTGGGAAATGCACGTAAACCAAAAATATTCAAGTTTCCCGATAGGTGGCGTTAAACACTCACCGCTGTTAAACCATGACGATCCGTTGTATTTTGTTGGCCAGTGTGTAGTTTTTGCACGATCTCTATCCACGCTGGGTATGTTTATGTGTAATTAAAATCGGCTCAATAGTTTGAAATTCACAGCTGGAGGAGAGGGGGTAGCACCGTGGGCTTCAGTTTACATTCTTCGTCATAACTTTCAACAAGTCCCAAGCCGCTGATAGAAGCACTTGACCTGGAAGCTGTTAATGTAGTCTACCGGCAGGTTCAAAATGAATATAATTTAACGCATGCGGAGCTGCGGATACAGCTAGTATTATATAAAAATACCAAATAGGGCAAACATTATACATATGGATATGTGCGACATACATGCGAATATACATACAGCATGCTTGCCTATCTGCTTATTAAATATTGCTAAAATCCACCTGCCTCAGCTTGACTTCGTTTCCAATTAAATGTGTCTGTCTGTATCATTACCGCAAATATACCGACACGCCCTGTCGGGGAAATGCATCGTCCTTCGGAGATCACACGTTTCTGTCTGGGGGGTATAATGTGACGCCAACTTTGGTCGATGCCTTTGTGTCGATAAATTGAGGAATGCGAAATTCTGGAGGAACTAGCACAGAGTGATTGTTTGAAGTGTCGGTATTGGACAGGAGAAGAAAGGTTGCTGCTGGGTATGCTTTGCATAGCTTATCCAATCGAAATGATTATAAATTTAATGACCGAGGTAATATGGGACTGTTTTGAGTTGATGTTGGGAATTGGAATCTCATAAGCAAAACCGCATAGCGCAGTAATAAAATTATTTTATTACCTATTTTCGGGTGGTAATTTTAATCGAATGAGAAACAATTATAACTTTAAATTGATTAACATGATTAAATAACATACATACCTGTTTATATATGTACAAACACACATTATGGGTGAAAGCTGGTTAGAAAAATATTGCATAATGAAAGTTTCAAATGGTTTGCAGAAAAATTTATATAAGTATGTATAAAATTATATTTCTTTTTAGTGAATTATTATGTAAGCCTGGTGTAAAATTGAGCATGATAAATAAAATTTAAAACTCGGCGACTGTTATAATAATTCAGCTCAAAATATTTATCCTTATTAGTTAATATTTTAATAAATTATATATTAATGCAATTATAATAATAATATGTATTATTATTATTGTTCGGGAGGGTTGTTCACAGCGCTTGGCACTGCGGTTTCTGAAAAATCCTATTATGTTTTCCTTAGTGTTCCTAGATGAATTGTTTCACTCCAGAAGATGTCAGGAAGTAAAGAAACTTCTCTGGGGGATGGCAGCATGTTATTCCGTAGGTACAACTTCGCCGCCGAGGATTCTCTTTCTGAGTTGAAAGAGAGCTGGGCATTCCATTAGGATGTGTAGAGGGGTCTTTTCAGAGTATACAGCTTGAATCTGTTACAAGATTCACGCGATGTAGGTGGTTGTTCAGGCGCCAGTGACCGCTGAGGAGTCCAATTAGTGCTTTAAGGTTACCCCTATCGGGATTCACAATGAAACTAAACTTTCTTTGTGACGGTAGAGGGAATAGCAGTTTTGAACATGTTTGCTTTGGTGTGTTGAGCCAGGCTTCTCTGGATTCTTGCGCGCAAACACGTTTTACATGTCTTACGAAGAGTGATTTACTTACCCCACAGAAGTGTTCGGGTCCAATGATTTTTGTTGACGAGCCGCCTTTTGCCAACGAATTGGCTTTTTCATTACCCGCAAATTCACTATGTGCAGGAATCCAGTGAAGGATGACCATGTTGTTCTTAGCTTCCGCGATTACATTTTGGGTTTCTAGGACTAGTTTGGATTTGATGATAAGCGAGTTAAGCGCTTTAAGGACAGCTTGACAGTCTGAGAAGATAAATATGATTTTCCCCATGATGGGAGAGGGTTGATTCAGTTTCACACATTGATTGATGGCAAAGATCGTTCCTCAATCCATGTTCTGCAACTTAATCCACAGACTGTTTTCCATTTCTTTTTATCCGAAATATTTTAGTAGAGTTAAATTTATATGGATGGCAAGATTTACATCAGAATATGCTGAATATGATGGTAGCACTTATATATCTTCGTACTCCATCCGTTAGTAGTACCCGCGCCAACATGCTAATAGCAATCAGGTACAATACCAATTAAGGAACTATGATATCCAAACAACCAAAATAACTAGCATATCTGTGTAGACAAATAAAGATGCCCATTGAAATGTTGTAAAAAAATGTTTTTGTAACCAGGGCGCAGAGATATGCAGGTAAAAAAAACAGACAAATCATAGCACGTGGTTATCCGCAGACACCAAAAACACGCACCAGTCTAAGCAGTTAAGAAGTCACGTTCTACCAACGCTGGCCAAAAATGCAGAAAACAGTTGTGATAGTAGCGTCGGCAGGTGGACGCAGTTCCAAACAACACTTGGTCAAGAGTTTCGACAGTTCCCTTCTTATCTCAAATGAGGGTCAGCTCAGGACATGGAGAGAGTATTTCGCAACCATGGTAAACCACTGATAGCATGTTGGTCTTAAGTTCGAATGACGTTTCCAGAGGAACAAATTTTCCTAAACGCTTCAGAAATGTTGACTCTACAGATATGCCATGGAAAAACTATTTCAAAAAGAGAACAAAATACTGCATGCTTTTAAGCTTTCGCGAATAATACATTTCATTTAAATTCTCATAAAATTCAAAGCATTTTCAAGATTAAAATGTCAATTAGATGTTCCGGATGGCATGCACAGGGTAATATTGTAGGGCACAGGTACAATCCACAAAGTTTTTTGGAATTCAAATAATTTCATTCATTCAAAAGGTTTTGATCATTGTGTCAGAAAACGACTTCGCTGGATCAGCGAGAATTTCTTGACATATCATGTTGTTTGAGGGGTTAATTAATTATTAACTTTATTGATTGACGAGGTTTATTACCGATAAACTACAAAAAGGAAACGCGACAGCTCCGTATACGGTTTAAGAACCGCTAGTGAATCACACTTGTGATTCGCTGAGAGATTACTACCGTGCGTTCGAGGATAATGGAATTGAAATGGCTTGTGAAATATCTTAGGGGATATAAGAAGAAAGAATCAGTATTTCTTTTAGGATCTCTAGATATCCAAGCGGATCAAAAAATATAAATATTTAGCGCAACAGCTCATAGAGGGACAGGGCCTAGCTTCTCGTAACCATTCACCTTCCGTTTTACTGCCTACTCCGAACAACGATTATACTCTTGGAGGTGAGCCATTGTTTTGCTATGGCTCGAATCGGTGTTCTTTCGCTTAGCAGTCCAACGCACTAACCACTTAGCCACAGCGACCACCTCCAGCTTTGTACTATTTATTCACCCAACAAATTTTAATGCACCTACTAAACAAAGATTATCTTCACAATCCGAACAGCAAAACAAAGACGTGCAGTTCCTTCTGCTTGATGATACGTTCCACTGATGTAAAATATTTAAATTGGAAGAAGTAAATCCAAAGCAACCCCCCCTACACACCTCGCCGCCGTGTAGGGGCCTAGTAAAGGTCAAAGACTCTCAGGAGTCCTCCCCAGAGGAGACATGAAGCTAAGCTGTAGTCGAACTTACTGAGCAGAAAAAGAAGGCCCTCGATTGGACCACCAAGACCATCAGGGAGATCCCTACCACCTAATCTTGGCAGTCATTGACATCATCAAGCCGGCCACCCTCCTTACCCCAGTATCAGATCTGGTCGTTGACGTCGAGTGAACTAGACAGCCCCTCTGATGCTTTTTCAGAGTCAGACGCGGAAGAGGCCGACATAACGGTGGTGGAGGTCTCTGCACCTAATTATAGCGATGATGCTGCGATCAGCACAGATCATCTTGCACCACTCTAAAGCGGCTTCCGCCGCCCTCTTTCTCCGGCTTCAACAAAACGAGGAAGACATCGTCCTGGCCCAGGAACCCTGGGTCGTCAACGACCTAGTTTGCGGACTAAGGACTCCTACTCATCAAATCCTCTATGTGAAAAATACACGTAAACCTAGAGCTTGCATTTTAACTAAAAACGCGCTTAATGCCTCTACACTCTGTAATTACAGCGATCGTGACATGGTGACCGCAAGCCTCGAAATTAGTTCTCTGATCTACTGGCTAATTTCAGCTTACCTGGCTCGCGATCATCATGGACCACTCCCTCCGTACACTCTGGAAAGAACGGTTGCCGACGCAAAGAGACATAAAGCTGCACTGATCCTAGGATGTGATGCGCATCACACAGTTTGGGGCAGCACTGATATCAATGAAAGATGTGAGCAACTTTTTGATTTTATTCTTAATACTTACCTTGTTCTCTGCAATATCGACCGTGAGCCGACCTTTATAACCGGTACAAGAAGTTCTGGATATCAATCGGGTGTCCGACCAAATTTCTCAAAACATTCTGAACTGGAAGGTGTCTAACGAACACTCCTTCTCCAATCACTGATACATAGAATTCGGTCTAAACGGCCTCCCTCCGATTCAACCAGCCTTTAGAAATTTCCGAAAGACTGACTG
The DNA here is from genome assembly GCA_951813785.1 of Criorhina ranunculi. Taxonomy (NCBI): domain Eukaryota; kingdom Metazoa; phylum Arthropoda; class Insecta; order Diptera; family Syrphidae; genus Criorhina; species Criorhina ranunculi. The sequence continues at coordinate 19,539,484 of OX638382.1, read as the reverse complement.
GATCAAATATAGGGATAGTGTAGAATCCTCGGTTATAGCTAGGTCTCCTGTCCCCCCCAAGAATACCCAAGAGCTAGATTCTCTCGTCAGAAAACTCACAGGCGCTCTCAACTATGCGATGCATTCTTCTTGTCCTTTAAGTAAACCAAGGGAGAATCCAAATCCCCCGTGGTGGGACCAAGAGATTAGGACCTCCCGTAAGAACTGCAGGCGACTCTATAACAAAGCCAAGCAGTCTCGCGATACTCTAGATTGGACCTCGTACAAAGAGGCCCTGAAAGCTTTTAAATATCTAATTAGGAGAGCCCAACGGAAGTCATGGAGACCTTTCTGCGGAAATGTGGAAGAGATCTCTAAGGCATCCAGACTCCGGAAAATCCTATCCTCTACTCCAAGAACTCCCAGTCATCTGAAGAGAACTGATGGCTCTTGGACCTGCACTAATACCGAATCCCTCAATCTTTTGATGCACACTCATTTCCCTAGCTGCTGCATGGCACCTAATGATATCGGATCTTCCCCTGCAAGATCAAAGCCATGCAGCTCTAACATTGTAACTAATGATAAAGTCATCTGGGCAATACGCGGATTCAAACCATTTAAGTCTGCAGGACCAGATGGCATAATACCCGCTGAGCTTCAGCACGCAATGGATCTAATCCTCCCATGGCTAATTGTCATCTTTAAGCGCTGCTTAGAATTAATCCACATCCCCAAGGTATGGACGGAGGTCAACGTGATCTTCATACCGAAGGCGGGCAAAAGCTCTCACGTAAATCCCAAAGATCTGAGACCTATCAGTCCATCATCGTTTCTCCTAAAGACTCTGGAAATCGGTTGAAATAGCCCTGCACTCGCTTGTACGCACCATTGAAAGATCCTTAGATTTCAAAGAATATACTCTGGGGGCCTTCCTTGATATAGAGGGAGCTTTTAACAACGTTGAACCAGGGACAATTACTGGTGCACTCTCAGGTCTCGACATTGAAGCCTCGATTGGCGCTTTTATAGGTCAGTTTCTTACAAAACGGATTATAACCTCCAAGCTGGGCGATGCTACAATTCGGAGACCTTAGAGCAGAGGCACACCTCAAGGGGGGGTGCTCTCTCCTCTTCTTTGGAACCTAGTGGTCAATGGACTACTAGTAATACTGGAAGAGGAAGGCTGCAATGTGATTGCCTATGCGGACGACGTTGCTATAGCTGTCTCAGGTAAACACCTCAGCACGCTTAGAGACCTCCTGCAGAATGCTCTCTCTAAGCTAACAAAATGGACTAAAGAATGTGGCCTCGGGGTCAACCCCTATAAAACGGAATTAGTCCTCTTCACTAGAAAGTACAAAAAACCTCCGTTCCATCCTTCTAAACTGTGCGGTACAAGTCTGGTACTTTCAGACAAAGCCAGATACCTGGGTCTCATTCTCGACAAAAAGCTCAGCTGGAAGCCTAATATCCACCACAGCTCTGTACCGCTGCAAAAAAGCAATAGGTAGTAGGTGGGGCCTACAACCATGCATAACTCACTGGCTTTACGTATCTGTCATCAGACCAATCCTAACTTCGTTACCACTATCCCTTCCACACTTGACTGGAAAGATGATTTTGAGCTACAACGAAAGGGATCCATTTGCTTCTACACAGATGGCTCTAAAACAGAATCGGGAGTGGGCGGGGGTGTTTTCTCTAAGGATGTGAACGTAAACATCTCTTTCCGTTTACCTGACCATTGCCGTGTCTTCCAGGCCGAGATAATGGCAATCAAGGAAGCTCTATCGTCGCTGAAGTATAATGTACTATCCTCTCGAGATATCACAATTTTTACTGATAGCCAGACCGCGATAAAATCCCGCGAATCTGTCGCCTTCAATTCAAAAACAGCTCTAAATTGTCGCTTGTCTCTTAATGAGATGGCTGAGCAATTCAAAATTCACCTGATATGGGTGCCGGGGCTAAGAGACATTCCAGGCAACTGCATGGCGGATGGACTCGCTAAGGAAGGCACAACTCTATCAATTCCTCCGGATAAGGGGAATCTGAGTATGCCTCTCGCCACCTGCAAATTGCTACTTTATAGAAACGCGATCAATATCGCTAATCATAGATGGACAGTTGGTAGCACCTGTCTCATCACCAGGCAGATTTGGCTGAAGCTGGATCTCAAACGTTCCCACTGTCTCATCAGACGGAATAGATTGTTAATCAGCACCATAGTGGGTGTCATTACAGGACACTGCACCATCGGCAAGCATGCCTATAGGCTGGGCCTCCTTTATAACGACTTCTGGAGAAGCTGCATGGATGAGTAGGAGGAGGAGACGATCCTCCACCTTCTCTGTACATGCCTGGCCCTTTCAGCTCGGAGAAGAGCATACTTGGGAGCCAGCTTCTTCAACAACCTTAGTGAACTGGCTGATATCAGCATAGGCAGTCTCCAGCGCTTCATAGTAAGCTCCGGCTGGTTCTGCGGGTAGTGATCCTGGCAAAATGCAGATCCTAGTGGTAACACAATAAACCTTATCTGGTCTAAGTGAGGTTGCGTTTGCAGCCTGCCACACCTACCTAACCTAACCTAAATCCAAAGCAATGCCTGATATAAATACCTTACCTACGTACGAGTATGTTATATACCTACATACATATTTTCTTTTGTTCCTCTTTTGCGTAGGAGAGGGTTATCCAGTCCCAGAAGTGTTGGGTTAAATAAAGTTTGCAGAGCATAGCTTGAATTTATTTTTGGCACTGGAATAATTTCAGAAAATATTTACAAAATATTTGTAAAGCATTCCATCGTTATTGCCGCATTCATAGGGATATTGCCCCGCCTTAACTTTTTAGTTCTCTACCTGCAATGTTTTCGTTCAGATTGCAGATGCGTAGAGCATTGTTGAGCTCAAAACTGTAGCCAGTAAAAGTCTCTAGAAAGTGGCGATGGTGTAGTGAGTAGTATGTTTTCGCTTGTTATCCGGCCTGTGCAGGTTCGAGCCTGGTCGGGGAATAGCAACAGCCGCCGAGAATAAAGAGGGAAATGAATAAAATCTGAATTTCTTAAGTTTGAGTACTCTGCTATTATTCGCACAGGGCTAATGTTGGTGTAGTGGCTTTTTTGAAACTCCGGTGATATTAGATTTCAGACTTTATTTTGAGAGTGGTGTTCAGAATAACCGAGGAGAATTTGTTGGTGTTGTTGTCATTGCTTGGAATTAACAGGCTCGCTTTCTAAGACTGAAGAGGATTAGGAATTGTATTGGAATCTAAAGAGAGATTTTTTCATATTCAAGACACAGTAGATTTAATGACAAATTCATTCGGTTTAGATGTTTATTCAGAAGTTTTTAGCCACTGATTATTCAAGTTATGACTCCGGATGGAGCACACTTATCCTAGTGTATTCTGTCAGGTTCTACTAAATCTGTGACATGACTCTTAAATTGAGTTTTGTTGACCGCGTAAAAAAGTTCAGAGCAGACAACCAGTGTAAGTGCGTTACCTTTTGTCATTGAGTCGGCTTTTTCATTCTCAGCTAATACGCAGAATACCGTGTAACAATATTAAAGATTTTATAATTATTTTTGGATTTATTTACAAAATCATAATCCAACCTCTTATTTGAACACCTTTTACATACTTATCTGCAGAATGTATTCTAGATATTAGTACGTTGTTAACTAACTAAACCTAAATGTCCATTTTTAGATATTATATTGTAAAATAATGTAAGACTTTAAAATAAAAGATGTGCTCCAGAAAAAACTTGCTCTAAAAGACATTATTTCATCAACTGTTAAAAAAAACTGAAGTACATACATACATAGATACCTTGCATTGCTGTGAAAGCAAGGCAAGTAGTGGAAATAGAAATATCGACAGCCAAAACCGGAACAAAAAAGAAGTACTTTCATGTTTTATTCGATGAGAGTGCACGATTTTAATTAAATTTTGTGTTAAACTTTTTACTGAAATGAAAAACCGCCTGGGGGCAAAAACTTTTTTTCCATTAACTCATGTTTTGTGGTGCCCTATGTTATTCTGAAACCCCCATTTCGGGTAATCAACATTGCATGTCTGTGGCCGTGCATTCGTTTTATTGGGATAGTAAAAACGCCTGAGAGAATTTGTTTTTGTAAGGAATTGTCGTTGATATTTTTTATCATTTTCATCAATGGGATTAATCTATTTGCAAATGATAGACTACAGCGTATACTAATGACATGAATGACAAAGAAAGAATTTGTTTTTATAAAAATGTTAAAAATAGTAATTACCTGAATGTGCACATTATGTAAAGGTATGTGCAAATGGTTCTTAATAAAACGTCGAAAGGGGTTAAATTTAAATGAATTAGTAGAATTTTCCGTTAGTACATCTTGTGACAACCACCATCCTCAAGATTAAGATTTCTGCAAACGTGATATCAGCAGTTAGTTATACGAGTATGTAACTCCTTAAAACTTGTAGTTGTATTTGTATTATATTAACTATGTGATGTACAGAGACAGCCCGAGAATGAAAATGAAGAATGTGATTCAACTATAAAATCTGAATATGATAGAATAAAATACAGTTGTTTTTATGATTGTCATTTATACACACTTAGCAGTTATAAAAATATACATATGTATGTACATATCTCCCGCATGTAATCTTCTCGTTATTTACCACCCCTTCCAGGTCATACTGTGAGGAAGATGTATTTCAATATCATTGGATGAAAAACCAATGACGAGGTAGGTGGATGTGTTTTCTGGAAAGATTCAATCTAAGCCTCTGTTTCTGCTTTCAAGTCATTCGAATCTTTCCGGATATTCAAACAGCAATCAAATTCTTGGAATCATTTTCCCTTAACTCAATAATAGAACTGTTAGGCTGACAAACTCACCAGGTATCTACACCGATCGCTACATATAAACGTAAATTTAAGATATATGCTATCTGAAAATCAAACCTAGGTGGTGCAATGTGTCTAGCGACAAAACAGATTTGACTGTTGTAGGTGTCATCGCAACCTGTGCCATATCCAGACAGACATGGCCCACCTATAATAAAAGCAGAACGAATAACCTTATAAATATGAACCGAATCGAGATAGCAAGAGTCACAACAATTATCGCGGGCCATTTGCCAATCGGCCCTCACGCTGCCAAGTTAGGCATCCCGTTCAACCCCTATTGCCGTAGTTGCGACAACTCACAAGAAAAGAAAACGTTATTCCACTTTCTCTGTAACTGCCCAGCACTAGCCAGAGCTAGGCAGCGCACTCTCGGAAAATCCTACTTAAAGGATCTATCTGAGATCTCTAACATCAAATTCTGCAACATTATTAATTTTCTTAACTCCACAGGATGGATTTGAAAACCACACTCCTAGCTACGCCTACCAACATCTAGGTCACGTGAGTTGTGGTATCAAAACGGCGCATCCGCGCTACTTGTGTCTCTGGCAGGTTCACCAGATTCAACCACTTCTACCTACCTACCTACCTAGGTGTCATCACTGGGCACTGTCTAATAGGCGTCCACTCAAACTATTTTTACACCTTCTTTGAACCCGCTCTTTCTCCTGTAGAGAAAAACTTTACTAAGGAGCCTTAGAGAATAAACACGAAATGTCAAGAGAGAAATTAATACCTAATAATAATTTTGTGATTTCCACCGATCTTTTTAAATTAAAAATGTCAACAATCGAAACTGTTACTGAAAAAATACATTAGAAATTCAAGTGCAATTACAATTTGCTGATTTGCAGTGCCTTGGTTGTTAAGTGCGAAATTGTGTTTTGATACTGTGCATTTTGTATAGTCGTAATATATTTATTACTTTCCCAATAATATTGAACTTTGTACTCTACAAAAATAAATAAACCAACAAGGGATCCCCGGAGAAGTTTTTTGTGTCTCGCTCCCGCCCCCGGTGAGTTCAATCTTTAGTACCCGAACCTAAACTATATCGTTCTTTTTCATCTTTAAATTTTTGTGAAAACTTCTTCATTTGTTTCTGGAGAAACGAGGCACCTGTCAATGCAACAGCTGATCACTTCGCAAATAAAAAAGATAAATAATTGTGCTAATTCACAATAAACTAAATTAGTATATATTTGTGTCATGGCTAAGTGCGACCACAATGGCTTTATTGAAACGTCAATCTCATACACTAACCCAATTGAATTAATTAAGTGCAAAGGCTTACTGTGCACCAAAAGCTTTCACCCATGTTGTATTGGGCTGTCCAGATTAGCTTCAAAACACTTAAACGATTATTTAAGCAAATTTCATTTTTTTTGCGAGGTTTCTCAAAACAACTTTGACGGATATAATTAAAGGCAATAAAGAGCGTGCTGTAATATCTCCTCCTCTAACTCCTTTCAATAATAAAATGCAATGAAAATAATTCCCTTAAACTGGACGCCTTAGTATCAAATACTACAAAGACAAGCGAAATTGTATCAAGCGCATTGACTTGCAAATCTCGCAACGACATATGCCATGATAGTTTGATCTGCATAACTGACGAAGTTTGTGCAACTAAATCACTCTTAAACGAAGCTATCGATGAGATTAGGATAACTAACACAAAAATTGACAACGCTGTTACTGATTATACCAGGTCCGCTACAATGTATGAGGAATTATTACAACTTGACAACTTGGAATCCTATCCTGAACTTGATGATAGAAATAAATCTCTGAATATAACTTCTCAACAAAACAACTTACAAGTCGATGCGATAAATAAACCGAATAGTTCTTGCTTCAATTCAGAAGAAAAAACCTTTATCAGCATCAGTTGCCAAGGTTAGGTTAGGTTGTAGGGGTGGTTGCATTGTGTACAACCTCACTTGGATCTCAATGGCCTCAGTTGGCCTCTCTGAACCATCCAAAGTTCCGAAGGAATTGTAGGATGGTTCTTGGTGGCTTGCTTGACAGTTCGCCCAGATCACTGAAGAAATGTTCTCCGAGGGTTGTCTTCCTGTTTCTGCTAAGGCTAGGGCACTCGCATAGGAGGTGGAATGCGTCCTCCTCGGCGTCTGTGTCGCCACATTCTCTGCATAGTTCTGTTGTGTTCAACTGCATTCTCTTTAGGTGGGCCGCTAGCAGGTTGTGACCTGTCAAAATACCTATGAGAAGTGATAATTGACTTCTGTTCAGTGCGATGGTTTCCTTTGTTTTTTTTTTTTTTTTTTCTTATTTAGTTCTGTCCAGAGTGTTTTTGAGGTGCGGCATGTTGTGAGTGAGGTCCATCTCTCGTTCGCGAGCTTTATGGATTTCACGGCGATGCTGGACTTTTGAAGTTCTAATGAGGGCAGGACTGTGTCATCGGCCATTAATAGATCCATCTTCGAGCCTGTTCTTCCGAGCTCGTCGGCCTTTTCGTTCCCGTGGGTGCCCTTATGTCCCGGGACCCAGATGAGTGTGACGCTGTGATTAGCGCTGAGAGCTTTAAGCTCGCCGTTGCAGCGTTCCACAGTTCTGAATCTGATTGTCGATGTAATGGCTTTGATGGTTGCTTGACTGTCTACGAAAATGTCAATGTGAGTTCTTGGGAGTGACCGTTGTGATAGTTCACGTGAGGCCTCGGCGATTGCTAGGACTTCCGCCTGAAGCACGCTGCTGTGATACGGAAGTCTTATTGACCGTGTAATGCTTGGTTCTGCTGCATAAATCCCGGAGCCCACTCCCTCATCAATTTTTGACGCATCCGTGAAAATGGATATATGGTTGGGGTTAATGACCTCTCCTTCTATCCAGCTTTCTCTAGAGGGAATTTTCAATTCGAGGTTTAGGCTAAATTCCAGAATTGGTATAAAGTAATTAGTTTTGGTCTCAGTGCTCACCCACTTGGTAATAGCTTGGTGACCTATCAGACCTTTTTTTCCACAAATTGGATTGTTGTAGACGGAGCGCACTTTTCGCGGCCACTTCCTTTATGAAAAGATCGACAGGTATTATCCGTAGCATGACCTCGAGTGCTGCGATTGGTGTTGTTCTAATTGCACTTGTGGTTCCTATGCAAGCCAGTCGCTGGATCTTCGTCAGGATGTTTTAAGTTTGTGTTAGGATGTTTAAGTTTGTGGTTTTTACGGCGGCTGGCCACCAGACGAGGCATGCATACGTTAGTATGGGCCTTATAATGGCTGTGTACATCCAGTGTATAGTAGCGGGCTTGGGCCCCCATCTTTTGCCGAAGATTCTGTTGCATGCGTAGAATGCAATTGAAGCTTTCTTTGTTCTTTCCATTAAATTTTCCTTCCAGTTCAGTTTGCGGTCTAGTATGATGTATGAATCCTAAGTATTTTGCTCTTTCCGATATATGGAGTTGTTGTCCATTTAATCGGGGGTTCAAATACTGGGATATTCCTTTTGTTAGTGAATAGGACCAGTTCTGTTTTCTGCGGATTTATCTTAAGGCCGCATCGTGTGGCCCAGTTGCTTAGAGCGTTTAGGGCTGATTGTAGCTGGTCTGTGATTGTGAGTATGAACTTGCCTGTGGTCAGTATGACTACGTCGTCGTTTATATCTCGTTTACTACTAGGACCCATAATAGCGGTGATAGGACTCCACCCTGTGGAGTGCCTCGAGAGGCCAAGGCATGTATTTGGCATTCCTTAAGCTCGGAGCTTATGCATCTCGTTCTGAGCATGCATTCTATCCAGTTACATAGGATTGGGTTCTTCTTCCAATTATGCGTCGGAAGACTAGGATTGGAGACCTGGAGGATCTTAAGTATTGTGGCTGGGTTGGAGGGTTCAGCCGGTATCCAGGAGCGAGTCCTAGGTCTGCTGGGAATCTGGTCCCTGCCAACGACCTCGAGCTGCGCCCCCTTCCAAACTTCACCCAACTTGGCGATGGCGATTTTAAACAGGTCTGCCGACCGTTGATCCGCACAAGCTATTAGCTTTACGTGCCCTTGGTGCCATTTGGCGTCCCGACAGATGGGCGCAGGTCCGGGATCGTCCGCGAGTATCTGTAGAAAGCTGGTTGCCAAGCCAACTTCCACTTTCCTCCATCTGTCCATAGTGATGCTGCCATCGCAGTCGCTTCTGTCTATGACAGCCAAGATCAAATGGTCCTTCAGCACATCACTAAAGGGTCTTTCGGTCCGCAAGGGTGCGGAGGAGCCATGGTGATTAGCCTTGGGTCTTTTAGGGTCCGTGGGCGACATTTCTGTGGACCTTTGTCGCTTGGACGTGGAGTCCTGCTTAGGTGCGGCAATGGGGATCTGCTTGATTGTTTTGGTGGCCCATTCAAGGGCTTTTCTCCTTTGCTCCGTCAGTTCTTCGACCGGAGTGCTACCATGGCGTTCAAGGAGTCTCGAGGCTGTTCTTCGCTCTCGGTCGCTACGCCTGGACTGTCTGACAGGCCGCGAGCTCGAAGCAGTACGGCTAGTCGATCCAGGCAAGACCGAGAGAGGCTTGATGTGGGAACTAGTTCCCAAGGGATGAGGAGGGCGCTCCACGCGGCCTTTGGCTAGGCTAGGACCAGGTTTGGTTGCCAGAGTCCTGTTAGCCGGCTCTTCAGGAGCTTTAGTACCGTAAGCGGCCAAGGGGGCTGTACTTACGACCGGTGTTATATGAGCACCGGGCTCAGAAGTTGTTTTTTGTGTTTTTAAGTTAGGTTTTTCCATTGTGATTCCCACGAGTAGCGGAGAAATAAATGTCCATCAATGCAGAGATCCGCAGTACACAGATAAGGCTAGCTGATCTGGAGGTCGCCAGGTAATCCGGATACTCCGTTCGCGACTGAGCTATTTGTGGGCCCTCAGCCAGGTTGATCGTCGGCACGGGTCGTATGACACCTTGATCCAGCCCATTGGGAAGCAGAAAGGAGGGAGGGAAAGGAATGGAGGAGGTGTAATGGGGGGTGGGGGGAGATGGGACCGAATACAGCTTAGCTTCATGTCTCCTCTGGGGAAAACTCCCGAGAGTCTTTGACCTTTACTAGGCCCCTACACCACGGCGAGGTGTGTAGTCGCGCAGGGGTACTATTTATTAACAACTTGCCCTTATTATTCAAAGGGTGCGGATATCTGTTATAAGCTGATGACCTTAAGCTGTTCCATACTGTGAACAATACACTTGACGAACTCTCATTGCAGCGATGTTTGGACACTCTTGTAAGCTGGTGTAAAATGAACGGTGTGTGGCTAAATGTGGAAACGTGCAATATTATTTCATTCTTAAGGAAAAAAAGTGCTAGTGTTGATGTTAAGAAACTTGAATCTGTCCAAAAGTAATTTTTGTTATTTGCCTTGAGAGGCCTTGGATGGAGCTCTGACTGTTTCTTGTTGCCTCGTTATTCTCATCGTCTAAAGCTCATTAATATGTGTAGTCTTGTTGGTCGTAGGGAACTGTCTGAGGCTTTATTTGCGTTTGACCTTTTAAAAGGTAATATTGACTCAGTCTTTTTGTGTTCCAAAGTATCTGTGAATCCAAATGTTCGCACCCTAAAACAGATTTTTAAAGGAAAGAAACTCAACGACTAATTATGCATCTCATGAATCTTTTAATCGGTGCTGAAAGATTTTAAACAAACACTTTGACTTTTTTAATCTTAACATTAGCAATGACAGCTTTAAGAAAAAAATCTTACATAGAATAATGGTTGAGTACTCATGACTTCGTTTTCTATTAATTGTTTTTTAATTTTTTAAAACGTTTTTATTAGGTCGCTTTGGTGTCTGTCTGTTCGGTAAAAATCTTGCAATTGATTTTTAACAAACTTCCCGATGAGCTAGAGACTTGCAATTTTAAGCATAGGTCAGAACTGGATAACAATGCAATATTTACTCACTTTCAGTCTGTTTGTTAGGGATCCGACAGTCGCTTTTACAAAATAATGACCATTTACAGATGTCCATTGGCAACTCTGACGCATATTCAAATTTAACGCTTGAGGGTTGTTTTTTCCCTTTTTTCGGATTGTATGTTTATCGCCTTTTACCGAAAGAATTTGCGTTGCCGCAGCAACCACTTCTGGTGTATTATGAGGGATCGGCGAAGAGAATAATAGCAGACGAAACATAATTCTTTATTTTTCTGGCGATTTGTGTATAGTTTTTGAGTTGCCAATGCAAATTTTAAAATGGTTATTATTTTGTGGTATGGCTACTACGATCGAGAAGACGACTTTCGCCTGTATTTTGTTTATTTTTAACGGCCTTCTATGTGAAAATTCATTGAGAATAGGAATAGAGTACGCGACAGTCGTCGTTTAGTATGCATGACTTAAAACAGAAAATAATTATTTAAATAAAAATAAATTTTTAATATACAATGCTTTTAAGACGGACTAAAAAGTAAAAAATAATTTTTCCTAGTCCCATACAAATTCAGATTCCTAACTCCAAACAGACAGTCCTAAAAATTGGTGCATTTTTTTAACAGCTATGAAAATAATTGTAAGATTTAGAACTAAAAACGTGGGGCGCACCTAAGTCGCTAAGAATTTTATTGCACTGCAAATGGCGTGAACTGTTGTGTCTTTTTTCATTATTATCTTGTTCTTGCCCCACGTCTTTTGCGCCATTCGGGTAAATTCGCACATATGTACGAACTCTTTTGTCGACATTTTCCATAACAGTTTTGCATAAATGTGGCTGAATTTCGTTGGTACAGCACTCAATTTGGTCCTTCAATGCGTGAGTGGTCGTGGGCTTGTTGACATAAACCGTATATAAACGATTATGAACTATTGACAAGGAATCTACAACTGCTTGCCGCGAGCTCGGATATGCGCCCTTTCTGAGCGAATGCTCAATTATAACTGAACTAACTCACCATAAGTTCCGCATACCCGAGCTGCGAGTTGCAGTAAACCTACCCTACACACATGGTATAAAGAATACATGGTAGAACATTCCGAGTTTCATTTTTGGTTCGTTCTGCGCATGTACGTCACGTGACGACATGATATCAGCTGTGTACGTTACACTGTATTTCGATCGTTTGAATCTATTATTTTTTACAATAAACTTAGTAGATTTCAAATAAGGCATTTATTGAGGGTAGAGCTTTGGAAAGAATGTTGAATTCAGGTAAAGAATATTTAGTTTTATGGCACTTTTTTGTTTTACTGCTTTCAATTGGTTCAAATAAGTCAAATTACCAAAACTATATTACCCTCAATTCATTAATATTAATTGAGTTTTTCCTAATTACCTAAAGTTTCTAATTATCGAGATGCAGTGTAAGTAATGCGATTGAGTTCTGTAATTGAGCGCATACATGATATTATTTTTAATTGATTGTTTTATTTAGTTTTCTTTTTTTCGAATTTACATTTAAAAGCGATTTGGTATTCAATATTTTGATTTTTAAATTGAGAGAACAGTTACTTCGTGCTCTTAACTACTTCTTTCAGACTTCGACAGTCCAGTTTTAAGCGTTGTACCATTCGTTTCGTTAAATATGAATAAATTCCTCACTTGGTATCTGAAGTCCTCGTTCAGACAGCTGATTGGTCCAAGAAAATGAGCTTGACGGCTTACTTCCGGAATATTATTCCAACATATCCGGGATTTTACATTTCAACCGATATATTATATGTATAACCTGCTACATGTTCCAGCGCATCATATTCTAAGTCACTCATTTCTTCGGTCGGATTCTGCAAATGCTTTTCAGGTTCTTCAGCGAATCCTGAGAGTAAAGTCCCAGTAAGGATTTTTTCAGACTCTGCGAATGTTTCTTCATCTTTATCAAAACCAGCATCAGGAGCATTGTCAATAATTGTGCTATCCAAATCCATTTGTTTGTCTTCGCAATAATCGGACTCGATTTTTGCGAATTGGGATAGTACGCACTCATTTTTTAAGTTTTTTATTATTGTTGCTATTGCAACCGAAAATCGCACACTGCACCATATTTATAAAGGAATAATTCCTCGCACAAACTAAACAACCATACACAAAACAAAAGTGAAATCAAATAAGTTGTCAGCACGTGACGTCGTCATGTGCGAGAGAGATAGGATAACGATATGCGCAATGTTCTACCATGTATTCTTTATACCATGCCCTACACAGAAGGGATTTCTTTGTATTTCTATCTACTCAATTGTGGTCAACTTGAGTCGGTTAACACGTAGACTTCAAAAACATCGAAGAAAAAAGTCTAATATCGTTAAATCGCATGATCTAAACGGGAAATTACATGACCATGAAATGACTCATAGAGTAATTGAATTGCTTCTTGGACTGTATGGCAAATGGCACATTCTTGTTGAAACCACATGTCGTCCACATCCATATCTTGCAATTTATGCACAAATGTATAATCATGCACCATTAACTGTTATTGCCTGACCAGCATTTTCAAAAGAAGAATAGTCCAATGATCAGATCAGTTAGTTGCCATCGTCGCGAGTCACACACAAGATGAAGAAAATGTCAACAAAACTTCAGGGTTGCCATCAGTTTTCAACCTCGATACCGGACATGCAGGGTTACCAAGAGTTTAAAATCTCGAACTCACTACAAATACTAAAAATAACTTTCTTTAAAAACATATTTAATTTTTTCTTTTCTTCTGTATCACTTCTTTCTTTTTTATCTCTCTTAACTCTTTTTAATTTACTGTTCTACTCAATGGCCAAGGTAAGTTTTTCATTTTCATTTTTACTTTCTGCATTTTTGCTTTTTGTATTTCTTCGTTATTGTGTTCTTGATTCTTTTAACGCCTTTGGACCGACACGCATATTTGATGCTTACTGCTGCAAATGATAGTCGCAGAGAGCCCTTTGTCGGCGATCCTGACGGGAATCTGTTTCAAATGATACGAGTACTTCGCGCGCAACGGAACGGCCTACGAATATGCCATATAAACGCGCAAAGCCTTAATTGTAAATTGGATGAATTTAGGCACCTGTTTGTTAATTCGGGGATTGATGTAATCTGCGTTTCCGAGACATGGTTCTTTCCGGAAGTTTCCGATACATTTTATAGGTTAGACGGATATAATATTTTTCGGGGGGATAGGATTGGGCGCGTAGGCGGAGGTGTGGCAATATACGTTCGCGCCGGTCTCAAGGGCAACATAGTCTTCAAGTCTGCTTCAGAATTTCTTTTTGATCTCCTCTTTGTCGAAATTACAAGTGGGACTAATAAATTAATGCTGGGCACCGTTTACAGGCCAAATAAGTCAGTTAGTCTTGCCCCTTTATTTTCACTTCTGGAACAGTTTTCATGTACCTCACCGGAAATTGTACTCTGCGGAGACTTAAATTGTAACCTTACGAACAAAACTGAGTCTAAACCCCTATTAGATTATATGACGTCGCTTCACATAAGGCCCGTAAACCTAACCAGCCCCACGCATTTTCCCAGCGGATCAAACAGTCTTATTGATCTGTTCTTGGTTAGCAGCTGCGAAAAAGTGATATTATATAGTCAGCTCTCAGCCCCTTGCTTTTCTAAGCATGATCTACTCTTTCTTTCACTTGAATTTGGTCACACACAAGAGAAGCAGCCATTAATTTCCTTTCGGGATTTCAGAAATATCGATAGTTTAGCGTTGCATCAGGATTTCATAAGCAGAAACTGGGAGAGTATGTATCTCATGCCACTTGTAAATGATCAAGCGAAATTTCTTCACGAGCAGATACTACTTCTGTACGATAAACATGTCCCTCTTAAAACAAAAGTCACCAAAAATGCTTCACCTGCCTGGCTGACAGACGATATTCTATTAACTATGCAAAACCGTGATGCTGCTTACAAAAAATGGAAGAAATTTAAACTGAACGAATTTTTTACAACTTTTCGCAACCTCCGTAACTTGTGTGTGTCGAAAATCAGAGCGGCCAAAGCTCTTTTCTATAAAAGGAAATTTGATCAGCTGCCTCCAGGTAAAAACATATCGGACTTGGAAAACAAACCCCCATAATACCAGAAGACATTGACTGCGACCAGGTGAATGCGAACTTTGTCACATCAGCAACTATGCAAAACAATTTTCTGCCTATTGCCAATCTCCTTGAACAAACATACACTGAAGGAAGCGAGCAAACATTCAGTTTCAGTAGGCTATGTGATGAAGATGTTGTAGAAGCACTGTTAGCTATTAAGTCTAACGCCACAGGCTTAGATGGAATCAATCCAAAGTTCGTAAAATTAATACTGCCACTCTTATTACCCTTCATTACATATCTATTTAACTCAATTTTGACCACCTCAACATTCCCAGACGAATGGAAATTGGCAAAAATTACTCCTATCCCAAAGAAGTCATCCTCAAACATCAAAGAATATAGACCCATTGCAATACTCCCTTTTCTCTCTAAAGTATTTGAAAAATCTATTTTAAAACAAATACAAAAATACCTTTCAGATGCGAAACTCCTCACTAGCCACCAATCGGGCTTCCGAGCTCAAAGGAGTTGCAAAACCGCCCTTCTGTTAGTCGTTGATGAGATTAGGAAAGCAATCGACAAAAACAATTTCACTTTTCTAACTCTTTTGGACTTTTCTAAGGCGTTTGACACAGTGAACCACCTTGTTTTGGCTAAAAAGCTCAGCGAAAAATTCCAGTTTTCACTTGAGTCAAGCAAGCTCATCTTCTCATACCTGAACGGGAGACAACAGCGAGTAGTTGTGGGTAATAAATCGTCGACATTTCTTCCGGTTCATAACGGAGTGCCGCAAGGGTCTATCCTTGGGCCCCTACTCTTCTCACTCTATGTAAATGAACTTCCAGAAATTATCAAGAGTTGTACAGTACATTTATACGCCGATGACGTTCAACTTATCCTCAGTCGCCCTCTAGGTATGGTTGATGAAGCTTCTAGACTTCTCAACGAAGATCTGATAAGCATACAAACGTGGGCGCGAGAAAACTTCTTGTGTTTAAACCCTAAAAAGTCGAGTGTACTGGTCATCCATAAAAAGGTTCTGGAGTTGTCCTCTTTTCCGGCCATCAAACTTGGTGATAGCGCCATTGAATATGTCGAGTCTGCTAAAAACTTAGGAATTATTTTCAATAGAACCCTAACCTGGACAAATCATCTAAATGTAACAATTGGAAAAATCTACGGTGGACTCCGCGCTCTCTGGCCATCCAAGCCATTTCTCCCAAGAAAGACCAAGCTCATGGTGGCAAAAATGTTTCTCTTACCCATCCTCTTGTACGGATGCGAGATTTTCTGCAATATGGACTACACTAGGAAAAGAAAGCTCAATGTTGCCTACAACAATATTGCCCGCTATGTATATGACCTCAACTATTCCGACCATGTCTCCGTCTACTCTAAACAAATCTGCGGATGTTCTGTCGACAACCTTATGAAGCTCCGCTCTCTATGTCTCCTACACGAAATCATACAAACAGGCCAGCCTGACTATCCCTACAGTAGAATTCAGTTCCTCCAATCTCGTAGATCATTCATGTTGGTGCAACCGAAGTATTCATGTCTAATCTCGGAACGTCAATTCTTTGTTAATATCACCCGACTCTGGAACTCTCTACCAATATACCTTAGAAGAATCAAAAACACAGAACATTTTAAACTCTCCCTTTTAGAACACTTGGCCGTTGAATAAGCAAATAATTCTTCCCTCATTTCTCTTCTTTTAAATTCTTTTATATGAAATTGTTAATAGTACAGTAATAACAATAATAATAATATAGTCAATAACTTTTATCTACTATGCAATTTCATTCCAACTATTTGTATGTATATGTATTTGTAATTTTATACCAAATTAACTTTTATCCTATTAACGTAAATTTTAAGGCTTCTCCTAATTTATAAGATTCTGTAATCTTAAAGTTGTAAGCTAATTCGTGTAATAAATTGAAATTGAATTGAAATTGAATGATGCCTTCAGCCCAGAATCTGCACCAAATAGGGAAAAGTTGTGGATGCATTTATTCCTCAACAATTCCCTGAACCCCAAATTCGACAATTTTGACGATTAACAAAACTATCAAGATAAATATGAGTCTAATCGCTGAAGACGATTTTGTTTCAACAACCTTCTTTATTTTTAAAATATTGCTCAACAATGAAAAGGCGTTGTTTTTTCATGTAGCTCCCCATTTTCAATAACCCTAAGGGTGGCTCCACACCGGATCAGCCAAAACGTTTTCTCACGTTTTTTGACTAACTCGTCTGCAAATACACCGGTTTTGCTTTTTGTTTCGCTCACTTTGGTGTGTGTCGGGTCATAAGAATCAATGTATTGTTGTTTGATAAGTCAAAATAAAACGTTTTGGCTGATCCGGTGTGGAGCCACCCTAAGGCTGACACCTCACCCAATCAGTCAAATCGATTTATTTTGACTTATCATACAAGAATCCATTCATTCTTATGACACAACACACACCAAAGCAGTCGAAACAAAAAACTTTTTTTTTGATTCGATGCGCTTCGTGACTGGTTGTCGAAAATATGTACATGGCTTTGCATACGGCCAACACACACGGAATGAGGCAAATATGTTTTAAACCAGCGTCGTTGTCGATTATTGTACACTTGCTTATGGCGCCACACACACTGCATAAGGCAAAACAAAAAAGCAAAGGCGAAACAGAAAACCATGCTTGGTTGTCGATAGCTGGCCCGTTGTTTTTCAGAAACAAAATTTCGTTGTTGTTGTTTTTGACGTGAAAACTTTTATCTGGGGGCATTCTATGGAAAAGTGTGACGCAAAAAAGATTTCAGACTTCCAGCACAGCTAGAAACTTGAAATTTGGTGTGCAGGTAGGTCGTACCTCACATTTTTCTAAAAAATTGCTACTTATTAAAATATCGCCCTCTAACTCCCCAAAAAGAGGCACTATCGTATGCAGCGGCGTTGCCACTTTAGGACTATTTTTTCGGACTAGATTCTCTAAAAAAAAATACAGTAGACTGAATTTTTTCGCAGTAGATTTTTATTTTCACACAAAAAGAAGGTAATTACAAAGAATAATCTAACCATTGACAAATTAACAAAACTTGTACATAAATGAAACAGAAAAATGCATCCATATTAATTAACAAAACAAAAAACATCCATAATTCATCTAATTTTTTTTTAAACTTCTCATCAGTAAAATAAAAATCATGAAAATAATCCAAGAGCCCTGGCGAATCTGAAGGGTCCCAACAGTCTTTATTATTATTTACCTTTTTAAAAAAGTTTTGTTATGTTTTGTGCTAAAAGGGATACATTTTCTCGATCTTGAAGTGCATACAAGCAGTATGCTTGTATCTACAAAAATGCAGTAGATTTAATTTTATGGCAGTAGATGTGAATTTCGAAAAAAAAATGCAGTAGATCTACTGCAATTGCAGCAAAGTGGCAACGCTGATGCAGCCTTACAGGTATTAATTGATCTTGCTATCTATAATTTTTGTTTTGATGCCAGTATAGCCAATAATAAGCATCGCCCTTAACTCTCATAATCAAATGCATGGCTCCTCCAACTAATATAAATACCAACTCCAAGGAGCGGCATAGTCCCTTTTTTAAACCTTACAACGTGAAGTTCAAGTAGGACATCCTGCATTTAAGGAAGTGGACACTGCGCACTGTATTTTGTTTTTTCGTTGGTAACAGTTTACCGCACAAATGACGCAAAATTCAAATCTTGCGTCAATTATGGGGGACACCCTTTATTATAACGACCTACGGGATCTGATAAACACAGTTGTTTGAAACCCTCCTAAGGTTCATCATAAGCAATTTGATTAACGAGCAGAAAGGAAAATATATGGAAGATCCAAGATCCAATATAAATGGTTGCGAGAAGCTAGGCGCTAGTCGGGCTGCCGAGCCAAATACATATGTTTATATGTTTATATGTTCTTTTATACAAGTATGTTTATGTGCGTAGTATGAAATAGTCTAGTCCACAGGTAAGGCGATTGATTTGAAATGTTAATTCATTTGATTACGTTTACCATTTCTATAGTCAAAAAGTCTTAAATAAAAACGCCTAACCTTGACCTTTAACATTGCCTTGAGAGAAATCATATTCATTCGTATTCCTGGATTATATCATACAAAAATGTTCAAGCCAATAAGGTCATCACTAGAAGAACACAGAGAGCAAGAAACGCTCGTAATGCGCTAAACATACATCAACGACTTACATTCTAACTGGTGTAATTTTATACCTGATTGACAGAATGAGGACAGTGCTAAAAAAAACTCACAACAAAACATTCCCTTAAATGTTGGCAACAAAACAATAGCGGATAAGCACCAAAACACAAGTATGTTTTTATGAAACGTGCTATGGTCGGGAACCGAATAGACCATTTAATTATTTTGACCTTGCTGTCGCCCGTTTATAATGTTTAAATGGAAAGTTGTTGCCGAAGAGGATTTCTTTAATGTGAAAATAATGTGTAGAGAAAGTGCATGCGACTTTAAGAAAAGCACGACATAAATACACATCGTCTGTGTTGTGCTCAATTTGTTAAATAGTAGATGAAAGTAGTTTGTTAGGATAACGGCAGGGATAAACTGGAATATCGTACATATTTATCTGAGTTTTTGAGCTTTAAGGATACCATTACAATTATCGGTAAAAAAAATTTCCGAAGCACTTATAAAGGGTTTTTCAATAGGGACATAACTATTTTGTATTTTAATACAAACGCACGCTTGTACTTTTATGATTTGACAATGTCAAACGTCGGTCAAGGTTTACATTTTTATTATGATACATTTAACGAACGTTTGGAAATTATTAAAAATTACTACCGAAATTCTGAGTCGGTGGTCGCAATTTTAAGAGCGCTTACTGCGATTTTCGGTCTAATAATCGTCCCACCGTCTGGTGGGTAGCTGTGTGTGCTATAGTGGATAAATTTAAGTCAACGTATTCACTATTGAATGTTTCTGTGCCAGTGAGACAATGCACTGGTCGAAGTACCGAAAATATCGCATTCGTAAGTGCTTCGGTTCAAAATGACCTAAATCAGTCCATTCCACGCAGTTCACAGAAATTGGGAAGATCACTATCCACATTGTGCCGAATTTTGCGTAAAGATCTTGGCCTACAAACTTACAAGATCAAATTAACTCAAGAACTGAAGCCTCGTGATCATTTGAAGTACCAAAAGTTATCCGATCGAGCTCTGCAAAAGTTTGAAGAATGTCCTGAATTTTATCAAAAAAAAGGGTGCGCCCGGAGTCATTTTCAGTGCACATGCTTATGCCGTGCGTATAGCGCCTATGATTCCAACACGATATACCCTATCCAAAATGTGACGCTATCTGTCTTCATACCACCGCGGCATAAGGGATGATTGGTTTACCTATCGGGGAGCGACAGTGGGAATGGAGATAGCGTTTAGGGGTAAGTTTTGTTTAGGATAGACTTAAGTTAGTATAGATCTAGTCTAGTATAGGATCATTCGATTAGGTGCTAGTTAGTTAGGAGTAGTTTAGATTAGTTAGTTTTAGTACCGCGAAACTCTTCCCAGTCTCTCTCCTCGATATTGTCTTCTCTTAAGTGCTCTGAGTTCTTTTCATCTTTTTTGTTTCTTTCTCTTTCTTATTCCGTCCGGCTGCAATCTTATCTAGGGTATTAGGGAACTCCTCTCTATTTTCTTCTAGCTAGCTTTACTTGGCACGAAAATTGTATGTGCTGAGCAGGTGGTGCAAGGTGCAGTGGACAAAATCCCCCCCCCCCCCGTCCAACGAGTTGAGCCGAGCAACCGCAAGCGTGCCGCCCTTCACCTACATCAAACTTGCCTCCGTGGCTCGAGCCTGAGCCACAACAATTCCTATCCCAGATACTTAACGCGGCGGAAAACCTTTTTCTTCACAACCCCCTTGTTATGTGTATTACTTAAAAGGGCTCCAAGACCCCGGGTTATAAGCGCCTTGTCTCTATTGGGGTCAGGGAAGACTGACCCTTTCTTATCTTGAATTCTTGTGGAAACTCAATTCAATAAATCTAATAAACATTTGAAACTCAAAAAAAAATGGGAAACTATTCATGCAAAATTAAACTAAGGACAGTAGTTAGTTTAGTTTATTATTTCATAAAAAAAAATAGGTGCATTATATATTTGTAAATGCATGGGTGTAGGTATCAGTGGCGTGGCGTCGAAAATTTTAAATGGTAAGTCGGAAAAAATATGCTCTTGCAAACGCTTTCTAAAATTATATTGTGTATTGCAAATCGCATATAAGTAAAGCAATTCAAGCCAATTTTTTATAAGAAGACAAGGAAAACAAAACATTTTGTTAAGTTTACAACTACCAGTCAACCAGGTATATTTTTGGTATATATGGATGCATTGAAATGCGAAACAAAACCATCCTTGCGCTTCTAATTTATTTTCATAGAAGGAGTAGAGCGTCCTATCTCTACAACTTTTTTTTAAATAAATTTCAACTTACAAAAATCATTCAACACTTTACAGTTAATTTTCTCCTAATAATTATTTGAAATTAGCTGAATCTAACTGAAAATATCACAATTTTAACTTTTCACACTTTTCACAGATTTTTTTATTTAATTTATTTTTTATTGCACAACAATACACTCAAAATTACTTTAAGTTACGCATTGCACATCTCATTTAAGAAACGTTTCTAGAATGTTTCTGAAACAAATTGGAAACAATTGGGAAACATTTCAAAAACATTTTTTAGGCAATGTTTCCTTCGGTCTGGACACAACCTTTAGGGATACATACAAAATTCACCAAATAATTCGAAGAAAAGCGAGTTATTTTGTTGCAAAAGAAAGCGTGTATTAGACAGAGAGGAGTCAAACACAGTGAACGATAAAGGGGAAACAAGGCAAGAAAACCAATTTGTTCTAACCAGCCAGATATTTTATAACCCGACATTTTTCGGGTTACTATGCTTTGTTGCTATCGCTTTGCGGTTCCCTTTCATATGGGCTATGGAGTAGGTGATGTTGCAGAAGGCATGCAATGATGTGTGCGTACAGCAGTAGAACGATATAAAAGCGGTTGTGCGCTTGTGGATTGGTAGAATTCACGCTTGCGTGTGCAGCTGTAGGAAACACACAAATAATATTATGTTAATTTGCACATATTAAGATTCATGTTGCTTGTTATATTGATACATTGTTGAAAAGTAGAATTTTAAAAGGTAACTCGGTAGGAATCGAGTTATATGGACGCCACGCCACTGGTAGGTATACTCAATATTTTACCTAAAAAACTAAGAAGAGTTTGACAAAATATATAAAAAAAATTTAAATTAAATTTTGGTTTCAATAGATAATCTGCCTAAATTAAAAAACAAAAAAAAAATTTGTTTTCTTTTTAGTACATTTATAAAAATATTTGTTTTATTTTATTTTAAAATGATTTTAATAAATAACTTTTTGGTTTGGATCCATGTCATTCAGTCTGTAACAATGTCACCTTGCACATAGCAAAAGCATTTTTGGCATGATGAGAGTGATATCCAACATTATATATTTACATTGTTTGTATGTAAAAGTCAGAATCAATTATAATCTTTTGATTTAGTATTAGCTATTAGTCAGTTCTGCCGCGGTCGTATTGTTTTCAATGAATTCCTGGTGGATCATCTCATCCCACGGCGGCGTATCGAGAAACTTCTAATGACAAATTATACTTTCGGAAAAGTTGGGCTTTGCCCGTTGTTTATTTTCTTTGTTGCAATTTAAACCTGAGTTGTCCAAAGCACTTGAGCTACGGCTGGGTGGTTGATGAATTATATATTTTTTTATTTATTTTATTGCGTACAACTGCTAAAAAAATTGTTAAACCTATATTATATTCCGAGGGTTAGATAATTGGATAATATCAAAACATTCGTTACTTTCTCATTTAACATATTTGGTATTAAGAACTGGCATGTCCACACATTTGCTAACGCGATATTTATTTTACGTTGAAAAAGTGCATAATAAATTACTTCCGTAAAAGTATTATATAATCCTCCCCCAAACTTCTAGAATATGCACAAGGAAGCAGTACTTCAGCCGTTTTGAAATAAAGATGACAAAAACGTATAAAAGTTCAATACCACGGGATGTGTGAAATGAAGATCTGCTCTTTTCGTTTCTTATTTGAGTGCAATTTCAAGGAGTATTTAAGATACCTTTTTCCATATCCTTGATTTTCTGCTTTCGTATCCTTTCCTTAAAATTGTGTTCGTTCATTTTCTATTTTTATTTTATTTTTTTTTTGTGTTGACACTCTTTTATATGTTAATAATCGGCTGAAAAAGCAGGGTTCTTCCGTTTCCCATACTTTCTTCTCCCATGCATTCATGGATAAATGTAAAGAAGAATTCATTAAATATGCAAAAGTATTCTACTTTATGTGCTGCTTCCTTTTAGAGTTTGCTTTGCTGAAGGCCGATATAGGTAATTTAAATGTTTTTAAAATTAATGGAAGGTGACTCTTATATATAACGCCACACAGGTAGTTCTCGATTGAATTATTTTTTCCAATTGGAGTTAGTATCTTTGACACAAATGATTACATGAGTAAGTACAAATACAAATCAATGTGCTGATTAGTACTTCCAAAGCTATAATAATTTGTTTTCTAAAGGTTACGGTTCACTAAAATACACCTTAGTCGTAGACCTGTGGAGATAAGCCGTCCTCCCCTACATACCGTTTTTTTTTTTTACGTTTGACTTCATGCTATTACCGAAAGATCTTGGGATAGGATACTCGTGGACAATGTATGTAAGTAAATTTAGTTGTCAATTTTATTGAATAGTGGAGTTATCTATGACTCATTTACCTGCTAATGATGGCACTACAATCCGGGGAAGACCTGGACCTCATCTAACAAGCGCTTCCGGCCAGTTGCATCTACAGCTCACTGAATTAAGTTTCGTTCATCAAGTTGGTTAGGGCCCCTTCCTACTTGTGTGCGCCACCTCAGTCGCGGTCTTCTTCTTCTGATGTTTGGAGTCAAGGACTATCCGGCCCAGGGTGGTGCAGTTAATCCGCTCTACATCCTAGTCGTTGTGTCGAAACTCTTCCGAATAAGTTGATGATGCTGAACAGCTCGTCATTGTATTCCGTCCTACTTAGACGAACTCCCTAACTTCCTCGAAGTTATTTCTGTCTAGGATGAGGTTCTGTCCGAGATGTCTATGTTGGGTATCTTCGCCGCATCCCAATATTATCATTCACAACCTTATGTAGTAAAAAAGTTAAATTAAAACTACCATTCTTTACCCAAAAGGTAAAATGGCTTAAGTTTATTTTAATCATTTTTCAAGAGAACGATTTTAAACTCATGCAAGTGTGTGAATGTTGTTGAATGAAGCCGTTTTGACATCATAAAAAAATGCCTACTAGATGGAATAGAAACACGCTGATAAGACAGAAAAAAAGCTAATTTTAAATACGTTCAAAAGAACAAAAAAATACATTTTCGGCTTAAGTCGACGTAAGCCACTTTGCCATTTGAGTAAAGCATTCTTTTGAAAAAATTGAAAAGCAACGTTCTTTAACGGAATACAAAACCCTTCAATTCATATTTCACTAAACCAATGAATATTTTTTTTTTTTACAAATGTACATATATGTTGTACATGTCCATGTATATGTATTATACACAAATTAGCTAAGTCCATTTTCATATTTATTCACAAAAATAAAAATTTATAAATGTTTTTGCAATATCATCCTCTGGTGCATTTACCCACAGTGGTTAAGAGGTAAAAGAAGCCATTTCCGTCTCCAGACGTAATAAAAATAACTGGCATACAGTAAAATAAACATCACGTTTCCCTGACGTGTAAGTAAAACTGGCTCACTTTCTTTTATTATGTATTCATCGGAGAGTACTGCAGAGTAAATCACTCGTTCTACATGTACCTATTGCTGGATAAAGCGACGGAGCTTTAAGGAACTGATGCTTTCAAATGTTAAGACAAATCAATTTTGCCTTGACAGAATATCAGATTGTACGTATACATTCATTTCACACTATACTCATTAAAACATTTGCAAAAGTTTGAGTCAACAAATCTAGTGCTTGCTTATCCATATTTTAGTATTATTATTGTATCCGAAGCTTTATTTTAAACTTTCATTTTATTTGTTGTAATTGATATGCATATGTAAATGTCGATCTTTTATTAAATGCTATTTAATCGGACTGAGTTGAGACGTAAAAACAAATTTTAAAGAATTTCGAATGATGGTCACATTATGTTTATTATCCGGTATAATAATAAAAAAAATAAATTAATAAAAAAAATTGAGAACATACATATAACATTAACTAGGTTGTACAAAAGTACTTACTTAAGCGCAGCGGTGTAAGTTGGGACACCTTTGTTCGATATTCCGAAAATATCAAAAGGCTGGGCACATCTTACCCACATCATGCATGTATGATCAACCGCGACGATGCACCATCGTTCGATCCTGTGTGTGTGTGCATGTGAAATCCTTTCTAAAAGGAACCAGCATTTATTTAATTACATAACACTTGTGAATCGAATACAGAATAAAGTAGACGTGTTTCTGTACTGTGCACGATAGAAAAAAGGACTATGCTGCTCCTTGGAGCCGGTGAATTCCGTGAAAACGTATTTGCGAAGACCGAATGCCTTACAGTACGAAGCGTTGTATATTGCTTTAGTTTATTCGCGATTGGGATTGAATTATTTGGCATTTATATTGGTTTGAGACTATGGATTGTCAAGGACGATTATTGGCTGTACTGGCATTTAAAAAAAAATTATACGTAACAAAATCAACAAATCTTTTTCGCGCCACGAAATGTTCAGTTCCTTTTGAGGGACTTCTAGTGGACCCAGGAACTTGAAATTCGGTACATGAGGGGACCTTGAAATATAACAAAAGGCAAATTACTGGAAATTCCAAACTTATAACTGTAAAGTGGCAAAAGTGCCATTTTATTGAAAAAGAAACAATTTTTCCTTCGATTATTACCCTTTTTGGGGGGTTGGAGGGGAATATTTGAAGAAGTCGCAATTTTTTGGGTATATGTGAGGTAGAAACTACCTGTGTACTAAATTTCAAGTTTCTAACGGTACCGGAAGTCCGAGATCTTTTTCGTGCCTTGACGTGCCTATTTCTATTTGAGGGACTTCCAGTAGACATAGGAAGATGAAACTTGGTACATAGGTAGGCCTTCAAATATAACTATGAAAAAATTACTAAAAGTTTCAAATTTATAACTGCAAATTGATCAAATTGCCGTTTAATCGGATTTACGATTTCAGTTTTACCCCATTTTGAGAGGGTTAGAGGGGGAAATTTTATGATGTCACAATTTTTTGGGTATATGTGAGGTAATATCTACCTGCATACCAAATTTCAAGTTTCTAGCTGTACTAGAAGTCCGAAATCTTTTTTGTGTCACACTTTTCCGTAGAATGCCCCCAGTAAAACGTTTTCACGTTAATAAGTGTTTTTATTTTATTTAATCCACTTTGTGAGACCTGCGACGAAAAACCAACACTTACTATAAAAATGCAATGCGTAAACATCAATTCAATCAGCAAAACCATCTCTGGAAAAGACCTTCAACAACTTTTAACGTTCATCTCCAACACTAACATTAGATCCGTATATGTAGGTATGAAGTTATCATAAAACTTAAGCTAGAATCCCTTATATAATTCCCCCTTAACTTGTACTAGCCGAAAGCCCTGGTAGCTAGGCGCTTTACCTATTTTGTATTAAATGTATAATTTATTTATCTTTTAATAAAGTTATAATAATAATATAATAATAATAATAATATTTTATTTAATATATTAATACGTGAACCTCGAAACTTTAGGTACCATTTACGACGATTCTACTGAACCGATTTTCATAAATTATATACCGTTAGAAAGGTCGTTCTTTGCAGATTTGCAGAATGATTGTTATTTTAAATAATAAAGGTAATAATCGCAATTGAAAGGCAAGTCAACCCATAGGCAATTATACATACAAAAGACACACGTACAGTATAAAGCCACCACTCTCATGAGAAGGGAAAAACAACAACAATTACACAGTAGGCGTTGACGATCGACAATTTTTCTCCTGTTTTGTGTGTACACAAGAGAGGATCACACAAAACAGAGAATAATCGACGATCGTCAACGCCTACTGATGAGATCCTTGAATGGGATTGGCCGATGTGTTGTGAAATTTTTTGATTTATTTATTTATTAGAAGTCTATGTTGCCAAATGCGAAATCTGAGTGTAGAGAAAATGCGTGAAGTATGGATTATTATTTTTTTCAGTGAATGACACGTTTTTTGAAACTGTTAACTTCTCACTTATGGCGTTGAAAAGAAGAAAGAATGTTTTGCTGATATGAGTTTGACTCGAATATATGAATTTAAAAATTTGAAAAAATTAAAGCAATATGTTTCTTTTTGTGTAAATGTGTACCTTTATATTTATTTATTGAACCCTTTTCAATTACACACACAATTAGTGCAAGAAGTAGTTAAATGTTGTTACAAAAAGGGGTGTGCACCAATAAAGTGGTTTGTTTATGGGAGTTCGATTTTTTCCAAGTTAAACAGGTAGGTGTACATATAAGTAAAAATCCATAGGATAAAATCTGAAAGCAAATCGAGAAAGTTTAGCCGATTCGTAAATGTCATTTTCCAGGGAATAAAAGAGAACAAAATGTTCGATGCTCTCTTTGTGCAGCTCTCCATGTCGCTTTTGATTTGAAACGGACTATACTATTCCCTTTATTGCTCTTTTTGTCTTCGTTCTCTTTTATTTTTGCTTTTTATTGCTGTGTGTTGTTGCTTTTTCACTTACAAATTAAAATGTGTAATAAGTGCGCCCAAAAGAGAATGGACAGGATGTATTAGGTTTGTTAAAATTGTTTTATGACATCACCAAAATTTCTAATTTACAACTCTGTAGATAGTCCAAGGAACATGTTTATTTAATAGGTGTGTTTTTTTTTTGGTATCCCGTATGGGATTGGCGAAAAAAACGACATCGAGGATAAGCAATTTGCATGCTTAATGCAACAACAACTTATCCCACATAGCATTAGCTAAGACTACAAAATTTTCTGGGCTTAACTTTATCCCAGATAAAAACGGTGCTACCAGACTCGAGTTTCTATGGAAACGTGACAACTGACGTGGGTTGATGTCAGTCGAGCAATTCTTTGTTATGAAAAAATGGCTGAGCAAGACAGAAAGTCCGTAAAAGCAGAAATGCAATATGCAAAATAATTCGATAAAGCTTTATTTATTGTTAGCATACGCAAAAAGTGGGTTGGTGGATTCAACTCCTCCAATGGCACGGAAATGCACATACAGGGTAAAGTCTCTGAATGCACTCAACTAGGTGAGATGCCAGGTACGATCCTTGTCACTATGCAGTTCAAGTTGACATACAGCCTCCACGTGGCGCCCCTGGATAGCTATCTCAGCATCCGCTGAATAGTGAACTAATGTATGCAGCCGTGTTCTAGGCAAGAGGACATGTTTTCTTCTACCCCGACCAGTTTTGGCGGTTGTGCGTGGGGTTAACGGCCCAACCACGTAAAAACAATATTGTTACGAGAGAACTAACTGCCTCGGAAGATAACGGACCCGAAATACAACGACAACACGGCGCGAAAAAGGACAACGATTTAAGAGTATGTTCATGGAATGTAAGAACATTATACTCTCCAGGAGCTACTCAAAAACTAAAAAATATCCTCACGCAGTACAAGGCGGACATTACTGCGATCCAGGAAGTGCGCTGGATAGGATCAGGAATGACGAAACGAAAGGAGTGCGACATATATTACAGCTGTCACAAAAGGCTGCACATATTAGGATGCGGATTCGTCGTGGGAAAGCGGCTGAGATCCAAGGTCATCGATTTCAAACCGATAAGCGATCGCCTGGCTGTGATCCGCATCCAGGGGAAATTCTACAACTTTAGCCTCATATGTGCACACGCCCCTACCAACGAAGCTGAGGACTCTATCAAAGAGGATTTCTACGACCTCTTGGACGGAGCCTACGGAGCCTGTCCGGAGTACGATGTAAAAATCGTGCTCGGGGACTTCAATGCCAAAATTGGTAAGGAGGACATCTTTGGCGGAGAGGTCGGAAAACACAGCCTCCACGAAACGACAACAGATAACGGCTTCCGGCTCACTGACTTTGCGGCAGCTAGTAATACGGTGATAAGTAGCACAAGATTTCCTCATAAAAGAATCCACACAGCAACCTGGCTAACTCCGGACGGTAGAACTGCCAACCAAATTGACCACGTGCTGATTGACGCTCGACACTCGTCAAACATCCTAAATGTGCAAACATTTAGAGGGGCAAACGTCGACTCTGACCATTACCTAGTTGCAGCCCGATTTAGAGCTCGTCTATCCAATGAAAGAAAGCTGCACCAGACGACAAAAAAGAGGAATAACATTGGATCCCTGAGCACACCGGAGATAGCCAGAGTCTACAGAGAGCAGCTTAGTGAAAGACTCTGTAATAAGCCATTGCCTACCACAAACGCCAACAACATGTGGGTACAATGCTGCACTACTATTCAGGAAGTAGCCGAAACGACTCTAGGCTACCAACCACCGCCGACAAGAAATCCGTGGTATGATGAAGAGTGCATGCAGAAGAAGAAGGCAACAGATGAGGCATATAAGAAGACGTTGCAAAGAACAACCCGGGCAACGTGGGACGAGTACAGAGCCAAAAGAAGGGAGGAGAAAAAGACACTGCGGAAAAAGAAAAGAGCCTTCGCAGTCTCCCAGCTCAAGGATATCGAAGAAGGCAGGAGGAATAACAACATGCGAAGCTTTTATCGAAAAGCTAAAAGCCTGGCTGCAGGCTACAGACCAGGAACTCAGGCCCTTCGAAATAATGAAGGTAATCTTGTCACCGAACCGCGGGGAATTTTGGATGTATTTAAGCAGCATTTCCAGCAGCTGCTTAATGGGCATGGCCAGGAGAGAGTGATAGAGTATGAAGAAAACTCACTTTCAGTCGATGAAGTAGTTCTCCCACCCAGCCTTGAGGAAGTCGGCACAGCCATTAAAAAGCTGAAGAACAACAAGGCCGCAGGCTCGGATGGATTACCGTCAGAGCTCTTCAAAGCTGGTGGCGATGTTTTGGTAGGGAGTATGCACCAGATCATCTGCAAAGTATGGGAGGACGAAAGCATGCCCGACGACTGGACTATCAGCTCTATCTCCCCCATCTTCAAGAAAGGCGATCCTATGTCTTGTAAGAACTACCGAGGCATATCCCTGCTTAATGTAGCCTACAAGATCCTATCCAGTGTACTGTGCGAACGACTAAAGCCGTTTTGCGCCACACTCATCGGCACCTATCAGTGTGGCTTCCGGCCCGGCAAATCGACGATAGACCAAATCTTCGCACTTCGGCAAATCCTGGAAAAGATCAACGAGTTCCAAGTCGATACTCACCATCTTTTCATCGACTTCAAAGTCGCATACGACAACATTCATCGCACCGAACTATACAACGCGATGGCCGAATTCGGGATCCCGAGAAAACTGATCCGGTTGTGTCGCGCCACGCTAGAGAACTCGCAATGCACCGTGCAGTTTGGGAAC
Organism: Criorhina ranunculi; assembly: GCA_951813785.1. Classification (NCBI taxonomy): domain Eukaryota; kingdom Metazoa; phylum Arthropoda; class Insecta; order Diptera; family Syrphidae; genus Criorhina; species Criorhina ranunculi. The sequence continues at coordinate 19,508,981 of OX638382.1, read as the reverse complement.
AGAACCTCCGAATTATTCCAAACATGCACCGGATTTCGGCAAGGAGACGCGCTGTCGTTTTACTTCTTTAATCTTGTGCTGGAGCAGATAGTGCGAAAGGCTGGCGTAAACACAGAAGGCACTATATTTAACAAATCCATCCAGCTGCTGGGATACGCAGACGATATCGACATCATCGCCCGGTCCTAGCGTGCCATTATTGAGGCTTTTACGGCAATACAAGAACAAGCCCAACGAGTTGGTCTCACCATAAATGAGGATAAAACAAAGTATATGCTGTCTACCAAAAACCGATCCGTCGAACACCGTCTAGGTCAAAACCTAACAATTGACAGCTACAATTTTGAGGTAGTGAAGGAGTTTACCTACCTCGGGGTAAACATAAACTCCACAAATGACACCCTGGTGGAGATTCGACGAAGGATAACCTTAGGCAACCGTTGCTACTTCGGTTTGTCCAAACAACTAGGGTGCAAACTCCTAACCCGAAGGACCAAAATCTTGCTCTACAAAACCCTGATCTTGCCAGTCCTGCTTTATGGAGCTGAATGCTGGACGATAAGTAAGACAGCGGATCAGATCTTGGGATCCTTCGAAAGAAAAATCGTACGTCGAATTTTTGGTCCAGTCTGCGAGGAGGGCGAATGGAGGAGAAGATACACCGCGAACTCTACGAGCTGTACAAAGATGTGGATGTAGTCCGGAAGGCAAAAATCCGTCGACTGCAATGGCTCGGCCACATCGAGCGAATGGACGAGAATGCTCCAGCTAAGAGGATCTTCGAATCCCAGCCACCTGGTTCGCGAAAAAGAGGAAGACCGAACCTCCGGTTTAAAGATCAGGCAATCGCGGACGCCAGAAGCCTTGGTCTAGTAAATTGGAAGCAGGGTGCCCGGGACCGTAAAGGATGGAAAGCGGCATTAGTTCAGGCTCAGACCCTTCAAGGGTCGCTGGCCTGATAAGTAAGTAAGTAGTATACGCAAAAAGTGGTCAAGACCTCAGGAATTGGGGCTGCTGAGATGTTATTAAGCTTTGGTTTTGGTTGTCTATCTCACAGCTGTTGAGTTGAAATGTCAATCCATACGCAGTGCTGCCAATTTTTTTGTGATGACATTATTAGTCCCCGATGTCGTTTTTTTCGCCAATCCCATGTGGGATACCAAAAAAACACCTAATGATTTCGTTTGGGTGCCTTGCGGCAGTGGATGACCTAAATCCGCAGACGGGGCAGAAATGGCAAATCTTCTATTAATAAGTGAACATCGAACATTTTGGTACCTTTAACGCCGGTTCAGGCAAATTGTGGTACCTTTTTTAAGTATTTATTATGAAAGGATGGGAATGAAACTTATATCATTCGAAAGGGAATGTGCCATAGATGTGCACAAGAAAGAATGTGTGTATGTTGCCGTTAACCCTTTCAGATTTTATTTTAATTAAACAAATACGATATCTGATTGCAGATTTGTATCAGCGGCCCTAAAAACCTTGGTAAACCAATTTCCAAAATGTTTGATCAATAGAAAAATATATGCTGTAAAGGGATAAGGCAGGTAAAATAAAGTGCACATACACACATGCTTTACCCATACAAAAAGCTTTAGCAAATTAAATGAAAGCATTTTGATCACCCTGCACGGGAGAATATTACAAAAAAAAATTATGCTATAGTCCGTTTCAAATCACTACGGTACGGACATGAGCCGCGCATGTTTTCTCTATTCCAGTGACATAAAAAAACGGAAAAATCGCATACACTATCACTTTGATGTTGCTGTGCCGATCGTTAACGCCTACTGATTAGTTTCTTGAATGGGATTGGGCGATATGTTGTGAAATTTATTGAAAATACATATAAGAAGTATCTGTTGCCAAATGTGAAAACCGAGGGTAGAGAAAATGCGTGAAGTATGAACTACTACTTTTTTCAGTGAACATGGTAATGACAATTTCAAACAATTTCATTGAACATGTTTACTTCTCAGTTATGGCATTGAAAAAAAGAAAGAATGTTTTGCTCAAAATTAAAGCAATGTGTTTATTTTTGTCTAAATATGTAACATAACTTTGTGGTCCAGAAATCATTTAAAGTTTATCAAAAAAGTTTTATTACTCATCATTGCGAATATTAATTTTCATAACTTATTGAACAAAAAACGGGAAAACCCGAAAATTAGGGAAAAAGGGGTTTCCAAGTCAAACATGTAGGTGGTAGGACGTATTGGGAATCGATAGGATAATATTTGAAAGGAAATGGAGAAATTCAGCCGTTTCGAAAATGCCACTTTCCAGGCAGCAAATGAGAGCAAATATTTCGTTGCTCTCTCTGCGCAGCTTTCCATGTCCATAGTGATACAAATTTGTATACAAATAAATTCCAATTAATTATATGAAAAACAAATTGAATTTCATTTCAAGTGGTCGAATTTCGACCACAGGTGGTACTAGTTTTATTTAATACAGTCCACTAACTCCCGAAGAACTATATCTATAACCTTAAATTTATTCAACTTTCAGAATCGTATTATTAGCTAAAATAGTGTGCATGTGTGTATGTTTAATATTTATGTATGCTTTTTGCTATTTATATGCTAGGATATAATCTGTATGCACTTCAGTTTATACTCCGGGAATTAAATTACTGAAATGACTCAAGTCGTAACAACTCTGCTCGCTTAGCTCTAAGGACTTTCTTGTTATTCATTTTCAGAATTCGTTTGCTGTTGAAATTAGTGTCAAAAAGTAAGCCATCAATAGTTTGTACTAGTGACGAACCAACATAAGTCATGCCAAGTGAAAACTCAGCAGAACCAATGCCAACAACAGCTTTCTGAAATGTAAGACTTTGAGAGCGATAGATACTTATGACGTTGTTGTACGAGTATGATATAGGACCATTGTATTTGTCAAAATTAACAAGACTGCATAGAGGAAGCTCTGGTGGTACCATGTTCATAAGCATAAGCAGTTGAAGGAGTGCCTTAAATAATAAATGCAACTTTTCGCAAGATCTCGTGCGGCGTTTTCGGCAGTTCGGTTGTTATTCCCTGGCTTTTTGATGCTCACACGTACAGCTTGTTTGGCTGCAAGTGTTTTTAGCAACAATTTTTACTACGTAAGATGGACAAAGACCTTTGACCCCATGTATATCGAATTCTAGGTCGAGTTCCAAAACTTGGGCTTCGTCACGGCCCGAAGATTAGCAAGATCTTACTATGTTTTGAACATAGTATTATAAAGTATTATTATTATAAATAAAGTATTATAAATTTCAAATTACATATTAAAAATTGAAAAATCTGGCGCGATCGATAAGTGTCCACCCAAGTATATAAATAAATATATATATCATACACAAATGTAACACACATGAATATAATTCCATCTACCAAAATTAAGTCTATGAATTATGAGAATCAATTTTACCAAAGAAATTGAACGATTATATCAAAAGCACTCGCGCAATTAAATTGCACTTCAAACTCAAACCAAATTATCACCACAAAACAACCCCATTAAAGACATAACATGTAACAACTGCTTCAAACAGCGTACAAGGACCTTAAGTTCTCCTAGAAACTCACTCTGTGTTCGGAAAGCATACCAAATTCATGTAATGTGGGTACTTACCATAATAATACATGTATAAAAGTGAAATTGCGAAAACATTGTACATATATACAAACACACATCGTTTTGAAGCAATGCAAAGAATATGCAGCGTATCCGTTAAACCCAATAGGGAGTAAATACCAAACGATTTTGGCCCAATAGTCCGGCAATTTATAATGGATTATTTGCCAAACATAAAAGATATGCAGTTATTCTTTCGACAATCAACTTTCGAGTCTCATCATAGGAGAAAGGAAAAATCCCACTGACACATTTTTGACACATGCTTACAACTGAATACGCCTATTCAGAACCTATTGACAGCAGACTTCTTGTGCAGACTTCTCTTATCAAATCGTCACATTGCCTCATATTGTCTTTTATAACCAGTGCATGTGACAGGTGTCAATTCATGTACCTATGTATAAACGGAAAGAAGTCTCAATTGATTTAAGCGATTTGAGATAACATTCAATAAACTTCTGCTTCTTCTACTGTCCTATTTTAATAAGTAAAAATATACGAAACATTGTTATAACATTGTACAAGTATGTATGTATCTATGCATAAATATATAGTTGGTATAATTTTACGCATCCAATATTATTTGATGAATTTTTTTATGATGCTGGGCGTAAAGTTAAGCGCTCGTTATCCACCTGAAAACACTTATATAAACTTTTATTCGGGGTGCGAAAAGCGACGCACCCTCACCTGAATTGATAATTCAAGATAAAAGAAACATCGAAAACAACTTACACATGAGATGGAAGACGTGATATACTTGCTCCTTTCCTCTAAGATAAAGAAAAAAAAAATGCTTTGGCTAAGAAAATGCTGAGTTTTACTTGGCAAAACATTGTGTTCGCTAAATGTTCGCTAAAGAAAAAAGGTTCGTTTCAGTTTATTTGTCACCGAAATATATAGTTTTTACCGTTCGCTATTTGATTTTAAATCCAGTGCTTAACTGTCAGGAAGATTTAAATAAGCAAAAGATTTGCAAACTTGTTTGTAGGTCGTTTGTTTTTTATCGATTTTAGAGAAAAAGATAAACTTAAAAAAAACACTAGCACTTTGGTCCGAATTTGTATCCCCACATTCTTCGTATACGAATTTCCTCGTGCGTCTTTGTAACGAAGGAAACAACAAAAATGTATTTGTGATGGCTCCAGCATTTGGTTATTATTCAATAATGAGTTTTTTATTGAGATCTATTTTGTCTGGTGAATATTGAATAGTATTAAAATAAAAAATAAAAAAAACTATGTCGACATACAACATATGGTGGGTGACGGTGTCAAATAAAAAGTTACAACGTGCCTTTGGGGGGGATAAAAATGAATATATAACACTAGTAGACAAATAAAACAAAGTACAATCTTGGCATTTGGGTGTTATATGTATTTTTTTTAGTTTTTATCATTATGTTCTCATAATAGTTAAGAACTTTAAAAAGAGTGATCGATTGCCGCACTATAAGGGCTGAGTTAGGTCAACAACTGTTGGGTTCATTTTCAGAGGGGAATCGGAAGCTAAGGAACAATTGTGACTTGTCACTCCTCTTGTCTTCTCCTTAACCCTACAAATCTTCGAACTTGGGGCATATCGCTTCCTCAAAGCTTACTACAAGCACCACAAGAAAGATATGAATGAAAACCGAATTGCCTCCTTTAACTGGGCAACCAGCATAGCCGCTGGGGAGAGTACGATAACTTTGGCGACAAAAATTGATAACGGTTTTTTGTAGAGGGGTCAAAAACAAGCATTTTTCACTATGGGAGGGGGGTCTATCTTCCCCCGTTTAGGTGGTAGGGGCAATTTAAGATAAAAAATTTCTTAAAATTAAAAGTAAATTATTAAAAAACAACGGCAACACTTACAATGAAGTACTATACCGGTTTTGAAAGCCAGAAATCTGTTCTTTAATCCTAAATTTAAATTAAATTATTTATGCCGATAGTTTTTGAAAAATTCGCATGCAAACTCAAAATTTTGATAAAAAAATTAAATAAAAGTTTAAACCAATTTTTTTTCAAAATTGTGAAATGGACCTGCCGCATGCAAAAAGAGAGTTTAAATCCCTTAATCCCGCGAAGCATACCACCCGGGTACTGTTAATTAAGAAAACTGTTGATATAGGCGCCTGCCTGACGAAAAGCACCTACCCCGAGCGGAGCAACGAAGTTGCGTGAGCGGGACCTAGCCGCTTATCAACCGAAGTGAATAAGGTTCTGACGACCGAAAGTCAAAAATTGTTCGAAGAGCCCACTACGGTCTCAAAAAAGTATAAGGTAAACATCACCAACACCTCATCCTACACACACACCGGGCCCTTCCTTAAGGACATTTCGAGAGGCGGTAATAGGATGTTTTAAAACAAGAGCACGGGCATTAAGGAAATGGGAGGAGAGACGAAGGAGATACCGATGCACAATGATTTCAAGTGCTTGCGGATTGTATTGATGAGGAAACACAGAGCTTACTTAAGGTGGCGCTACAGTCCGGGATGAACCTGGGCCGCAACTAACAAGCGTCTCCAGCCAGCTCGATCTTTAACTAGCTGTCTCCAGTTTTGCACGCTAAGTTGGTTGAGGTCCCCTTCCACTTGCGTGCGCCACCTGAGTCGCGGTCTTCCTCTACTGCGCTGTACGTCGTCGGGGGCGGATTCGAAGATTTTTCGGAACGGAGCATTGGTGTCAATTCGCTCTACATGACCCAGTCACCTCAGTCGTTGTTTAATCTCTCTCTCTTCTGGCTAAGTCGATGTCGCTGCAGACGGGACCGAAAATCACCCGAAAAATGTTCCTCCCAAAGCAGCTAAGAGCACCCTCATCCATTTTTGATAAAGTCCATGCCTCTGCGCCATAGAGCAGGACTGGGATTATTAAGGTTTTACATATATAGGGTCACTTTTGTTGTTCGAGAGTGGGCTTTGCTAGTCGTTTGATCTCAGCGCTGGTGTCGTTGTCTGAATTGATAGCGGAGCCTAGGTAGACAAAGTCCTTAACTACCTCAAAGTTACATCTGTCGAGGGTGACGTTCTATCCGAGACGTCGGTGTTGGCTGGGTAACACAAAGCTATGCATATCATTCAACATTTGTATTATACGGCTTAAGAAAGAATCCCTGAATTTGGTAGTACGTCCAAATCTAGATGATGTGCATTCGAAGCATGATGTGACTGATTATTTCACTAGAGCACTGTTTCTTAAAGAATTGATTGAGGACGAGACAGGAAACATTTGTTCGAGTGAGTCAATTGACTTCGCAATGTTTTTGTCACTTATAAGTTTTAACGCACGTTTTTCTATCCTGAATGTGCTGCACAATTTTCGGTACATAAGACCAGACGTAAACATTGTACTCGAACTTTTGGGCGAACAAATGCCTTGTTCAAACTACAAGTCAGATCGGAAAGAGTAAAGTATTTATTTAAGGTTCCTACGCAACATGACGAGGAATCTTCTCAAATGATTTCGGTAGCAGCTGCAAACACTAAGAGGAGGAGGTGCGCATGCTCCGCCTCCTATTCGCGTGTTTTGCCCTCTGCCTCAAAATGAAGCTCTATGTGAGACCATTCTTTTTTAACACTTTGCTATAATGTTACTTAAATTGTTGATGCCTTTAGTGGTAGTTAAAGTTCAAATTTCATATATCTGACAGTCTAAGGGTTATGAAATTGTGTAAACACACTAGACAACCGTAATTCTGCTCTGTTCTTTTCTTCTTGCGATCCAACTCTAAAAATGACTTAAAACGTACCTAACACTTACACAATCCAGTTCTAAAATAAATCCAAGATCCAAGAAAATGAAAATGTTCTCTTTAGAAAATAAACATGTGTATGTGTGGAAGTAATAAATAAGTAAGTATCACGTGGTGGATAGGTTTTTAACATATTGCCTTCACTTTCATACAACTGGTATTCATAAATCTCAAATGCTATTATAGTCCCTTGCTTGAACTTTTAACTACTGCGACCTGAGGTCTAATCGCTACCATTGTTTTCCTTTTTACCACCGCAGGTCCCCATCTTAATTTGCTCATCGTCGGATTTTCCCAACTTTCCCAATTATAACTGCAAAAGTGCAAATCTCTATTATAGTACCTTCTACTAGCAACCAAAAGCCACTTTTTACTTCCTTTCCTTTTTTTTTTTTTTGGTTAAAAGAAGTGTATGTCTTTTTTTTCTGCTATACAATACAACTAGTCAGTTTTGTATATGTCCAAGCACTTATCAACAAGGGGAATACACATGTGATAGGATTGAAAGTGTACTCCTTGCATATGCACATATGTACACAGATAATTTGCATTTTTTAGTTTTAAATTCTATTACCTTACCTCACTTAGTCCTTTACTGATATTCACAATAATAATACAGAAATTCTCACTAATAGTATTTGCGTGTTTTCTCCTACTTGTGGTTAATAACGATTTTATTATCAGATACCTAAATGTAATCAATATGTATGCTAGGAAAAGAATCACCTTCATATAGCATGGGATAGTACCTATAACGCAACCACAAATTGGGAAAATCATATTTAATGAAAACAATTGAACATGCCAAAGCCAATTATTACGTATTACTTGATGTCGTGCGATATGTCATATCTGGATGAATAATGGATTATAGAAACTCTCATTTCTCACCAAAGTAATTAAAAGCAGGAAAAAAAAAAACAACTAACAAATACTTGTGTTGGTAAAAATGTTCACCGTAGCCACAAGAGGAAAATTGACACCAACCCACCTTTGTTGAAGATAATCGTCCTCATCACCGTGCGTTGGTGTAATCTGCTCCAACAACGAAACTCATTTATACACAGAGAGAAAGGACAAGTGGAATGAAACAATGCTTGGTCCCCGGCGTTCATTCATAACGAAAACGTTAATTGTACTGTGTATGTATAAGTATGTTCAAAAACGGATTTTGCTGGAGTATGAAAACAATGGGACCGATAAGCATTGTGGTGAATACTGAGGGATATGTCAGAACATGTAGCAAACATCTTTAGACCTCAATTATCCACTCTGGAATTAAATTTATTTTCTGTAACAGTCAGAAATGTTGCAATTTCATGCTTTAGTATCAGTATGTGTCTGGAGGGGGTCTGAGAATTGCAATGCCGTGTTTCTTCGTTCCTATATATACAAGTATATATGTCAACAAAATTTTGTTTTTCTTTTTATGAAAGAGAAAATCTATGATTAACAGATCCAAATATCCACGCAAATAGACATGTACATATGTATTTATTAATATGTAAGTTTGATTGATTGAGCTGGTAGTCACATACCGATTTGTGAAGAAATTTCCCAGAACAGTTCCATTCAGAAATTCATCTGTTTTCTACTTTCTGAGAATTTCCAGAAAATTATTACACAGTATGCCTATGATGTGTAGGTTTATGCTTATCTACTTTGAAAACAAGTTTAAAATTTCTCTTTGATATAAAATGTTAAACTCTCCCGCAGTGACGAAAGGTCGCAGTGTAATTGATTCCAGGGAGCAAAGTTAGTGTCTCCTTTTAAGAACTCATTGTTACTTGCTCACCGATATATGACCTTAACGATGAAATGGCGTCACTCGTGAAAATTCCGTCTTTATTGTTCTTTTTTAAAACTCTTTTCTTATTTTACTCTCTTTGTTTCGTGCATGTAGGAAAGAGTGCGAAGTTAAAACGTAGGCTTTCGATTATGAAGAAGAATAATTTAATTACAAACTATGTAGGTATTTGTTTATGAACCAAACAGTCTTAGCAAAACGATTAAAATATTCATTTTTCAATATTCTGCTCATAATGTAATTTAACTTTGCAAAATATTGTAAGGCCAGATTTTACTGTTCGCATAAAATGTTTTGTGCATTAACACGAAAGCAGGGTATAGTTTGTATATTTGTATGTGTCTTTTATGAATAAGTAATGAAAATCAAGAGAACATCAAAGTACTCTCAGTTGGTTAGCAACATACTCAGCTGTTACCATGTTATTAACAGAAAAAGCTACGTGGACGTATTACAGGATATTAAACAAACGTCCTTTATGTGTCAGTACCTAGAAGAGTATTTTTAGCTTCCCATCTCCATAGGGAATGTATTGCAATCGGTCCGAAGTTTTTGTTTCAATATTTTTACAGATCTTGACATTTTGATAGGTAGGTAGGTAGGTAGAGGTGGCGGTTCATCATGAACCCAAGTAGCACTAGGTGTGCCTTTTTGTTACCACGTCTCGTGTGACCTGTTTGATGATATTTGTTGTTGTTTTGTGGACAGCCGATATCTAGATCCAGCCTGTGGAGTTAAGAAAATGGATTAGTTCCCTTATCCCTTTACCAGAGATGTCCTTTAGGTCATTAAAGAAAGGTTGGTTGAAAGCGCGCAGTCTGGCTCTTGCTAGCGCCGGACATTTGCAGAGGAAGTGAGAGAGAGTCTCTTTCTCATTTACGTTGTCGCAGCTGCGGCAGTGAGGGTTGTAGGGGATGCCTAGTTTAGCCGCATGGACTCCAATCGGCCAGTGCCCCGTGACTGTAGCCGTGGTTCTGGCGATGTCTGAACGGGTTCTGTTAATTAGGTAGGAAATATGAGTGAATTTGTGCTTTGACCGCTCCTAGCGGGATTCTCGAATTGCAAGTAGTTCCGCCTGGAACACGCTGGCAAAATCTGGCAGACGGTATGATAGTGATATTTTTAGTGATTCCGAGTAGACACCGGCCCCCACACCACGGTCCATCTTGGATCCGTCGGTGTAGATGACCGTGTCGAAATTCATCACTACTTCGTTTTTCTTCCACTGAGCTCTGGTAGGAAATCCTACGTGGAATTTTTTCTTGAAGTTTAGTTTGGGTGTGATGTAATCGGTTGGAAGTGTGTCGTTAGGTAACGAATCCAGAATGTTGCTGTGGCCGTAAGGCCTTGCAGTCCAGCACCCAGATTCTCTGAGTCTAACTGCGCTACATAGTGCGGTATCTTTTGTGTGTAAATCGAGAGGCAACAGATGCAGGATCACAGTGAGGGCATCCGTTGGGGCTGACCTCAATGCACCCGTGGTGCCAATACTGGCTGTTCTCCGGAGCCTTTTCAGTTTCATGAGGTTGTAACCTTTTCTCAATGCGGGCCACCATACTAGTGACCCGTAGGTGAGGATTGGACGCACAACGGCTGTGTACATCCATAAGGTCATCTTTGGTTGAAGTCCCCACTTCTTACCAAAGGTTTTGCTGCAGGCGTAGAAAGCAGCACATGCCTTCCTTACTCTGTGTTCGATGTTTAGTTTCCAGTTAAGTTTTGGGTCAAGCATGATACCCAGATACCTAGCACTGGATGATAGTGTGAGTGGTTGACTATTGAGACAGGGAAGGGTAAAATCGGGTATTTTGGTTTTGGTGGTGAATAGCATCAGTTCCGTTTTGCTCGGGTTTACGCCAAGGCCACAGCTTGCAGCCCAGGTGTTTACCTTGTCTAGAGCAGTCCCCATGATTTCGCTTATCACGGAGGGAAACTTCCCCGACACTAGTACCACCACGTCATCCGCATACGCGACAACCTTTACCCCTTCTCTGTCTAGCTTTATAAGAAGTTTGTTCATAACCATTAACCATAGTAGAGGAGAAATGACGCCGCCCTGTGGCGTACCTCTGTGGGCGAATTTGGTTAAGTGGCTGTTGCCAAGTGTGGCCTGAATGATTCTTGTTTGGAGCATGGAGACTATCCATCGACTGATAAATTCCTCTATGCCCAGCTCCCTCCAGGCTCCCTCTATGTCCAAGAAAGAGGCTAGGGTGAATTCTTTATAATGTAAGGATCTTTCGATTGTTCGCACTCCCTCGTGGAGGGCTGTTTCCGTGGATCTCCCCTTGAGGTAAGCGTGCTGAGATTTGGATAGCGATGATTCTTCTAGAATGCTTCGCATGTGGATGTCTAAGACCCGCTCTAGGGTCTTGAGTACGAAGGAGGTTAAACTGATTGGCCTGAAATCTTTCGAGGACTCGTGTCCGCGTTTTCCTACCTTCGGTATAAATACCACTCGAGCGCGTCTCCAAGAGTGGGGTACATGGTTCAATGTTAAACAGCTTCTGAACATTGACATAAGCCAAGGTACCGTTAGTTCTTGCGTTTTCTGCAGCATGACAGGGAGTATGCCGTCAGGGCCCGGAGACTTAAACGGTGCGAAGCTGTTAATAGCCCAGGAAATCTTTTCCTCGGAGATGATTGAATTGATATCATTAAGGGATGCCATTTGTACTTGCGGAGACCTCTCGGGTACTGTACTAATGTCGCTACATCCCGGAAAGTGTGTATTCATTAGGAGTTCTAGGGTCTCCGCGGAGGATTCTGTCCATCCTCCGTCTGCCCTTCTTAGAAAAGAGGGGCTGGAGTGTTCCTTAGTCAGAATTTTGCTTAGTCTGGCAGAGTCTGTAGCGTCACCGCACACACAGATGGCGGCAGAATAGGTAGGAAGAAAAGGATCGAAAGCTCATTCAGCGAAGAGCTTACAAATGTAAAAAAGATATGCGATTCACTCGATCAAGTGGTGTCCTGTAGAGCAGACGGAAAAATTAAAGTGTCGCTACGAAACAAATGTGCAAATAGTAAATAAGTTTATAGTAAAATAAAGTGTTCGTTCAATGTTCAAATGAATAAAGTTTTATTAAATATTACGGAACGTAATAAGTCCTTCAAGGTCTCTACTGAATGGCAATAGTCCATCCAGGCCTGCTTCTTGGATGTCTTTATGGCTTTTTTTGTATAGACCTAAACAGTCTTTGTTAGGCTGCCAATAATTATGTTTGTAACAGATGCTGAAAATCGCTCTGGTCATCCTCCTGAGATTAGAGAGATCTTCATTCCACCATGGGGGAAGTGTTTTTTTTTACTACGCTTAACTGGGCAGGAGACTTTGTATGCAACGTCCATCGCCTTCTCAAAAGTTTTTACCTTTGCTTCCAGTTCATCGATTTCTGCGGTGTTTGTTTGGGGGTTGTTTTTGAGTTTTGTTCTAAGAACTTGGCCAAACTTGGTCCAGCTAACTCTCTTAGGGTTTCTAAATGGTTTAGTGGTCTCGGCCTCAAGACACAGATCGTAGAGAATCCATCTGTGGTCTGAGAGGGACTCCAGATTGGAAACTCTCCAGTTTTCGACCCTAAAGTTATCATTATTTGTTTTTAGTGTGATGTCTAAGACATCTTCCCATCCCCTGAAAGTTTCCGTACTAGGAAAAACAAAGGTTGGGGTTGTGCCCTTATTGCAGACAGATAGGTTGCTATAAGAAAATCAAAAAGTGACTCACCTCTTTCATTATCTTCTGAGCTTCCCCATACTGTATGCCTTGCATTGGCATCACAGCCCATCAGTAGGTTGTCCTTTTTTGTTATGGCGGTCGTGAGTTGCTCCACTTCCTCTAGCGGTGCTGGCCTCTCATGGGCCATATATGCGGACGATATGTATGTGGCTCGGTTCGCACACTCAAGCTTAACAACTGTTAAATCGCCCGAGCTAAGGTTGGGACATAAAAAAACTTCAATATGTTTCTTAGCGAGTATGCATGTTCTGGGCTTACCGCTAGTCTGATGTTTATAGAAAAGATCATAATTGTTGTTTAGAAGCCCCTTTATGGCCGAGTCTCGCACCCAGGGCTCCTGGATAATGCCGATGTCGATGTTTTCCTCCCTTAGAAAAACGGACAGACTAGCGGAGGCGCACCTAGAGTGCCTCAGATTAATCTGTATTACCTTCAGCATTATCCTTGTTGTCGGCAATCACCAGGTCCTCCAACAACTTGTCGGTAGCGGCGATATCCTCATCGTCTTCAGGACCCAGTGACAGGAATACCTTAAGCTTGGCATGCCTGATGCCGAACCTAAGCTTATGGCCTGCTTTCTCCAGTGCTACCAGGCACTCATTATTTATGAGGAGCAGGAAGGATATGGTGTTTTTTTGGTTTGATGACTGCCCAGTCATCCATCGGAATCGCCGGGTTATGGAGTTTGAGACATTGGAGAAGCCTTCCCCCATTTATCTGCATATTGGGCAACCAAATGCGGGCCCTAGGTCTCCTTGGGATTTCATAAGCGGGGATAAGCTTGAGCTTCAAACCCTCCCAGGCGTCGCTAACCTTAGCAACGCACGCGCTAAGGAAATCCTTGGAGAACTGGTCCTCACATTTGATTACCCGATATCCCCTTATGGTCTCGGCGGAATCAAAACACGGCAGAGGTCCCCCTTGGTTGTTAAATAGGTGGTCCATCACTATACTGGAAAGCTTGGCCTCAATGCTTCCCCACGCATCTGCTATGGATTTCCCGTCTGTAGATAGCTCGTCCACTAGAGCAACCTGGAGGTGATCTCTGGGGCGTGTCACGCCCATTTATGCAATACAACGAAATCTTGTCCGCACGACAGGAGCCGCAGTTCTTAACCGAATCAACTGATACTTTGCACACATGTTGATATAGTGAATAGCTCGGCTGAGTTCGTAGATGGGCGTAATCGGTTGGGAGGGGGGCGTGCCACACCCCTTTACATTTTTCAAATTCCGCATTAATAATTGTTGAATTTTCATTTTTAATAGTATAGAAGTGGTAATAGTAAAATAATATTTTTGGAAAAAAATTCCCGCCATTTTGAATCCGCCATCTTGAAATTCTTTAAAATTGCTCCGATTTCGTTGAAATTGAAAATGTATACTCGTTTATGGGTACTTGTTATAATTTCGCCATTTTGGATTACTTTAATATTACTTCAAAGTTGCATACAAAGGAAATCCACCTATCTCTTGCGGCTGGTGCCGGAAGGTCTTTTTTTGGTTGTTTTAGTATTGGTGGTTGGTTTGCGGTCGAAGTGCTAGCCTGAGCACTCTCGCCACTCGCTTGTTCGACGATTGTCTCCTGACTGGAGGCCAGCAATTCGTCCTCTGAGGAGGTGCCAAACTCTGGCGCCAATGCTGGTCTTTTAATTTTTTAAGTACGTCTTCTTTTTTGTGTTCATCCATTTTTGCGACCAGTTCGGTTTTCCACTTACTGGCCATGCAGCCGTCAGCACGGGTGCCTCGACACTTTGGCTTAAAAGTGGGATTTTAATTTGGGTTTTCTCCCGAAAGGTTGGGTTGCTCTTGGTTTCGGTCCAGAAACAATTGAGAGACTGTAAGCACTCAAAGGGTGGTCCTGCAACCGGCTCTTTGTTGCTTACGCCTTCCACATGTCCCGTAGACTTACTACAAGCCCTCCCGCCCCGACAAGGCGACAACCCACCGGAAGGGTGACATTTTGATACTAGGCACAGAAATTATAAGAAGATCAAAAGCAATGAAAAACGCGATGGTAGTGTGTTGTGACCCGAACTGTGCAAGTTCGAGACCTATCGAAAAACAGCAACAGAAACTGAGAATAAAAAAAAAAACTAACGAAATCTGAGTTCCTCTATTCACGACGCTCCAGCTGCTGACATATAATTCATCAGAAGTTCCAATTAAACAATAATTCTTCCTAGACCCAAGTAGTTGTATACACATGAAATCAACCTATCTCTTGCGACTAGTACTTTTTCTGCATACGATCATTCTATAATTTATTTGAAACTGATCCTTTCAGAACTAACGTGGACTATTTATTTTTAGTGCATTAATTATAACCTTTCATAAATAAGCCTCATCATTAATTATATATATCAGTAGCAAGCTTCGTATCGTTGTAGATGTGACACATAAGCTCAATGAAGACCTGCAAACAAAAAAAAAGACCTTCCGGCACCAGCCGCAAGAGGTAGGTGGATTTCTTTCGTATGCACCTTTTAAATCATATTAAAGTAATTCAAAATGGTGGATCCAAGACTGAAATTATAATAAGTACACATAAACGAGTATACATCTTCAATTTCAACGAAATCGGAGCAGTTTTAAAGAATTTCAAAATGGCGGATTCAATATGGCGGACATTTTTTAGCAAATAATACTTATGATTATTACCGTTGTCATACTTGTAAAAAAAGATGCAAAAAGTTTGTCAATGCGTAATTTGAAAAATAGAAAGGGGCGTGGCACGCCCATCTACGAACTCGTCCGTGATATTCACCATATCAATATGTGTACCAAGTTTCGTTCAATTCGGTTAAGAACTATCGTGGTGACAAGTTTTCGTTATATTGCATATATATATATATATATATGTATATATATATAGATATATATATATATATAAACATTTGAACGGACCATGGTTTTGGTGTTTACTGTAGAGGTCTTGAAAAGTTGCATTAAAATTATTTGAAAGTTGCGTCATGAGGACCTCTGCAATAGGTAGTATTTCTTCGAAATCCACCTAAAAATTCTAGTTTGGTTCGCAAAGACTGATACTTCTAAAATTGTCTGTTGTTATAACAATCACATCAAAACAAATGTAATATTGCAATTAGCAACATAACCAAATTTGTTTATGGATGAATATTAATTGACTTTGTCGTATTGAAGACTTAAGAATTAGTCTACTTAAGAATACTTTGAGAATAATTTAAGATATTTTGGTTTTTAAGGTTAAGTTTGTTTCAGCAATAAAAGAAAGAAATTTAACCTTTATTAGAATGTATCAAATATTTTCAGCAAAAACGCAAAGTCAAATCATCACTAAAATAAATAAGTCTCGAATTTTGTCTGGGGCTGCCTTTTCGCAGAAATATAAAAAACCGAACACGCATATCCATGCTACTAGTAAAAAATTGACTTTTCGTGTTGTGGGAAGTGTACAATGAGAACCTGACCTTATCTCAAACACGAATTTGAAAGTAAGCCACGATAGGAGTACATACTACATTAATAATGCTAAGTAATAGCCAAAAGGGTGCGAGAATATTATGGACTATTAGAAATGCTAATATTTAGAAATGTTAGGAAAGTCTGAATTCATCGATCAAGTTTATAGTTGAGTTAATGACTAAATAAAAGTCCGGAGACTTGCATTTTAGGTGCTCCTTCACTTTAAGTTATTCTTACCATCGACATATTGATAAACAGTATTTTATCGCTCGAAAAGTTATGCTAAGAACAACAGTAAGGTTAAAAATTTTCGAAACGTGCTAAGCTATAATTACAATTAAATTGTCATATGTATGTACATATATGTTTGCATTAATTAAAATTTCTTATTATTGTTTTCTCTTAATAATAGTATATACATACTTTAACTTTTAGCCTTTTATAAAAATTGCAATTACAATATGTAGATAGGTGTATGTATGTAATAGGTACACACACATTCACTCCTGTATGCTGCAAAAAAAGAGAAAAGAAAAAATATATTTAAAAAAAATTAGAACTTTAACGAGCCTGGTTAAACGCTTTTATTGCACAAAAACCCCAAATGACCCTTCTCATATTAAAAACAAAAAGAAAAATACCCCTAAGCATTTTTAATTTGGAGCTTTTTATACCACAAACTAATGTTGCGATGGTAAAGGACATTCATAGCAAAACAAAAAAAAAAAATCCAAAATTTAAAAAATCTTCAATCCGAATCCCATTAAGAAAATGAAGCGGAACAAGGAACGTGCACGTGATTTATTAGATTTAATGAACTTTTGCCACTGAGTTAAGTTAACCCAAGCTGTTGCCATGAAATGGCTCACGATTTTAGCGCCCTTCCAATCTCGGCAACCTCAAACTCATTACAGTTGGTGTTGACCTTGTTTCTGTTGGAAAATATTTATAGCTGGGGTTAGATTCGGGTGTCCATTTCATTTTTAAAAGGCATAATATATTCCAAGGAAGTACCTTAGTCTTGCCCTTTGAAATGCCATTGCTACTTGATTTATGCTTTTGCTTGCCTTCAATGGGAAGGAATTAGAATTATTTCTTAAGCTCATTTCCCTTTTTTCATGCTTCGCATGTTTTTGTTATTTATTCGCAAGAGTAAACGTAAAACGTTACTAGCTAGAGTAAGCACAACAGATGCTTATTCGATTGTGCCGGTGAGTGTGGCCGTACCTTTTTATCATTTTATCTAGAAGGCCAATGAATATAAAAAGATGTTTGTACTTTCCTCAACTCAAAATTGTTGTTTAATATATACCGTTATACGTTAGTAACCTTAGTATGGCAACTGCACTATGGTGAGTTTGTAACTTGTTAAATGTGCTTAAAGCTGCACTATAGTGGGCATAACTGTTCAATATGATAGTAATCATAATAATCTTAAACCATGTTATGTTGATTATCTGTATATCGACTGCCTGTTATGTATATTTGCCCACTGAAATGAGCGTATTGAGTGCAATGTTATTCCATTTGGAAATACGTACATATATGTAAATAGCATAAAATCATAGATCAGAACGACAATATGACATGTACTTTGTCTTATCCTCGTTCATCATGAGACCAACTCGTTTGGCTTGTTCTTTTATTGCCGTAAAAGCCTCAATAACGGCACGATGGGAACGGGCGATGATGTCGATATCGTATGCGTATCCCAGCCGCTGGATGGATTTGTCCCTTCTGTGTTTTTGCCGGCCTTTCGCACTTTCTGCTCCAGCACAAGATTAAATAAATCACACGATAGCGCGTCTCTTTGCCGAAATCCGGTGCATGTTTGGAATAATTCGGAGGTTCTGTTCCCAAGCTGCACGGTGCATTGCAAGTTCTCTAACGAGGCTCGAAACAACCGGATCAGTTTTCTCTAGATCCCGAATTCGGCCATAGCGTTATAAAGTTCGGTGCGATGAATGCTGTCGTATGCGACTTTAAAGTCGATGGAAAGATGGTGAGTATCGACTAGGAACTCGTTGGTCTTTTCCAGGATTTGACGCAGTGTAAAGACTTGGTTCGTCGTCGATTTGCTGGGCCGGAAGCCACACTGATAGGTGCCGATGGGTGTGGTGCGAAACGGATAAACAGCACTCCTATACTATTTGCCTATTATGGATGTACCACTTGATACAATGACGCAGCAAATTCTAACTGTTGAGCAAATTCAGATTCGATTTTCCCTGGCTGAAATTTGAGCCAGGATCCGAATGTAGACAAGTTTTTATGGATGGCTTCATAGTCTGGCTGGGATGGACATTATGTTGGGATCTCCGTCTAGTTTAGAGTTCATCTCTAGGCAATGTAATCTTATTGTGGAAAGTGAGTGATACATGTTATACTTACCATTTCGTTGATCGAGTACAAACAGACTTCTCTAAATTGGAGCTCCTCTAGATATGTATGTCACACAATTAAATTGCCATAAAAGCATCTGTTAAGTATTAAAACGCAGCTAAAGAGTGTTGTACTTAAATAATACAAGTGCCTTAAACATATGTATGTATGATTAAAGAGAAAATATTCCATATTGCCAATTCGATGATTTGTTCGCTAAGAAATCTTATCCGCTTTTTGACAAAGATCATTTCGTACAAAACACAAAGCACACCTTTTAACTAATGTTCGAAGAAGACTAATGTCACATTGAAAAATAAATCATTAATCATGTGCTCATAGAAGTGGAACTGTTGATTAATGACGGAACAGAGTTCCTTCTTGTGCTTTTCCCAAAGATCTTTCACAGACGGGAGAGATGTTTTAATGTTCAAAAAAATTTTCTATTATTCTTTTGGCAAAAAGAAATGCTTTTCACATTTTCAATTGTGAAGACAATAATGACTGGATTCTTAATGGTCGACATCTGTGCATAGGAGATTATGTGATGTATACACTTAAGTATAACGCTTCACCTGAAAAATGTCTAGAAGTTCAAAGTTATATTCGTACTTACTTTTTGTGCTTTTGCTTGATTAATAACAATTCCACTTTAAAGGGAGTAGCATTAATGCTTTTTAAGGTTTGTTTACTTTCTATGGTAAATGTGCAATCGTGTTCCTTTTGTCTTTGTGCATTTGAACTTCTCTTTTATTTAATCTTTCGAGAGATGGTGAAAAAAAACGCCGTAAGCCTGGTGAGCCTAACAGCAGGTATGGCTTATTTAAAGAATCACGAAGATAGTTTATATTAGACTTTATAAAAGACTTATTAATGCATTACATAATTAAAAACAGAAACTTGCTTTATGCAAAATATTTTATTTTATGAACCAAGAAATACAAACTAGAACTTTTTCTGTTGCAACGGAAATATAAAATTCTTTAAAAAAAAAAAAAAAGTTCACAAATTGTTAAAACCTTTAAATTTATTTTAATAGGAACATACATTTTATCTGCTCAGCCATTGGAATTAGTTTTCCTCCATAGTAACTACTACTATAAAAATGTTGCAAATGTTGGTGGGGTCTTTGAGACCCTTATGCGAACACGTCCTATTTGCGCAAACTCGCACGTTACACTAAGGATATGGTGGGAATCGCCAGCGTAAGTACTGTTGTGCGTATGTTCCTCCTTTCGCGGCAATGATGTTTACGTCAAATTGTAGAAATTCGCCTCCTTTTTAATTGGGCAGGCAAAACCCGGGGATGAACAAACTTGTAATCGGGAGATTTAAATAAGAAAATGTGTTAACTTTATTGACATACGAAAAATAATAAAAATTTGTTATCTCCTTTCTTGCAAACTGAATTTTTCACTAAGGATTCACAAGTAGGTACATACATATCTTCAGCTATTACAAGAATTAAAAGGTTTTGAATGTGACTTGGGCCTCTGAGACCCCAATAGGCTCATGGAAGGTTAACAAATGCAGGTAGTTTTTTTCTTTAATGAAGAGTGTATCAAAGTAAAACGTGAACATATGTATTACTGTATAAAACGTATACATATACGTATATATACTTGCCAGAAAAGGCTCTTCAGAAAGGTATATACGTGCCGAACCTTTCTGCGGCATTCCTACTTCCGCGTTCAGAATGAGTCCGGACAGCTGGGAAAAACGGAACCTTCTATCATACTGGAACAATATTCAGGGACTTAGACAGGCTTAAAGAACCATCCGACCCCTGAACAAAACCACAAAAAATATCCTCAATCATAAAAGGGACGATATTAGAAGGCTTGCCGGCTTCCTCACCGGTCACTGCAGCCTTAGATATCACTTATACAAACTTAACATAGTTCAGGAATCTGAATGCCGACTTTGCTTAGAGGAAGACGAATCAGCAGAACACGTGCTATGTGAGTGCGTGGCTCTCTGCAGAGTAAGAAAGCGCTTTCTCCATAAGGAATTCCTAACACCAGAGGATCTTCGTAACGCCTCGGCTGAAGGTATTCTCAACTTCATTAGAAAGTTAGAGGATCTCCTTGTCTAACTGGCTCCAGGCACAATAGATCTTTCAGGTCGCAGTGCCATATGCGTCTGTCGCAGAGCCTTAATAATAATAATAATAATAATACGTATACATATTATTAATTCTTTGAAAAAATGCATGAAAACATGATGAACACAGGTATAATTTTTAGTTAATAAAAAAAAAAGAGAAAAAATATAATCAATCTAAAATGTAAACAAAATATCATTAAACTATTTTATTTATTGTATTAAATAAGGTCGAAACAACTTAAGATTCGGCGGTGTTGCAGTGTGCATGTACCAACTTGACCGTGTATAGGGCATATAAGGTGCTTCTAACAATGTCTATATAAGACCAAGAAATATGGTTTTGGAATTTTTTTTTTTTTTTTTAATTTTTGAAAGTCGTATGACCGAAGTTATTTATTTATTTTATTAATGTAATCCGAAAGGCTTTATTTCCTTTTTTCTTTTTACAGTTATTAATGTCCTAATTTTAGTGTCGGAATTTATAAAAAATGTTCAATATTGCAAAGCACTTGTATATATGCAACATTTTACAAATATTTTCATAAAAAAAGTGTCTACGTATAGCTATAAAAGCTTTACAAGAACAAATGTTTTCTATTAATTAAACGGATTTGAAATCCGTCTGCTTAAAAGCTTTACAAAACAGAGTAAAACTGTAATTGATCAAAACGATTTAACCCTATTTCGTTTTACCAACTCATGCCAGACGGCTAAATTGTACACAGCATTTGACAAGGATGCCAATGCCTTTGTAATGTCAATGTGCCTTTTAGAATGTTTATGCGGACAGTTTGTGAGCAAGGTGTAGTTAAATGGGTAAATGGAAAAAGGATGCCCTTTGATGTAATACCGTTTGCATGTTAAATGTCCTTTGATATGTTAACGCCTACATATGAAAGAGGATTGTAATTGCAGTTCAATTATCTAGTTGGCTCTATTCCCTGCAACCATACGAATGTAACGACATTCAATGTGATTAAATGAGTATGATTCGTTTCAGAACGTTAATGTCTACATCTGTACGTAAGTATTTGTATATGGAGTGGAACTGGCAAATGAATTGTAATATTAAGATGTGACTCCATATACATATCTTCTTTTTTTTCGTTTGGATGAACTGAATAATCTTATTTTTGTTTGTGTATCACCCGTTTTGTCTGCCAACAGTTTTACTAGACCGAAAACTGTTTTAACTGTATTATGACATAAGATAATATTTTAGGAATAATCAAGTTAGGACAAATCCGAACACATGTAGATATGGGAACATCAGGCCATACAAAGTGAAATACAAAGTGCAGAGTTCAAGATTTGTAGAGTGAATTCCACATTTCGGTTCTACCAATGCTCAACTAATTGAAGTTTACAGTTTAAAATTGCAGAGTTTACTTTTTTATTGCAAACTAAGCGTACGTAAAAAAGTAATGGTATTTGAAAACCGCTAAAATTTGCAATCCTTTCAAAACTGACTTTTCTTGCTGTTCATGAAAGACCCGAAATTAAAAATGCGTCTTCCTACAACTTCGATTTAATGGTGTCAAACTGTGATATTTTCTTAAGGAATAGAAATCTGCTAACTGTCAGCAGAGCAGTGAGAGTTTAGGATTCACCAGGCTTATCACATTCCGAAACACAAAAATATATTTATTTTTTGTTAAATAGAAAAGTATATATATATATATATATACATAGTATATACTGTACTGCCTGATGAAAAAGGACTATGTTGCTCCTTGGAGCCGGTGAATTCCGTGAAAACGTATTTGCGAAGACCGAATGCTTTACAGTACGTAGCGTTGTATATTGCTTTAGTTTATTCGCGATTGGGATTGAATTATTTGACATTTATATTATTAGTTGGAAACCATGAATTGTCAAGGACGATTATTGGCTGTACTGGCATTTAAAAAAAATTATACGTAACAAAATCAAAAAATCTTTTTCGCGCCATGAAATGTTCAGTTCCTTTTGAGGGACTTGTAGTGGACCCAGGAACTTGAAATTCGGAACATGAGGGGACCTTGAAATATAACAAAAGGCAAATTACTGGAAATTTCAAACTTATAACTGTAAAGTGGCAAAAGTGCCATTTTATTGAAAAAGAAACAATTTTGCTCCGATTATAACCCTTTTTGGGGGGGTTAGAGGGGAATATTTGAAGAAGTCGCAATTTTTTGGGTATATGTGAGGTACGAACTACCTATGTACCAAATTTCAAGTTTCTAACGGTACCGGAAGTCCGAGATCTTTTTCTTGCCACGACGTGCTTAGTCCCATATGAGGGACTCCTCGTAGACCTATAAACTTGAAACTTGGTACACGGGTAGGCCTGAGAAAATAACCAAAGGTGAATTACTGAAAATTCCTAATTTATAACTGTAAATTGATCAAATTGCCATTTAATCGGATTAAAAATCTATTTTTCCCTCGATTATAACCCCTTTTCAGGAGGTTGGTGGTGGAAATTTGAAGAAGTCGCAATTTTTTGGCTATATGTGAGGTACGATCTACCTGCGCACCACATTTCAAGTTTCTAACGGTACCGGAAGTCCGAGATCTTTTTCGTGCCACGACGTGCTTAATTCCATTTGAGGGACTTCTAACGGATCTAGGAACTTGAAACTCGGTACAACTCTTAAAAAATAACCAAAGAAAAATTGCTAAAAGTTTCAAATTTATAACAGTAAATTGATCAAATTGCCATTTAATCGGATTAAAAATCTATTTTTCCCTCGATTATAACCCTTTTTGGGGGGTTGGAGGGGGAAATTTGAAGAAGTCGCATTTTTTTGGGTATATGTGAGGTACCACCTACCTGCACACCAAACCTCAAGTTTCTAACGGTACCGGAAGTCCGAGATCTTTTTCGTGCCTCGACGTGCCTATTTCTATTTGAGGGACTTCCAGTAGACGTAGGAAGCTGAAACTTGGTACACAGGTAGGCCTTTAAATATAACTAAGAAAAAATTACTAAAAGTTTCAAATTTATAACTGTAAATGGATGAAATTGCCATTTAATCGGATTTAAAAGCTATTTTTTTTCCGATTAAAACCCTTTTTGGGGGGTTTGGTGGGGGAAATTTGAAGAAGTCGTAATTTTTTGGATATATGTGAGGTACGACCTATCTGCACACCAGATTTCAAGTTTCTAACGGTACGGGAAGTCCGAGATCTTTTTCGTGCTACAACGTGCCAAGTTCCATTTGAGAGACTTCTAGCAGACCTAGGAACTTGAAACTCGGTACGTAGGTAGGCCTTGGAAAACAACTAGGGAAAAATTACTAAAAGTCCCAAATTTATAACTGTAAATTGATCAAATTGCCATTTAATCGGATTTAAAAGCTATTTTTCCCTTGATTATAACCCTTTTTGGGGGGTTGGAGGGGGAAATTTGAAGAAGTCGCAATTTTTTGGGTATATGTGAGGTGCGGCCTACATGTACACTAAATTTCAAGTTTCTAACGGTACCGGAAGTCCGAAATCTTTTTCGTGCCACGACGTGCTTAGTTCCATTTGAGGGACTTCTAACGGACCTAGGAGCTTGAAACTTGGTACATATGTAGGCCTTGAAATATAACTAAGGAAAAATTACTAAAAGTTCAAAATTTATCACTGTAAATTGATCAAATTGCCGTTTAATCGGATTTACGATTTCAGTTTTACCCCCTTTTGAGGGGGTTGGAGGGGGATATTTTAGGATGTCACAATTTTTTGGGTATATGTGACGTTAAACCTACCTGCATACCAAATTTCAAGTTTCTAGCTGTACTGGAAGTCCGAAATCTTTTTTGTGTGACACTTCTTCATAGAATGCCCCCAGTAAAACGTTTTCACGTTAAAAAACAAATTTTACTAAAATGAAAAATCTTAAAGAATATGAAATAACTTAGATTTTATAATATTATCAACCACGTAACTATAACAAATTTACAAGAAAAGCTTCTCAAGTGAATTTTTAAGTTATTTTGCTAATAGAATTCGTTTCGTTTTGGCGTAGAGTCGTAAAAGTACGCAGCTAGGAAGGTAGGCAGAAGTGGTTGTCTGGTAAGCGCAGGTGTGCAGGTGCGCCGTTTTGATATCACAACTCACGTGCCCTGGATGTTGATGGGTGTTCCTAAGAGCGTAGTTTTCAAATCAATCCTGTGGAATTTAGAATTTAGTTAGTAATGTTGCAGAATTTTATGTCAGAAATCTCTGATAATAAATTATAAAAGGGTTTGCCAAGTGTGCGATGCCTGGTTCTAGCTAGTGTCCAGCAGTCACAGAGAAAGTCGAAAAGGGTTTCCTTTTCGTTGAACGGAATGTCTAACTTGGCAGAGTGTCAATTAGCCAGTGGCCCGTGCTAATTGCTGTGATTCTTGCTGTCTTTGTGCGAGATTAAGTCATTCGTCTTGTTTTTATTCTGTTTTCTATGTTCTATGTTACTGTGGACAGGAACCCGGAGGAGAGTGATATTAAACCGCGCACTTGCCTGCGTAACAATTTCCTTGTACTGATCTTCTAATTTTGAGGACGAAGTGAGCGGAGCTGGAGCACTCTGATAGCAGTCTGGCTATCAATAAAGATTCCTATGCTTAGTACCTTGCAGGCCTCTCTAATCGCTAATATCTTCACCTGGAAAACACTCGGAAGAGGCTGGAGACGGTACGATTTCGATACGTTCAGTGCCGCTGAGAAGACACCAACGCCACACAACACCGTCTTGAAACTGTCGGTGAAGATCGATACTTTATATTTCGATAGGAGTAAGTTATTGTTTCATTCCGTCCTCTCAGGAAAATGAACTTGAATATTAGTATTGAGTTTGTCGAGAGCTAGGCAATAGAGCAAGAGCTAAAGTATGATCATACGGTTATGACTTATTTCTGGGCTACAGGTCTAGGCCGGCAGTTATAATTTTGAAAAATGCTGACACACGTGTTTTTTTTTGTTACTGTTGTAGAATTTATTTGCTTAATTTCAACTCTCAATTCCAATTTCTTAATTTCGAAAAAATCTTTAATGGGTGCCTACGTCACAATAATTTTTGGTTTCCAGCACCAATGGTTTGAGCTCAGCGAAGAAGAGTTGGTCAGTCAGTCAGTCAGACAGGACTTATCCTTTTATAGGGATTACAAATAAAGACTTTGTACAATAGGTAGGATTAGATATGTAGGTAATGTAGAGAATATTTATGTCAAGTTTGAAGTATATCCGACAAAAAAAATATTTCCCTCCATGCGAACTTTTACAACCCCTTAGGGGACGAATCTAAAAAAGAACTATGCCACTCCTTGGAGCCGGTGAATTCCATGAAAACGTATTAAAGAAGACCGAACGTTTTTACAGTACGTAGCGAGGTTCATTGCTTTTATTTATTCGCCATTGCCATGGATTGAGTAAATTTGATTATGAGAGTCAAGGACGATGCTAATTATTTACATTAAATCAAAAATTATAGATAACAAGGTCAAAAAATACCTTAGAGACCTATCTGCACATGATTGTGCCCCCTTTGGGGAGTATTTTAGGAAGTCACCAATTTTGGTCATATGTGAAGTACGAATTTTCTGCACACCAAGTTTCTAACTGTACTAGAAATCCGAAATGTTTTTCATGCCACGATAGGTATAATTCCATTTGACGAACTTCTAGTGGACCTAGGAACCTGAAATTTGACATATATGTAGACCTTGCAATAAAACCAAAGGCAAATCACTGAAAATTCCAAATTTATAACTGTAATTAAGAAGCAATTTTCCCCTAATCATAACCCTTTTAGGGAGGGTTGAAAGGAGATAATTGAAGAAGACACAATTTGTTGGATATATGTGAGATACCACTTACCTGCACAAAAGTCGGAAGTCGCACTGAAGTCGGAAGTCGGAAGTTCGTGCCACGACGTGCCTATTTCCATTTGAGGGACTTCTAGTGGACCTAAAAACTTGGTACATAGGTAGGCCTTGAAATGTAATCAAGGAAAAATTACTAAAATTTGAGGAGAGTATTTTTGGACGTCACAATTTTTTTTTAGGTATTTATGAGGTAAGACCTGCCTACGGACCTGCACACCAATTTCCAGGTTTTTGCGTCACACTTTTCCATAGAATGCTCCCAGAAACCGTTCTCACGTTTTCCATTTATCAAAATAATATTCTTTCATGATTTACAATTATTGTTTTGGTACAGATTAGAGCTGAAGTTTCATTATATTCATATATTGAGTTATTATTATACACAGAACTGCTAGATTAGTATAGTGAAAATCTTAAGCCGCTATAATGTTTTTTTTTTTTGGGCTATACAAGCTTCCTTTTGTTGAAAATGGTCTGAAGTAGTTATTCAGATTATGAACATACATATATATGTGCATCTTAAGACCGTCTGTATCGAATGGAGCAAACAGCTTTCCATTGCTGAAAACTTCAAAGATTAACTTCAACTTCTGCGGCAACCATCAGTTTACGGAAAGAATGGTGTATAGTAAATTGGGGCATATGTGTGAATTACTTTGCGGCACTTGCAAAGCTATTTTAATTTTTATTGTGTTACAGTTTCTGAAACTGCCCCCAGTTGCACTATGATCATCCATCCAATTAAAATTATAGGGTAGGAAAATGGCGGCAATTGTCTGAGATGCTATTTTCCCATTTGTTTTCACCAACCACTAAACACATCGATATTCAAATCAAATCTTCCCTCTGATACCATTTCATTTTGAAAAACTTCAAAATATGTGTTGAAGTATAAAAATTGCCAAGCAAAAAAATATAAATATTTTGCACGACAGCTCTATAGGGAGCCAAGACCTAGCTTCTCACAACCATTCATCTTATAGCTGTTATATTTTTTGCACGAATGGAAGGAACTTACAGTTTTATTGCAGACTTCGAACATCGGATTGAGAACCTTTTTCATGACATATTATACTCTTGTTCGTCATGCCTCTGGTGCCGCGAAAAAACGTTTTGTTTTTTTAAGGATCGAACCTGTCCTTTCGCTTGTGGTCTTCTAAGACCATAAGAATACCAATTATGGAAATACATAAATGTGTACATAAAGTAAACCATTTTGAAAACTTTTATAAGCCGTTTCAGAAACATTTTAAAACCTTTTTAAAAATAAAAATACTTTCTTCCTCAATGTTTCTGAAATTTTATGAAACTTTCAGAACAAGTATTTGTTGAACGTTTTTAATTTAATTTTGAATTTTAGAAATTAGAGGGGAATATTTGAAGAAGTCGCAATTTTTTGGGTATATGTGAGGTACGAACTACCTATGTACCAAATTTCAAGTTTCTAACGGTACCGGAAGTCCGAGATCTTTTTCTTGCCACGACGTGCTTAGTCCCATTTGAGGGACTCCTCGTAGACCTATAAACTTGAAACTTGGTACACGGGTAGGCCTGAGAAAATAACCAAAGGTGAATTACTGAAAATTCCTAATTTATAACTGTAAATTGATCAAATTGCCATTTAATCGGATTAAAAATCTATTTTTCCCTCGATTATAACCCCTTTTCAGGAGGTTGGTGGTGGAAATTTGAAGAAGTCGCAATTTTTTGGCTATATGCGAGGTACGATCTACCTGCGCACCACATTTCAAGTTTCTAACGGTACCGGAAGTCCGAGATCTTTTTCGTGCCACGACGTGCTTAATTCCATTTGAGGGACTTCTAACGGATCTAGGAACTTGAAACTCGGTACGTAGGTAGGCCTTGGAAAACAACTAGGGAAAAATTACTAAAAGTCCCAAATTTATAACTGTAAATTGATCAAATTGCCATTTAATCGGATTTAAAAGCTATTTTTCCCTTGATTATAACCCTTTTTGGGGGGTTGGAGGGGGAAATTTGAAGAAGTCGCAATTTTTTGGGTATATGTGAGGTGCGGCCTACATGTACACTAAATTTCAAGTTTCTAACGGTACCGGAAGTCCGAAATCTTTTTCGTGCCACGACGTGCTTAGTTCCATTTGAGGGACTTCTAACGGACCTAGGAGCTTGAAACTTGGTACATATGTAGGCCTTGAAATATAACTAAGGAAAAATTACTAAAAGTTCAAAATTTATCACTGTAAATTGATCAAATTGCCGTTTAATCGGATTTACGATTTCAGTTTTACCCCCTTTTGAGGGGGTTGGAGGGGGATATTTTAGGATGTCACAATTTTTTGGGTATATGTGACGTTAAACCTACCTGCATACCAAATTTCAAGTTTCTAGCTGTACTGGAAGTCCGAAATCTTTTTTGTGTGACACTTCTTCATAGAATGCCCCCAGTAAAACGTTTTCACGTTAAAAAACAAATTTTACTAAAATGAAAAATCTTAAAGAATATGAAATAACTTAGATTTTATAATATTATCAACCACGTAACTATAACAAATTTACAAGAAAAGCTTCTCAAGTGAATTTTTAAGTTATTTTGCTAATAGAATTCGTTTCGTTTTGGCGTAGAGTCGTAAAAGTACGCAGCTAGGAAGGTAGGCAGAAGTGGTTGTCTGGTAAGCGCAGGTGTGCAGGTGCGCCGTTTTGATATCACAACTCACGTGCCCTGGATGTTGATGGGTGTTCCTAAGAGCGTAGTTTTCAAATCAATCCTGTGGAATTTAGAATTTAGTTAGTAATGTTGCAGAATTTTATGTCAGAAATCTCTGATAATAAATTATAAAAGGGTTTGCCAAGTGTGCGATGCCTGGTTCTAGCTAGTGTCCAGCAGTCACAGAGAAAGTCGAAAAGGGTTTCCTTTTCGTTGAACGGAATGTCTAACTTGGCAGAGTGTCAATTAGCCAGTGGCCCGTGCTAATTGCTGTGATTCTTGCTGTCTTTGTGCGAGATTAAGTCATTCGTCTTGTTTTTATTCTGTTTTCTATGTTCTATGTTACTGTGGACAGGAACCCGGAGGAGAGTGATATTAAACCGCGCACTTGCCTGCGTAACAATTTCCTTGTACTGATCTTCTAATTTTGAGGACGAAGTGAGCGGAGCTGGAGCACTCTGATAGCAGTCTGGCTATCAATAAAGATTCCTATGCTTAGTACCTTGCAGGCCTCTCTAATCGCTAATATCTTCACCTGGAAAACACTCGGAAGAGGCTGGAGACGGTACGATTTCGATACGTTCAGTGCCGCTGAGAAGACACCAACGCCACACAACACCGTCTTGAAACTGTCGGTGAAGATCGATACTTTATATTTCGATAGGAGTAAGTTATTGTTTCATTCCGTCCTCTCAGGAAAATGAACTTGAATATTAGTATTGAGTTTGTCGAGAGCTAGGCAATAGAGCAAGAGCTAAAGTATGATCATACGGTTATGACTTATTTCTGGGCTACAGGTCTAGGCCGGCAGTTATAATTTTGAAAAATGCTGACACACGTGTTTTTTTTTGTTACTGTTGTAGAATTTATTTGCTTAATTTCAACTCTCAATTCCAATTTCTTAATTTCGAAAAAATCTTTAATGGGTGTCTACGTCACAATAATTTTTGGTTTCCAGCACCAATGGTTTGAGCTCAGCGAAGAAGAGTTGGTCAGTCAGTCAGTCAGACAGGACTTATCCTTTTATAGGGATTACAAATAAAGACTTTGTACAATAGGTAGGATTAGATATGTAGGTAATGTAGAGAATATTTATGTCAAGTTTGAAGTATATCCGACAAAAAAAATATTTCCCTCCATGCGAACTTTTACAACCCCTTAGGGGACGAATCTAAAAAAGAACTATGCCACTCCTTGGAGCCGGTGAATTCCATGAAAACGTATTAAAGAAGACCGAACGTTTTTACAGTACGTAGCGAGGTTCATTGCTTTTATTTATTCGCCATTGCCATGGATTGAGTAAATTTGATTATGAGAGTCAAGGACGATGCTTATTATTTACATTAAATCAAAAATTATAGATAACAAGGTCAAAAAATACCTTAGAGACCTATCTGCACATGATTGTGCCCCCTTTGGGGAGTATTTTAGGAAGTCACCAATTTTGGTCATATGTGAAGTACGAATTTTCTGCACACCAAGTTTCTAACTGTACTAGAAATCCGAAATGTTTTTCATGCCACGATAGGTATAATTCCATTTGACGAACTTCTAGTGGACCTAGGAACCTGAAATTTGACATATATGTAGACCTTGCAATAAAACCAAAGGCAAATCACTGAAAATTCCAAATTTATAACTGTAATTAAGAAGCAATTTTCCCCTAATCATAACCCTTTTAGGGAGGGTTGAAAGGAGATAATTGAAGAAGACACAATTTGTTGGATATATGTGAGATACGACTTACCTGCACAAAAGTCGGAAGTCGCACTGAAGTCGGAAGTCGGAAGTTCGTGCCACGACGTGCCTATTTCCATTTGAGGGACTTCTAGTGGACCTAAAAACTTGGTACATAGGTAGGCCTTGAAATGTAATCAAGGAAAAATTACTAAAATTTGAGGAGAGTATTTTTGGACGTCACAATTTTTTTTTAGGTATTTATGAGGTAAGACCTGCCTACGGACCTGCACACCAATTTCCAGGTTTTTGCGTCACACTTTTCCATAGAATGCTCCCAGAAAACCGTTCTCACGTTTTCCATTTATCAAAATAATATTCTTTCATGATTTACAATTATTGTTTTGGTACAGATTAGAGCTGAAGTTTCATTATATTCATATATTGAGTTATTATTATACACAGAACTGCTAGATTAGTATAGTGAAAATCTTAAGCCGCTATAATGTTTTTTTTTTTTGGGCTATACAAGCTTCCTTTTGTTGAAAATGGTCTGAAGTAGTTATTCAGATTATGAACATACATATATATGTGCATCTTAAGACCGTCTGTATCGAATGGAGCAAACAGCTTTCCATTGCTGAAAACTTCAAAGATTAACTTCAACTTCTGCGGCAACCATCAGTTTACGGAAAGAATGGTGTATAGTAAATTGGGGCATATGTGTGAATTACTTTGCGGCACTTGCAAAGCTATTTTAATTTTTATTGTGTTACAGTTTCTGAAACTGCCCCCAGTTGCACTATGATCATCCATCCAATTAAAATTATAGGGTAGGAAAATGGCGGCAATTGTCTGAGATGCTATTTTCCCATTTGTTTTCACCAACCACTAAACACATCGATATTCAAATCAAATCTTCCCTCTGATACCATTTCATTTTGAAAAACTTCAAAATATGTGTTGAAGTATAAAAATTGCCAAGCAAAAAAATATAAATATTTTGCACGACAGCTCTATAGGGAGCCAAGACCTAGCTTCTCACAACCATTCATCTTATAGCTGTTATATTTTTTGCACGAATGGAAGGAACTTACAGTTTTATTGCAGACTTCGAACATCGGATTGAGAACCTTTTTCATGACATATTATACTCTTGTTCGTCATGCCTCTGGTGCCGCGAAAAAACGTTTTGTTTTTTTAAGGATCGAACCTGTCCTTTCGCTTGTGGTCTTCTAAGACCATAAGAATACCAATTATGGAAATACATAAATGTGTACATAAAGTAAACCATTTTGAAAACTTTTATAAGCCGTTTCAGAAACATTTTAAAACCTTTTTAAAAATAAAAATACTTTCTTCCTCAATGTTTCTGAAATTTTATGAAACTTTCAGAACAAGTATTTGTTGAACGTTTTTAATTTAATTTTGAATTTTAGAAATTAGAGGGGAATATTTGAAGAAGTCGCAATTTTTTGGGTATATGTGAGGTACGAACTACCTATGTACCAAATTTCAAGTTTCTAACGGTACCGGAAGTCCGAGATCTTTTTCTTGCCACGACGTGCTTAGTCCCATTTGAGGGACTCCTCGTAGACCTATAAACTTGAAACTTGGTACACGGGTAGGCCTGAGAAAATAACCAAAGGTGAATTACTGAAAATTCCTAATTTATAACTGTAAATTGATCAAATTGCCATTTAATCGGATTAAAAATCTATTTTTCCCTCGATTATAACCCCTTTTCAGGAGGTTGGTGGTGGAAATTTGAAGAAGTCGCAATTTTTTGGCTATATGTGAGGTACGATCTACCTGCGCACCACATTTCAAGTTTCTAACGGTACCGGAAGTCCGAGATCTTTTTCGTGCCACGACGTGCTTAATTCCATTTGAGGGACTTCTAACGGATCTAGGAACTTGAAACTCGGTACAACTCTTAAAAAATAACCAAAGAAAAATTGTAAATTGATCAAATTGCCATTTAATCGGATTAAAAATCTATTTTTCCCTCGATTATAACCCTTTTTGGGGGGTTGGAGGGGGAAATTTGAAGAAGTCGCATTTTTTTGGGTATATGTGAGGTACCACCTACCTGCACACCAAACCTCAAGTTTCTAACGGTACCGGAAGTCCGAGATCTTTTTCGTGCCTCGACGTGCCTATTTCTATTTGAGGGACTTCCAGTAGACGTAGGAAGCTGAAACTTGGTACACAGGTAGGCCTTTAAATATAACTAAGAAAAAATTACTAAAAGTTTCAAATTTATAACTGTAAATGGATGAAATTGCCATTTAATCGGATTTAAAAGCTATTTTTTTTCCGATTAAAACCCTTTTTGGGGGGTTTGGTGGGGGAAATTTGAAGAAGTCGTAATTTTTTGGATATATGTGAGGTACGACCTATCTGCACACCAGATTTCAAGTTTCTAACGGTACGGGAAGTCCGAGATCTTTTTCGTGCTACAACGTGCCAAGTTCCATTTGAGAGACTTCTAGCAGACCTAGGAACTTGAAACTCGGTACGTAGGTAGGCCTTGGAAAACAACTAGGGAAAAATTACTAAAAGTCCCAAATTTATAACTGTAAATTGATCAAATTGCCATTTAATCGGATTTAAAAGCTATTTTTCCCTTGATTATAACCCTTTTTGGGGGGTTGGAGGGGGAAATTTGAAGAAGTCGCAATTTTTTGGGTATATGTGAGGTGCGGCCTACATGTACACTAAATTTCAAGTTTCTAACGGTACCGGAAGTCCGAAATCTTTTTCGTGCCACGACGTGCTTAGTTCCATTTGAGGGACTTCTAACGGACCTAGGAGCTTGAAACTTGGTACATATGTAGGCCTTGAAATATAACTAAGGAAAAATTACTAAAAGTTCAAAATTTATCACTGTAAATTGATCAAATTGCCGTTTAATCGGATTTACGATTTCAGTTTTACCCCCTTTTGAGGGGGTTGGAGGGGGATATTTTAGGATGTCACAATTTTTTGGGTATATGTGACGTTAAACCTACCTGCATACCAAATTTCAAGTTTCTAGCTGTACTGGAAGTCCGAAATCTTTTTTGTGTGACACTTCTTCATAGAATGCCCCCAGTAAAACGTTTTCACGTTAAAAAACAAATTTTACTAAAATGAAAAATCTTAAAGAATATGAAATAACTTAGATTTTATAATATTATCAACCACGTAACTATAACAAATTTACAAGAAAAGCTTCTCAAGTGAATTTTTAAGTTATTTTGCTAATAGAATTCGTTTCGTTTTGGCGTAGAGTCGTAAAAGTACGCAGCTAGGAAGGTAGGCAGAAGTGGTTGTCTGGTAAGCGCAGGTGTGCAGGTGCGCCGTTTTGATATCACAACTCACGTGCCCTGGATGTTGATGGGTGTTCCTAAGAGCGTAGTTTTCAAATCAATCCTGTGGAATTTAGAATTTAGTTAGTAATGTTGCAGAATTTTATGTCAGAAATCTCTGATAATAAATTATAAAAGGGTTTGCCAAGTGTGCGATGCCTGGTTCTAGCTAGTGTCCAGCAGTCACAGAGGAAGTCGAAAAGGGTTTCCTTTTCGTTGAACGGAATGTCTAACTTGGCAGAGTGTCAATTAGCCAGTGGCCCGTGCTAATTGCTGTGATTCTTGCTGTCTTTGTGCGAGATTAAGTCATTCGTCTTGTTTTTATTCTGTTTTCTATGTTCTATGTTACTGTGGACAGGAACCCGGAGGAGAGTGATATTAAACCGCGCACTTGCCTGCGTAACAATTTCCTTGTACTGATCTTCTAATTTTGAGGACGAAGTGAGCGGAGCTGGAGCACTCTGATAGCAGTCTGGCTATCAATAAAGATTCCTATGCTTAGTACCTTGCAGGCCTCTCTAATCGCTAATATCTTCACCTGGAAAACACTCGGAAGAGGCTGGAGACGGTACGATTTCGATACGTTCAGTGCCGCTGAGAAGACACCAACGCCACACAACACCGTCTTGAAACTGTCGGTGAAGATCGATACTTTATATTTCGATAGGAGTAAGTTATTGTTTCATTCCGTCCTCTCAGGAAAATGAACTTGAATATTAGTATTGAGTTTGTCGAGAGCTAGGCAATAGAGCAAGAGCTAAAGTATGATCATACGGTTATGACTTATTTCTGGGCTACAGGTCTAGGCCGGCAGTTATAATTTTGAAAAATGCTGACACACGTGTTTTTTTTTGTTACTGTTGTAGAATTTATTTGCTTAATTTCAACTCTCAATTCCAATTTCTTAATTTCGAAAAAATCTTTAATGGGTGTCTACGTCACAATAATTTTTGGTTTCCAGCACCAATGGTTTGAGCTCAGCGAAGAAGAGTTGGTCAGTCAGTCAGTCAGACAGGACTTATCCTTTTATAGGGATTACAAATAAAGACTTTGTACAATAGGTAGGATTAGATATGTAGGTAATGTAGAGAATATTTATGTCAAGTTTGAAGTATATCCGACAAAAAAAATATTTCCCTCCATGCGAACTTTTACAACCCCTTAGGGGACGAATCTAAAAAAGAACTATGCCACTCCTTGGAGCCGGTGAATTCCATGAAAACGTATTAAAGAAGACCGAACGTTTTTACAGTACGTAGCGAGGTTCATTGCTTTTATTTATTCGCCATTGCCATGGATTGAGTAAATTTGATTATGAGAGTCAAGGACGATGCTTATTATTTACATTAAATCAAAAATTATAGATAACAAGGTCAAAAAATACCTTAGAGACCTATCTGCACATGATTGTGCCCCCTTTGGGGAGTATTTTAGGAAGTCACCAATTTTGGTCATATGTGAAGTACGAATTTTCTGCACACCAAGTTTCTAACTGTACTAGAAATCCGAAATGTTTTTCATGCCACGATAGGTATAATTCCATTTGACGAACTTCTAGTGGACCTAGGAACCTGAAATTTGACATATATGTAGACCTTGCAATAAAACCAAAGGCAAATCACTGAAAATTCCAAATTTATAACTGTAAATTGGTAATTTTATTGGATTAAGAAGCAATTTTCCCCTAATCATAACCCTTTTAGGGAGGGTTGAAAGGAGATAATTGAAGAAGACACAATTTGTTGGATATATGTGAGATACGACTTACCTGCACAAAAGTCGGAAGTCGCACTGAAGTCGGAAGTCGGAAGTTCGTGCCACGACGTGCCTATTTCCATTTGAGGGACTTCTAGTGGACCTAAAAACTTGGTACATAGGTAGGCCTTGAAATGTAATCAAGGAAAAATTACTAAAATTTGAGGAGAGTATTTTTGGACGTCACAATTTTTTTTAGGTATTTATGAGGTAAGACCTGCCTACGGACCTGCACACCAATTTCCAGGTTTTTGCGTCACACTTTTCCATAGAATGCTCCCAGAAAACCGTTCTCACGTTTTCCATTTATCAAAATAATATTCTTTCATGATTTACAATTATTGTTTTGGTACAGATTAGAGCTGAAGTTTCATTATATTCATATATTGAGTTATTATTATACACAGAACTGCTAGATTAGTATAGTGAAAATCTTAAGCCGCTATAATGTTTTTTTTTTTGGGCTATACAAGCTTCCTTTTGTTGAAAATGGTCTGAAGTAGTTATTCAGATTATGAACATACATATATATGTGCATCTTAAGACCGTCTGTATCGAATGGAGCAAACAGCTTTCCATTGCTGAAAACTTCAAAGATTAACTTCAACTTCTGCGGCAACCATCAGTTTACGGAAAGTATGGTGTATAGTAAATTGGGGCATATGTGTGAATTACTTTGCGGCACTTGCAAAGCTATTTTAATTTTTATTGTGTTACAGTTTCTGAAACTGCCCCCAGTTGCACTATGATCATCCATCCAATTAAAATTATAGGGTAGGAAAATGGCGGCAATTGTCTGAGATGCTATTTTCCCATTTGTTTTCACCAACCACTAAACACATCGATATTCAAATCAAATCTTCCCTCTGATACCATTTCATTTTGAAAAACTTCAAAATATGTGTTGAAGTATAAAAATTGCCAAGCAAAAAAATATAAATATTTTGCACGACAGCTCTATAGGGAGCCAAGACCTAGCTTCTCACAACCATTCATCTTATAGCTGTTATATTTATTGCACGAATGGAAGGAACTTACAGTTTTATTGCAGACTTCGAACATCGGATTGAGAACCTTTTTCATGACATATTATACTCTTGTTCGTCATGCCTCTGGTGCCGCGAAAAAACGTTTTGTTTTTTTAAGGATCGAACCTGTCCTTTCGCTTGTGGTCTTCTAAGACCATAAGAATACCAATTATGGAAATACATAAATGTGTACATAAAGTAAACCATTTTGAAAACTTTTATAAGCCGTTTCAGAAACATTTTAAAACCTTTTCAAAAATAAAAATACTTTCTTCCTCAATGTTTCTGAAATTTTATGAAACTTTCAGAACAAGTATTTGTTGAACGTTTTTAATTTAATTTTGAATTTTAGAAACGTTTAAGAAATAGTCTGCATGCAATACAAAACGCTTTCAAAACATTATTCTCTAAATAATTTTCTTAATACATGCTAAGCTAGAATAGATTTTTTAATTAAAAACTTAAACACAATTGTTTGAAGCTTGCCAAGAATTTGTAGCAATAAACACAACCATACGAATAGAACAAAATAGAATATTTTCAGTGTATATGTGCGTAAATAATGTTTACTACCTGATATCAATAGGCATGTCCCTTGTTTAATACTCTAAACCGGTTTTTGGCTCGTAGTCACGTTAACATTAATAGATACTTTTAATCCGTTTATTTTGAAAACGTGACAACATGTTTAAAACCAATAAAGTTTTAGCATCCTTTCAAGTTGAAATAATGGGACCAAACTATGTAATTAAAGGTGTGTAGAATATTTAAAATATTGTTTAATACACCCTTTGCGATTCTTTCAAGTAAAAATAAATTTATTTTTCCAAAAAAAAAGTAAATGAAATTCTACAGCGCGATACATTTAATCATCCCCATTTCATAAAAGACAGATTGATGGGATCAGATCAACTGAATGCGCATCGTATTTTCCCATTCCATTACTCGTTTGCTTGATATTCGATAAGGAAGTTGCTTTCTATTTGAAAACAGCTACTTGATATGGTCATCGTTTTTATTCAAATTTCAAACCTTTTAGCATCCTTTAGTGTTATGTTTCATCGTTATAAAGCGATCAATCACAATTTGTGATTATGTCGTCCTTGTTTTCTTACAAATTGTTCATGAGCATTGAATGTTTATTAAATTTTTCGGTTTTTTTTTTCATTCTCACAAAGGAAAATTGAAAATGGAGAACTGATTAGAATTTTATGCTTCTAATAAAAAAGTTAGTCTATACTAAAGGGTGGTTAAGTTTTAAGGGCCGATGTTGATTTTGAATAAAACACAAATTATTTAGGAAATTATTGTCATTTCTTTTTATTATGATAATATTGGTATGGTTCAATTATGTATGGAACAAAATATCGGCCAAATGGCGGCCGCGACCTCGGTGGCACACCTCCATCCGATGGTCCAAATTTTCGATGACGCTGAGGCATAATTGAGGTTCTATGCCGTTAATGTGCTGAATTATCTCATCCTTAAGCTCTTGAATTGTTGCTGGCTTATCGACGTACACCTTTTCTTTCAAATAACCCCACAGAAAGAAGTCCAACGGTTTCAAATCGCATGATCGTGGCGGCCAATTAACATCGCCACGACGTGAGATAACACGGCCATTGAATTTCTCCCGCAAAGAGTCATTGTTTCGTTAGCTGTGTGGCAAGTGGCACCGTCCTGTTGAAACCACATATCGTCCACATCCATATCTTCCAATTCGGGCCATTTCACGATAGCGAACACCATTCACAGTAACTGCCTGACCGGCCTCATTTTGGAAGATGCCGCCAGCCCATAAACCGCACCAAACAGTCACTCTTTGTGGGTGCATTGGTTTTTCGACAATCACTCTTGGATTATCATTCGCCCAAATGCGGCAATTCTGCTTATTGACGAATCCACTGAGGTGAAAATGTGCCTCATCACTGAAGATGATTTTCTTCGAAAATTGATCATCCACTGTTGCCATTTCTTGCCACCGTTCTGACCATTGACGACGCTTGAAATGGTCAAGAGGCTTTAGTTCTTGAGTCAATTGCACCTTGTAAGCGCGTAAATGCAAGTCTTTATGCATAATGTTCATCAACGACGAGCGTGAGAGGTGCAATTGTTGGGCACGACGACGAGTTGAGGTGGACGGCACTTCAGCCACACTATCGCGAACAGCAGCAATATTTTCTGCAGTACGAGCTGAACGAGCATGCACTGGTGTTTTCACATCTCCTACAGACCCGGTTTGCTCAAATTTTTGCACGATTTTTCCGATTGTACGCACATTCGGACGATTAAATTGACCGAAAACATCACGAAGTGCAAGATATGCATTTTGATTTGAACGCCCATTTTCATAATAAGCCTGAATAACTTTAACGCGTTGCTCGATTGTATATCTTTCCATGGTTCAGATTGAGTTAGTCTGAAATTGAGAAATGTCAAATGAAATGCAGAAAAAAACTTGACGTTTAGGTGTGGTTCACATTCAACATTGGCCCTTAAAATGTAACCACCCTTTAGATATATGAAAATAAATTTGTGAAATATGTGAATATGTACATATGTGGGTATGCCATTGGGGTATCCAATAATGCTAAAAAAAAGATTGATGGTAAGTTAGGCATGTGGAGCTTAGTATGACCACGGGTCCCATAATTCAAATCTTGTGTTGCAAAGGTTTTTCTTTTAAACAAATCGAAGGAAAATGAGCTAAATCTTTCTGCGTTAGTTCTTTATGACGATAATTTGTAATTCAGGTATTTACTTATAACTCTTAAATTTATATTGGTATTCTTTCGCATGTACATATATATGTATGTGTATTTGCATGAATACGGTATGGTTGGTAATGGTTTTTATCACCATTTTGGACTTTATGCACGCTGAAACATTTTTTTGTTAATATGTACAAAAAAACAAAAGCAAACAAATATGTATGTTAGGCAATAATTACATTTTTAATGAAATGTGGAACCACTTAAAAAATAATATTTTAGTTCTTCTTTAGCTGGTTTATTGCTTTCGACCAAAGTTTCGGATACGAACACTCATAGTGACAACCTGTACCTACCAGGTTCCTGTTTCTTGGTTTTTCTCTTTTTTTTTTTCAATTTGAACAATCATTTCGTTAATACATGTTATTAGTTGATAAGCTTTTATGCTGCACGGTAAAATTCAGTAAATAATGGGCAACAGAAATAGTTGTTAAATAACAGATGCACTGCAATTAAAAGACGCTTCATTTAACTGTAAAAGCAAACAATAAAACAAAATCAAATCAATATTTCAAACTTTTTTCAAAGAAACTGGAACCATATAAATACTCTGCTGATATTTCCTTTTTATTATTTTATACGGGTACCCGCATACAGTTTTTTTTATTTTTATAATTCACTAGTGATAAAGGGGTTATGAATACCCTTATGATGCTATTCACACAGCGCTAGTGTTGGTGTAGTGATTTGGAAACTCAGGTGGTATTAGGTTTCAGTCTTTTTGCTCCGAGGGTGGTATCCAGAATGACTGGGGAGAATTATTGGTTCTGTTGCCATTGCTTATAATTCACAGTATTTCTTCGAACATCCCGATGGCATTAGTACGATCAACACTTTTAAGCCATTACCTACCCTACTGCCAGTGTTATGCCTATACAGTAGAGTTGACGTCAGCTTTTTTTTTTTTTTGACATCGGGATTCGAACCTGGAACCTTCAGCGTGACAAGTGATAATGCAACCACTACACCATTGCCACCCCCAAGACGTTGACATTAAAGACGACATTTGTTACAACTTTGTAAAAGTGTTTGGTGGAGGCTCAAAACTTTCAAATATCACTTGAATGATGAATGCTTACATACAACTTTGGACTGATTGATTGATTGAATAAGTTTTATATTTGACTGAAGTAGTAATAATATAAATATAATAATAATAATACAATTTTAAGTAGCAGAATGTGAACAGATATTAAGACCACATAGTCATCTGACTTCTTATCGAGCTTAAGTATCTTATAAGCTATGGTATGACTTTTACCACCCTTATATCCACTACATTTTGTACCATTTTCAAAAGCTGTCCATTTTTAGAAATTGATCATAAATCTAAGTTTTTTCGACTAAGAAGGTTAATCTGAGTAGCTTTTATGTACATACATTTGCTGAATTAGTTGTTGGATGGAGTCCTCTTCTATCCCAGTTGTCCAGACTCGTGCTGAAAGCGGAAGTAGGGATGTCGTTCAGCACCTATGTATCTTTCCGAAGAACCTTTTCTAGCAAGTTGGTCTGCAATTTTATTGCCTTCAATGTCTCTGTGTCCTGGTCCTCACCAGAGCTTGACTTTGGTCTGCTTTGAGAGGCCTTGGAGAGCATTGAAGCAGCCTGAAACGGCCTTTAAGTTACAGTAATGAGAACTCAGTGCTTTAAGCGCTGCTTCACTATAGGTGAATATATTGATGGTTACCCTCTCTATACCGGAGTCGGGTATATTTCAGCAGCGGATCGCCAGTTTCCCAATAACTACAGTTCAAGATCTCAATCTCCAATTTTCTACCAAAACAGAATATTTTGCACATAAAGTCAGATACCGTACTGATCATTTCAAGCTCGGGCAACTCAGAAATGATAACTATGTGACCCGTTGGTCTACTTAACTGGATTCCTGTAAACCATTGGAGGTTAGCATTGGTCAATTAAATATTTTGTGGGCTCAAAATGACGTGCACTTACAAGAAATTTGCACTTATACGTTTTGCACTTATCCAAACATTATTGTATGAAAAATGTGCGAATTGGAAAGGGGTTTTTGAAGGCATTGCACTAAGACGGTTTTTGCACTGATCCGGTTTGCACTCATCCGTGTCCGACTGTAGAATCATATCCTTCAAAGTGCATCAACGCAAACGGAACTGTATACATTATCTTACGAATCATTGTTTATTTAAAATAACCAACGTCATTCGCCTTCGATAGAGTCTACCTTCAGCGCCGTAAAGTAGGACCGAAATTTGAAGTTTCCTAAGTTATTCAGGAAAAAGCCTTATTACTATGTACCACCATTGTGTTTTTTAGACCAAAGAAACAGCTATTGACAAGAACTACTTCTTGTTTAACTTGCAACGTGTTTGATTTTACACGCGTTCACTATTAAACGCAATTTAGCAGCTTTTTCCTCAATATCCGCTAAACCAGTGGTGACAGCTCGCTGAATTTTGCTAAAAATGACAATATCATCGGCGTGACCAAGTTAATAATTGCACAGACGTTTAAAAGATTGTGTCTCTGGTTTGGGCTTGTCAGAAGGGAAGTTTTCTTAAGATTCAATTACATGGCTACTTTTTAAAATATTTTTGTTTTGTAGAGATATTTTTTCGTTGGATCAATGCTGACCTCATTAGATGCAAACTTGTGTCGGAAACTTAAGATATCTTGCCTGCTGCGTATGAAGAATCCGCATCTGAATACTACTACTTCTACTTCTGCTCTCTGTAGCACCATAATAGATGTCTCAAAATTTGATAGCTACGAATCGTACATACTAAGTCTTTTTATCTATTTTAATTTTTTAAGTAATGGACGGGTATATTTTGTAAAATAACTAGTAGTATGCTATCATCGGCAAGTAACGAACAGTTAAGCAAAGCATTTCCTAAAATTTATAAACTTTTTTAAAGAAATTTCTAAATCTCAGAAGACCTCAGACTCGTTTCGAACCGGGCAGAAACCCCTTTTGGGTGTAGTGGTTCGAGAAACTCAAATACTGTTAGTTTTTCTTTTTATTTTCGGTAGATGTTGCTGTTTCTCGACCGGACTCAAATCTGCACAGGTTACAAGCGAACACACTACCCACTACACCATCGCTATCCTTAAATTAATCCATACGAATTTTTAAATTACCATACATACGAAATATGTAGGTAGCTTAAAAAAATCAATTAGCTCGTTGCGTCTGTCTACAAATTAACGATAAATTAACTTTGCATAAGAATCACTTAATCCTAGCCAATATTCGATAAATGTAAATCAAACAGTAGCTTTTTCATTTTAAATTATTAATTGAAAGCATTTCTTCCTTCCAATCCTCTTATTTGTGATATACTGCAAATTAAAATTACATATATGTACATATGTAGATTATACACACGCCCAGAGTAAATAAGACTTTTGTTAAGACTATGTGATACTTTTGATCGTTAAATATTAATAGCGTGGATGACGCCAAGGCCACCCGGTGACGATTGCATTATATTTTATTAATGCTCTGAAGCGTGAGGCATTTTATTTTAATTTTATTGGCAGTACCTACGGATCTGATTTCTTTCGCATGAATTATTTTAAAAAATTATCAGCAACATGCGTCGAGCAAATGTTTGCAATAGATCATCATCGAGTTTCCACGAAATTGAGTTTATGGTTAACTTTTCATAATTTAAATGGAAAAAGTGAACGCGTCAACAACGAAAATAAATAACGGCAACTACTATAGACGGTGGACCATAGTAAGCAATATTTAATTTATGAGAAAATAATTTTTTAAAAATGCCTGTGATACTGGTATAATATTCGGCGTTGCAGGCAAGAATCGTTAACAAGGGCACTATTTAGTGGGTTATCTTTAAAAAAAAAAGGAATTATAATTAACCTATAATAATTTTCAATTAAGTGTTGACTTCTTGGTTGAATGCACAGAAGAGAGGACAGCGTGGTAAGGTAAATGCTGTTAAAAGTAAAAACCTTCACACATAGCACATACACACTATATACATTCATAAAAGTGTTTATTTATAAATGTAAAGATATCAAAACTTAACAGTTCGAAGCATTTTACGAATTTTTTGACAGCCTTGAGAGATACCAGGCAACTAACTAAATGCACGAATAAATAAATGAAGTTGAATAAATGTCAGATTGTTTTATTTTTACATATCGCTCATTTACTTAAAGACTGTCATAACTCAAAAAACGCGATTTTGCAGAAAACGCATTTAAAGTTTTCAATTAGCTACCACCTTGCAGAAAAAAGAACGACATATTCTCTTCTAACGCGGAGAACATACA
Organism: Criorhina ranunculi; assembly: GCA_951813785.1. NCBI lineage: Eukaryota > Metazoa > Arthropoda > Insecta > Diptera > Syrphidae > Criorhina > Criorhina ranunculi. The sequence continues at coordinate 19,464,747 of OX638382.1, read as the reverse complement.
AGATATTAATATGAAACTTTTACACAATATGAAGCATGCTAAAACGAATAATTCTGCATCATTAACTCAAAAATCGCGTTTTTAACCCTAGAAAGATAATCATATTTTTTATGACGTTAAAGATAATCATACGTCTCAGAGACGTATGGCACTTTGTTAGTGTATTAAATGAAACCCATGAACTTTTTATAAAATATTAATGTTTTATTCATTAATGTAGTTCATATTAAGAGAAATGAATCAATGATTCAGTTGAAATAAACATTAATTTAAACAGTACAAACAAAAAACGCAAACTTCATTACGCATCAACAAAAAAAATTTTCGCGCGCCATACGTCTCGCAGGCGTAGATTATCTTTCTATGGTTAAAGTGAGTTTTGTTTGTTTGTCAGATGAAGGAATTAAGACGTTTAGAAATAAAAAAATTGGAAAGACTTATCGATTCCAAGGTCACTTGCTGTAAAATTTCGCTTAAGGTTGAAGTTGCGTTAGATGTCATCTCAAAAGATTAAGAATAAAAACTCAAGCCTGAAGTCAAAAAGAACAAGCCCGGTAAAAAACCAATTTTCAATTCCTTAGTACAAAGTTGTATTTTAAGAAAAATTAAGTACGGAGTGCACGATAATGCAGTTTTAATAGATTAAGAGCTGCACCAGAATGACGCCATAAATGTTTCAAACGAGGCCGTAAGGAAAGTTTTGAGAAAAATCGTTTTTACGATGTCAAAGTAAAATAATGGACCTTCCGGCACCAGCCGCAAGAGGTAGGTGGATTTCTTTCGTATGCAATTTTTAAATCATATTAAAGTAATTCAAAATGGTGGATCCAAGGCTGAAATTATAATAAGTACACATAAGCGAGTATACATTTTCAATTTCAACGAAATCGGAGCAATTTTAAAGAATTTCAAGATGGCGGATTCAATATGGCGGATATTTTTTAGCAAATAATACTTATAATTATTACCGTTGTCATACTAGTAAAAAAAGATGCAAAAAGGTTGTCAATGCGTAATTTGAAAAATAGAAAGGGGCGTGGCACGCCCCCCGCTCAACAGATCACGCCCATCTACGAACTCCCGAGCTATTTTTCATCTGAATATGTGTACAAAGTTTCAATCAATTCTGTTAAGAACTGCGGCCCCTATCGTGCGGACAAGATTTCGTTGTATTACATAAATGGGCGTGACACGCCCCCCTCTCATCTACGAACTCGTCCGTGCTATTCACCATATCAACATGTGTACCAAGTTTCGTTCAATTCGGTTAAGAACTGCGGCCCCTATCGTGGTGACAAGATTTCGTTATATTGCATATATATATATATATATCCAAAACGGCCAATTTTCATTTCGTTCGACCAAACAACTTTTAAGAATTTGTTTTTTTTTATTATTTTTTTTTTTTTAATTTTTTTTTGTTAGCAAATCCTAGCCTTTATTTTATTGTGGCCTATTGTCGGGAGTGGTTTTAAGGTGGATTTCGAATTTTAATGCAACTTTTCAAGACCTCTATATGAAAATTGGCCGTTTTGGATCCGACGGTCCCCAATGAACCTGGAAGAAGTTTGGTGAGCTAATCAAAGATCGCCATGTAAAACTAACCTTCAGGTTTGGTGGTGAAAATCTAATGATTTGAAAATCCTTGACCATGGAAGGTGTTGGTGAATGTGTGAGTGTAGTGGGGCGAATGCTACTCCACCCAAAACGTCAGCATTCTTGACCGATGGCTCCAGAAAAGTATTGATGTTTGCAGCAAGAGCGTTTCGAACATTATCTTCCAGAAGGATAATGATACGAAACATACTGCAAGAGTGACTTAAGTTTGATTACAAAATAAGGAATTTCAATTGCTTGATTGTCCACCACAATCCCCTGACCTCAACCCCATCGAGCATCTTTGGGTTGATGTCAAATAAAAAATTTCAAAAATAACAGGCGAGTATCCAAATCAAAACGATTTGTGGAACAGAACCGAAACTGCTTGCCACAATCTAAGTTCTAGCAAGTGCAGAACGCTTGTGGAATCAATACCAACAAGAATTAAAGCGGTTCTTAAAGCAAAAGGAGGGCATACAAAATATTGAACAACAAAATCTACTATGTCAACTAATTGATCAAGTGCCATATTTTGGTTTTTTTTAAGTTTGATCAAATTTACAAAAAAATCTAAAGAAACAAATTTCTATTAGCTAAATAACAATATTATAAGCATTGTGTTCTGAAAATTACATTGATTTATCTTTAAAAATAAAAAAGTAGCAATAAAAAAATATTTGTCTTGCTTTTATATGATCAAAAAGTTGAGCCACTGTATATACTAGCAGACCCGTGCTCGCGTTGCTTCGCGAAATTTATAGAAAAACTTTTTTTGACATAATATTAAAACGAACAAAATATTAAACATGCCCCGAAAGAAGCTCAGCTTTAATTTCCAGCCACTCTAAATTGCATGTCATAGCTATGAAGAGATCTGACTGACCATGTTTTCTGACATACCTATGTCAACGCTTCTGAGTTTTTTTTTGAGAAGATACCTTGGTGATTCAGTGAACGTAGATGGCAACATTATAAATTGCCCTATATTCCGAGGATTAACATTAACATCATTGCTTACAGCGTCTCTGAGATCAATATAATTATCAGCTTTCAGAGTCTGCTGAAGAGTTCTTATGAAAATAAGCCTCTATGTTATCATTTGCTGATGAGTTCCTATGATAATAAGCCTCTCTGTTATCATTTAAGCTGCCATATCAACCGCAAACTGACACAAAAGGTTACGAATTAAAAGCAAAAAGTTTGTCTCATTGTCCCTTACCATCAATCCATAGGCGTAAAATTCCCTACAAGTCACAGTTTTATTTGAATTTATTTGGCCGGTCTAAGTGTCCACCTCTTCTATGTAAAACAATGTCTGGGGACTCTTTGAAGTATTTCTACTATCTCCCGTTTGAGATTAGAAGCCATGTTTTGCCGCAAAGAGATCTGATCCGCTTTTGAGATGAAGTATATTTGAAGGAAGCTTGGATTGCTTGTTTGGGGGAGCTAGCTTCCAATGAGGTAGTATATTTGCCCTTGCGCTGTAAAAGTCGGCATGAAGTTTCCTTCCTTTATCTGTTTTCCACCAAAAGATGTCATTTGGAAAAGTGTATTATATGACCTCACATTATCAAGGAAATGTTTGGAGACGGGGGTGAGATCCAATTAGCATACTTTGTAAAGGCTCAGATAGTTCGGCTGTATGCTAATAAATTCCTCAGCCCATTTTTTTGCTTTACAAAATGTGCAAACGTTATCCCTTTTACCTATTTCTGTTGTTTTGTTATTTATGTAGGGAAACAGTGGTTTGTAATTAAAGGCTGCCCTATTGCCCACATATTTGAAGTGTTGATACTTGCTGTTGCTGCACTTTGATCCCCATTTCAATGAATTCTTTTCCAATAATCTCGTTGATCATTTAATCTTTCCTGTCTCTGTGAAGGCTGTTCATTTGAATGTAGTAAAGTTCTTTTTGGCGTTACGGAATGTCTTTCTTTTGATCATTATGTTTTGTTTATGATAAAAAAGAAAGCAAACAAATCTGGACTATATTTTCTGTTGGTTTTTTATAATAAACAAAAAGTAGGAAAATGTACCTACAAATAAAGTAGGTTAAAAAACATTTTCTTACCGTTGTCTTTTTCTTGCATTTTGTACGTAATTCAAAAAGATATATTTTTTTAAACAAAAATCGGGGAGATTTTTATGAAGTTTTATGATTTTTTTTATTCCGATTGTGCCGAAAACTGTGTAAACAATAAATAAAATCATGTCATTTGTTATACAATAGATACCAATGTTAAAGGACAATTACCATTTTTCCGTTTGAAAATAAAAGATCAACATCAGCATATTTAACCCTTTCATACCCGATGTTGCCTATAGGCAACATTGTACGTTTTAGCTTCTAAGTCCCATAATTTGAATTCTTTTTGCTTACGGTTTTTTTCACATGACCGTTTGCTATGTTGTGAGTGCATACATGTAAATTTCTTGACATAAGCATTGGTAGTGATCAGTTGCTAGTTGATTTTCCTTATGATTTCATGAGTGTACAAAAATTGTTTGTACAAAAAAAAGGAAGTGATTGCGCAAAAATTTAAAAAAAAACCAAAACAAAATAAATTTTTGATAACAAGTGAATTATATTTGTAAAACAAGTTAGAAAATGAGATGAAAAAATAAAAATAAAAAAAAGCTTTTAGTTTGAGCTCAGGGATTTTCAAAAAATTTACAGACAACATCTTATAACGGTCAAACTAGAACACATTGAGCTTCAAATTTGATACCAGTTCATATTTAAGCCTCAACCAACAACTTAATGTCCTCAAAAAACTTTTAGCACCGCCCGAATTAATTCGGGCATGAAAGGGTTAAAATCAAATCCACAATATGTTTCAGTTTTAATTTATATTTTCTCTTTCTATCTATGTACATAATTTTCCTTCTATACCGTTATTACTATGGAAACCTTTTTTTATGTTTTTGCTTGTTCATGAATTGCGGTACACATTAAGTTTGTTTACTTTTTGCGAAAGTTTTCTTTAGTTGCGAAAATTCGAAATGATGGCATCCTGTTTGGTGTTTCGCAAGCGCAAAGTTAGGTCTAAATGGGTTTTAACTTATTGGTTTTTGAGTGAGACTACCTGGCTTTGACTCAAGAGCCAAGCAGTTAAAAAAAAAATGCCCACCTCATATTGCATTATATAACAGCGAAAATTGTTTTCGACACACTACACGTGCTTGCATTCTCAGCATCTGCTAGACCAATTTTACCCAAAATCTAACCAGATCTAGGTGTCATGCTGACAAATAAAATTAAAAAAACCCCATGATCGTACGTTGTTCTGTTCTCCAGATATCGAAGGTGAAAAAAATTGTCACATACACACACACACACAAACATCATTGCGAAAACAGGTGCAAATGATTTCTAGTGTATCGTCATGTGAAGCTTTGTCAAAATCTCGAACCGTTTTTTTTTTTTGGCCGATTGCCATACTTTCCCTATGGAGGTGGGAAGTAGAAATATGATCCACATATACTTTTCACGATCATACAAAGGAGGAATGGGAATGGAAGGAAAAGATTATGCGAGAACCACGGAACGATGATGAAATGAAACAAGGCAGCAACCTCGTCGTCATGATTGAATCGACATCAGTGATGAAAACAAATAAAAAGAATGGATGTATTGAAAATAGTTATTTATTTATTTCTCAGCAAGTAGGTATAATTAAGAAAAGATGAAGGGCTTAAAATTTTCGCAAGTATATTGACTTTATACAAAAAATTTATTTTTCTAATTTTTTAAATTGATTTAAAGTTAGGAGTGAATATGTTGGTCAACCTCTTTAAAATTAGTATGAAAACAATATAAATGTTAAATTTTCCTGTAAACCTTTAAATAAAAAAAAGTAGCCTAACTGGATTTCGTAAAATGAAGAATACTTTAAATTTTATTTTACGTTGATCGGTTCAGTATTTGCTGAGATTACCGGGGCCAAAGTTTTTTGATGTTTCGTCTTTATATAGTAGTAATGATATAAAGTCTTCCCCGCTTAATTGAACCGACCATTTTGTCCGAGTTTTTCGATCATTTATCCGATTGTTCAATTAAAGAAAACCCGCTTAATTGCTTCTTTAGTCAATAAAACGATGTTATATTCAGAACTGTGATGAAAATGGGTGCGTTCCGATTTCTGGACCATCTGAAGTTTCAGATAAAGAGAGCATTCTGATTCGACAACAGCCTGAAATTTGACAGATGAGCAAGACAACTTTTTGTAAGTAAGTGGAGTGGGTTGTTCGTCTAAAAATTCTGAAATTTTAAAATATCCTGTCAGTTGAAAATTGTCACAAAACAGCTGTTATGCCAAACGTATTTTTGTACGATTGCTTTGTATATATATATTTTTTTTTCGTAGGTACTTGGACGAATATTGGTTTAAATTAATAGTTTAGTTTTCACACAGTTTTATTGTTTAATTCATCGATTTTGTAGTCTTCTGCAAATTGTTGAGCTCAAATGATTACACTTAACCTGTGATATAAGTAAACTGCTTTTGGCAAAGCGCATAAGTGAGTTACTTTCATAAAATGTTATCTTCAGAACAATTCGTGTTTTATTATTGTGCACAGATTTTAAGTTACAAAGCAACTGCAGTGCGAGAACAGAAAGTAAAAATGTTGTTTTGACTTGGATGTCATATCTGACGTTGTCTTGGTTTTCAGTCAAATTTATGCGTTCCGTATTCTAGTCTATTTGATATCTAGAAATCGGAATAAGTTTTGTTGTCAAATGAATCCCGCTACCAAAATTGGAATATGACAAACTACAGCTCGCTGCCAACTGTTGTGCAGTGCTGTCAACTTCAATGTGAAAACAGCGCTCCGGAATTACAAAAATTTGCCCATCTTTTTGTTATGATCTTTTGTTTGTCGCCGATCAATTAACCGAAAAATTTGGATGCATTTAGTTTGTTTGGTATACATTTTTAAGATCAATTAAGAGGGTAAATCAATTATACGGGACTCAATTAACCGTGCAAATATGTACGTGTATAGCTTATATAGGAAATATTCGAGTCCACTTTTTTCGTTCAATTTAACGGGAAAATCAATTAAGCGAGGTTCAATTAAGCGGGGATCACTGTACATATGCTTGCGGTTGAATTGCAGAGCATCACCAACACCAATTATTCGGATATCTGGAATCCGAACTTAAAATATGAACAAACGAAACCAGAGACGAAACCTGTCCATAAAACGAAGATGGACATTTTAAGTAATACGGGGTGCATATATCTAAATGAACAATTACCTGGGCGTCACGGAGAAATCGGTTTCTACCTTTATCAAATGGGTTACGAGACAATGAAAGGCCATTCGTATCTTCATTGGAAAGATGTGAAACATATGTACATATGTAAACATGTACGTACGTTTTTGCATTGTCGGAGACCATGATGAATCACCTGATGAGGCATTTACCATAGAAAACATCAAGCAAAGAGTTGTTAACTTCCTAAAAGAACTTCGGCAAATGAAAAGAGCTTGGAGTTGAAAAAATCAAAGCAGCTTACGACGATAAATCTAATAAGATGTCAAATACTGCCGACTTTCGTAGCAATTCGACGGAGAATAGGTGTGTGTGTGATTTGGTTGGATGGATCTTTAAGTATCTATGAGACTACTGAACCGATTTCAAAAATTCAATATTGATATGTTGACACTTTTTGCTACCTTTTATCTTTGAAAGATCCATAGGGACAGACGATTTCTAGCAACTTAGTATACACTTTAGTAGGTATTTAACGCATGCGAAGCCGCGGGTGAACTGCTAGTAATACATTAAATGAACCATGTTTTTACGGCTGGCACTGAAGCTTCTGAGGGCTTGTAATTGTAATTGCATAAAATTATATTAAACATATGTACATATGTACGAGTACATCTAATAAAAGTAAACATTTTGTTTACCTTCGAATAAATTTACGTCAGTAAAAACCGTGCTAACTAAAGACTTAACACTTGTTAACATTGATTTGATTTATTGGGGCGCGTAGCTGTTCAGGGGTTACTTTGGAAATTGTATTAATTTGATTAAAAATTTAAAGAACCATAAACTGGTGTAAAAAAAATCTCTGTGGACATCTTAAGGCAAATTAAATTTAATTCCAATTAATTTAAAAGTGACATTGATCAAGAAAGCAAGCAAGCATTAATCAAAATAATATAATTTTTTTTTAAATGGTCGTATTGAGATTAAGTCAAGAAATGTTTGGACATTGTCATGTCTAAAAAAATAAATAGAAAAGGAAATGAAAACAAAGCTGATTTGGGTGGATTTAAATTATGTATTTTGATTGAAGAGCTCAGCAACCCCATAGTTACGCTACTGACCATCCTGCTGGAAAGACCACTATCTTTGCAAATTCGTGATCGACGCACGTAGTATTTGTCAAATTTCCCAAATGTTCCTACTTCTTAATAACGGAGTAATGTCTACAGTACGACTCAAAAATAATATATTTGAATAATACGAAAAAGGTCGAGGTCTTTCAGTCCTCAGGCAAACGGTTAGGTTGACAGTACTCAGGTCGTATAATTTGTAAAGATTCAAAACTGACGGGCGTTTAAAGCTAACACATCTTTGTTGCATCTTTAAATTTACTTTGGTTTCAGTGTGTTTTGAGTTCTTCGGATCAAAATACCAGGATCGTCTACCCTATCCCCTCTTTCCTTTCCAACTAACCCTTTAAACCTTAAAGAACATAGTTTCTTCAAGTGATGCAGACCATTAAACTTTAAAAAAAAAATATATATGACGAAATGAAAATGAAATGAAAATGAAAATGTCTGTTACATATACACCCTCATATTCATAAGATAGGTCTACACATTAAAAAAAAGGACTATGCTGCTCCTTGGAGCCGGTGAATTCCGTGAAAACGTATTTGCAAAGACCGAATGCTTTACAGTACGTAGCGTTGTATATTGCTTTAGTTTATTCGCGATAGGGATTGAATTATTTGGCATTTATATCAATTGGAGAAACCATGGATTGTCAAGGACGATTATTGGCTGAACTGCATTTAAAAAAAAATTATCCGTAACAAAATCAACAAATCTTTTTCGCGGCACGAAATGTTCAATTCCTTTTGAGGGACTTCTAGTAGGCCCAGGAACTTGAAATTCGGTACATGAGGGGACCTTGAAATATAACAAAAGGCTAATTACTGAAAATTCCAAACTTATCACTGTAAAGTGGCAAAAGTGCCACTTTATTGAAAAAGAAGCAATTTTGCTCCGATTATAACCCTTTTTGGGGGGGTAGGAGGGGAATATTTGAAGAAGTTTTTGGGTATATGTGCGGTACGACCTACCTGTGTACCAAATTTCAAGTTTCTAACGGTACCGGAAGTCCGAGATCTTTTTCGTGCCAGGACGTGCTTAGTTCCATTTGAGGGACTTCTCGTGGACCTAGAAACTTGAAACTTGGTACACAGGTAGGCCTGAGAAAATAACCAAAGGTGAATTACTGAAAATTCCAAATTTATAACTGTAAACTGATCGAATTGCCATTTAATCGGATTAAAAATCTATTTTCCCCTCGATTATAACCCTTTTTGGGGGGTTGGAGGGGGAAATTTGAAGAAGTCGCAATTTGTTTGGGTATATGTGATGTATATGTGTGTGTACCACCTACCTGCACACCAAATTTCAAGTTTCTAACGGTACCGGAAGCCCGAGATCTTTTTCTTGCCATGACGTGCTTAATCCCATTTGAGGGACTTCTAACGGATCTAGGAACTTGAAACTCGGTACATAGGTAGGCCTTGAAAAATAACCAAGGAAAGATTACAAAAAGTTTCAAAATTATAACTGTAAATTGATCAAACTGCCGTTTAATCGGATTTACGATTTCAACTTTACCCCCTTTTGGGGGGTTAGAGGGGGAAATTTTATGTTTTTTTTTTTTTTGCGCTGGGAGGTGGTAATCTTCAAAAGACGAAACTGAGCCCGTACTCAGTAACAGTGTGGGATTTCTACCCACTAACCCCTTCTCCCTTCTTCCCCTTTTCCCTACGGTAAGGCCGTCTTGGCATTTCATCGCAGGAGGGGGAGAAGCCAGCCTTTCCAATTCTTGCACCTAGTCGTTCGACTAATCAGCAATTTGTCTTTCATATAATTATTAAAGTTGTGTTGGGTCTACTATATGCTATTGTTTTAGTTCCCTTTCTTTTACTCTAACTATCTATAGGTAGTTAGTTCAAATGGTTTTTTCCTTCTTAACCTTCTAACAAGATTGTCAGTATTTAATAAATCTGTCATTTCTACGTTGACGTGGTTGAGAATTTTATGATGTCACAATTTTTTGGGTATAGGTATGTAAGGTAATATCTACTGTACTAGAAGTCCGAAATCTTTTTTGTGTCACACTTTTCCGTAGAATGCCCCCAGTAAAACGTTTTCACGTTAAAAATACACAATTAGTCAAAATTTAATTCACTTCTGATATTAAAATTTTGATACAATCTAACATACATTATGTACGACAGTTTTTAAAAACATGGGTTAAAAAAAAAATTCAAAACAATTTTCTTTCGTACCCAACTTGCTTAATGCTCTTATGTTTGTCGAATATATTGTACATATAACTGTAGTTATAGACATTCATCTTACTCCAGCCATGATTTCCTGTGGGCGTAAGACAAATCCTTTTTTACTTGGCGATTAAAACTCCCTACAACGTCGGACAGTCTAATACGGTATGTGATTTACAGAATACGAACAGAAAGTTAGCAATTTAAGTTTTAATCATTACTTCATTACTTTTATATAAAGACGAAAGATTAAAAAACTTTGGCACCGGTAATCTCAGCAAATACTGAACCGACCAACGTGAACTAACATTTATAATATTCTTTATTTTTACGAAATCCAGTTAGGCTACTTTGTTTTTTTATTTGTTTTTTGTTTACAGGAAAATTTAACATTTAAATTTTTTTCATACTAATTTTAAAGAGGTTGACCAACACATTCACTCCTAACTTTAAATCAATGCAAAAAATTGCAAAAATAAAATTTTTTGTATAAAGTCAATATACCTACGCAAATTTTAGGCCCCTCATCTTTTCTTAATTATACCTACTTGCTGAGAAATAAATTAATAGGTATTTTCAATACATCCATTATTTTTATTTGTTAACATCGCTGATATCGATTCAATAACGATGACGTGTTTCCTTCTTTGTTCCATTTCATCATCGTTCCGTGGTTCTCGCACGCTCTCTTCCTTCCATTCCTATTCCTACTTTGTATGATCATGATTCATGAATTATATGTGGATCATATTTTATTTTTCCCACCTCCATAGGGGAAGTATTGCAATCGGCCAAAAAAGAAGGGTTCGAGATTTTAGCAAAGCTACACTAGAAATCATTTGCACCTATTTTCGAATTGATGCTCTGGGTGTGTGCGTGTGTATCTGACAATGTTTTCTCTTTCGATATCTGGAGAAAAGAACAGCGTACGATCATGCGTTTTTTTTATTTTATTTGTCAGCATGATTCTTAACTTCGATCTGGTTAGATTTTGGGTAAAATTAGAACGCAAGCAAGTTGTGGTGTGTGCTGGGAACAATTTTCACTGTGATATAACACAATATGAGGTGGGAAGTACAGGACTGGCTCCCCACCCCAGTTTGAGTTAAAGTCAGATGATAGTCTCACTCAAAAACCAATCAATTAAAGAGGGAAGTATGTTTTTTCATCGGCCAACTAAACTGAATCGAACCATATATTTCTTTTCCCATTCTTTGTTTGTACTCATTTCATCCAAAAGTAAAAAAATTCGGTAAGTTAGGAATAAAATTGAGTAAAATTATGTACATATGTAGATAGAAAGAGAAAATATAAATTAAAAGCTGAAACAGATTGTGGATTTGATTTTAAATATGCTCATGTTGATGTTTTTTTTTTAACGGAAAAATCGTAAATGTTCTTTAATGGTATTGTATAACAAAGGACATGATTTTTTTTTATTTTTTACACAGTTTTCGATGCAATCGGAGTAGCTTTATAAAAATCTCCCCGATTTTTGTATAAAAAAATTTCTTTTTGAATTACATACAAATTACAAGAAAAAGACAACGGTAAGAAAATGTTTTTTGACCTACTTTATTTGTAGGTTAATTTTCCTACTTTTTGTTTATTGTAACGAACATACAGAAAATATTATCCAGATTTGTGATAATGATCACAAGAAAGACAAATTTGTCAGAGGAATCCCGTAATGCAAAAAAGAAATCTTTACAACATTCAAATGAACAGCCTTCACAGGAAAAAGGAAAGATTAAATGATCAACGAGATTATTGGAGAAGAATTCATGGAAATGGGGATCAAAATGCAGCAACAGCAAGTATTAACACTTCAAATGTGGGTCAGTTTTTGGGCAGAAGGGCAGCCTTTAATTACAAACCACTGTTTCCCTACATAAATTACAAAACAACAGAAATATTAAATGGATTACGTTTGCACATTTGTAAAGCAAAAACATGGGCCGAGGAATTTAGTAGCATGTGCTGCTCTAATAGTAAAATAAGGCTTCCACCAGGCCGAACTATCTGAGCCTTTACGAAGTATGCCAATTGGATCTCACCCCAACTCCAAACATTTCCTTGATAATGTGGGGTTATATAATACACTTTTCCAAATGACATCTTTTGGTTGAAAACAGATAGAGGAAGGAAACTTCATGCCGACTTTTAAAGTGCAAGGACATATATACCACCTCATCGGAAGCTTGGTCCCCCAAACAAGCAATCCAAGCTTCCTTCAAATATACTCCATCTCAGAAGCGGATCAGATCTCTTTGCGGCAAAACATAGCCCCTAATCTCAAACGGGAGATCAGGCTTTAAGGCCTCCTAAATAGTCAGAATGAGTACAGTTTTTTTGGAAACTATACTCACTTCAGTCAAAAAAACGATTCATACTCAGTAGCAGCCGCACCAACCAATTGGTTTGCGGCTCGAATTTTTTATTTTTTTATTTGACAGTTTTAAATGTCAAAACCGAGGAAAGGCAACAACTACGATCGGCTAAAAGCTAATTTATTAGATTTTTCGCCACCGCGAGCGGTCAACTTATGTATGTAGTTCTATCCTCACTTGCTGCTACTAGGAAAGTCATCGCCACTTGGTGTGTTGTTATTGCTTTGTGTTTAAAATTTTACTGGGCTAGGTATACAGCTCTCAAAAAAACACGGCTTATATATCCATTTTCAAGACCACATTGGAACATTTCCCTCAAAATTTGTTAGACTTCAAAGTTATTATTAAGGCTGACCATAAACCTGCAAACGAATATCGTGGCCGATTTAATTCTTCAACAGCAAATAAAATTGCCGTGTTATTGTTGGAAGAAGATAAGAGTCTCCGAGACATTGTTTTACATAGAAGTTATGGACACTTCCACCGTATTTCGGAGCTCTATCAATCATATGACCCACTCCAATACCCATTAATGTTCATTCGCGGTGAGGCCGGTTATTGCATAGGGATTCCGAAAATTTGACTTGCAACCGGCCAAATAAATTCAAATAAAACTGTATCTTGCAGGGAATTTCACGTCTATAGATTGATTTGTGGAGGATATGGCAGCCATAATTATTACAGAGAGGCTTATTTTCATAAGAACTCATCAGCAGACTCTGACAGCTGATAATTATATTGATTTCAGAGACGCTGTAAGCAATGATGTTAATGTTAATCCTCGGAATATAGGTCAACATATAATTTTGCCATCTACGTTCACTGGACCACCAAGGTATTTTCACGAAAAAAACTCAAGACGCAATAACATATGTGAGAAAACATGGTCGGTCAGATCTCTTCATAACTATGATATGCAATCCAGAGTGGCCGGAAATTAAAGCTCAGCTTCTTTCGGGGCATGTTTAATATTTTTTTGTTTAAATATTATATCAAAAAAAGTTTTTCTAATAACTTCGCGAAGCAACGCGAGCACGGGTCTGCTAGTCGAGTTATAAATGTCATGAATTATTTAATTTATTGGAAAATGAAATAAAAATAATCGGAATAAAATAAAAGTGATCTTTTCCGAAAAAATAGAACAAAAAAGATCCTTAAAGAAAAAGATAGTGTAAAAAAGATCACAACAAAAAAAGGGGACATGTTCTCTTTTAAAGAGATACGATGGACACCCTAGTTATTGCATAAGGATTCCACAAATTTTACCTGCAACCGGCCAAATAAATTCAAATAAAACTGTTTCTTGCAGGAAATTTTACGCTTATCAGCAGACTCTGAAAGCTGATAATTATATTGATCTCGAAGACGCTGTAAGCAATGATTTTAATGTTAATCCTCGGAATATAGGGCAACTTATAATTTTGCCATCTACGTTCAATGGATCACCAAGGTATTTTCACGAAAAAACTCAAGACGCAATGACATACATGTGTCCGAAAACATGGTCGGTCAGATCTCTTCATAGGTAACTATGACATGCAACCCAGAGTGGCCGGAAATTAAAGTTGAGCTTCTTTCGAGGCATGTTTAATATTTTTATGACAAAAAAAGTATTTCTAATAACTTCGCGAAGCAACGCGAGCACGGGTCTGCTAGTCATACACACACACGTTCATCTTCCTGTATAAAGTAGATCGAATTGTATTTTGACTTCTTTTAAGTGCATCAACTTTGGTTAGATGAAATAACATTTTATTTTCTTGTTTTGGCAAATGTGTTCTTCACATACATACATATGTACATATCTTACGAAGTGCAAAACTTCGAAGTGAAATTTACGAACCACCCTTCAGTTCGGACAAAGGATTAAGTAAATTGGAGAAGAGAGGCAAGATTGAAAAAATGGATAAAGGGTTTCCTTGTGAGATTTCTTTTCTCTGAACAGCATGTTGAAGCTTTTCTGAGCGATTTAAAATCCTATTATGGAATAAATCCGGGCCACATGTGTTCAGAATGTCACATTAATCTAAAAAAAACGACATTGTATTCCCATTTGTCATGGTTTTGCAATATGTGTATTGAGCATAACAAGATATGTGTACAGATATACCTATATACATGCATAAGTGATGTTCTATTACAATATCTGCTTGTATATACAAAAATAGGTACATGTTTAGATTGTAGTCTACTAGATGTGAATTAGATGAAAATGTATTATAAATAGTCAGCTTCAAGTTTACTGACCGTAATCAAATTGGGAAGGAACAGGTTTTATTTTAACTTGTATGTGAACTTAGTATGGGAGAATAAATTGTAAGTTAAATAATTGTCAAGTTTATTTATATCAATACTAGCAGTCCTCCCGCGGCTTCGCACGCGTATCATATGTACATACTAAAGTTTATATTTAGTCGTTAGAAATCATCTGTTCCTATTGAACTTTTAAAGGTATAAGATGGCAAAAAGTGTCACCATTTTTGAAATCAGTTCAGTAGTCTTATAGATACTAAAAGATCCATCCAACCAAATCATACACACACCCGTTCCCCGTCGAATTGCTACGAACTGCGAATGCATCCTATCCTACTAATATTATAAATGTGAAAGTTTGGATGTTTGGATGTTTAGATGTTTGGATGTTTGGATGTTTGGATGTTTGTTCCCCCGTAACGCCTAAATGGCTGGACGGATTTTGATGACACTTCGTGAGTAGATAGTCTATGTCCAGGAGAAGCGACTAATTATATATAATTATAGACTAATTTTTATTTCTTAATTTGTATTTCTTAAAATTCATATATCTTTAGGAAACATCCATTTAGTGACCTGCGCAGCACTCAGTGGCACATCGTAGGGATCGTAAATCATGATCGTGTGCGCGACAAGGGTGGTTTTTCCTTTTTCCTTTTTTTGTTGCTTCCTTTTATTTGTGGTGGGCATGTGTATCTTTGCATCTAAATGATCGGAACTCACTCACTATTGACAGGGAAAGGGTTTTTATGGTGGTGTAGCAGATATTCAGTTTTTCGAGTAGGTAAAAAAGAAGTATCCCACTGCAGGAAAAAAATGACGTAGGGTATGTAAATAAAGAGCAAATTACTAATTTTTTTGACTATATTAGGTATTTGAATGGATCTCATGGTGTTCCCCGCTATGGGAGGAATGCATAAGGACATGAAAATAATGAAAATGTGATGAGTGAGGTGGGAAAGTTTCAGCTTAGTTTTGTTTAAGACCCATTGAAACACCCCAAGTTTAGGATCTTAGCCGAATATTGGCGTAGTAGTAGGAAGTACGAGTATTATTCGAGAATCATCCTGCGATTCTACAACTGAGGCGAGGTATTATATTTTTTTCTGCTCCAAGTATGTACATATGTAGGTACATCTGACAACGCTTCGAGAATATGAAGTAGATCATGTCCGCAAACGACGCTATGACCTAAATAGCAGGGTTTTTAAACTTCTTATGCCCAGTTTCACAGTGTGAGTTTAAACTTGAATTTTACTAAACTAACTACTGAGTTTAAACTTTGAGTTTAAATCGTTCGGTTTCACACTGTATTTTTAAACTCAGTTTGTTTAAACGAAGTTTATCACACTATTGTGAATTACACTGACGTATTTGAATGACAGTATTTGAATGAAATGTCAAACTAAAAATAATTTTGAATTTTTCCTATTACGGTGGAGGAAGCAAAAAATAATAATATTAATCAAAAGAAAAGGAGTACTAATTTTTCCAATAGCGAAAATTTAATGAATTTAGTGGTCAAATTCAAAGACACAATTGAAAATAAAAAAACTGATAGGATTCATTGGACGGAGAAAATTGCAGCATGGGATTCTATCGAAAAGCAATTTAATTTAAATAGCTGTGGAACTTTCCGAAGTTCATAAAAATCAAATTACATGTACATATGTTTTATTTTCTGAGTTACCAGTTAGTCGGATTTTCAATTTTTGGACGTATTTTCTCCAAAACAGTATACGCTGATTGTTTGGACATGCGAAATCTGTTAAAGAAGTCCATATCATCCCAAAAATAAAAGTGATTTGTCCTGCAGCGAAATTCTCCGTTAACCAGGATATTATAATATTCTTCATCATTTCTATCATCAGAATCACTATTTGCACTTGAAAACATTATTTTTTTACACACTATTTATTAATAGGTGTGTTTTTTTGGTATCCCGTATTGCGTGTTAAATGCAATTTGCGTGTTAAATGCAACAACAACTTATCTCACATAGCATTAGCTAAGACCACAAAATTTTCTGGGCTTAACTTTATCCCAGATAAAAACGGTGCTACCAGACTCGAATTTCTATGGAAACGTGACAACTGACGTGCGTTGATGTCAGTCGAGTTATGGAAATATGGCTGAGCAAGACAGAAAGTCCGTAAAAGCAGAAATGCAATATGCAAAATAATTCGATAAATCTATATTTATTGTTAGCATACGTAAAAAGTGGTCAAGACCTGAGGAATTGGGGCTGCTGAGATGTTATTTAGCTTTTGTTTTGGTTGTCTATCTCACAGCTGTTGAGTTGAAATATCAATCCATACGCAGTGCTGCCAATTTTTTTGTGATGACATTATTAGTCCCCAATGTCGTTTTTTCGCCAATCCCATATGGGATACCAAAAAAACACACCTTATATTTTAGAAGAAAAACACAATTTGACATTTCACAACAATAACAGTCATAACCACATTTTTTACTTAAACGAACTTAAAACGGTAGAATCGAGTCGTTTAACTTAAACTGAACATAAAACTCAGTTTAGAGTTTAAACGAACACTGTGAAACCAAACATTTGGTTGAACTTAGTTTAAACCGTAAACTGAGTTTAAACTCGCACTGTGAAACTGGGCATTAGAGATATCCAGAGTGCCGTCTCATAAACTGGTGCCTCGGTTTTGCTGTTTTGCTGATAAGACTATACAATAGTACCAGGCTGTTCATCGCAGAGTTGGAGAGAAATGTGATCAAGGCTACAATTCTCACCGGAACGGCAAAAGGAGAGAGCGCACTAATTCCTTGCATTCCTATAACACTTAACAATTTGCCCTTTCAATTTAAAAGACGACGGCTTTCTCTAAAAGCTTCATTTTAAATGACGGTTGTGCAGTGTATCGGGATGTACTACAGTAAAGTACAAAGTGTCAGGAAAGAGAAATAAAGTCGCAATTTTGTGACCTGGAAGGAAGGTGAACTAGCGCACGACAAAACAAGGAGCCTGAGAGAATGGCAGCAGAGTTGGAACCTGTCAACCAAAAGCCGATGGACATATCGTCTAATCCTTATTACTGAAACTTGGGCAAGGCACAAGCATGGAGAAGTTGACTTCTACGTTACACGGGACATTGCTATTTCAAATGAAATCGATCGGTTCAATAACGCTGACTCTCCACTTTACCTGTGCTGCGCAGTCACTGTAGAGGCAGGTAAATAGAATTGATTGCCTGGTAAAGTCCTATCAAGACACAATTAGAGCGGGTGCGCTGTTTTGATATCACAACTCGCGTGTGATTTTCCATTTAATTGATGGGAGTGGTAGGAAGACACAGTTGAAGACGTGGGGCATGTGTTCTTCCAGTGACCACGGTTCTATACTCAACGGGAGATATAGATATGGTGGAGTGGAGTTTGCATTTTTGCCAAAAGCATGTACGCCTGGAAAGGGAAAGGGAATAGGTATTGGTGGCATGGGTGGTCTTAGTTCGGGTTGAAATCCCGCACTTAGGCTTTCTATGCTTTCCACCTTTCTTAAAATACAATCTTCACATCATTAAATCTGTAAGCTATGCCACATCAATGTTTTCGCGAGTCGAGCTTAACGGCAAGAAATTTTAGGTCAACGCGGACGAAGTCGCGGGTACAGCTAGTAATAAATAAATACAAGTACAGTGGACTCTCGATTTTTGCAACCTCGATTTCTGCAACCCTCGATATTTGCAACCAACGTAATGGATTTCCTTTTTTCGATTTTTGCAACAATTTCAAAAAAAGTTCTCGATTTTCGCAACTTTGAAAATGTATGACACAAAATACATACATACATATGTGTGCCTACGCCTACTATGCATTGTCGAAGGTATGAGCAAGCTCTTGACGACATCAGAATCCAGACGTGGTGCCGTTACTCTGATGCGTCTAGATTTTGTTTGGTTTGAAAAAGAAAATAACCTTATGTGAACTTGGTTTTTGTACTGCTATTTTTTTTTACGCGACTGTTTATGTGCCTATATTTTTATTTCGGGATTGGAAAAGGAAATTGATGATCATTTGTCGCCATATGTACTTATAAGCACGTGATCATTGTAATGTACATATGTAATTTTATTTATACATCACGGAGTATATCGAGTAAGCCTTTTTAAAGTGTTTTAATTTTCTGTTCGATTAATGCAACTTTTCGATTTTTGCAACAGGGTCGTGTTTTCATTAGTTGCAAAAATCGAGAGCCGACTGTATATTCATACAAATGGTAAACGTTCTCTTATTTGCTTCAATAACTGCTATGCCGAAATACTCCTTACGGAAAAATTAAGTTATCTTTGAGTCCTGTACCTGACATGTCAATCCATTTTTGCGAGACGTGATGTAAATTCTAATTTTGACCTTGTAACAAAGCTGTAACATCCCGGTAAATAAGACACAAAACAACCAAATTTATAAAAATTTCCAACAGTGCTTGTGTAATACATTTATCTTTTTATAGGGGATATATGTATTTCCTTCAATCAACCAAAGGTGTCTCATTGAAATATGCCTATTGTTGTTCCTGTTAGATTCTGACATAGCACATCTAAAGAACCCTAAGAGATATGACTACGAACACGGAGGAAATCAATCACTGCCGGAGGCTTAATTTTTATTTGTGTCCTTATTTGCACTAGATTCAGAATATCTTCGCTAACAAAGCTCACGCACGTTTTGCAATGGAATTCCGAGTGGTTTTCACCCCAATGGTACCACAATTGGAACCCAAAACAAAGCAAAATAAACCCTACGAAATTTATTTCCATTGAATTTTGGGGTGATGTAATAAAACATGTAAATGTAATTTGCTTTGCTTTCGCTTGTTAAATGTATGCCTTGATAAATCTTTAGGCGATCTTAAATATACTCGTTGAAGAAGAGGGGCTTACTTTTATGGCTCTGCGTGGATTTGCATATTTCGAAAGAAAATTGCGGATAACAAATTTGATAACTTCGAGTAATACTGGACACATAAACATAATGAAGTGAAAAGACTTGTTCGCAAGCAACTTTCATCACTTACAAGGGTTGCTATAGGATTCAGTTTAATATAGAAGTACTTTTATTATGTCTTTTTGGCAACATATTAGGGCACAATATAATTTTCCTCATATGTATTTTTTTTCGTTCAAAATTTTTTTTATTTTATAAGGCTCTTACTGTACGTATTTTATTTTTAGTGTAGTTTACACTTCAATACATCATTCATTTTGAAGTTCAAGCAATACACGTTTTTAAATACTGTACCAAAAACTTTATAATTGGGGGAAATGTGATGATTGGTCGCTGTGACAGCTTTGTCAACGATACTGAAATAATGCAGTCATCGAAAGGTCGCCATCATCGAATCACCCATAATCAGCGTTAAAAATTAAATTCAATCGTGAATTGCATCTGCATTTCGAAAATCAGTGACTTTGGTAGATATATTCAAATCAATAATTAATGTTTGCTAGTTGTATGTCCCTTCTACCCGTACCCACGGATTTGTTTGTAAATGAAATGATTGCAGCAAATTCCATGGTGTCCATTGATTTATGAATATAGCCAAGGGAATACGTAATCAAGCTACAAATTTTCATTATTCTCTTATTGAATAAATTGAAGTGATTATTTGGACAATCCGGTGTATGGTAGCTTAATAAATCTGAGTCGGTCACTATCAGCTGGATTCAGAAACAGGTTGAATCATCCGATGAATTGAAATTAAAGTACGGCTTAAGCGTCTGGGTGGTTTGCTTCAAAATTCGTATTGAAGTTTTTTTTTTGAAAATTATACTTACGCAACTCTATTTCGAAGTCATTATCTACCCGCTTCTAAATTTAAAAGCGTATCTATTATCTGGCCTACTACGTAAAGAGCTGTAGTTTGAAGATATCAAGTACATATAAGTTTGTAGATGGATTAATTCCTCGCTAAACGCGAGAATAATAAAAACGTGATGAGGTGGGACTTTCGGCGAATACAACAAGAGGATGCCCACAAGGGGAGTCTTCTCACGTCTTCTCTGGTCTCTGGTTGTCAACAATCCTCCTTCAGTCCCTGAAAACTCAAGGCATAGAGGCTGTGGGCTACGCTGATGATAAAGCGATCATTGTCAAAGGAAAGTTCGAAAGCACTGTTCGAAGTACAGAGATGGTGCATTAGCGAAGGCCTCTCTATAAACCCTAAAAAGACAATAACTGTTCCTTTTTCAAGAAGAACAAAGCTCAATCTTTCCACTCGTCCTTCACTATTCTGCGAAACTTTCCCATTCTCTCAAGAAGCCAAGTATCTGGGCATCATCCCGGGAAGCAAAATGTCCTGGAACCCACAGATCGAAAGAAACGTTAAATACACGTACACTTTTTCCATTTTCATTTAGTGAAATTTCTTTGAAATTATAACATTACGCCATTACTACTGAATAAACATCGTAATAGCCCTTAGAGAATAAAAACAAATAATACTCGTACAAGAAGCATTCTTCGTCGTATGGAAGTTAAAAGCTTCTACAAATGCAACTCAGAAATGGGTCGTTTTATGGTCATGAATTGTTTAGAACTGCGAGTATATGACTACAATACTTTTTTATCGCAAGTATATATGTAGGTACTGTGTACACATTAACTTTTCTTGCAAGAAAGTTTATAGTAATTTTGTAATGCATTAGCTATTATGCAGCTACTCAAGTGAATTTATTGTTGCATTTATCTACTATTCAAGCAGATGATTTAAACACCGTAAGGTCAAAGTGATTCATTTATTTGTATTTTTATGCAAGTGAGATAGAAGTGCCTGTATGTACAAATACAAACATTAACACATATGCCCACGAGTCTGTAAAATGTATGTGTAAAACTATACGTAACTATATTTGATTAATGGGCTAGAAGAGGAAGGTGATCATATCGCCAACTATTTTGGGGTACAAGATCCTGTTTGTTTTGAATGCATTTTTATTAATTAAATCCAGTAGAGAGTAGAGAAAATCTATGATTTACAGATACAAATATCCGCGTAAATAGACATATATGTATTTATTAATATGAAAGTTTGATTGATTGAACTGGTAGTCACATACCGATTTGTGAAGAAATTTCCCAGAACGTCTCCATTCAGAAATTCAACTGTTTTCTATTACACTTTCTGAGAATTTCCAGAAAATGATTACACAGTATGCCTATGATGTGTAGGTTTATGCTTATCTACTTTGAAAAAAAATTTAAAATTTCTCTTTAATATAAAATGTTAAACTCTCCCGCAGTGACGAAAGGTCGCAGTGTAATTGATTCCAATTGAGTTAGTGTCTCCCTTTTGAGAATTTATTGTAACACACTCATGGTGTGGTAGACCTAAACGATGAAATGGCACATGCATGGCGTCACTCGTAAAGATTTCGTCCTTCGTGTTTTTTTTAAAGCTCTTTTCACTCTATGCTCAACTATTAACCTGTGTTTGTTTTTAATGCATTTTTATGAATTAATTCAGTACTCTTACTTGCTAGGAAAAAAAACGCTTAAAACTAGCTTAACTAACTTAACTATGTTATTCTAACTTACTGGCCCTACACGGGCACTCTAAGCTAAACTTAATTCTTATTCTATGTCTTTCGACTTAGGGTATAAGATCCTATTTAACGTACATTGACGATAGTCCAAATCTTCACACTGAAGAAAATCTTGGAAAAGACCAACTAAGTTCGAGTCGATACTCAACACATTTTCATCAATTCTAAAGTCGCTCATCAAATATGCACCGGTTGTCGGCTAGGAGATGCGCTGCCGTGTGATTTTTTTTATTTTTAGTTGAAATAGTTTGCAGGGTGTTTAAACGGCAGGCACTATCTTCTCTAAATCTGTCCAGCAGATAGGAAAAACAGACGACATCGACATCACTGGTTGTTTTCAGTATGCCGTCACAGTGGGCTTTTACGGGAATCGAAGAAGTGCATATTGTCCACAAACAAAGAAGCATTTATCCTATATTTGGTCCCATATGCGAAAGGACGAATGGACAAGACGATACAATCGAGAATAATCTCGGATGCCATAGCGCTTAAGCTGGAGAACTGAAAACAGAAGTGGCTCCAGGTTTATACCCACAGAAAAAAAGCTATTTATGCGTTGAAGTTATTTTTTTATATGACAGAAATTATCACCTCGCAGGACACTGCCATACAAATTTGTGAAACATTATCCGATAAACAATAATGTAATAAAACTAATCTTAAAGTTTTTTCTTTTTGTATAACGACAAATTCTTGCCACACTCTAGCGCTGCTAAGGTAACATTGTTCTGTATGGGCATTCACGGTATTTGCTCAAAAAGTGAAGACGAAGGGCTTCAAAACCTGGTTTGATTATTTAAATTGAGTTAAAATCGGTGTAAGACAATTAACAAAGGACAAATTGAAAATGTTACGCAAAACAAGTTCTAGGTGATGCAAATTTTTTTGTTTATAAATTCATATCATTTAAGTTCTTAAAGAGATTTCTTACGCTTCCTTATTAGTCAAATTTGTTTTTTTTTTGTTCTACAGTGGTCATCGTTCCACCCATTTCTTCCTTTACTTTACTTAGTATATCCAGTCATCTTGGGATAATAAGTTACACGACGTGCCTAAAGGCGGGTTTCACAATTTCTTGAAATCTGATTTAATGTCTCGCAAAGCGCCTTATTCTAAAGTAAAATGGCGATATCTTCATTTTGAATGACAACAACCACTTATCTGCATTTGCATATTTAGAGTAACAAAGTATTGCCTGCGGCAAGGAATATGATTTTGTAATCCAAGGGGAGTGTTGCAAACAAACAAAAAAAAATCTTAAAACCGCTGCTTTCAATCTACTTTAATCTTGTGAAATTCTTAAAATGGACCGTATATTGCAAGAGGATTATAATGTTTGTATGTGAGTTCCCCGTGGAAACGAAATTTTCGATTATAATTTAAGATTCGCGTCGAATAATAATTGGAAAGGATTAAAAAGTAAAAATGTGTGAACAAGGTAGCGGTAATTTCTTTAAGGTATTTTACAATATAATATAAGGAAAATGAATTATTTTTGGCTTTCTTTTCAGTGAAATACAAATAAACATGGAAATTGATAATTTTACGAATAGCATTTCTTTTAAGTACATAAACATACTTTAGGACGTGAAAAATCGATTTTTTCCCCAAACAATTTATAGTGAATGAAATTCGGGAGTCTCAGAATGAAATTCATTACGAAAAAAATTAATTTTGAAAAAATAAAAAAAAAGTTGTGAAAGTTTTACAAATGATAGGGTAGAGCGGTACCTGCCATATGTAGCATAATTTGTTATCAATTCC
Organism: Criorhina ranunculi; assembly: GCA_951813785.1. Classification (NCBI taxonomy): domain Eukaryota; kingdom Metazoa; phylum Arthropoda; class Insecta; order Diptera; family Syrphidae; genus Criorhina; species Criorhina ranunculi. The sequence goes on along the minus strand of OX638382.1, from coordinate 19,440,624 downwards.
TACAACTTTGTTTCGGGGTATTTAGCTGACTTTAGTGGGCCTCAGGTGAAATAACCAGCAAATATCACAAAAGAGACTGCCTTTTACACGATCTACAGCCAAACTATGATGTGGTTCATTTTTAAATCAAATGTTTATACATTTTGTGGTACTTAAATGTACCAGCCGTGACGAAAGAGTTAAAGGGTAACGACCACAAAATACAATTTTATTTTATTATTATGGGGTTATTCGATGGAAGGCTGTGTTTACGGACAAGTAAAAATTATACGCCATTTTTAGAACATGTTTTTAAATAACGATTAGAGAAAAGACTGAAAATCATCAAATTAACACTTATAAAATTATATTTCGCGAAGTGAAGTTACAAATCGAATCTTTCGCAACAGGACTACTTGCTTTATACAATCACTTAATGCTATCACCCCAAAAAGCGACAAAACAAAGTAAATTGCTGAAATCGTTCCAGAGATGGCATAACATTTTTTTTCTTCCTCAATAACGTAGAAAATCGTTGCTCTAACATATCCGATATATACAATGTTATTGCCCATTGGAGATTGTGGATACCAACAACGATATTTGTAGACAACAGGGCATTATGCTCTCACATTTGAGTTCGTAAATTTGATACTTTTTGTGGCGGTATCGAACATTACACTCGAAAAAGGAAGCCGCTTTTGCCAACGATACTAGTTATTCCCAAAAGAAGTTATGATCGCTTTTCTATCCTAAACACTGTTTTAAATATTAACATAAACATTAACTTATTAATTCGTAATTCCAGTTGTAAAGGCATGTAAATAAATTTAAATTTCAATGAAAGTGCCTATACAACGAGTCCCATAAAATTATGTTTTATAGTTTTCATATTAACTAGATTAGATTAGATTAGTAATTGAGGTGGTCCAAACTCCCTTATTATTGGGGCCACAGATGGGCCAATTGTGATGTCCTCTTAATTAAAGCTTTTCCATGATGCCGGAGTGTGTGATGAATCCGGCGATGTCTTTGGGTGAGCTGGTGGTTATATCTTACACCTCGAGGTAGTGTTTACCTAGGAAACGATGACGTGTTTTTATGAGGCAGTTACAATGACAAAGTATATGTTCTGCTGATTCTTCGTCCTCGTTTTACATTCTACATATGTTGTCTTGTGCTATTCCCATAGTCATGAGGAGTTTTTAACCCGACAGTGGCCGGTGAGAAATCCTGTGACGATTCGAATCTGACTTTTTGTTATGCTGAGTTTCCACTTGTCGATTTGAAATTGACAAATGACGTATTTTTATGTCAATTAGAAAATGGGCAAGTGGAAATATGAAAAGCTTTTTGTCAATGAATTGACCAACAGCGTTTGTCAATGACTCACAAAGAATTTAAATGACAAGTGGAAATAGCTGAGTTGTCAAACAAAATGGAGCTTTGTCTTGAATTGACGGTCAAAATGAATTGGCTTCCTTTTCAAAAGTTTGTCAATCAAAAGACGCATTTTACATGTGTCTTTTTGTTGTGATGTACGGTTTCACCCTTCACGCATTTTGCGTCTGAAAAATTTCGGCTCCATATTGCATATTGCGTAGTCGAACATTTGCGGAGAATTATTTGTTTTCTCACTTCAATGTCACGATTCACAATTGACGATGAGATGACTATTCCAAATTGGCATTGCAAGTGGAAATAGCTTTTAACCAACTGACAAAGGCATTTGTCAAAATTTCTTTGTCAATGAACTGGCAAACGATTTTTTGCCAATAATTGACACAAGTGGAAATGAACTGGCAGTGGTGTCGTTTAATGACATAAACGAAAGCTGTAAAACTTTGTCAATTGAATGACAAGTGGAAACCTAGCATTATGCTACAATTTTAAAACTTAGCCCAGCCAATTCACAATCAATAGGGAATATAGTCTTACGGTGGCTGCCAGTTGCTACAAAGCACATTTCATTAAACATCAAAATAGAGACACTTAACAAATATAAACAAAGTTATTTCAAAAACTTGTTGCTTGACCTTTACTTTTGATAATACCAGGCACCTGTTCTAACTTGGCCTCCTCATGTCACTTTCAAAAGCGTCAGTATGCCAAATTTATATGTTTGGCATATTGTCGCTTGGCACAATGTCATGGCACCTTATCAGGCATGTGTATTTTCATAATTTTACCTTCAATTTAATGAAGGTAACCATTTTAAGAAAAACATCCTTCAAATTAAATATTTCCGCTTGCGTGTTTTACAGATTTTCTCCTGTACTGGGGATTGGGTTCTTTTCAAGGTTACCTTCAAACGATTTGTCTGCCATCTTTTCCAAACAAAATAATTTTTGTCGCATTTTTCTAAAACACATTTCTCCATTTGGCAAATGCTCCTTTGCAAACTGTACTCTTACTTCTATTGGCTTCTGGCTATTCTTCTACGTAAATTGCATTCAATAACTCTTCGAACAGTTCTTTCAGAAATATTTAGCTGGAGTAGTGTCTTTCGCAGTTAACTTTCGAGTTCCGAATCATTTTTCGGATCTGGAAAATTTGTTCACCAGTTGGCCCCTTATGAACTTTCAAATAAAACTTCTAAAAAAAAAATAGAACAAATTAGTTCAAACTCCAACCCACTGGTGAGATCTCTAGTGGACTCAAATAAGTATTATCAACAGTTTGAATTAGGGCTCTCGATTCGATCCGTGAATTTTAATACACGTGTACACGTGTACACGTGAAACATGCAATCATAGACACGGGTACACGTGTCAGACACGGATGTACGTGTATTTAGATAGACGTGAATTTGGTTCGTTTCGTGTATGATGGGCTTGTTCTCGGGCCGTGTATGATGTGCGCGTACTTGGTCCGTGTACCTGAAGCATCATCTATATATGTATATAAAGCAGTAAGTCCAGACTGATTCATCATCGCCGAGCCTAAACGGCTAACGCTAGAAAGTTGAAATTTGGACAGTAGTTTCCTTTTGTGGCGTAGGGAAAAACAATGGAGCCACTTTTTTCAATTTTTGCTCCAAAGGGGAGATACAGGGTGTTCCAGTTTGTATGGAAAAAAAAATTTAAATTGGAATTAAGAATTCAAATTTGGTAGGTAAATTCTACAACTAAAATAAAGAAACACGTGTTTCACCGGTTTTGAAAATTATATCCACGGGCCAAGATACAGGGTGTTAAAGTTTGCAAATTTATAGTATGCGCAACCGTAGCCATCGGCACATTCGGTTCGTGATCGTGTGTTGTTTTTGTTTTGCCGAGTTGCGCAAGGGTGGTTTTTTCGTTTATTTTTTTTTGATCGTATTCTTGCTTCTATGGATATACTACGTTGTTTATTTACAGTGCATTCGCAGTTCGGTGTAATTCAACGGGGATCGGGTGTGTAGGATGAGACATGAGACATGAGACTACTGAACCGATTTCAAAAATTCAATATTGAAATGGTGACATTTTTTGCTTCCTTTTATCTTTGAAAGCTCCATAGGGACAAATGATTTCTAGCGACTTAGTATACACCTTAGTATGTATTTAACGCGTGCGAAGCAGCGGGTGAACTGCTAGTTTCATTATAAAATGCATCTATTAATCACATTAAATTTCAATTAGAAATCATTAATTTGTGTATTGGTATTCATAACCCCTTTAACCCTACAAAATTATTTTAAAAAAAATAAAATTACGCGAGTTTTTGACACGAATACACCGCCACAGTACGAACACATCATACACGAACCAAATACACAGCCCGAGTACGTGCACATCATACCAAATACACGGACTACGTACGTGCACATCATACACAAACCAAATACACGGCCCAAGTACGCGCACATCATACACGGAACACGGCCCGAGAACAAGCACATCATACACGAAACGAACCAAATTCCCGCCATAAATTCACGTGTATCTAAATACACGTGTATCCGTGTCTGACACGTGTACCCGTGCTAATACACGCACATCTTAAATACACTTGAAGTACGTGTTCACGTGAAATCTGGAGCACTAGTTTGAATGATAACTAGAGTAAGTGTCCCAAATTGTGCCCACCGCAATATCTACCGACTGGAAAAGCATAGGCACCTTAATTTTATTTCATTTCAAACATATTATATTCAGTTTCGTCTTAGTGTAACGTCGTAACTCTAACGAAACAGGTTTTTTACAGTTTCGTTATAATTTGTTGGTAAGTTTTTTAAAGTTTTTTTTATACAAATGCTGTCTAAATTGTATAATCTTTTTTTCGATTGTGTAGTGCATATACTTCGATTTCTTAATGTTACGTCAATAATCCGAAAATATTTGATTTAGTCTGCTAAAAATTAAAAAAAAGTCAAGAAGCTTGATGCAGGCAATATGGCCCACCGTAGCCTGCAGGTCATGTGCAGTTGTCCATATTTGAGACATGATTATCTTGGACGAAAACGTTATTGCTTTTTTACTTCGTGGAAAATAATGGCTTCGAGGTTTAAATAATCAGTAAAACAATCAGAGACTTGGGACAGAGATGCCATGAAAGAAGCAGTCTTTGTTATCAAAGAGAAAAATTATGGGAGTTTTGAAAGCATTCAAAAGTTTTGTAGTCCCCAAAATTACACCACCCTAGGCCATATTTAACACAAGGTGGTCCATATTAGCAGCACTTTATTTAAAAGTGTTAAAATAAGTTTCTTTAGTTTTTTATTTATATATATTTTGTTAAGCTGTTTTTTATATTTTATGTTTATGAAGACTTATAATAAAATAATTTCTTTAAATATTAAAAAAAAGCAAAGTGAATTTATGTAACACTGGCTGTTTTATTAAAAAAAAAAAGTTAAGGGTGGGTCATATTTGAGACACTTACTCTAATATCTGCCACTTTTTCATATTTCAAATGAGAACTCAGTGAGAGCAAAAATAAAAAGACACCAGTTAGCACCGTTCAACGAAAAATAATTCTCTTTAAACTAGAGGGGGTAACATTGATCGAAATATGATTAATAACATTAGCCTTTGTTTTTAAAGTAATAATTTTGAATTTCCTTACTGTCATATACCTATGTAGTCATCTAAATAAACCATTAAGGATTTTCAAAGCTTTTGCAATCAATGAATGAATGGCCCTTCATACAATGTATATATTTATCATATAAGATCAAGAAGTATTTTTTTTAGTTATAATCAGTTTAGGTTTTAATTTTATTTTAAAGTACATATCGAACCTCTAGTAAAACAACGACGTAAGTGCAAAAATGTTGATTTTGAGAAAAACGCATTTGAAATTTGGAAATTTTTTCAATTACGGTGTATTAGAACGGAACGGAGCAAAGAAGCATCTGCCCCCTTGTGGCTAAATTAGTGTTTATGAAGTAGGTCTTTGTTTTATTGGAAAGAAATATAATTTTTGATGCTTTTGACATACGTAACTCAGAAAATCAATTTCTTGCACTTACGTCGTTGTTTTACTAGAGGTGCGATATATTCATTTGGTTAATATTGCCAAAAAGAGTTAAGTAGTGAAGGAACGCAAGTGTACACAAATTTCGACTGAGCACATTTCGTTTGTTATAAAATCATAACTTATGATCTTTTGATTTATACTAATCTGAAATATTCCTTCACTTTTGTATTGTATTGTATTTATTCAATTTCTCTTAATAAAGTTAACTTGCAACTTCCACCGATTGACAAGTTTGACTCTTGAGAATAAATTGGGGTATAAATAATTAAGATAATTTAGCGCTGGACGAAACAGCTGCAGGAGTATGATGCGTTAGTCCACTTTTAAGAATCTGGTTGTGTCATTTTCAACATTTTAATTATATTTGAATTGTTGATAAGAATTTGAACTCTTTTTTTTTGCTTTTGTAGTGCACGAGATCCGGCGGATCGACGACAAATAGAACGCAATAGAAACAAAGTCCTGAAAGTGACATAAAACTACATAATTATTATATTTCTACACAGGTTCATATTACAGAAAACACAGTTCAGACCAAATCTGTATACATATGTCGGTATTTTTGAATCTATAAATCATTGTCATTACATTAAGGAATAGTCATTGAAGCTAATATACTATACAATATACAAAAGCAGATAAGCACATAAGGAGATATTTCTAAAAATTTGGTTGTTTATCTATCCTGTATGTTTGATAGCAGACAGTGTTTTGGGGATTTGGTTTGATTGGCACTTGCTTAATTACACTTTCTTACACAATACTTACTATATCAAATGTGCGAGTGCATGGGGTCTTGAATTCCCTTTGTTGTCACTTGCTTCACTGGAACTTTTAACTTTCTAATCTAAGAAAATCAGAGTTGCCCGAGGCTGGAAATACCAGCTGAAATACCATTCAGGGCGATTGAAGTTGATTGGATAACCAATTTGGGAAGCCTTCCCCTGAGTGTTTTGTTTTGGGAAGTAAAATTCCGGCAAAAGTAATTAAACTCGATAAAAGATTAAGAGCTTTATATTGTCGATGGAATGGTAGTAGATTGCTTGTGTAGCTTTTCACCAACAGGTAGATTGGAATTTTTGTTATTACGGATTCCTGTGTACTCTTAGGTGAAGGCACTTTGTGATGGATTATTTTGGGTGAATCCACTTATTGTGTTTGAGGAATGCTTTAAGATCTATTCAATGGCACATTGTTGTGTGTGTAAAGAGTAGGTGTTGCATATATGGCAGATGTGTTTCCAATATTGATTTGTGTGATTGTTTGTTTTGCACTTGTTTCTTTGGTAGAGATAAGGCGTGTTTTTTTGGGAGCTGTAAACCCAGCCCAGTAGAATTTTACACACAAAGCAATAACAACACACCAAGTGGCGATAAGTTTCCCAGTAGCAGCAAGTGAGGATAGAATTACACAAGTTGACCACCAGAGTTTAAAAAATCTCATAAATTAGCTCTTAGCCGATCGTATTTGTTCCTTTAAGGTTTCTACAATGGACCAAACAATAACAAACCGAAAATGTCAAAAAAGTAAGTGGAAAGTATTTATTAAATAGAATAAAATTAATTATTAATAATATTTTACAGAGAAATTAAACATTGGACAAAAGAAGAAACGAAAGCTTTCTTACATTTTTACAATGCAAGAAAATCAGAATTTAGTCATTCGAGGAAAAAAAAAATTGGCGTTTGCGCATGTCTTAGAAGATATGATTTCGGCAGGCTTCGTAAGTACTTTTATCAATTAAATTATGCATGTTTATCTTTAAAAATAAATTATAAATAAATTGCAGGGCCAAAACACGACACTCGTCAATTTGGAGGTGAAATTGCAAACACTTTTGAGGGCGTATAAAGCTTCAAAGGACAACACTAATGAAACCGGTTCATGTCCATTCCTGCCTCCATTCTGGGAAGAGATGGATGAAATTTTCGGCGATAAGCCGATCCACTCAAAAAGCCAAACTTTCAATTGCGGAACAGACGATCTGTTCACGGTAAGATATGATTATTAATCGTGGCATTTATTGAATTTATTTTTCTTTAAAGGATTCGGATACAACACCACAAAAGGCAGATGCAACAAGTAAACGAATTACGCCAAATAAAAATGTATCTTCGAGCACATCTGCAGAATCTTCTTCAACTCCAGATGCTGACAATCCAATGCCATCAACATCCAGAGCTGCCCTTTCAAATGTAAATAGAACGCCAAACAGAAAGTCTTCAAAAATGAGTCGCTCGGAATTTTACAAACTCCGGCTAGCGCAGACTGAACGGCGAATTGAACAAAAAGAGCGGCGCTTGGAACAAAAAGATCGGGAGCACGAACAGACCGCTGAACGATGGGATCAATTTCTAAAAAGCAGGGCCGAATGGCAAGAAAAGAAATTAGAACTTATGAAAAATGCTATAACCAAAAATTAATGAAATATTATTTGTGTTGTTTAATATTAATTAATAAAAAAATGTCAGCATATGTCGATGAATTTTTTTTCTGCGTCAACCACAGCTTGAAGCACAACAGTAAATTTATGTTTTCTGTTATAATAGCACTCTTTATTTAATTTGGGAGCGGCTATCGCAATATGGGTACAATCAATTGCACCAATTACTCGTGGTATTTGTTTTTTTAGCTCAAATTTTCTCCAATTGCTAACAATACCATCACCTTGGGGCCATTTAATATAATCCCTGCATTTTGAAACTAGCCAGCTAGCTACACGTCCGACTGCAGCCCAAGCTGATGACTTCTCGATGTCGAACAAATTTCCCAGCTGCCTAAAGGTGATCGTGTTACTTATATACCAAATATATAAGTAAACCTCTCTTCTTGCTCCCAACTTTGGTCTGCCTCCACGTCTAGAATTTGGCAAAAATTCTGACTGGGAATAATTTGCTGCAAAATATGAAAAAGGAATACATTTATGTAACTAAATGAAACAGATGCACGAAAGACAAAATTCAACCTATTTAAAATCGGCCGCACTATATTCCTCGATCGTTTCCATGAAATTTCGCACTTTGGCATGGCTGTGATCTTCTATTGATTCGTTGGTACTAATTCCCGTGGAATCATCGGAAGTACTACTGGTGGAAAAAAATTCATTAAATATCAAATCTTCTTCGCTTGATGAATCCAAGAATTGTAAAAGTATCTGCAAATAAAACATGTGATTAATAAAATACAACGGGTATTGGTGTGATATTTTTACCTCTTCACTTTCATTATTCATTTGAAGAAATCAATTTTAATTCGCTTGTGAATTTCTTTCTTTCTTTCTTTTGCCGGTGACAGCTAAAATATATTTTCACATCTAAATGTCATTAAATATGGAGTGATGCCAACTTTGAAAAAAAACAATTGAAGTGAGTTTGGAAGTATAAGCCTATAAAAGCCGCGTTTTTTTTTTGATAATTATACTCACTTCAGTCAAAAAAACGATCTACAGTAATCCCCGGATACGTACTCCCTTGGTAAGCTGCGTAACCCCCATTGCTAACCAAAAATTTCAGGCTTCAAATTTTTTCATTCAAATTGCCAAAAAATCTACCCGTTTAGGTACCTAACGCTTATCTACCCAACCCGCTCAAGTGCCCTCTATTATCGAGCATGAAAGTCTAAATCTCAAACTATTTGCCTCGGATCCTTGGACAAAAAGGAAAGATGTTGGTCGAGAAGAGCTTGAACTCTTCGAGGAAAAAATATTTAAAATCGAAGCAAACAATATTTGCCAAACAAAAATAACTGATTTCTTTTTGTGCTAGCGAATTCCTTCGCAAATATTTTATAAAGGTGCAATGTCTAATATGTAATATGTATTTAATCATGCTTTAAGATTTGCATTTATGACTCATATGAATTTGTTTTTAGCTGTACGGCTCATTTCATTTACTTTTGTGTTATTTTCTTCTCCCTAATTTTCAATTTTTATTTTTAATGGAATAAAATACATGCGTTAGATGTTTGAAAAAGTTGAGTTTGAATTCATTTAGCTGCCCCAATTAGGCTCATAACCGGGTTCGCGTAGTAACCTTAAAAAGGCACGTAAACGGGTACGGATAGGTAACTTCCCCTCTTAACCCTCTAACGGGTAAGGCTGCCCTGAGGCACAATTCTACCGGTCTGAAAGTTTTATGCTGCTGCGTTTGGCAGCAAAAGTACATTCAGTGTGACAAGTCAGTGACAGTAGACAACAAAATTATTGATCATTTTGTTTACAGTTTAAAATACAATAAAATATATTTCTAACCATCAGATTTAAGTGAATATTTTTTCAGTAAGTGCTAGCCACATATATTTTAGTATAACACTCTATTTAATGTGAATTGAATATGTAAATGTGATTTAGAAACAAAAATCCGAAGGCAGCCTCAGGGCCGCCTTGTCCGTTTCAGCGTTTTAAAATTCGTGCCTACATGTAATTATTTTTTGTTGTTAAGACAATTTGTTAACAAATTATGTTTCTAAATTTTCTGTAGAAATGGGGAAAAATCATAGTTATATGAAAAAAAAAAGTTGGTGAAGAAATAGCGACAGGTGTTGTGCCTTATAAGGATAAACGTTCAGTTGGTCGGCCTTAAGCACAAGAAAAAGAGTCCAGCAATAATTCTGACATCGGTCCAGCAATAGTTCTGACATTTTTATACCTTATGCTGACATGAGGTATGAAAATGCTAATCACTTTCCATTATGGCTTGGTAAAGAGGGCGGTAAACAAAATGAAAACTTTGCAAAACATCGCAAACACAATGCATTTTCCCAAAATTTGTGCTGTTCTAACGCGAATCCGAATACCATCAAAGAAAATAATATTAATTTTTTTTTTTTTTAGTAAATTAAGCACTATTTTTTCCAACACCTGTGTAACTTTTTTTGGCTTAAACGGGCAAGGCTGCCCTGAGGCCGCCTTCCAATTTGTTTAAATGGTGGCTAAATTAATTATATATTTTTTTACTTTGTCACTAAATTCGTGCTCCTTAGACCAATATCTCACCTAAACAAAAATTCAGCATTACCTTACGTCATTATTTTAACTTTGCCTGTTAGAGGTTTAAGTGCCCAAATAAATCAGAAAAGCACTCAAGGCAGCTATCCGGGGCGCACTGTATACTCAATTGATCCACAGTAGCAGCCGCACCAACCAATTGGTTTGCGGCTCGATTTCTTTTTCTTCGTTTGCAAATGTCAAAACCGAGGAAAAGCAACAAATACGATCGGCTAAAGGCTAATTTATGAGATTTTTCGCGCTCTGGTGGTCAACTTATGTAGTTCTATCCTCACTTGGTGCTACTGGGAAAGTTATCTCTACTTTGTGTGTTGTTATTGCTTTTATTTATTTATTTTATTTATATTTATTTACTTATATGCTTACACAGTAAGAGTTCACTTATAAGTCTGTGAAAGATTAACAGTTTTAATTCAAAATGCATATGAAAATACGGGATTTAAAAGAAAAGGTTTACCAGCATTAATATTTTTATGAGAAAGTAAGTTCGATTTATATATACTATTATTACCATTTTATTTTATAAACATATATTTCAGATTTATTTTAAATTAATTTTAATTGAAATTGCTTGAGGAGGGATAGGGGTGGGTAAAGTTTGTTGCTCTAGTTTCTAAGAAAATTTTGAAGTTCATTTTTAAATCGTCGTGTATCAGTTAGCTCTCGCAAGTTAAGTGGGAGTGAATTCCAAAGGCGGATGGCAGCTACAAAGAACTGTCTTTCGGATGTTAAGCATGAAAACCGCGGAAGTAACAAACAAAAAGACTGTTTGATGTCGGAAACTGGATTTTTTCATAAAGGTATGAAGGTTGTCTACTTGAGAGTATGTTGAAAAGAAGTATGACTGTTCGAAATTTTAAGTAGTTACAAAAGGACATGTTAACTAGGTGTTTTGCAAGACATGATTGTGCCTTTTTAAACAGTAAACATAGCGAATAGTAGTGTTAAATGCCACTTGCAGCCTTCTTCTACTCTCGGCATCACATCCATATAAAATTTCACACCCGTAGATAGGTGCCGGAATAACGAGCGTTTTAGCAAGAAGCAGTCTTGTTTCAAGAGGAGCGGTCCATAGGGTTTGTAGGATACCATAGGTTTTTCCTACTATTATATTTATGTGGTACATGGAACGTTAGTGTTCTATTGAAGACAAGACCTAGATTTGTGTGTAAAATCTTACTGGGCTGGGTATACAGCTATCAAAAAAACACGTCTAATATGTGTATGTACGTATGTGAGCTATAGTAATCAGACAAATTACTTATATACTCATGTAACATCTCTTTAATTTCGATGTATCCAACTTAACCCACAACAGTTTACCAGATTTTGTTAAAGCTTTAACGTATAAACTTCTACGAGTGTAAATGTATGTTGCCTTTATGAAGGATACGTAGTTAGTAAGTTTTTAAAACAACGTTAAATTTGTATTTTGTATGCACACACTGGAACCTGTTTAAATGGAATACCTCTATAAGTGGGCCAAATTGTGTCGCACTGTAGGTTTTTTAAAAAAAATACTCTATAAGTGAAACTTTCCACCACTATAAGTGAAACTTATATTTTATAAATATACCTCTGTACGTGGAATTATTCATTTGAACCCTAAGTGGGATAAACTTGTAAGAAAAATTAATGTTTTTTCGCTAGACATTTTTCCATATGTTCGTTTTACACATTGCTTTTGCAGACCTTTTCCCTATTTCCTTTTTTTTCTAAGTCCGCAAAAACAGTTAATTTTTCATGCATGTTCTCAACTTCTGTCCAGACACCATGTGAGATACATATGAGTATCTCGACAATCAAATTTGTATCGCCCAATACCAGTTCATGTGTTTGATTTAATTTGAATTCCGTTTAAAACCTCCTTTAGTGAAACCTCTGCAGTACCTGGAGAAGTGAAACACTGGATAAGTGGAATGCCTGGACTCAAATGAAAGGTCCAAGGGATTTCACTTAACTAGGTTCGACTGTACATTTATGGGTACCGACTTATGCCTGGTCTAGCCATAAATAATGCCAATGAGTTGAAGTTCAATGTCAGCAGGGCCGTGTGTCTATTATAGAAAAACTAAGATGAGAGTATCATAATCGCGTTACCAGCGTTTATCGTTCATTCAAGATAAAGAAGAATGCGCTAGTATACTAAAAAATATTATAAGAAAATGTTTTTCTTAAAATAAAGAGTTAACAAGTAAAATGATAATCTTTAAGCTGGCAATTCTCACGATGCTAAGAGGAAGATGTCCTACATTATTCAATGGATAAAATGGCTCTTTTCACAAAATTACACTACTGCCCCAATAGCAAAAACGCCTCAAATACTGCCTGAACTATTGTTTCTAATTAGAAAACAGTGTTCCCCGCTTAATTGAAGCTCGCTTAATTGATTTTCACCGTTTAATTGTACGAAAAAAGCATATATTTGTACGGTTAATTGAATAACACAGATAATTGATCGGAAAAATCGGACAAAATGGTCGATTCAATTAAGCGGGGAGACTGTACCTCCGGTAAGTTATACTCAAACTATTTGAAGTCCATATGTAGGCAAATGCACATGTACAAAAAAATCAGATGGATACGCACCTACAAATTTTCTATTAAAAATACTTACTCAAATTACGGAAAGGTCTGGTTAAGTTACACTGGCTAAACTGCCTATATATACTACATGTGTCCATATGTGTTACGGACTTCAAACAAACACTATAACATTTGGGTGGTCATATGGCTTAAAGAGCTGATCGTACTGAGTACATAATAATAATGGCATTAGGAAGGGTATTCATAACTTCTGGATTGCGAGTGAGTTATAAAATATAATCAGCAATGTTGCTTTATACATAACAAAAATTTTTCTAAATGGCCTCTCTTATTGCACTCCTTACTTACTTACTTAAGGTGGCGCTACAGTCCGGGGTGGACCTGGGCCTCAACCAGCAAGCGTCTCCAGCCAGCTCGATCTTTAGCTAGCTGCCTCCAGTTTCGCACGCTAAGTTGGTTGAGGTCCCCTTCAACTTGCGCGCGCCACCTGAGTCGCGGTCTTGCTCTACTGCGCTGTCCCTCGGGGGTGGATTCGATGATTTTTCGGGCCGGAGCATTGGTTTCCATCCGCTCTACATGACCCAGCCTCCTCAGTCGTTGCACCTTCACTCTTCTGGCTAAGTCGATGTCGCTGTACAGCCCGTACAGTTCGTCGTTGTATCTCCTCCTCCACTCACCGTCTATGCAAACGGGACCGAAAATCACCCGTAGAATTTTCCTCTCGAAGCAGCCAAGAGCACCCTCATCCACTTTTGATAAAGTCCATGCCTCTGCGCCGTAGAGCATGTGGGTATTTAACATCCTAGTTTTCTAAAAAAAAATTTAAATTTCACTTAGTAGTCAATTGTAAATCGGCTTACGGATGTTTTTGTTTTATCAAGTTCAGTGAATCTGTGTTCAGTGCTTATTTAGCCATGTGAATTTCCATCTGTAAGAGATTAATGAAAAGGAAAAAAGGGTTTCAACATCTATCTTCAATTCTACCTACAGGAAAAACCAAATTACATGAATGCATGTTCATCAGATTTTGAAAATACGAGAACCTACTGAATAAATGACTGCGATTTAATTTAGCACTTAAGGGAAAAAGGCATGCTCCAAAGAAGGAATAAAACAAATAGAAGTGTGTCATTTTGAGAGAACTCTAATGTACATATGTATGTCCATACATATATTGAGGCTACCGCTTATTTGTTTCTTTACCTGTTTTTTTTTTTTTGCTACAGAGTGTATTAGATAGAAACACTATCTTTAACTTAGATTACTTTTTTTTCATGTTGCTGCAAAGTCAGTACTCATTTTTCAACTTTTTCTATTGGGTTTGAACAACTTGCAACTTACCAGTGCGATTTGTACAAGTTCTTTGTAACTTGTTGAATCTTTGTCGAGTTGTTATCGCATGATTGCACGAGTTGTATGACATGTGGTTTCATCATCATTCACATCATCATTCACAAACACAATTGATAGTAACCGCATTTTCAAAAGTACATACATACATATTTCATTTTGGACCGCTGATCTTGTTGTGCGTGTTCTTTTTCCCGACCCGACCGGACGAATTCGGCATTTATGATCCGACTTGACTCATAATCGATTTACAATGGCGGACGAATTTGGCATTTGGGGCATTTCATGTGAAAATGACAACAATGACAAAAAGTGAGGTTCTGTAATTCGTTCATATTAGGCACATTTGTACTTCTGGGAGATATGAACATGTGCACATAAATTTTTTTTTATTTCAGGTTAAGTTGTCAAATTATGGGATTCTAAAGGAATGACCTGATTGACGGAAGGGTTTTTTTTTAATTTTTTTTTCATATTGAAGTTATTTTTAATAAAGTAATAAATGTAGTATTTTGTATCGAAAATGTACTGTTCTTTTTGATTTTTAAATCAGATTCCAAATTTGAACTTTTTTTCGATTGTTAAATCGGAAGTGAATATTTCAAATACACATTTTAATAACTTCGACCATTGGATTTGGAATTGGAAACATGATCAGCTTCGTAAATTCCACGGAATGGAATTAAGAAATCTGCTCGTTTAACACCTGATGCGATCTCAAAAACCCGAGTCATTTTTAAAATTTTATAATTGCTGTAATTGGTCCGTAAGCGATTTAAAATTCTAAGTAGCTGAAGTTAGGTATTTATGGCGGCGATCCCTATCATTTCCTTAGTGTTTAGCACAAGTTTGCGCGGATAGGACGTGTCCGCGTGAGCGTCGGGCATCATAGACCCCACCAGACTCGCGATGTTTTCTTATGGAGGAGAACTGATCAAAATGACATAGAAAATAAAATTTTTGTTCCTATTATTTAGTGTATCTTAAGGCAAAATAAAAAGGTTTTAATTAAATTTAAGTCATGTTTTCCATATTTAAGAAGTATCTATTTTTGTTACAACAGAACAAGTTTAAGTTTGTTTTTCGTGGTTAATAAAATAAAATAGTTTGCATAAAACACCTTTCTTTTTTATTTATGTTATAGATTTATACATAAGTCGTTTATATAGTCTAGTAAAGACTATGTATAGCATTTTGTTAGAAATTCCGTGATTATAACTTTTACCCAGGATATGCTGATCCTGTTTTGACAATCTGAAGTTCCGATGTGTATACTTTCAAGCTTCAGTCCGTGTTTGTCAATAAAAGTAATTTGTTCATTCAACTTTTGGCATCATTTGTGTTTTATACAAAGAATCGTATTCAGATTTTTAATTTGAATCACCAGCCAACATAAGAATCTCTCAGTTTCCTTCTTCTCGTGGCTGACTGTAAGCATTGCGTTGACAATACCCTCTTTTACAGCATTTATGTATATGAGTATGTATTAAGTTATCATTAAATTTTTCGGTGGCATAAGAGAAGCGTTCTTTTGTGCATAAGTTATTAGAAAAACGGATTCTAAATGCAAAAATGATGTCAGTATTAAAAAAGTTTTGAAATCAGATTAACGCATTAAAAATCAGTTGAGTGACAAAGATTCGATGAGAAGTTTGCACACACTCAGCGATAGCAAAAATCAACCCTCGTTTTTGCCAACTGCTACACACAAAAAAGCGAAATAAGTATAACAGAGAGAGAAAGAGTTTCCACAAAAGTATAAGTTCGTAACCCAGGTGTTAAAAAACTTTAAAATTTGATTTTATTGCACCAAATTCGTGATCAATTTTACAAAATATTGGTGGGAAGAAAGTTGTGTCAAACTAGGCAGCTTAAAACGAAGTCATGTGTATTATATGCCAGAATGTCCATACTTCAATTCAGCTCGACAAAGATTTCCTTATTGATACATATACATAGCTACGATTTAGAGTTCTCTAATCATTTCATTTTCAGTTTTCACGCATTTTTATTAATTCAATTCTTACGTGCTAGAAAAAAAAAGCATAAGACCAGCTTAACTAACTTACCTATATTATTCTAACTAACTAGCCCTACATGGGCCCTCTAAGCTAAACTTTATACTTATTCTATGTCTTTCGGCGCAACCTAACTCAATTTACTTATACAATAATCTAAGGACTGAACTACTGAAAACGAAGAAAATTTATTTATCAAAAAACTTAGTGGCTAGACTTTTATTTTTCTTCATACTAAATTGAAACTTAAAACTACGTAAAAATGAACCTTAACCTATCTAACCTAAATACGTAATTAAACAGTTTTTCTTTTTGTTTACTGATTTTTCAATATTTTATAATTTTTTTTTTCTAATTTTTGATTTTTTAGAATTTGTTTTGTTTTTGTTTTGTTAACTTAAACCTATCCAGACCTACTTAAACTATGCAAGCCGGCCATGGCCAGCTTTTCACATTTATTCCAATTTATCACTTCTGGACGATTTTTCTTTCGGTAATCCTTACTTTACTTGGCATTGAGGCGAGACCTCAGCTGTTAGTTGTGCAAAAGAATAATTGGAAATCTCTTGATCTGAACGTGCTATTTTTCATTTTATTTCGTCCTGTAAATGTGTTATATTTACACACAAACAAAATTCGTTTGATATTATACATACATATTTATGTTGAGATGCTTGCTGAAAGGATAAAAAATGTTTTCCATTTTTATTTGTAGGAGTGTGAATAATAAATATTAACAATGAATTCTAACACAATAAGTAAACAGAGCCAACGAAATTTCTTTGTCTACCAGCTTAGTTTTAGTACAAAGCTTAAATAATTGGACGTAGCATTTCCTTGCATTTCTTGACAACTTCAAAGAAGAGGACCAACTATCAATTGCTGTCTGCATACACTCAACCGCAGCATTTGGAGACTAAAATATCAAAATATGTAATTAAAACAAGGAAAGAAAGGTATTTTCACATGTATACAAGTACATAGTCACTGCCTAGTTCTCAGACAACTTACACACACATGACTGACGAGCCTATAGTATTCGCTGTACATTAATATTTTAATAGGTTACATTGTTCTAAATTGAAATTGATAATTGTATAGTTTGTAACACTTTCATAGTGATTGACCACCTTCAAGGTATTCAAATAATGTACTAAACTATCTGAAATTTCTTCCTGAATAGGTTGCAACAAGGAATTGACTTGTAGTACAGTGCAGGCATTCTTTAATCATTTTCGTTAAGTACTACAAAAATATTAACTTTCTTTCGCGCCTTAGTAATGCTTGCGACGACATTTTACAAGTATTAGTGTTTCGCCTGGGAGCACAAGCAGATAAATCGCTGCAGCATCTGACTCTGAGGCAAGACCGGCAGAACTATTCATGAAAAAAGCAACTGGTTCGTTAGTTTTCTTCAATCGTTCATATATACCAATAGGGTATACGCGCACTTGCGCATTCTGAACTGCATCATCTGCTTGTAAATATGTATTACCAACGCACATTTTTAAATGAACTTATGGAATAACATATATGTATAAAGCACATTTTGGTATTAATCTCACAACCGAAATTAAAATTGTGTCAAATTAAAGCCAGAGGCTGTTTAAAAATACCACGGCATAGCTGAAAACATAAGTTGGTCTTGCTTGAAAGAAACGCCTCCATGCGCTATAAAAATACAAGTCGGTGTTGTTAAGGGCAAGGCCTTTTCAGTATTTTGGTAAGTGGAGATGGCTTTGTTTGCTTGCAGAAGATAGTTTTGTTTTGTGAAAAGAAATGAAAATGCTTTAAAATTTGAACTAATATAATTATTCAAGAAACTCCATGTTTAATTATCGCATTAAAATACAATTTGCTCCTCAAATAAATTTCCATTATTTTTTGTATGTGTATGTATAAAGGTATCGATGTGTTAAATACGCGAGCAGTTTATGTAAATATTACCTAGGTAATCTGCATATCACCTGGATTACTTAGTTAAAGTGCTCAAGTGTTCCATTTTTGTTTTATTTAAAAAGAGCAAAAGCCAGCAGCTTCGAGTTTTATTGTATTTTTGTGCACATTCAAGAGCGATTTGCTGTTAATCTGCAGATAAACTCGGTAATTTGTAAACGTGACTAAGATTTCGCACTAAATCGTGTCTATTAGGGAATGTGCAAGTTACATAGTTCATCTGCAGATGAACTTTGTCGCTTCGACAAAGCAAGGACATAAACGACAGATGCATTGAAGCGGAGCGGTGCTGTAATTGGGCCTGTTTAGCATTATTTCCCCTTCAAGTTTCCCTTTATTTCCATTCTGCTGTTTGGCATTATTTCCATTTTTAAGTGCAAGGCCAAATTGCAATTTCCAGGGTCTACTATAAGTTCGTCAAAACAGAAATAATGAGAAGATTAATCAAAATATAAATATAGTACGAAGCATCAGCATATGTATAACCGATAAGTAACAATTTTTCCAAATTTCCCTCTTTTACCCACCAAAAAGCGAAGGGCACCAGGCACCAGGTCATCAATGAGGTTATTGCAATTATAAACATCAGATAGGATGGGTTAGGTTGAGTCTTTGATAATCCTTTCTTTGACAGATTGGTCATGGATCCTTCCGATGCTTAAAATCAGACTTAAATTTACGACAGTCTGCACAATTTGTGAAAGCATTTGCGCAAGTGAGTGTGTTATCGTTATCACCTACTTTGTGGCCCTCATAGGACAAATCATTTTGTACAAGCTTAATATATAAAAACGTCTTACTGACGAATGTACTTTTGTCTGTGGAAGTTAATTACCAATCGTATCTCTTACGATTTTCTTCGAATATCCTTAATGTCTCCAAAAAAAACATTTCTTCATTACTACTATATAAAGACGAAACATTAAAAAAAACTTTGGCCGCGGTAATCAGCAAATACTGAACCGATCAACGTAAAATAAAATTTAAAGTATTCTTTATTTTTACGATATCCAGTTAGGCTATTTATTTTTATTTAAATGTTTTTTGTTTACAAAAAACAGCTGTTTGGCTCTTGAGTCAAAGCCAGGTAGTCTCACTCAAAAACCAATAAGTTAAAACCCATTTAGACCTACATAACTTTGCGTTTGCGAAACACGAAACAGGATGCCATCATTTCGAATTTTCGCAACTAAAGAAAACTTTCGCAAAAAGCTAACAAACTTAATGTGTACCGCAATTCATGAACAAGCAAAAACATAAAAAACGGTTTCCATAGTAATAACGGTATAGACGGAAAATCCCAATGATGGCATCCTGTTTGGTGTTGCGCAAACGGAACGCTGGGTCTAAATGGGTTAAAGAAGGAAGTATGTTTTTTATCGGTCAACCGAACTGAATCGAACCATATAATGTACATACATATGTACATACATACATATGTACATATTTCTTTTCCCATAAGTTGTTTGTACTCAATTCATCCAAAAGTAAAAAACCCGGTAAGGTATGAATAACATTGAGTAAAATTATGTATATTGTTAGATTTTTAATAAGTAAGTTTTATTTTATTACAGAAAACAATTAATTAAACAACACCACCGTTCACAGTGAAATCTCCAAGATATGTAAGTCCCCTCGTCTTGTTTTTCACTTTTCCAGATCGACGTTGGTAATTTTCCTAGGAAGGATGCCTCCTTTGTTTCTCCTCGATAAAACAATTGCGTGGTGTTTACAGAAAACAAGGGATCGATCGTAGTTGTTTTCTTTTATCCTTCCTTTGTTTTTCTCCTAATAAAACAGCTGCGTGTTGTTTACCAAAAAAGGGATCGATGGTGGTTGTTTTCTTTTGATACAAACAGTTGCATACTGTTTGCATCGCTAACAATATACATACATAGATAGAAAGGGAAAATATAAATTAAAACTGAAACATATTGTGGATTTGATTTTAAATACAGTAAAAGTCCTTTAATTCGGAAAACTCGTTTATTCGGAAAAAAAAAATCCGAATAAAAGAGATTTTTCCGAATAAATGAGAGTCGGTTTTCAATTTTTTTTATGTAAAAATTAAATTAAATTAGCAAAAATTAAATAACGCAATGATTGAACTCGTATAGGTAGCAAATAGATCTCAAATATGTAGAAGTCGGAACAAATCATCAAAATGTCCATTGGGGGAGGCTCGGCAATTCACATTTAGAAATCGGGAAAAAACATTAAAAAAAAATTGTATTGGGGGAATCCCGGTAATCCCGATTTAGATGTTGTTTGGGCAGACACTTGTACAGTTTAAGTTGGCGATAAATGTAAATCGTAGTCTTTAAGCCCAAAGTTGATACATTTTTCTGCATAAAAAAAAATTAATTATAATTCAGGTGAAAATGTCAGTTAAACAATGTTTTAAGTTACAAAAATGAATTATAATAAATTTTATGTATTATTTGCAATCTTTTGTGTTAGTAAAATAATTTTTCATTTTAAGTTCTTGCATTTTTTCATCAATATGAACGCGTTTTAGTGCATAAAAAAAATCTCTCATTAATTCGAAAAATTCGTTAATTCGGACTGACCTTACCCCCAACCACTCCGAAATAACGAGCTTTCACTGTATGCTGTATGTTGATCTTTTATTTTTAAACGGAAAAATGGTAATTGTCCTTTAACATTGGTATTGTATAACAAATGACATGATTAAATTTATTGTTTACACAGTTTTCGGCACAATCGGAATAAAAAAAAATCATAAAACTTCATAAAAATCTCCCCGATTTTTGTTTAAAAAAAAATATCTTTTTGAATTACGTACAAAATGCAAGAAAAAGACAACGGTAAGAAAATGTTTTTTAACCTACTTTATTTGTAGGTACATTTTCCTACTTTTTGTTTATTATAAAAAAACATACAGAAAATATAGTCCAGATTTTTTATCATAAACAAAACATAATGATCAAAAGAAAGACATTCCCTAACGCCAAGAAGAACTTTACAACATTCGAATGAACAGCCTTCACAGAGACAGGAAAGATTAAATGATCAACGAGAGTATTGGAAAAGAATTCATTGAAATGGGGATCAAAATGCAGCAACAGCAAGTATTAATACTTCAAATGTGTGGGCAATAGGGCTTCCGCCTACAGCCGAACTATCTGAGCCTTTACGAAGTATGCTAATTGGATCTCACCCCCGTCTCCAAACATTTCCTTGATAATGTGAGGTCATATAATACACTTTTCCAAATGACATCTTTTGGTGGAAAACAGATAAAGGAAGGAAACTTCATGCCGACTTTTACAGCGCAAGGGCAAATATACTACCTCATTGGAAGCTAGCTCCCCCAAACAAGCAATCCAAGCTTCCTTCAAATATACTTCATCTCAAAAGCGGATCAGATCTCTTTGCGGCAAAACATGGCTTCTAATCTCAAACGGGAGATAGTAGAAATACTTCAAGGAGTCCCCAGACATTGTTTTACATAGAAGAGGTGGACACTTAGACCGGCCAAATAAATTCAAATAAAACTGTGACTTGTAGGGAATTTTACGCCTATGGATTGATGGTAAGGGACAATGAGACAAACTTTTTGCTTTTAATTCGTAACCTTTTGTGTCAGTTTGTGGTTGATATGGCAGCTAAAATGATAACAGAGAGGCTTATTATCATAGGAACTCAACAGCAAATGATAACATAGAGGCTTATTTTCATAAGAACTCTTCAGCAGACTCTGAAAGCTGATAATTATATTGATCTCAGAGACGCTGTAAGCAATGATGTTAATGTTAATCCTCGGAATATAGGGCAATTTATAATGTTGCCATCTACGTTCACTGAATCACCAAGGTATCTTCTCAAAAAAAAACTGAGAAGCGTTGACATAGGTATGTCAGAAAACATGGTCAGTCAGATCTCTTCATAGCTATGACATGCAATTTAGAGTTGCTGGAAATTAAAGCTGAGCTTCTTTCGGGGCATGTTTAATATTTTGTTCGTTTTAATATTATGTCAAAAAAAGTTTTTCTATTAATTTCGCGAAGCAACGCGAGCACGGGTCTGCTAGTCTTACATAAATTTAGTTGGGCACTTGTCTGCGCTTATTATGAATCGCTGATTGTGCCCCATTTTTTCCAAGCCGCTTCCCAGAAAGAGGCATTCTTTTGGATTCATTCGCATTCTTTTCCATTCATTTGAAGTCTTTTGCATTCAATTCATTCCCATTCATTTGCAGTTATTTGAATGCAAAAGACTTCAAATGAATGCAAATGAATGGGAATGCAATTGAATGCAAAAGACTTCAAATAAATGCAAATGAATGTAAAAGAATGCAAATGAATGGAAATATTGACTGCCGTTCATTGAATGCAAAAATTGAATGCTCATTCAATGACTTCAAAATGAATGGTGATTTAAACTTATAAGTCACCATTCAAAAATGAAGTCAACGAATGAATTCATTTCGCATGAATTCAATTGGGTGCATTCAGTGAATGCATTCCCAAATGAATGCATTCTTTTACAGCTCTGTACAAGACCATCAACTTATTGAATAGCAGTTTCCCAAAACATGCGACCTCTTATTTTAGCGAATCATCGTGGACAACAAGATTGCCCAATTTGTACTATTGAAAAACGACCTTCGCCAACTCTCAAAAGAGTAGCCGCATATTGCCCTGGTTCAGTGCCGTTGTACAGTGCCACTCTCATAATCGTAGTAACCAAAACGAAGACACCTTAAAACATGTATTTATCCCATCTGCCTCTGCCTAAAATCCCCAGCCAACGAAACCACCATCCATATATCAAGGGGAGACCCGAATAAGAAAATAATCCGCCATCTTGGTGTAGTCACCATATTTAGTTTATTATGACAAGTGGCAGCCTATGCCTTCTTCCGAGGTAAAGCCACACTTTACTTAAAATGTTAAGTTAACAGGTTCAATATTTTTCGCGTGGAAGAAAAACAAACAAACAACGGACAACGATTCTTTTTTTTAAATATAAGTACTAGAGTTTTTTATCCGATCCATATCGACAAATAGGAAATGGCGATCGCATTTATGTGTACATATACTTCTAATAACATCTGACATGATATGGCTGATTATTTTTAAATGTTCGAGTAAATTAACATTAAATAAAGTTTTTAACCTTCCTATATCTACCCGCGTCAAAAAAAATAACACGTATACCCGCGCACGGTCTCTGGGACCGAAACTCAAGAGCCCGTAGTTTCTCTTCTACTTCGAATATTTTTATGAAATTTGTTTTAATCAGTACAGTGATATATTGTTAACGAAATAAAACAAGTTTATATTAGTTATTGTAAGCTACCATAAAGTACACTGCACTAAATTGAACCGTTACTAAAATATTTGCGAAAAAGTAAAATTTGACGGTCTCACAGACCAATGCGCGGGTATGGGAAGGTTAATTAATAGGAGCGGCCTTGGTGTAGAGGATCGCTTGTCTAGCTGAAGGTTTCAGGTTCAACTCCCGATGTAAAAAAAAAGAACTATCAACTGCAAAAAAAGGACTGACGTTAACTCTACTGCATAGGCAAAACACTGGCAGTAGGGTGGTCATACGGCTTGAAAGTGTTGGTCGTTTTAAATATGTCTAATGACATCAGGAAGTAAGAAAGAAATTCTGTGAATTTTAAACAATGAAAACAACACCAACAAATTCTCCATAGTAATTCTGGACACCTAATACCACCTGCGATTCAAAATCACTAAGCGCTGTGTGAATACCATCATAATAGTTTTCATAACCATGAATTATGAATTATTAAATAAAAAATATGAATAAATAAACTAACACTATAGCCATTTGCTATGTTTCTTCATTTAGTGCGAAGTTTATAAGTAGTACGTATTCCATCCGTCTACTATCAAGTAGATGAATACCTACACGTCACAGTTTAATCATTTTATTTAATTAGAAAAATCTCCTATAAGCATATGCACATATATACATATGCAATCACTTATTCTTTGAAAATCAATTCCCTTCAACCATTCATCATTCCATTTTGTACAGGTTTCAACAACTTCTATCCTAAAACGACATTCAAATACCCTGTTTAATTTCATCTGGTTTGGAAGCATAGATCTATGATTGTGTGTACTTATAGTTACAGTCTTAGTTACACAAAAGTTGAAGTTATGCGAATACGAAACTTTACGTCAAAACCTCATATTTATCCTAGCTCCAATCATGTGCGGTTTTACAAGGTAGAAATTGGTAAAACATTAGAAATTCTAAAAGATCAAGGAGTATTTGCAACGAAAACTTGATTAGCCGCAATTTTATGTGAATGACATATGTATATGAGCACATATGTATGTATGTATGTACATTTATATACATTATGTGTGGAAGGGTTGGAAGCATAAACTTTTCAACTGTGTTGTTTTAGGTTAAGGGAACTAAAATTCCCAAAGGGGGACTAAATAAATTCACACTGCATTAATGAAATTGATTTTCCTACAACTTTTCTGCAAGACAAGAAGTTTATTTGAAGAGGTTTGCAAGTGATGTGATGTGTACGAGAACAGATGGATACCATTTGTATAATGCAATCTGGTCGTAGCTGATAAAAGTGTTCTTAATGTTGCGTGCATTTACAAAATGTTGATCAAATTAAAATGTGACAAATAAAAATAAAAGCTGAGTCTGTTAGTAGTCCGTCATAAGTCAATTGATACCATGTTGAGTACTACTGCAGTGCTAGTTCGTTTTCCGTTTCGTAGTCCGACGTGGTCTTCATTGGTTTAAGTTAAATAAATAATAACAATTTATGATTTTTAAGTACTGCTATCTATGACTCATTGAAACAAACTATACTTCAAGGCTTGCCAAAAGAAATTAATGGAATGCAGTAAGGCACCAATGGGACGTGTATGACTGACGAACTTACCAGATAAATCTCTCTAGGGTAGAATTCTGGATAATGTTAAAGTACCAACGCCAAAATTGAATTCAAAATATCTTGCTCATTTTCCAAAACTTCTTTATATTGGATCTATTTTATCTGTTATAAGGAAAACCTTATCCTTAGCCTATATATAGTTGGTGATTTGCGGTAAAGAATTTTTAAACAAAATACACTCTATTTTATCCTGATGACTACTGGATAGTAACCAAAATGCCTTAGAGTTGAAATCAATTTTTCTGCTATAAAGTTAGGTAGAACAGCGAAAGACCAAGGCCTCTTCCAAAAAACATCTAACTTTTTCATGTTAAATACTTATATCGTCGTCGTTCAATGAAAACTCCCTAAGTCAATTTTTCTTGTTTTGAGATATTTGCATTTAAAGTTAGTAATGAACATTAAAAATCTAAAAATAGTCGGAAATACAATACAAATACACATACCCAATACATGTTGGGATTCAATTTTAGAACAAGCTATGTGAAATCATTGGCAAAAAAAGTATTTTGCACGAGGTTAATCTGGATAGCATGTAATAATAAAAAATGGACTTTGGGAGTTTTCATTGAATGACGACGATACTCTCTGGCTACACAGCTAGCTTATAATTTTAATTACAAATTAGATCTTAAATAATAATAAATACTTACATGTCGGCTCAAAATATACAAGCAGATAAAGAGTTTCAACTTGGTGTCAGCATGTCTTTTTCAGGATCTGCTCTTTGAAAAGGGGTTTTAAACGCATTCATATTACACCAATTTGTGTATATACTCATATCACAGATACAGGATTTCAGTATCTGCCTTTACATTTTTAAAGTAGCCAACGGCAGTTAAGAAGTGTCGGTCTCCCTTTTTTATACATACAATGATATAAGCTCACCGCTCGGTTACGATTCTGGGGGAGCAGTGATTATGCCTTAGAGATTTGCAAAAAAAAAAATAATTTCATTAACAATGTTTACAATTTCCACAAGCAAGCGTAAATTCCATATAAAACATTATTCAGCTCAAATGGATTGCTGATGTTTTTGTTCATCTGGCTTATATGCTGGCTTAGTGCTTATATTGCTTATCCAGATTTGAACTTTGGTAGCTAATAGCTATAACAAAGGTTGAAAATGATGGAAACAGTTCGATTTCATAAGTAGATTGATTTAAAGCACTTATGATAATGCATGCAGATTCGCACTTGAAGATAACAGCCATCGTCGAATGCTATGAATAATTGTATTGGTTTACAATAATATTAACAACAGCCAATAAATTTCTTATCAGATAGGTATGTATGTAAATAGTAAAATAATAAATGTTTTCAACTTCCAAAATATTTAGGCATATGTTAAGACTCTCATTTGAGTTATATACAATAGAAGATTGTTTATGAGAATGCCAATGAGAGGATTCGAACTCATCTACACTTAACGTGGTCTTTATTGTAAGCAAGCAATATTCCGCTCCTTGGTAATAATGCTCACATTTACGTTATGGTTCCCACTGAATCAAGCTTAACTTCTTGGACCTGTGGAAAAGTACATGATTTGGAGAGGAACTGGTAGGCAATTTATCGTAAATCGTCTCTCATTTATCAGTTGAAATCTTATGAAAAAGTGCCATTTCTCTGGTATTAGAACAGCGTATCAAACGTAAGTCTTAATGATTATCACTAATCATGCGGTCAATGTTATTCTCAGCATTTATATCGTCCTTTAACGTATTATTCTTTATCCACACTTATCGTATAGGTATTTAACTTTAGGAAGATAAAATGATATACATATGTATGTATTTTTTGATGGATTGTTGTTGCTTAAAACAGAGTTGGAGTTTTTGAAATAAATTTATCAATCTCGGAAAAGGCTTACAACTTTTAACGATGATTAAGGTTTGAACGCGTAAGTATTATTTGACGTTTCGTTTGCTCTACGGATATGAAAGAATAAAAAAAAGCACTACACCAACACTTGCGTTGTGAGTACAACATCAAAAGGGTATTCATAGCCCTTTTAGCACGGGTGAATCATAAAAAGAAATGCTTAAATTTAATTCATAATATTCGCAACAGCACAGACCAATCAGAACAATAAAAATAAAAAATAAAAAATGTTAAACAAAAAAATAACGTGTTGATCGTTTTTGTGAGACTTCGCCTTCGCCTTCGTTACAGTTTCTTGTTCGACTTTAGTCTAATACAAATCTACATACATATGTACATGTACATTAGTACGGAAATGTTTTTTTGTACGGTTAACAAATTTTAGATAAATTATCATATTGCCATCACAATGCTTTGAAATTGAAGGCTTATAATTAAGGTCACACTACCGGTCGTTAGTTCGCTTAAGCTATTGTACTTAACATTTTTTTAAAATCTCTTTTCACATTTTACCTTGTTATAAAGAGATATAAATATTTCATGCGACAGTTCATAGAGAGCCGCTCGTAACCATTCATGTTGCGCATGTCATATTTTTCATACGAAAGGGGAAAGGGTCTACAGTTTTATTTCTAACTCCGAACGGTGTTTATGTCAGATTATACTCTTACAGCTTTGTCATACCAACAAAAAGGTGGTGCTGCGAAAAAATTCTCGCTTAGCAGTCCAACATACTAACCACTAAGTAAATTTAAAAAAAAGTCGCATAGAATGAAAGGCACAACACATGATTGAGTTTGAAATCCTTAGTTAGCTAAGTTATCGGACCCCCGACCAGTGAAGAATTTTTGACTGAGACAATGCAGCCACCCCTGCAGAATTCGTCATCACATGGTCTTTGCAAAGCAGGTTCAGTTTTCCTTATCGCCTTTACATTGTTTTGTTGGCCATACTAATTTTCGAGACACTAAACTGAGTTTATAGTAGAGTTCTATGCTTCCAGTAAATTTCATACAATTTGATTATTCGGTCAGCCCTATTTTTGAAAATGTTTGAAAATAATAAATGAAAAAATTAATTAGTATTGATGCTTTACGGCCAGCCGACATGCCTCAGTAAAAGGCGGAAAGGGGGTTCGTTCATTGCCGCAAGAGAAACGAGCCACCCATCACAACCAACTTTGAATTTGGTTCGAGATTAATATAAGTTTCCAATAATTAATGCAATATTATTTTTGTTTTATTTTTTATTTTTTTGTATCACACGTTTTTACTAATGTAACATTTTTGAAGTTATTTTTAAAAATGTTTTATAATTTCAATAACAATAAAACATATTCAGAGTCAGTGTCACAGTTAACAAATGTCGCGTCGTAGATTATAAAAAAATATAGAATATTTTCAATGAGACAAGGTCTCTTTATTGTTCCCAACTTAAATCTAAATACAATTTGATCTTACACTTATATTTATAACTAAAATCTGCTGATTCATCAATACCCGCGCATGGGAAAGTATTCCAGACGAAATACTATACATACACCTGAATTGATAAACCAGCTTGCACAATTCGCTTTGGCGCGTGTGCTTATATTGCAATTTGCAACATGTGCTAACTCCTCCCTCTTAAATCTGCGAGCCGCAGGTCAAACAATAATAGGTGGAGGATAGGAGTCATTCACCTGTGGCAATATTAAAGGTAGTTGAATTCTAACCTTGTTTTGTTCAATTTTCTTAACTCTAAATTTACAAGTTATAATGGAAAAAATTATTATTATTAATATGTATATAAATGTATTCGAGATAATTGACATGTTTGTTACAATGGAAAATTGTTTTAATTTTTTTATATTACTTAATTGCAAATCATGTAGAAATTCTACGTCTAATTTTATGTCCTTAATAGTTGTGTTGGGTTTGATTATGGGTGGCAAAATTTAGAAGGTTCTAATTTCCTCGTTGGTGTAGTTTCTCTCATTTATTGTAATGATATCGTTATTAAACTGCACAAGATATGTCCCTTGAAGCATTTTTGTTTCGTTACTATGTCTGAGAGTTCCATTAAAATTTGTGAGGAAAAGAAGCTCGACAATGGGCTTTTTGTAAAACCGGTAATCGCACCTTGCATTTCTCCCTCTTATTACTTGACTGATGCAATGGTCCGAAGAAAACGTCTGGAGCTGATTTTCGCGGCAGATAAGAGTATCCCGCATCCTTACACATTTGTCTTTAATGCCATAGATCTCGTCATGAGCTAAAAAGAGCTCATTTGCATCAAGGTGGATCATAATATTGTTTTTGATTGTTGATTTTATGACAACATGATTGAATTCTTTTGTTCTAGTTTTGGGAAGCGATATGGCGTAAAGCAAGAGTGAACCTTTCTATAGCATGATCGGCTCAGCATACTTAATAGCCTCTATCTCGTTGTGGTATGGAAGCGTCTCAATTTGCGAGAGCACATTTTGGATTTCTACTTTATTCAGAAGATTGGTGTTTACGACTCCTTGTTTCGCCAATTGGGCCGCAGAGACGATTTCATTCAATTCTTCTTTGATTATTGCAAAGTCTTTCAATATAGTTTCGACGTTGTGAATCCAGGACACATATTGCACAGGATTTCCGTCGAACGTCTGCAGATCGTTCACACTATCAGGCAGTCTACTTATCTCCTTTAGATCCTGCTCGATTTTGGTGTATCTGATCTAATTTGATCTTTCGTGATTTCTAGTTGTAGCGGCCTACTGCGGTACTTTCACTATCACTAAAGCACTTTTAGAGATTTTCGCGATTTTGAGAGTCGCGTTATTGCTCGGGATTTTTTCCTTTTAATTCGCGTTGTTGCTTTTCGATTTATACTGATCGGTTTGCTTCGCGTCCCTGCTCGGGCGCCAGTTAACAAATGTCGCGTCGTAGATTATAAAAAAATATAGAATATTTTCAATGAGACAAGGTCTCTTTATTGTTCCCAACTTAAATCTAAATACAATTTGGTCTTACACTTATATTTATAACTAAAATCTGCTGATTCGTCAATACCCGCGCATGGGAAAGTATTCCAGACGAAATACTATACATACACCTGGATTGATAAACCAGCTTGCACAATTCGCTTTGGCGCGTGTGCTTATATTGCAATTTGCAACATGTGCTAACTCCTCCCTCTTAAATCTGCGAGCCGCAGGTCAAACAATAATAGGTGGAGGATAGGAGTCATTCACCTGTGGCAATATTAAAGGTAGTTGAATTCTAACCTTGTTTTGTTCAATTTTCTTAACTCTAAATTTACAAGTTATAATGGAAAAAATTATTATTATTAATATGTATATAAATGTATTCGAGATAATTGACATGTTTGTTACAATGGAAAATTGTTTTAATTTTTTTATATTACTTAATTGCAAATCATGTAGAAATTCTACGTCTAATTTTATGTCCTTAATAGTTGTGTTGGGTTTGATTATGGGTGGCAAAATTTAGAAGGTTCTAATTTCCTCGTTGGTGTAGTTTCTCTCATTTATTGTAATGATATCGTTATTAAACTGCACAAGATATGTCCCTTGAAGCATTTTTGTTTCGTTACTATGTCTGAGAGTTCCATTAAAATTTGTGAGGAAAAGAAGCTCGACAATGGGCTTTTTGTAAAACCGGTAATCGCACCTTGCATTTCTCCCTCTTATTACTTGACTGATGCAATGGTCCGAAGAAAACGTCTGGAGCTGATTTTCGCGGCAGATAAGAGTATCCCGCATCCTTACACATTTGTCTTTAATGCCATAGATCTCGTCATGAGCTAAAAAGAGCTCATTTGCATCAAGGTGGATCATAATATTGTTTTTGATTGTTGATTTTATGACAACATGATTGAATTCTTTTGTTCTAGTTTTGGGAAGCGATATGGCGTAAAGCAAGAGTGAACCTTTCTATAGCATGATCGGCTCAGCATACTTAATAGCCTCTATCTCGTTGTGGTATGGAAGCGTCTCAATTTGCGAGAGCACATTTTGGATTTCTACTTTATTCAGAAGATTGGTGTTTACGACTCCTTGTTTCGCCAATTGGGCCGCAGAGACGATTTCATTCAATTCTTCTTTGATTATTGCAAAGTCTTTCAATATAGTTTCGACGTTGTGAATCCAGGACACATATTGCACAGGATTTCCGTCGAACGTCTGCAGATCGTTCACACTATCAGGCAGTCTACTTATCTCCTTTAGATCCTGCTCGATTTTGGTGTATCTGATCTAATTTGATCTTTCGTGATTTCTAGTTGTAGCGGCCTACTGCGGTACTTTCACTATCACTAAAGCACTTTTAGAGATTTTCGCGATTTTGAGAGTCGCGTTATTGCTCGGGATTTTTTCCTTTTAATTCGCGTTGTTGCTTTTCGATTTATACTGATCGGTTTGCTTCGCGTCCCTGCTCGGGCGCCAGTTAACAAATGTCGCGTCGTAGATTATAAAAAAATATAGAATATTTTCAATGAGACAAGGTCTCTTTATTGTTCCCAACTTAAATCTAAATACAATTTGGTCTTACACTTATATTTATAACTAAAATCTGCTGATTCGTCAATACCCGCGCATGGGAAAGTATTCCAGACGAAATACTATACATACACCTGGATTGATAAACCAGCTTGCACAATTCGCTTTGGCGCGTGTGCTTATATTGCAATTTGCAACATGTGCTAACTCCTCCCTCTTAAATCTGCGAGCCGCAGGTCAAACAATAATAGGTGGAGGATAGGAGTCATTCACCTGTGGCAATATTAAAGGTAGTTGAATTCTAACCTTGTTTTGTTCAATTTTCTTAACTCTAAATTTACAAGTTATAATGGAAAAAATTATTATTATTAATATGTATATAAATGTATTCGAGATAATTGACATGTTTGTTACAATGGAAAATTGTTTTAATTTTTTTATATTACTTAATTGCAAATCATGTAGAAATTCTACGTCTAATTTTATGTCCTTAATAGTTGTGTTGGGTTTGATTATGGGTGGCAAAATTTAGAAGGTTCTAATTTCCTCGTTGGTGTAGTTTCTCTCATTTATTGTAATGATATCGTTATTAAACTGCACAAGATATGTCCCTTGAAGCATTTTTGTTTCGTTACTATGTCTGAGAGTTCCATTAAAATTTGTGAGGAAAAGAAGCTCGACAATGGGCTTTTTGTAAAACCGGTAATCGCACCTTGCATTTCTCCCTCTTATTACTTGACTGATGCAATGGTCCGAAGAAAACGTCTGGAGCTGATTTTCGCGGCAGATAAGAGTATCCCGCATCCTTACACATTTGTCTTTAATGCCATAGATCTCGTCATGAGCTAAAAAGAGCTCATTTGCATCAAGGTGGATCATAATATTGTTTTTGATTGTTGATTTTATGACAACATGATTGAATTCTTTTGTTCTAGTTTTGGGAAGCGATATGGCGTAAAGCAAGAGTGAACCTTTCTATAGCATGATCGGCTCAGCATACTTAATAGCCTCTATCTCGTTGTGGTATGGAAGCGTCTCAATTTGCGAGAGCACATTTTGGATTTCTACTTTATTCAGAAGATTGGTGTTTACGACTCCTTGTTTCGCCAATTGGGCCGCAGAGACGATTTCATTCAATTCTTCTTTGATTATTGCAAAGTCTTTCAATATAGTTTCGACGTTGTGAATCCAGGACACATATTGCACAGGATTTCCGTCGAACGTCTGCAGATCGTTCACACTATCAGGCAGTCTACTTATCTCCTTTAGATCCTGCTCGATTTTGGTGTATCTGATCTAATTTGATCTTTCGTGATTTCTAGTTGTAGCGGCCTACTGCGGTACTTTCACTATCACTAAAGCACTTTTAGAGATTTTCGCGATTTTGAGAGTCGCGTTATTGCTCGGGATTTTTTCCTTTTAATTCGCGTTGTTGCTTTTCGATTTATACTGATCGGTTTGCTTCGCGTCCCTGCTCGGGCGCCAGTTAACAAATGTCGCGTCGTAGATTATAAAAAAATATAGAATATTTTCAATGAGACAAGGTCTCTTTATTGTTCCCAACTTAAATCTAAATACAATTTGGTCTTACACTTATATTTATAACTAAAATCTGCTGATTCGTCAATACCCGCGCATGGGAAAGTATTCCAGACGAAATACTATACATACACCTGGATTGATAAACCAGCTTGCACAATTCGCTTTGGCGCGTGTGCTTATATTGCAATTTGCAACATGTGCTAACTCCTCCCTCTTAAATCTGCGAGCCGCAGGTCAAACAATAATAGGTGGAGGATAGGAGTCATTCACCTGTGGCAATATTAAAGGTAGTTGAATTCTAACCTTGTTTTGTTCAATTTTCTTAACTCTAAATTTACAAGTTATAATGGAAAAAATTATTATTATTAATATGTATATAAATGTATTCGAGATAATTGACATGTTTGTTACAATGGAAAATTGTTTTAATTTTTTTATATTACTTAATTGCAAATCATGTAGAAATTCTACGTCTAATTTTATGTCCTTAATAGTTGTGTTGGGTTTGATTATGGGTGGCAAAATTTAGAAGGTTCTAATTTCCTCGTTGGTGTAGTTTCTCTCATTTATTGTAATGATATCGTTATTAAACTGCACAAGATATGTCCCTTGAAGCATTTTTGTTTCGTTACTATGTCTGAGAGTTCCATTAAAATTTGTGAGGAAAAGAAGCTCGACAATGGGCTTTTTGTAAAACCGGTAATCGCACCTTGCATTTCTCCCTCTTATTCCTTGACTGATGCAATGGTCCGAAGAAAACGTCTGGAGCTGATTTTCGCGGCAGATAAGAGTATCCCGCATCCTTACACATTTGTCTTTAATGCCATAGATCTCGTCATGAGCTAAAAAGAGCTCATTTGCATCAAGGTGGATCATAATATTGTTTTTGATTGTTGATTTTATGACAACATGATTGAATTCTTTTGTTCTAGTTTTGGGAAGCGATATGGCGTAAAGCAAGAGTGAACCTTTCTATAGCATGATCGGCTCAGCATACTTAATAGCCTCTATCTCGTTGTGGTATGGAAGCGTCTCAATTTGCGAGAGCACATTTTGGATTTCTACTTTATTCAGAAGATTGGTGTTTACGACTCCTTGTTTCGCCAATTGGGCCGCAGAGACGATTTCATTCAATTCTTCTTTGATTATTGCAAAGTCTTTCAATATAGTTTCGACGTTGTGAATCCAGGACACATATTGCACAGGATTTCCGTCAAACGTCTGCAGATCGTTCACACTATCAGGCAGTCTACTTATCTCCTTTAGATCCTGCTCGATTTTGGTGTATCTGATCTAATTTGATCTTTCGTGATTTCTAGTTGTAGCGGCCTACTGCGGTACTTTCACTATCACTAAAGCACTTTTAGAGATTTTCGCGATTTTGAGAGTCGCGTTATTGCTCGGGATTTTTTCCTTTTAATTCGCGTTGTTGCTTTTCGATTTATACTGATCGGTTGGCTTCGCGTCCCTGCTCGGGCGCTAGTTAACAAATGTCGCGTCGTAGATTATAAAAAAATATAGAATATTTTCAATGAGACAAGGTCTCTTTATTGTTCCCAACTTAAATCTAAATACAATTTGGTCTTACACTTATATTTATAACTAAAATCTGCTGATTCGTCAATACCCGCGCATGGGAAAGTATTCCAGACGAAATACTATACATACACCTGGATTGATAAACCAGCTTGCACAATTCGCTTTGGCGCGTGTGCTTATATTGCAATTTGCAACATGTGCTAACTCCTCCCTCTTAAATCTGCGAGCCGCAGGTCAAACAATAATAGGTGGAGGATAGGAGTCATTCACCTGTGGCAATATTAAAGGTAGTTGAATTCTAACCTTGTTTTGTTCAATTTTCTTAACTCTAAATTTACAAGTTATAATGGAAAAAATTATTATTATTAATATGTATATAAATGTATTCGAGATAATTGACATGTTTGTTACAATGGAAAATTGTTTTAATTTTTTTATATTACTTAATTGCAAATCATGTAGAAATTCTACGTCTAATTTTATGTCCTTAATAGTTGTGTTGGGTTTGATTATGGGTGGCAAAATTTAGAAGGTTCTAATTTCCTCGTTGGTGTAGTTTCTCTCATTTATTGTAATGATATCGTTATTAAACTGCACAAGATATGTCCCTTGAAGCATTTTTGTTTCGTTACTATGTCTGAGAGTTCCATTAAAATTTGTGAGGAAAAGAAGCTCGACAATGGGCTTTTTGTAAAACCGGTAATCGCACCTTGCATTTCTCCCTCTTATTACTTGACTGATGCAATGGTCCGAAGAAAACGTCTGGAGCTGATTTTCGCGGCAGATAAGAGTATCCCGCATCCTTACACATTTGTCTTTAATGCCATAGATCTCGTCATGAGCTAAAAAGAGCTCATTTGCATCAAGGTGGATCATAATATTGTTTTTGATTGTTGATTTTATGACAACATGATTGAATTCTTTTGTTCTAGTTTTGGGAAGCGATATGGCGTAAAGCAAGAGTGAACCTTTCTATAGCATGATCGGCTCAGCATACTTAATAGCCTCTATCTCGTTGTGGTATGGAAGCGTCTCAATTTGCGAGAGCACATTTTGGATTTCTACTTTATTCAGAAGATTGGTGTTTACGACTCCTTGTTTCGCCAATTGGGCCGCAGAGACGATTTCATTCAATTCTTCTTTGATTATTGCAAAGTCTTTCAATATAGTTTCGACGTTGTGAATCCAGGACACATATTGCACAGGATTTCCGTCGAACGTCTGCAGATCGTTCACACTATCAGGCAGTCTACTTATCTCCTTTAGATCCTGCTCGATTTTGGTGTATCTGATCTAATTTGATCTTTCGTGATTTCTAGTTGTAGCGGCCTACTGCGGTACTTTCACTATCACTAAAGCACTTTTAGAGATTTTCGCGATTTTGAGAGTCGCGTTATTGCTCGGGATTTTTTCCTTTTAATTCGCGTTGTTGCTTTTCGATTTATACTGATCGGTTTGCTTCGCGTCCCTGCTCGGGCGCCAGTTAACAAATGTCGCGTCGTAGATTATAAAAAAATATAGAATATTTTCAATGAGACAAGGTCTCTTTATTGTTCCCAACTTAAATCTAAATACAATTTGGTCTTACACTTATATTTATAACTAAAATCTGCTGATTCGTCAATACCCGCGCATGGGAAAGTATTCCAGACGAAATACTATACATACACCTGGATTGATAAACCAGCTTGCACAATTCGCTTTGGCGCGTGTGCTTATATTGCAATTTGCAACATGTGCTAACTCCTCCCTCTTAAATCTGCGAGCCGCAGGTCAAACAATAATAGGTGGAGGATAGGAGTCATTCACCTGTGGCAATATTAAAGGTAGTTGAATTCTAACCTTGTTTTGTTCAATTTTCTTAACTCTAAATTTACAAGTTATAATGGAAAAAATTATTATTATTAATATGTATATAAATGTATTCGAGATAATTGACATGTTTGTTACAATGGAAAATTGTTTTAATTTTTTTATATTACTTAATTGCAAATCATGTAGAAATTCTACGTCTAATTTTATGTCCTTAATAGTTGTGTTGGGTTTGATTATGGGTGGCAAAATTTAGAAGGTTCTAATTTCCTCGTTGGTGTAGTTTCTCTCATTTATTGTAATGATATCGTTATTAAACTGCACAAGATATGTCCCTTGAAGCATTTTTGTTTCGTTACTATGTCTGAGAGTTCCATTAAAATTTGTGAGGAAAAGAAGCTCGACAATGGGCTTTTTGTAAAACCGGTAATCGCACCTTGCATTTCTCCCTCTTATTACTTGACTGATGCAATGGTCCGAAGAAAACGTCTGGAGCTGATTTTCGCGGCAGATAAGAGTATCCCGCATCCTTACACATTTGTCTTTAATGCCATAGATCTCGT
This sequence comes from Criorhina ranunculi, assembly GCA_951813785.1. Lineage (NCBI taxonomy): Eukaryota > Metazoa > Arthropoda > Insecta > Diptera > Syrphidae > Criorhina > Criorhina ranunculi. Next base: position 19,403,558 of record OX638382.1, on the reverse strand, counting down.
CATGAGCTAAAAAGAGCTCATTTGCATCAAGGTGGATCATAATATTGTTTTTGATTGTTGATTTTATGACAACATGATTGAATTCTTTTGTTCTAGTTTTGGGAAGCGATATGGCGTAAAGCAAGAGTGAACCTTTCTATAGCATGATCGGCTCAGCATACTTAATAGCCTCTATCTCGTTGTGGTATGGAAGCGTCTCAATTTGCGAGAGCACATTTTGGATTTCTACTTTATTCAGAAGATTGGTGTTTACGACTCCTTGTTTCGCCAATTGGGCCGCAGAGACGATTTCATTCAATTCTTCTTTGATTATTGCAAAGTCTTTCAATATAGTTTCGACGTTGTGAATCCAGGACACATATTGCACAGGATTTCCGTCGAACGTCTGCAGATCGTTCACACTATCAGGCAGTCTACTTATCTCCTTTAGATCCTGCTCGATTTTGGTGTATCTGATCTAATTTGATCTTTCGTGATTTCTAGTTGTAGCGGCCTACTGCGGTACTTTCACTATCACTAAAGCACTTTTAGAGATTTTCGCGATTTTGAGAGTCGCGTTATTGCTCGGGATTTTTTCCTTTTAATTCGCGTTGTTGCTTTTCGATTTATACTGATCGGTTTGCTTCGCGTCCCTGCTCGGGCGCCAGTTAACAAATGTCGCGTCGTAGATTATAAAAAAATATAGAATATTTTCAATGAGACAAGGTCTCTTTATTGTTCCCAACTTAAATCTAAATACAATTTGGTCTTACACTTATATTTATAACTAAAATCTGCTGATTCGTCAATACCCGCGCATGGGAAAGTATTCCAGACGAAATACTATACATACACCTGGATTGATAAACCAGCTTGCACAATTCGCTTTGGCGCGTGTGCTGATATTGCAATTTGCAACATGTGCTAACTTCACCCCCTAAAATACTGCATCTTTAGCATGTTTAAAGTAAAAAAGTTTAGTCTTGTGTCAACAGCAGATACAAGCGTTTCATTTGGACATACTTTTTTTTGTTTTTTATCAATAAATAATTTAACTTATATTCAGTTCATTCAATATCTATCTGCCTTCGTTTGTCAGGCATTGAACTTTTAATTGTTCAATTTTAATTATAAATGTACATGCTTCATAATTAACGATGCAATAATTATATTTTTTAGTGTGCAAGTTGAATATTATCATCGCACAAAACTAATTTTAGATGAAGATATTTGATCGTAATGCATTTCAATAGTTTTCATATAAAAATAATTTTTTTATCGCAGAAAAATTTATATTTTATAGCACGGAATATTGGTCGATTATCTGAAGCATTAAAAATGCTTGGTACAGGAAAAATAAAAGCACACACCATCAAATGATATTGAATTCTGTGAAATCTTAATTAGGTATCGATAATTTAATTGCGAAACTATGTTTTGTTAAAATATAAATTCTTTGTTCACTGTTTAAAAGTTTTTATTGAGTCCAATATCAAAGAATAGTTAACTGAGAGTACATCATGCACTCACGTTGGCAAGATGGCAAGTCACCTGCATAACGTGGAAAAATGTAAAATATAATACGTTAAAGGGAGTTTATTTTAATAAATTAGAATCTGACGCTGCTATAAACACACGCGGTAAATTACTTACAACACAACTATTTCTAAATCTCCAGGTTTTCTGCTTTCTCCAAACTAACGGAACCATTACCCAGAGTAAGTCAAATACAGAAAATAAGAAACTCAAATTATAGTGTTTTTGAAAGAGCTATTGGCTCGAAGCTGCATCAGAAGTTGTCGTAAACCGTATTTACATAATGCAACAATAAAACAATTTTTTTTACATACCTACATAGTATGTACATATTTAATTAAGTTGCAGTCAAAGAAACTTAATAAGCTTAATGAAGTAAAATACTAAAACTAACTCTCGCATACATATCACATGAAACATTGAACCAAAAAACTTAAATTTATTTTAAATACTTTTGCTTTGTGAAAACAAAAAGGTCCATGCTTCTTCCGCAAACAAGCATGGGTTCTACAAGCCCATGCAAAATAAATAACAACGCAAACACTCTTGAATAACGACACAGCAAGTGTCATGCTTCTATTATCATATGGTAATTTTTTAAGACACCATGGCATTAGTTTCTTGCATTATTCATGCAAATGCCTTGAGGCTATACAACGAGAATCAAGGCTTATATCGAATGATTTTGTATCGTAAATAACACTCACCCGAACGATATGATACTCACTGTTTCCGTCATAGTAATCACTCCTGTCAACGCTTTCACACACACATATATATTATAAAGATATGAATATATTTTCCTATGTGTATAACATATTGCATACAGAACATATTCCCAGTGAGGAACGGGGATAAGGACAAGAATAAAATCCAATATCTGGAGCGATACTTTTTTGGCAGCTTCATAGGATATTTCTCAAGAGGAAGCCATTATGTGTGGGTTCCGTAGAAGTTGCCTGCATTCACTTGGGTGAGAAATCTCTCATAATTTGCTGAAACAAAGTTAGAAAAAAAAAGAAGCAAAATACCCATACGAAATGCTTCTGTTTACCCTTATGCACCGCATACTTTTAAACATGATGTTGCACTACGTCAACATTCTGACATCAAACATTTTTCAGAGTCAGCGTTTCGCAATATGCACGTAGTCTGGCGCTGACATGATGTATCCTAATGCACATGTACATATATTATCCACGTCATTTTCTTCTTAGAAGGTTGGTGTCTGTGCACCTGATCAGGTAGAATGCTTTCAAAAATTGGATGTGATTATTATATGTATTGCGCTCAGTGGTTGACGAAAATAACTTGGGTTGAGTTCAAGAAAATATTTTATATTTTTATATAGCTAACTCAAGATTTTAGGTTCAACAAAGAAGCTTATGATTCTTCGTTTTAGTTTTCGTTTTGTTAAAAAAGTAACTTGAGATAACCTTGTCTAAAAAAAGCAATGCAAAAGTGTTAAAACCAAATGTCATGTTCATGTTTTGTCTACAAAACAAGGTAACTAAGTAATCAATAAAAATGTATCCTTATCCAATGTTTCGTTCTTGTACTACTTCGAATTGTATGTAATCAAACTAATGTACAATCAACTAAGTTCATTGTAATTAAGCAAATGGAGTCATATCTTAATGTTGACAAAGAAGATTGCGTGCACATTCCAAGAAAGTTACGGCTATCGTTTAGTTCTATAGATGAAAGGGTTATATTCTCTCTTCCTAAATAGTCTGTGAGTGGATTGAAAGGAATTATAAAAATAATTCTGTACACCCGATTGGGTTTCAGTATAATAGTGCATAATTCAATTTGAATTAATAGAAGAGAAATTACTCATAATGTGTTCCGACTAACGCACGGTTGTGTGCCAAAGTTAAGTCATAGACACAAATGAGATTATATTTCTTAATTAATTAATTTTGTGTTTGTGCTATATTATGACTAATCTATCATGTAATTAATAATCACGTTTTTTAAGGAAATGATTTATACACACATATACAAGTAGGTATGTACTTATGTATGCCTGCATTGCTTTCCAGAAGAAATTTTGATAGAGGGATGTAGTGAATGTTTAACGATATGGAAAGGTTATGATAAGTGCGGTTATAAAATAGTTTAAATACATATACATATGTGTGTACTTTTTTTCTTCAAGAAGTTCGTTCACATTAACTTGTTTAATAAAAGAGAGTCCATTGCCTGGTTGCAAATCGTTTACGTACAGTGTATTTTAAAAATCCCCTTTGCGTTACAAATTCGCAGTCCTGATGATCTTGGTACCGTGATCGATGAACACAAGCAGAGATCAAGGTTAAGTTGTGGTTGCTAGGGAAAGAAACCTTTTCGAGTCTATAAAGTAAATAAATCCTTTTCTTCTACTTTCACTCAATCGCCATAGTAAAAGTTATTACTGCTTTGGACTAAAGGTTCGAAACCAGAAAAACAACCAACAAGTTTCTCCCGTGACTTTACCTCTTGGCAGGCAACGACAAACCTCCAGGAGTTTAATTTGTCAAGAGAAACTTCTTCATCCGTTATTCGGATCTGGCAATAAAAACTGTAAGTCCCTTCACACACACAAATGATTACGGGAAGAATTATTGTCTGGTAACCTGAATTCGTGATTTTTTATTTCACTTAGAGATGACGTTTTCAAATCTTATAGTCTAATACACAATTTGTATAAGTAAGGGTTGGTAGCCATGAAGGCTAATAAAAAACGTATTGTTACATAGAATCTGTAGAACGAAAACAACGCGAGTTTTTTTCTTCTTTCCTTTTTTTTAATCTCAACATTTGAGTATAATCGAAATCGGTAGTGAAAAACTTCACTATTTAATAAATTCATAAGGCCTTCATTTGAGGCTTGCGAATCTATTGCACCTGCAATTAACGAAAATAGTAGCACTGTGAACATTACCGTAAAGCTGTCCCGCTTCAATTCTGAGATTGCAAAAAAAAAAAAATATTTCAAGGCTTATCTATAATAGAAATGGTTTAAAATCACATTGACCCCACCTGCTTACTTCTCTCCTATGGCTATCCTATAACCTGGAAATGGTTTACAAATTTACTAGCTGTGCACAGGAGGTATGCAAAAGGCATTCATTTTAATTTCCTTACAATAAACGCAAAGAGCGTAATCGTGTAAAGCCGCATAGATTTGTTGTATCTTGCATCGAATAATACCAAAATCTTGCGAATTTTATTTACTTTGCATCTAATTTACATGCTTAATTATGCAGCAAGTAATGTTTTCAAGAAAATTTTAATTTACATATGCATAGTTACATATGTATGTATGTATATTTATCTCATGAAATCTTTGGATCGTCGGAAAACGGAAATATGTATGTACAATTATGCATTGATACATGTGTATACTTACTAGATGCATCAGATTTTTGTTTTATTGTTTCCAAAATCTTTATTCGGGTGTGAGAAATATTCTATATAATAAATCTCCGCGAAAATTGTACGCATAATCAGGAAATCAAATACACATTTATCATAGCATATGATAGCAATTTCAAAACGATTGAAGTTTTAGAACCGATAATAACGTGCCTGTTTGTATCGAACAAAATCGTATGACTGTGGTGATTCAAACACATATCTGATTGCAAAACTTTCAATGTTTTATTATAAAAGTTAGTTTTTGTATTTTGAGATAAGTCCAATATATGTTTGAAAAAAAAAAACAGAATGTGCGGAATGAAAACAAATATAATAAATAGCGTTACAGAAGAGCTGAAGTGCTACGGATTATCTGCATCTTTTATAAATTATTTTGCATTATATTTAATGTCAAAGAAATAGATGAACATGAGTCTTGGTTTCTTATTTCTGTTACTGATATGTTTTTTCAGCGGCTTCATATGTAGCAAGGTACGTAGTAATAAATATAATGCCTATGCAACTGTTGAATTTAAAATTATTCAAAAATCTGAAGCAAAAAAAACCGCTTTCAGTCGTTAAAGTATTTTGCCCTCACGACGTACATATAACATCGATGAACCAGAAAGCACACGTATTCCGATTACAAATCGTCCTATTCTGGGACCTCAATTACAGGAATTCCCATTTCGCATATAAAACGTGATCGAATATAGAAAAAGTGAATAAATTATACATCATCCAGTTGCAGATAATCCCTGGTCACACTACGTACTCAATATCCCGAAAGAATGTTTCACATTTTCCTCGATGATGAAAATAAATCAAAAAGAAATAAAATTGTGGCGTAAACTTCCTGCTCATGTCATAGGATGAGTAAATTCTTTTTAATCCACAAGGAAAATATTTTTGTGGAAGTGTTTCACCGGTTAACGTCCATTAACAATTGTTAGGGGATTGAGGTGCAGTAAATAAAATGCTATGAAACAAAAGTTGAATAAATTTATATAATTTAATCGGTAGAAAGTGCAACGGAATACAAATAACTTTATACGTAGGATATCTCAATAAAAAATATCAAAAACGAGCCCGAAAAGCTATGCGGAGTTTAGAGAACAACGCTAGTAGTAGTAGTAAAAGTGGTAATAAGTTATTTAACAAAGTTGTACAAAAGTGCCTACTTAAGTGCAGTGGAGCAATTTAAATTTATTGAACTTTCGGAATCGTATTATAAGTTGAAATTGGATGTGTATACGTATACGAATGTTATTTGTTATTCATATGCTAGAATATATCTGTATATATTCTGAAAATTAAATTACTAAAGTGAGTCAAGTTTTTACAGCTCTGCTCGCATTGCTCTAAACTAAGCCTCTTGATTTTACTCGGGTAATACCTATCTTAACAATTACCCGGGTACTCGGGTACCCGGGTAATCCGGGTAATACCCAAGTTCGCGGGTACCCGGCAATGTCAACTATCGGGTACCGGACAATATCGGGTAATGGGTACCCAGTCGCCACAAATTTGCTGATTTAATAAAAAAAGTTGGTAATGTACACCTTCAGGGGTGAATATGAGGCCATCAAAGCAAAAGTGGTGTAACCCACAATTTTTGTTGGTTGCTGTTCTGGTGTTACATACATTCCTTACATTACCAACTACCAATACAAAAGTGCTGGAAGACACATTTTGGTAATCAAAAGCAGGTGGAGCTAAAAAAATCGTTTTTGCACAGAGCATAATATAACAAAATAATAGAGCAAAAGTGGTGTAAGCCACTGTAATCACCTTTGACTTAATGAAAACCCTACCTACCCCTGTATTGAGTTCTGGAATAGTGTATTACAAGAGACAGCTTTGCACTTTTTGCTTTGGAATTCACAAGATGGGGACATATGATGCCTACATGTTTGTTTGGGACGAGTCTGATGCTTCGCGAGGACCCCAAGAAATCGAATCTTGTTTGCTTTACTTTTTAAAAAATGTTGTGACCACTAAAAAAGTAGTAATGTATTCTGACAAAAGTGGGGGACAGAATAGAAATATAAAGATGTCGTTGTTCTGTCAGTATGTTGTACATATCTCATCCGGACTTTACTATTGAAGAAATAGATCATACATTTTTGGTCAGTGGACATTCATATTTACCATGTGACCAAGATTTTGGTCTGATAGAAACAAATTAAAAATTCTTCAAAGAAACATGCGTTCTAGAAAACTGGCTCGAAGTAATTAAAACGGCTCGAAAAAGGTAATCATTCAAGATATTTTTCTCCGTGCAAGTGATTTTTTCTCTTCCAAATCGCTGGAAACAAATATAACCAACAGAAAAATGTCGGTTAGTAACACCAAGGTGGAGTGGTTGAAAGTTCAATGGCTAAGATTCCATAAAATCCATCAATTTTAAATTCTAACAATGAAGATGTCCTCTTTAACGAAGTCAGTGTTAAAAAAAGGCAGTCAGTGACCATAACACAACAAGATGCATTGGAAAAACCAACCACAGCTGAAAAAAAGAAAAAGGACATTCTTGAATTGTTGCACTTCATCTCGCCAGTTAACCACACTTTTTATAACAACCTGAATTGCTCCAACAGTGTCAGGGATGAGGTGTATTATGATGAGACACATGATGAATAGCTCTTGCACTTTTTTTTTGATTGATTTCTTAATAAATTTGTCCTTAAGGGGTGTAACTTGCTTATTTTTTTAAATTGGACCAAAATATCATAAATGCAGAAGTGGTGTAACACACATTTTTTCCTTTAACTAAATAAATACAAAAATACACAGCTATTGTAAATTTGGAAGTTCTTTTTATAAATTAAAAATAAAACAATTAAAATAATATTCACAAAAGAAATTAAATTCAAAACAATTTTTACCAAATTTAAAAACCCCATTTTCTCCTAATTCAATAGTTTGGGGTTACACCACTTTTGCACTGATAGCCTCATATGTAATACCACAGGGACATATGCAGCTGCGCATAAGTTTCGATTAATTTCGTCTACATTTGCGATCTAGTCCCGCCCTCGCATCTTCACCGGCATTAAATGCTTTTAAGTTGTGGTTTAATCGTTTTATTGTTTAGTCTTGATATATGAGAAATATGAGAAATAACGCGGGTAACCGTAACATACCGGGTACCCATAATCTTGCGGGTACCCAATATTTTGATACCCGGGTAATACCCGAAAATGCGGGTACTCGAGTACCCGGGTATACGGGTATCAAGAGCTCTAGTCTGCAATGAATGTCTTGAAACCAGTTTCAAGACATTCAATATTTTTTCAGGTTCCTTATTCACTGCATTCACATTTTGAAAAAGAAAATGAATGAATAACCAGATATTTGCTTACCGAGTGAGTATTTCACCCATTGGCAACAAATCATTCAGTTCAGTGTACCCACATAGAATGAACTAAGTACACTGAATACGTTGAGTCCATTCATTTATGATTGTCGCGGAATTGATATAAAGTAATTTTGTAGGACGACGGCATTGGAAAAGTGTGTTGTTCTTATAAATAAAAAAAATTATACGCAAAGTTCCATATTTTGTAAATATATATGTATTACTTTTTTATTTGAAGTTTTTTTTTTTTTTTAACGTGAAAACGTTTTACTGTGGGCATTTTATGGAAAAGTGTATCACTAAAATTATATCGGACTGAGCTAGAAACTTGAAATTTGGTATGCAGGTAGATCTTACCTAACGGATTGGATTCGAAGACTCTTCGGGCCGGAGCGTTGGGGTCCATTCGCTCTACATGTCCTAGCTATCTTAAACGACCAATGCATTGTCCAAGTCCATGCTTCAGTGCCATAGAGCAGGACTGGGATGATTAAGGTCTTGTACAGAGTTTTCTTAGTTCTTCGGGAAAGGGTCTTGCTACTCAATTGCCCTCTCAGCCCAAAGGAACAGCGATTGGCAAGAGTGTTATTCTTCATTTGATTTCTGATGAGATGTCGTTTTCAGAAGTGATTGCAGAGCCAAGATAGACAAAGTCCATTACTACCTCGAAGTTATAGCTGTCTACAGAAACGCTCTGTAAGATTCGTCGATGTTGACAGCATATACTTGGTCTTGCTCGCATTGATCGCTTATCCCATTTTGGCCGCTTCTGTCTCAATACTCGTGAACGCACAGGTGACAGCTCGCTGATTTTATCAATATCGTCAGCGAACGTGAGTAGTTGCACAGACTTTTGAAAGATTGTGCCATTGCTGTTGGCTTGAGCGTTTCGCAAAATTCATTCAAGTATGATATTGAAGAAGTCGCATGACAGCGCATCACCTTGTCCAAATCTTTTTTTGACATCAAAGGTTTCGGTAAAATCATTACCGACCTTGATGGAGCAGCTAGCATTCTCCACCGTTATCCTGCACAAACGGACGAGTTTGGCAGGGATGTCAAAACTGGACATGGCTTTATAAAGCTCGTCCCTTTAAATACTGTTATTGGAGGTTTTAAAATCAATAATCGAATGGTGTGTATCGATTTAGGACTTCTTGGGATTTCTCCAGGATCTGCCGAAGTGTGAAAATTTTATCAATTGTGAACTTTCCTGGGCTGAAACCACACTGATAAGGTCCAAACAGGTTGTTAACGAGGGGTTTTAGGCGTTCACACAGTACGGCAGAAAGATTCTTGTAAGCGATGTTCAGAAGACTGATGCCTCTATAGTTGGCGCAGTGGAGAGGGTCTCCTTTTTTGTGGATCGTGCAAACGATGCTGAGCCTCCAGTCATCAGGCATACATTCGTCTGACTAAATCTGAGAGATCAGTTGGTGTATGGTGGTAAGTCATCTGCGCCAGCTTTAAATACCTCGGCCGGTAATCCGTTCGATCTAGCAGCCTTGTTGGAATTCTGTTTGAATATTGCAATCCTCACTTCGCTTTTGTGAGGTGGACGGGAGTTTTGAGTATCATCCTCTAAAGTGAATGGTTCATTCTTCCTTACCTCTCATATAACCAAAAAATTGTGTTTTCTTCAAATATTCCCCCCAAAAAGGGGTACAATCGTGTGCAAGTAGGTCTTACGGGTATTTGTTGACCTTGTAATCTATACTTTTTGTTTTTATGCCAGTACAGTCAATAATAGGCATCGCCCTTGACCTCGTAATCAAATGCAGTCAATCCATGGTTCCTTCAACTAATACGAATACCAAATAAATCAATCCCAATCGCGAATTAACAAAAGCAATATACAACGCTACGCACTGTAAAAACAGTCGATCTTATTAATACTTTTTGAAGGAATTCACCGGCTCCAAGGAGCGGCATAATCCCTTTTATTATAAATTACTAATTACATACATATTAGCACCATCCTGCCTTAATCTATTGTCAATCCTTTTCCTAACAGCCATTTTCCAATATTCTATAATTTAAGAAGCTCGCCGTTGGCTACACTGAGTACACTGAGTATATCAGTGTACTCAGTGTATTTCTGACTATCAACACTGCACACGATTTGCTCAAATCAAGCACCCAGAGCATAGGAGAGAAAGAAAGCATTGCACTCATTTTGCTTTCAGATGACTGAGTATTGTACAGTAACTGTCTCTTGAGATGTGGTATTCTATTTCACTGTACACTAAGTTGAATAAATGCAATGAATAGAATACATTGAAGTACTGCACACGTTTAGAGAGAGAAAATGAATGTATTCATGCAGACCTCTATTGCGTAATCTATTAACACATCAGTCTAGTGAAAAGGGTTTACTAAAAGCGCATCTTGTTTGATGTATTCAAGTGATTTTTCAATTCTAGGAAGCAAAATTTACAAACGTGAACCAACCCGAAAACCAAAACTTAGCAGGCGAAAGAAAATATTGTGCTTTTTGTAATTATAAAAAAAAGCAATATACATATAGGGTCTTTCATTAAGCGCACCGATCTTTAAATTTAAATAAAACAAAGTGAGTGTGAGATATCCTCGACATTTTTTATTCGTTTTAAAGGCCTATCGATGCCATTATGTATGGAATATACATCGTTCAAATATCCACCGCGGTTTCTCTGGGTGGCGCGCATCCGAAATGTCCAATAATTCCATTTTTCCCCGATGAAAATCTTAAGTGCATCTTTAATCGGCTCTGTGTCACATTGAACTGTCAACAACCTCCATCCATCAGCAGAATATTTCGTGCAAAGCAGAGAGATGATACTGTGATCATAATTAAATTCCTCTCATCGCACGACAAATACTCTACACTAAAGGCTTTTGTCAACTTTAGAAGGGAACACTCTCGACAGTTTAATCAATCCGACATTGGCTTTCAAACAAATAGACCGATTTTTATGCATGAAAGTCTCACGATTCGCAACCGATGTATTCTACGATCAGCACTACAACTTAAACGTCGTAAACAAATTTACTCCGCTTTTACCACCCGTGGACTTGTTTACATAAAAATTAAACAAGAAGAAAATGCAGTACTGATTGACAGCGTTGAGGATCTCCACAATTTCGTCCACCATCAACTGTCAAAACAAGATATTAACCCACCAATTTCGCCGCAGGAAACCTAAGCTCCTCAAACTTCAGGTGTTTTTAAACTTTTTTTTTTTTATTGTTCCATTATTTATTTTTATCTATTTTGATTTTTTATTTTTATAAATGCTTCTTAATTTCTATCTAATCTTAATTATGTCTTCCTGCTTACATATTTTGCAATTTGTAAATTTTTTTAATTACTCCGAATGTGCTGTGACATTTCCCTACCTTTGTGTCTGTTATTGCTTCTTAATGTTATCTTTTCCCTCACTACTAACTTCTATTTCTAAACTTAACTCTTCCATTTTGCTGATTATGAGTATTTTTTTCCAATTGTATACACTGTCAGTTTTGTTGATATCTCTGTTTGTGTTGCTTACTAAACGCTTTTTATGACCGCGGTACAAGGTTTATCAAATGTTAATGCTGTTAACAAAAATTCACTACGCGTTATGTTGAGAGTCCTTAATAATTTGCACCACGGGTTTAAGGTTTGTCATATCAACACCAGAAGTCTGAATAGCTCCAAACTAGACTTCTTTAGGGACGTCTTTGATGGAACTGATATCGACATTATATGACTGACCTAACTATAAATTGAAACGTAATGATAGGCTTACAGATACTATTGGCGGTGGTGTGGCTATTTACTGTAGATCAACCCTGAAATGCGATGTGCTTGCCAAATCGTTTGGTACTGGGATAGAGTACATTATCTCGAAGGTATTCGATGGAAATGTAAAATGTCTTGTTGCTTGTGTATACAACCCTAAAAGGCTCTATGATCCTGATCCGTTTTTTGCTGCTATCGCTGAATTTATGCCGAGTTACGAGCACATTATTATCTGTGGAGACTTTAATATCGACCTCCTAAAGACTGAACCTCGCTCCTCCCAGCTTCTTGATATGAGCTCTGCCAATGGGCTATCAGTGTTAAACTGCTATCCCACTCGCTACGCTTCCGACGACCCTCCAAGCCTGCTCGACCTCCTAATTGTGTCTAATCGTTCTAATGTTCTTGTCCATGATCAGTTATCCCTTGATGGATTATCGGATCATGACCTTATCTTCTGCACCTATGATATTGACTTCTCACACACTGCGGTTCCTCTGACATTTCAATTTAGAGACTTTAAATCCATAGATATAAGCTCACTGTATTTAGATGCAAGTTTATTGCCCTGGGACAGCTGTAAATATACAGCGAACGTTGATGATAAACTTTACTGTGTGCAATCTTGTATTATTGAGCTATTTGAAAAACATGTACCACTCAAGACTGTTCGTATACGCAACAAAAAATGTCCATGGTATACCGCTGAAGTACAAGCCCTCATAAAAAATCGTCGCAAATACTATCTAAAATGGAGAAAAAATAATATTCCTGAAAACTGGAGAGCCTACTGTCAAGTGCGAAACCAAGTTACCTTACAGATCCGGCAAGTAAAAAAAAATTTTTTCGCATCAAAATTTGACGTACGACTACCGTCGAAGCAGCTGTGGAGTAGCCTGCGAAAAATTGGTGTAGGTAAAAGAGAAAAGCTAGACTGCACGCTTGATCCGAATATTCTTAATGACCATTTTGTCGCCAGTACTTCTAGTCATCCCAACTTCATACCAGCTATTGGAACTGCAAATGATCTTCAAGATAGCTTTGACTTCAAAGTTGTGTCGGAAGATGAGGTTGCTAAAATTGTCCATGTACTAAAATCAAATGCGGTTGGGGAAGATAATATACCACTTCGATTTATAAAATGTATTCTTCCATACTTATTGAGCTCGCTTACACATTTACTCAACCACTGTATTACATCTTCGACTTTTCCGGTATTATGGAAAAAGGCCAAAATCACTCCAGTGGCAAAAAATAATAATCCGTTACTACCCAGTGATTATCGACCGATTAGTATCCTACCGTGCCTATCAAAAGTCTTAGAGAAGATACTAGCGGAGCAGATTGTCTGTCATCTTGAATCAGAAAGTCTTCTGTCTCCTTATCAATCCGGCTTCAGAAAGAACCATAGCTGCTCAACCGCTGCTGTAAAGATACTTGATGACATAAGGCTTCAGTACGATAAAGATTATGTAACAGTTCTATGTTTGCTAGACTTCTCTAAGGCTTTTGATAGAGTTAATCATGATATTTTATGTCAAAAGCTTGTGTTGTATTTTGGGTTTAGTAATAGAGCAGCTAGTCTTATAAATAATTATCTATTGAACAGAACGCAAAGAGTGGTGGTCCATGAAAAGGTTTCTGAACCCAGAAATCTGCCTGCGGGTGTACCTCAAGGTTCCATTTTGGGCCCCATACTCTTCTGCATGTTCATAAATGACCTGCCTAGGGTTTGCAGGAACGTATCTTTTTTTTATTTGTATGCCGATGACATCCAAATTTATCTATCAAGGCCCCCTGGCCTCATCGAAGATTTGATTGCAAGGATAAATGAAGATCTGACTGCGATCTTAGGTTGGTCGGAAGAAAATGGTCTCACCCTAAACCCAAGTAAAACACAAGCTTTTATAATCTCGAAGAAAGCTTATGATACGGATGACCTACCCTCGGTTATTCTAAAAGACGTAAGAGTACAATTCGTGAAGTCTATATGTAGCCTTGGCTTCAAAATAAACTCTAATTTATCATGTAGTGAACATATAAATTTGGTTGTGGGTCGCATTTATGGGACACTACGGAGACTGTGGATGTCAGCCAACTTTACTCCCATCGAAACAAAACTTCGGTTAATTAAAGTTTTACTTGTACCCATCTTATCTTACTCTGAAGTTGTTTACCCTAAATTAGACTCTGTTTCCGAACATAAACTACTTGTTGCATTTAATGCAATGACCCGGTACATATATGGCTTACGGAGATATGACCACATTTCAGCTTTCCGGACAAGGATTTTAGGTTGTACCTTACCACAGTATTTCAAAGTAAGAAATTGTATTTTCCTTCATAAAATTATACACACTAAGTCACCACATTACCTGTATAACAAACTAAATTTCTCCCAATCTATAAGAACACATAACATCGGCATACCTTCTTTTAATTACCTTAACTCGTCGCGCCTTTTCTTTGTTAATAGCATTAGCCTTTGGAACTCACTACCAGCAAGCATAAGGCAAATGAGGGATATCAACAAATTTAAAAATGACGTTTTTAAATATTTCTCTAATCAGCAATAATGTTCCTTCCCATCCTACTCCCGCCTCGCCCCCTCCCCCCTTCCCCTTTCTTGTTGTCACAGTTCTTTGCTCTTCTTTGCTCTTTTTTCTATTATTTTTGACTTTAATCTTAGTTTCTTTATTCAGTTCTCTAAACTTCATATTTCTACTCTCTGTTCTTTCTTTTTTTCTATTTTTATACATACATATTATTATACATATATAAATCTTTCACATACCATACTGTAAAAGACTAAGTCTTACTTGTATGAACCGATCTAACAATAAATACAAATACAAATACAAATACAAATACAAATACAAATTTTCCATGACTCTGGCCACTGGCGCATAAATCAGGCTGAATTTGACCGATGGCATGGGTTATGTTGGCTTTGTGGGCCGCTGTGGTTTTTGGCTTATTCGCATAGACCTGCGACTTCAGAAAACCCCACAAGGAAAAGTCTAACGCACGATCTCGGTGGGCAGTTCACATCACCTCCACGTGAGATGACCATGCCCTAGAATCGCTTGTGCAGAATTTCGAGTGTGGCGTGAGCTGTGTGGCACGTAGCGCCGTCCTGTTAAAACCACATGTCGTTGGTGTCCATATCATCCAATTCAGGCCAAAAGAAGTTGGTAACCATCGACCTTTTGCGCTCGCTAACGTCGTTCTCAAAGAAATATGGACCGATGACGCCGCCAGCCCAAAATCCACATCAAACAGTGACTTGGACGCTCTTGGATCTCATGTGGATTGGTATCATCCCAAATTCGACAATTTTGTTTGTTGATGTACCCATGCATCTAGAAATGAGCTTCGTCGCTGAAGATGATTTTTCGAACAGAACGTTGCCCGAACAGAACACCCATTTTGATAAAACAATTTTATCATTTGCCCGTGTTGTTAAACGCTATATCCATCCATGGTGATTTGGCAAAACAGACTGAATAAATAAAAGCCAATTTGACAGATGTAGCTTCAATAATATGGCCGCTATCAACTGTCAAAGTTCGGAAGTCCATTTTGGAATACCCTTTACAACCACATTATGCCCGTAAATTTACTTTAAACTCAATAATTTGAATATCTTTTGTCAATAAAATCCAACTTCGTTTCAACAGAGAGCCTAAACATAAAAATTTCTCTTTTAATTAGGCTAAAGGCACTAGTAGCCGGACAGTTAACACAAATCTTAACTTTGACTTCTTCTAATTTTTTAAGTATTAAAGCTTCAGTGAAAAGGTTTGGATATATAACTAATGTAGATAATTTTTAAAAAGATAGTAAAACTCCTCAAACATATTTATTATTGTGGATAGTTGTTTTATTAATTCTTAAAAAAAGTTCAGTTTGCGCTAGTATCCGGACAGTAATATTTAGTGTCTGGACGTTTTAGTTTCAGAAACCGGACACCTAAATTTCATATCAACTTTTAACGTTTTCGTTTTGATTAATGAAATATTTTATTTAAATGAGATTTATTCATCATCTTTTTAAAAGGTGTTTCCCTTTTCGAGTCCTAAATTATGTTTTGCACCGTATTAAGGAGGTCATCAGTCTTTAAGGGAAACCCACACTTGCACATATTGGTGCACCACTCAGCAATTTTAATTTCTTCTACAGGTGTTAAGTAAGGATCTGGCTCCTATTTTGTTGCCTTTTCACCAATTCGCCTTTTAACTTTTAGTTGGTCATGAAGAGTTGATCGACACAGATCATATTTGGCAGCTACTTTTTTAAAACTCAAATTATTTGTCCAAATATCTTCTAAAGCCCGTGTTAAACTGCTTTCCTCCCTTCTTAAGTTATTAAATCTAAAAATATGACATTTTTAACGTTTTACATATTTTAATGCGTAAAAAAAACGATGGTCCGGATACTAAACCTAATTTTTCAGTACCCGGATAGCCGGTTTCTAAGTTAAAAAACACTGTCCGCATACTGAAATTATTAAAGAAACATGCAACATTCTTTATTTAAATCAAGCAAAATGCACATAGGTATCGTTTAAAAGTATTAAAACATGAATTTAAAATTTGCATCGAAGTTTCAATACCCGGACATACTGTCCGGAAACTAAAATCAGTATAAAATTTGGGCTCCAGTATTCGGACACCAAATAATTTGCATAGAATTTAACAATTTCTTCATTTTTTTTAATTGAACACAGAAATTATTTATATTTAATTAAAATTAAACCTAATTTGATGTGCAAATGCAATAAATAATGTTTAAAATACTTCCATTTTGAAAATAGCGCCACTATTTTTTTTAGAGAAAAAACGCACTTAGCTGCACACTTCACGACAACCACGTACTAACTGATGCGTATTTCGCAAACCAGTTATCGCATCTATTGGAAACTACGTGTGTGTATGAAAGAAACATAGAGGTTTGTTTTTTTATGTTTTTTTCACACTAAAATTGGAAAATTATATTATTTTTTGATAATAAACGACGAAGTGTCCGGATACTAGTGCCTCTACCAGGGAGTAAAATTTACTCCTAAATAGCTTCAACGGAGTACAAAATAATGTTAGTTTTGAAGGGGTTTGAGTGAGATTATCAAGCTTTTACTCAAAAACCAAGTATGTAGTTAAAAAGGAAAAATATTTGGCTGGGGTGCCAGTCCTTGCAATTCCCACCTCATATTGTGTTATATCACAGCTAAAATTGTTTATGGTAGAAACACATGGACACAGCAACAGCAACGGCATTTTTGACAGCCACAGCGAAAATTTTAGAATCAATGCTTTTCAATGGAATCGAACATATTAGCACAGCAACAGCAACAGCCAACTTCAACTTTAGCCTAAGTTCTAAGTTCGCTGTTGCTGTTCAAATGCAGCCATTAAGATATACACCACAGCGTGCTTGCGTTGTCCAGCCCACCTTCTTTAAAAGCATTTCTTGAAATATCTCAGCATCCGCTGGACCGATTTTGCTCAAAATCTAATCAGCTCTAAGTTTCATTCTGACAAAAAAAAAACCGCATGATCGTACGTTGTTCCGTTCTTTAGATATCGAAGGAGAAAAAAATGGTCACACACACACACACACACACAGAGACATCAATTCGAAAACAGGTGCAAATGATTTCTAGTGCATCGTAACGTGAAGCTTTGTCAAAATCATGAATTGTTTTATTTTGTCGATTGCAATGCTTGAAATGGAACAAAGCAGCAACCTCGTGATCGTGATTGAATCGATACCCGCGATGTAAACAAAAAAAAAAATTGATGTATTAAAAATACTTATAGATTTATTTCTCAGCAAGTAGGTATTAAGAAAAGATGAGAGGCTTAAAATTTGCGTAAGCATATTGGCCCTTAGTAATAGAAGATTTTAAACTCGAGTTTTACCTAAACTCGACTTTAACCCAAATTCCGTAGTAATAAACGTTAGATGCCACTTTTAAAATTGACAACTGCTAAGTTTCGGCTCACCCGTATCTAAGTCACTTTTAAGGGTGACAATCATAACAATTCAATATGAGTGGTAAATGAAAGAGATGTGTGAATTCACAGTCAAGAAAATGTGAAATTGAGTCACAATGCTTTCGTTAAACTCGACTTTTGCAAATTTGATTTATTACTACGAAACCTTAAAAGTAGTTTAGCTACAATTAACAAAATTCGGCTTTAGAAGTGACTTTAAGGATTTCTATTACTAAGGGCCATTGAGTTTATAGAAAAAAATTTGTTTTTCCAATTTTTTAAATTGATTTAAAGTTAGGGGTGAATATGTTGGTCAACCTCTTTAAAATTAGTATGCAAGAAATATAAGTGTTAAATCATCCTATAAATAAAAAACATTTAAATAAAAAAAAGTAGCCTAACTGGATTTCGTAAAAATATAGAATATTATAAATTTTATTTCACGTTGATCGGTTCAGTTTTTGCTGAAATTACCGGGGCCAAAGTTTTTTAATGTTTTGTCTTCATATAATAGTAATGATTTGAGCTGAGTTTAAAATCATACATTTAGTCAAATCTGTATCCCGAAGCAAGTCTTTTTGTACTAGTTAGTAAATTGATGTGCCAATCGATTGATCACATATTCGAAAAGTGTACACCCTATGGCTTTATATTGGGTGCAAGTTTAAAGCATATTGTAGATGAGAATTTTCCATTGCAGTTTCTAACAGTTGGGGGTAAAATAAGGCAACCTTTAGTATTCTTTTGACAAAATACCTCTGCAGTTTGTTTACTTCATCAAAAAGCTTATGTATGCATAAGCGCAGACTTGGATGCCAGACTTGGATGCTGAGAAATGCATCTTTTTTTGATCAAGTTATTACATATAGTGTTTATGCTGCTTTTTGTCGCATATTTTTTCTTTTCTCAATGTTTTTTGCGAAATGCCATTTGGCGGCACTGTCATCCCTAGATAGGAATAATTGTTGCTGTTTATATCGCTTCACTCTTGAAATACCACTTTTCTTCATGACCTTTGCTGCCAGCGTTTATAAAAATCATTACTGAGCGTTTGTTTAAATTTTTTTCTAATTCCACTTATTGCAGTTTCACTTTAAGCACTTATAGAAGAAACGGGATTATAGGTCCGCAGTGGCGTGGCGTCCATAAAATGTATGCGCATTGATATACTCGTGCACACAATTTCTTATAAAAGATGTTTTTCATCCATTGCATTTCAGTATAACAAAAGTAAAGTCTGAAAAACATTACTGTAGTTCTTATAGATATTATCAAATTAAAAAAAAATTTCAAATTTATCAAAATTTACAAATCGAACGACGACTATCGCTCAACTTTCTCCTGGAGTTATCCACTAAATAACTGGAACTGTATGAACTAGGTACATTGCTCAAACTGAATACTGAACTGATACAACAAGTTTTTTCGTGCAACTGTAGTTATCAAGTTGAATAAAACATGTACATATGTAGTTACTGAACATTACTAATTGATAAAAAGTGATTTAGACAGAAGTGAACCTAGTTGTCATAAGCTCTATCGTACCACTATAGCGTTGCATACCTAATTGAGTTTATCCATCACATAGACAAACACACCATATAACTCAATTTTACGCATTCTACAGGATTTTTTATGATGCTTAATATAAAGTTATCCGATCGTTATCCACCTGAGAACGCTATCATCAAGTTTTATGACGGGTGCGAAAATGACCTGAAAAAATGTAAGTGGATGGTGAATGAAGGAACTTACCTTGGACATCCAAGTAAAAAAAAAAACAAAGACATAAAGGAAATCGATACGATGTGAGATATGCAATGCCATTATATGGACGTTACTTTTTTTTATCTGTTTGATCCCATTTTCTTGAAGTTTAGTATGTTGAAGAAAATAAAAGAAATAAAGAAGACATTTCCTTATTTTATTTATCATTTCCGCCTCAACAAAGAAACAGATAATATTCTTTACGAGTATGTACAAAATCGCACATATGTACATACATATAAACCTTTGACCTAGTAAATTTAGATGAAATTGTTACTTATTAAATGTCTTATACATAAACATACGTACTTAACTTACATTTCAATAAAAATGACAATAAAGTGAAATATTTGATTTCCTTCAGAGGATACCTAACCTTAGCTAATAGGTGCAATCAAATTAGTCTCCAACAAACTACCAAAATTGCATTTACTTACTTAGAACTGTCACTTTCCCAAAGTCATAAACAAATTCACGATCTCACTATGGCCTGACCAAAGTCTTCTGGGTAAAAATCAGAAATGTATATTTTATAATACATGTACATCAATATATCGACATATTAATATGCCGTTAAACGTCTCTTAACCATATGTCTTTTCGCTTTTATGTCAAACACTAGCAGACCCGTGCTCGCGTTGCTTCGCGAAGTTCTTAAAAAACTTTTTTTTGACATAATATTAAAAAGAAAAAGAAAAATTAAACATGCTTACCGCATCCAGAATAATGAATTTCACGGAAATAATTGTAAGAAAAATAGACGTTGTTGTGGTTTTTACATATGCATGTAGATATATTAATTTATTTACTTATTTTAATACTTCGGAATAGACAATGTTTACTGTTTTATTGTTTGGCGGAAGAAGTAAACACTGATTCTTCTGTGAGCCCACTCGTCATGCAGAAACACGGTTTAATGGGGAACAACAACCATCTAAACTGAAAAGGGAGATCCGTTGGTATCATTGGAATTCTAGGAATAAGGGCAGCCTTCCCTGCTGCGGGTCCAGTGAGAATTTAAGCTTCTATAATGTTTTTGTTTAACTTCTTGATTTGAAATTGGTTGCTCTTGCAAAGGTTTTCTGATTAGTACTATTGGCGTGCCGATTTTCAAATTTAATTGGTACGGCGGTGGAAGGCCCGCTGGGTTGAGAGAAATAATAAATTCTTGCGGGTGGTTAACACTGTCATTATCATTTACTACACTGGCAAGTGCTTTGTATTGATATGCCTCTGCTTTTAAACGCCGACGGAAAACATACTTCTCTCTTTAACACCCTAGAAAGCTATCCTACGCAAAATTTACTCCCATGGTGCATAAAAAAAGCTTTTTTCGGGCAGAGCTTAAAGCGCTAGCAATGACCTTTCGTAAGTGGTTGCGTAATCTATTTAAGCATCAGTCTAGTGAAAGGAGTTTGCTAAAAGTGCATCTCGTTTGATGCATTAAAGTGATTTTTCAATTCTAGGAAGCAAAATTTACAAACTTGAACCAACCCAAAAACCAATACTTAGCAGGCGGATGAAAATATTGCGCATTTTGTAATTATAAAAAAAGCTTTTGTGACTCAACTTTTTATCACATAAAAGCAAACAAATATTTTTTTATTGCAACTTTTTTATTTTCAAAGATAAATTAATGAAATTATTAGAACACAGTGCTTATAATATTGTTATTCATTTGTTAATTTGATCAAACTTCAAAAAAACAAAAAAACTATGGCACTTGATCAATTATTTGACTTAGTAGATTTTGTTGTTCAATATTTTGTATGCCCTCCGTTTGCCTTAAGAATCGCTTTAGTTCTTGATGGCATTGATTCCACAAGTGTTCTGCACTTGCTAGAACTGAGATTGTGCCAAGAAGTTTCAGTTCGATTCCACAAATCGTTTAGATTTAGATAATCGCCTGGTATGTTTGATATTGCACGTTTGACCTCAACCCAAAGACGTTCGATCGGGTTGAAATCAGGGGATTGTAGTGGACAATCAAGCAATCGAAATTCCTTATCTTGTAACCAAGCTTTAGTCACTCTTACAGTATGTTTCGTATCGTTATCCTGCTGGAGAATAATCCGACACGTTCTTGCTCCAAAGATGAAGACTTTTCTGGAGCTTTCGCTCAAGTATGCTGACGTATTGCGTAGCATAGCAATCGCCTTACATTCACAGTGTAACACATTCACCATGGTCATGTACCCCAGAATCATTAGATTTCACCACCAAACTTAGTGGTTGATTTTACATGGCGATCTTCGATTGGCTCATCAGACTTCTTCCAGGTTCATTGGGGACCGTCGGATCCAAAACGGACAATTTTAGTTTCGTTCGACCAAACAACTCTTAATAATTTTTTATTTTTATTATTTGTTTTATTAACGCAACTCTAACCTTAAAAGAAATTTTACGGCGAGTTACCTTGAAATCGATAAGCCTTTCTATTTTTTCTATTTTTGAATGTCTTAATTCCTTTATCTGACAAACAAACAAAAACGACTTTAAAAATGCAAAAATAAAAGTAAATTGTGTTTACTTTTCTGTAATTTCAACACGTAATTGTTCAATGTTGTAAAAAAAATTAAAACGACAGCACCTCCTTCGAGCTTTCCAAGACTTCGATCACACTCAATGTACAACTGAGACTGTGTGAACTAATTGATCACAAAAAATGTTTTTTAATAGGTTCGAGACCCTAACGGTGCATTTCCTTTTTTCTTGGGTAGGTAAGTTAACATCGTACAATATTCCAAATTCTTTCCCACGAAAGAATACACCCACTCCTACACGCGCAACACAGAAGCAGACATCAGACACCGAACACATGCACGCGCAACCTATGTACCGAACATGCTCCAGCTAGAATGTGCTGATCCCACGGTTGGAGCGCATCCGACACCACACAGTTGGCTATGGCTAAGTTACTTTTAATTTCAATGTTAGTTTTTAAGTTAGTTCATTTTTAGTGTTCATAAATAAAGGAGCTAAGCTCCCAAGAAAATATTTTTTTAAAAATAAAAACTTAGTTTAATTTAATTGGTATGCTAATTCTAAACATCTGTGTTTGTTATGTGACAAAGATTTAAGAATAGAATTTAAGTATTAAGAATACACATAAAAATGTAACAACAAAAGACCTTTTTTTCTACTTGTTATGTGATCAAAAAGTTGAGTCACTGT
The DNA here is from genome assembly GCA_951813785.1 of Criorhina ranunculi. Lineage (NCBI taxonomy): Eukaryota > Metazoa > Arthropoda > Insecta > Diptera > Syrphidae > Criorhina > Criorhina ranunculi. The sequence goes on along the minus strand of OX638382.1, from coordinate 19,380,580 downwards.
ATATACAACCACAATATGCCCGTAAATTTACTTTAAACTCATCAATTTGAATATCTTTTGTCAATAAAATCTAACTTCGTTTCAACAGAGAACTTAAACATAACCATTTCTCTTTTAATTGCTAGGGTGTAAATTTTACTCCTAGTTAGCTTCAACGGAGTACAAAATAAGGTTAGCTTTCTAGGATTAACTGACTGGTTTTTGAGTATGATTATCAAGAATTATCAAAAATTCAACAGGGGAGCCAGTCCTGTACTTCCACCTCATATTGCGTTATATCACAGAGAAAATTGTTTAAGATATACACCACAACGTGCTTGCGTTTTTCAGCACACCTTTCTTTAAAGCATTTCTTCTATTATCTTAGCATCCGCTGGACCAATTGAAGGGTTGTTAGTCTAAAGGATCTAAGTGTCGATTTTATTATTAAGAGATATACGCAAAAAACATTATACAATTGAGTGAAAGTTCATAGAAACTTAGACCCCACCACAACTTTATTTATGTGTGGGTAAAATTTTAAAAGAAACAGGCACTTGGATCCTTTTGACTTACAACCCTTCAATTTTACCCTAAATTGATCAGATCTAAGTTTCATGCTGACAAATAAAGTAAAAAAAAAAACCGCGTGATCGTACGTTGTTCCGTTCTCCAGATATCGAAGGAGAAAAGAATTGTCACATACACACACGCACACACACACATCACTTCGAAAACAGGTGCAAATGATTTCTAGTGTATCGTAATGTGAAGCTTTGTCAAAATCAGGAACCTTTTTTGTTTTGGCCGATTGCAATACTTCCCCTATGGAGGTGGGAAAATATGATCCACATAACATACACTTCATGATCATACAAAGAAGGAATAAGAATGGGAGGGAGAAAGCGTGCGAGAAACACGGAACGATGATGAAATGGAACACAGCAGCAACCTCGTCGTCATGATTGAATCGATATCAGCGATGTAAACAACTAACAATAATGGATGTATTGAAAATTCATACTTATTTATTTCTCAGCAAGTAGGTATAATTAAGAAAAGATGAAGGGCTTAAAATTTGCGTAGGCATATTGACTTGATAGAAAAAATTTTGTTTTTACAATTTTTTAAATTGATTCAAAGTTAGGAGTGAATAAGTTGGTCAACCTCTTTAAAATTGGTATGAAAAAAATATAAATGTTAAATTTTCTTGTAAACAAAAAACATTTAAATAAAAAAAAATAGCCTAACTGGATTTCGTAAAAATAGAGAATATTATAAATTTTATTTCACGTTGATCGGTTCAGTATTTGCTGAGATTACCGGGGCCACAGGTTTTTTAATGTTTCGTCTTTATATAATAGTAATGAGTAATAATAATTTTAGACGTTGGTTCGAAATTATACAAAATATGCCCCAGTTTAACGTCCTTACCTAAACTATTTACTCGACGAGCTCCCTGGTCGTCTCGAATCTGATATCTGCTTTATTTTCCTGCTTTTCGACCAGCAGTCGACGTCATATAACAGAACTGGTAGGACCAGTGTTTTATAGGGCATCCCTTTTATCCTTCGCTTTGACCCCACGTGTTTTTCAATGCAACGCGGTATAGCTGGATCAATTTTCTCACGATTTATATATGTAGAGCTTCAAGCGATGGATATTCTCATACAAAATTGAAAAGTCAATAAGGTGGGTTTTGACTTGTGTTGATTTTTTCTTGCATAGTTTGAAAATGTTGGCACACTGGTACACGCCGATTAGTATGGTGCACAGCGGCTTTAGACGTTGACACAGTATGCGTATGTCGGAAAGGGAATGTCGGCAGGGGAATGTCTCTCTAGTTGTTGCGAGACATAGGATTTTTTCCCAAAACCGTTAATAGGAACTACCAAAATGCTACTTTGCCTACCCGTGATTTTCAGTGTATGTATTTTACATTTTGGTGAGAAATTGAAATTATTTCACAGATTTATTTTTTATTTTTTTTAGATACAAATTATAAAATCAAGTATGCATATTTTAAGCTAAAAAAAATTGCATCCAAGGAATAAGGATAAGATGATGGTTGAATAATAACTTTAAAACTTTTTATTTAACCCACGCAGATCCAACTGCCTACCGATAGTCTTTCAACATTTCCTAGGCATCTAGTGTTCACTCGCTCTTCTTATGCTAAATTACTTGCTGGAACCACCTGTTCATACGTGGACATGAAATGAATGCCGAAAATTAGAACCACAAATGAAAATGAAAAATCCAATAATGTGTACTCAACCGAATAACCAAAAGTAAAAGCAGTTTTTGAACTGAAAACAGTAATTAAACATTTGGTCTTATAGAAAAATAATATTAATTCCCTGCGGGTTTAAATTGTCTAGAATTAAATTATTCTGCTCTACTTGGCATGCCATCAATCTGTTTATTTAATACATGCGTATGTTAAAAGATTGCTAGCACAAAACATCTCTTAACATTCGACGGCTAAAATCATTGTTCGAAATCAAAATTGCTTTTATTAGTTAAGTATAAAACATTCTTTTCACTGGCTTGTGCAAACATTACTCAACTATCTGTAAATCCTTATCGTTGTAGAAACATATTCATCAAGCAGTTTTTTTTTATTTCACACTTCAAATTAATTCTATTTTTAAATACATAAAATGAAATAACATAATTTAATAAGGGTGAAATTTACATTTAAAAATAAATATTTGGCGATACAGCTTTTATATTTATTCACAAATACATATATGTAGAAATCGTTATTACAATTCAATTATTATTTATTTGGCTAACGTTATAATTAAAACAAAGTAGGTAACGATTAAATATTGAACTGAACAAATTAAGCAATGAAAAAAAAGGAAATTCAGCAAGATCGGATTTTCGGGTCGCCGCGCACGTCGTCGTCGTTCGTCGTGTGTTCTTCGTTGTTCGTCTTCGACTGCCCATGATCCCTTCAACTACTCCTCATTCGCTTGTCCGGTCAATCGCTCTCGCTGCAGAGTTTACAGAAGACACAGGGTGGATCCAAACTCCACAAATCGGCCATCCTGTATCCTAGCTGTCCTCAGCGTACTATAAAAAGAAAAAGAAAGTTATTCAAAAATATCCTAGTCAGATGACGAGTTGAAATCCAAATCGGTTTGTCGCCACTTTTTTATCATGTCGGCGCTAGTGGTCGTAACGGCTGGTCCTTCGTGCTCTCCCACTTTTTCTACTTCGTATCTCTCGTGATTGCTCGCATTGGTGATCTTATAGGGACCAAGGTACTTTCCGGCTATCTTTAAGTTGGGTCCAAACTGCGTGCGTCGGATAGCCACCAAGTCTCCTTCTTTGTACTTTGTTGCTGGACACCTAGTCCGGTTATAAGTTCGTCGATTTTCATCCTGGATTTCAGCTATAGAGATTCGTGCCTGCTGCCGAGCATCCTCACGCTCGTTGCTGAACATTTCCCTCATATCTTCGTCGATTAGGCTTGCCAGCTCAGAGTCCGTGTCGTTCTTCATCCGAATACCGAACATTTATTCGAATGGCGTGGTCTTGATACTGCGCTGCCAGGTGGAGTTGAGACATCTTTGAAGCTTACTGCAATGGGCATACCACTTCCGAGTATCTTCCGCTGATAGTTTCGCGAGAACTGAAATTATTACCCGATTGATGCGCTCGACTTGGCCATTACCCCTTGGAACGCCTGTTGCGATTAGTAGATGTTCAATTTGACCGGCCTTGCAATATTCCTCAAAGACGTAACTCGTGAAAGCAGATCCCCGATCTATTATAATCCTCGCCGGATTTCCGAATGTTGCCTTCTGCAGTTCCAGCTTCGAGATAACTTCCGCTGCTGACGTCGATTTCGTTGGGTAGATCCACGTAAACTTGGAGAACGCGTCCACCACGCAAAGGATAAAACTGTACTGTTTAGTCGTTTTGTCGAGTGGACCCAGGTGATCGAGGTGATATGTGCTAAGTGGCGCACATCCCTTGTCGATGGGGCAGAGAAACCCCTCCTGCTCCCCGGCCTTCCTCTCAGACAATATACACGCGATGCAGTTGTTCCGCGTTTCCTCGAGTTTCTTCGTCAGCTGCGGTATATAGTAATCCCGCTTTACGATTTCCATCATCTTTTTGGTAGCGAAGTGTCCATCGCTATGCACATTGCGTAGGAATTCGGCTTGCATCTTCTTGGGCACATAGAGTAGTTTCCTTCCTTCCTCGTCGGCTTTGAAAATAACTCCCCTCTCGCTTATAAAATTCTCATAGGCACCATACTCGAGCAGATTTTTGATGAGTCGTATACTCTCGTCATCTTCTTGTGCCTTGATGATTCTTGATAGGAACTCCCCCTTTACGACAGCTACTGCACTTCTGCTAAGGGCATCCGCGTGCCGCATCCTTGTGGCGTTACGATGTTCAAGCACGTAATCAAACTCTTGGAGAACTAGAACCCATCCAGCGATTCGCGACGAAAATTCTTTCTTCTCCATCGTTCCCTTGAATGCTGCGCAGTCGGTTACGATTTTAAATCTCAGTCCAAGTAGATAGTGTCGAAATTTCTTCAGGGCTGCGACCACGGCGAGGGCTTCTGTAATTCCGCTGTAATTTTGTTGCGCAGGAAGTGTCTTCTTACTATAATATGAAATCGGGAAGAAATGGTTATTTTCTTTTTGAAGAAGGATGGCACCTAATCCCCACTTTGATGCATCCGTGTGTAGCTCGGTCTCTGCGTCCGGGCGGTATAGTTTAAGTACTGGTGCCGTAGTCAGTATATTTTTTAGCTCCTCGAATGCAGAAATTTCCTTGGGTGCAAATCGAAATTTCTCACCCTTTTTTAACAAGTAAGTTAGCGGCAGCGCAATGCTGGAGTACCCTGGGACGAACTTCCTGAAATATCCGGTAAGGCCCAGAAAGCTTTGCACCTTAACAACATTCGTCGGCTGCGGAAATTTTCGCACTGCATTTATCTTACCTTGCGATGGTTCGATATTCCCATTTTCGATTCGGAACCCCAAGTACTCTATTGCGGTACACAAGAACTGACACTTTTTCCACTGAAAAATCAATCCGTACTCACTTGCAACCGTCAAGACTTGCTTAAGGTTCATCAGGGCGTCTTCGTAGTCTTTTCCTAGAACAATTATATCATCCATATACAGCAGCATAATTTTTCGCATAATCAAGGCATAAAATACACGGATGACGTGGCGTTGAAATACCGACGGCGATGTGCAGAGCCCAAATGGAACACGATTAAACTCATATTGTCCTCCCGGAGTAACAAATGACGTAAACTTACGGCTTTCTTCGCATACGGAGACATGGAAAAAACCATTTTCCAAATCCATCGTCGAAAAGACTTTGGAAGAACTTAGTTGGTCGATTTGGTCGTCTATAAGTGGAAGTGGGAAGCGGTCACGAATGATTATCTTGTTCAAACAACGATAGTCGACACACAATCTTTTACTACCATCTTTTTTATTGGCGAGTACGATTGGAGATGAGTACACCGAGCTGCTTGGTCGAATTATTCCTTTACTGAGCCAATCCTCTATTTGCGTTTGCACAATGTCCTTTTCCAATGGAGCTAGCCTTCTTGGACGTTGTGCAATTGGGACATCCGATTTCAAAATTATCTTCATTTCGACGTTAGTCGACTTTGGCTTCGTAGGTTTGTATCTGTTTACTAGGTCTTGGATTTCGTTTTTGTAAAGTGGATTACCTACACAAAGTTCTACTTCCCCACCGCTTACCTGGAAACAATGCCTTAAGTCGGATTCCAACTGCTCAATGTGAACACCATCTTTGCTAAGAGTAATCCGTGTTCCTCTTAGGATATCCTTACCTACCAACAACGCATGCTTTAAAGATCGTGAGGAGACTACATAAATCTTCGTGCGATAGGCAATGTTGTCTATTTCAACAAGGGCATTAAAATATCCGTATGGTTTCGTGCACTCTTCGGATAATCCTCGGAAAACTTGATCATCTTTTTCCAACGAGGGCGATCCCATCTTGAAGTACTCCGTCGAACCCATCACTGTGACGTCGCTTCCCGTGTCAATTCTCGCTTGAACCTCGACCCCGTTCACTGCCACCGTTTTTACTTCTAGCTTACTTACGTTCATATCCACTACATTAACTGCCCTTGCCGTGTCCTTTCGAAGTGGGCAACTAGATGAAAGATGACCAAAGTTTTCACAGTTAAAGCACTTTGGGCCTTTAGATTTGAACTCGCACACTTTACTTTTATGACCAGTCAGCCCACAGTTGAAACAACGACTTTTCCCGCTAAGGGCAATGTCCTTGGCCTTCGGCTTATTAGGCTGTCGATTCAGATTAGGACCGGACGAGTGCTGTTGTAGAGAACTTCGAAAGCGCTCATATTCCAGCACCTTAGCCTTAAAATCATTCATCGACTGCGCCCCATATAATATCGCTTTATTGATGGGAAAATCGTCGATACCATCTATCACGTACTGCATTATCGATTTTTCATCCACACCGCCTCTTGCTCCTAGCGCACGCATTGCGAATAAATACTCCGTTGGGCTTTCACCTTTCGTTTGCCTTTTTGCCGCTAACCCTTTATGCACATCTGCTATCGTCATGCCACCCCCAAATTCATCCATAAGCAGTTTCTTTAAATCTGCCCATTTTATTATGGTCGGTTTAGTTTACATGGCCATTTTCGCCATCCCCGTTAACAACCGTTTAGCAAACAGTATCTCCCTGGTGTCATCCCACTTCATCAGGGCAGATACCGTTTCGAATTCGTCGATCCAGGTGCCTACATCACCTTCGCCGTTAAAATACGATATGGCATTAAGAGCATCCTCAAAAGAGCCAACACTTGCTCGATTAGCACGGATTTTTAGTTCTTCGAGCTCTGAACGTAGAAAAGAACACTCTAGCTCAACACTTGGAGCAACATTTGCATTCGTCCGCCTATCGTTCAACTTTCGCTGCCCCGTTTGACCATTTGACTTTGCTCCGCCAACCCCACCGTCGTCTCTCGGTTCACCTGTCCTACCAACACCTTCCATCTGCGCCTGTGCGCGTTTAGTTAGCCCAGTACAACCTGCCTGAAACTCCTCCACCTCGACCTCACCATTCTGCGGCAATTTACCATCTCGTCGTTGCACAGACCTCATCCACATGTTCCTAGACGTTTCCAATTCTTCCTCCCAAGAACATCCCGCCACCTACAACAACAACATCAATGCCAGAATGCACCGTCATCAATCCACACGCCGCAGCAACGGAAACAACAGAAACAAGGTCAACAACACCAGAGCAACAAAATGCATATGTCATCAAATCAAATGTAACATTATCAATTCCAATTGTTATTGCACAGGTGATTTCGGGAATACTTTATCAGCGTCTGCTGAACTTCCGTTCGTACAATCACCTTTGCAAACGTAGGTTACACGTTCATTTATGTTAGATATTAAGTTCAGTTGATTTTGTACCTGAGGTGAATAAAGATTAAAAATTGTTTTTTTTTCAAAAGGGTTGTTACGAGTCTCATTAGTGGCGCAGTCGTGTAGTCCGATCGGTGTTAAATAAGTAAAAGTTAAAGTAGAAACGGTGGTTTTCCCGTGGCGAAAAATTGCAATTTACATTTAACAGTGAATTTTCAAATTCTTTGCGGTCGTGAACCTAAAAACAATCAAAGTGCTTGGACTAGTTCCAGTGGCTTCCTGTGATACTACCAGGTGAACTTATCGACGAAGAAAACCAGAGGCTTACTGATTTCATCTTCATCGAGGGATTCAACGCAACAGCTCAACTTCACTATTCAGCAACAGCTCAACTCAAGGATGAAAATTCTCTTGATACTCCAGCACATGTGAGTCAGGATATTTTCATTAATATTTATTTGTACTAAAAATTAAAATTTATATAACTTAAACGAAAAATCGAATTGAATACATTAAATTAAATTAAATTGAAAACTACATATTTTTGTGACGAAAATTGAATTGATATAACCTTGCTTATCTGAATCGAAAATTAATTACCATTATATTATAACATTTAAATTGAAGATAAAATTTTTACTATACTGTATTTATCTGTATTTGAATCCACTATTGTTTTCCATATTATGCCATCCCCAAAAAAAATCTCGATTAGGAAATCCCCTTATCCCAAATTTTCTAATTTGTTCAAGTTTAAGAGCCTTAGTTCTATTCCGGAGTCGGTGTCTCAAATCGATCGTGGCCTCAGTTTTAATTCGTTATCTTCACTCTCAAATCCAAACGTTACCATGAATCCAAATATAGCTACAACTTCTGCAGCAGCTGCCGCTGCAACTTACAACTTCCGAGATTTTTTCGATTGTCTGAGAATTCCAGACGCGGTAAAAGATTTACCACGCTTCGATGGAAATCTAAGACTTTTGTATGATTTCATCAACAACGTTGAAGAAATACTCATGCACGTAAGAGGAGTTTCGGAAACCCCTCTAGGCCAAATTATCTTGAGAGCAATCCGCAACAAGATTGACGGTCAAGCGAACGAGGTACTGAACATGTACGGTACGAATCTGAATTGGAACGAAATCAAAACCAATCTAGTACTGCACTATTCAGATAAACGTAACGAAACTTCGTTAATTAGAGATTTACATCTGTTAAAACAGGGAAATAGAAGTGTCGAAGAGTTTCATAGTGAAGTGATTGAACTTCAGGCAACACTAAACAACAACGTACTTATCCATTAAACGGATATGTACGTTATCCAAGCAAAGAAGGACCTTTTTTCAGAAATGTGCCTAAATGCTTTCTTATACGGTTTAAGAGAACCACTTGGTTCAAATATAAGAGCAATGAAGCCAACTTCTCTTGCAATAGCCCTTTCATATTGCATACAAGAACAGAATATGTTCTACATGAAGCACGAGTATCGTCTACCCATAAGAAAACCTAACCAATACCAGTACAACACAAAATTTAACAATCAACAAAGATGTTATATTCCAAACCAGAATTATAGAACACCCCAGCCTAACCAAACATATAGATCCCCTCATACTATCCCCAGACCATTCCCAAATAATATTACGCATAACCCCATATTTTTCCGTAACCCTGCACAAGCCCCTATACCAGTGAATAGTTATCCTTCCCTACCAGCACCACATAGTCCAAACAATGCCCACAAGTTCCTTCCCCAAAGGAATCATGTCGTTTCTCCGCCAGAACCGATGCAACTTGGTTCAGCTCAATCCCGGTATACGCAGCCAACCGTATACAAACCAACTATGACACAACAGACGAGGCGAAGCAGCAACACACCAAGATACATCATCGAAGAAGTCCATAACGTTGATGCTCATCAATCAAGGCACAACTTACCACCATCGTACATCCCTAACCTTGAGGAACATTATGTCTACCAGGATCAGGATCCAGACGAACAGGACCAACAGGCACTAGATGCAATGCGAGACCTCGAAAATGAAAATTTTCAAAACCCAGCCTCGATAAGCCCATCGGATACCTAGAAGTCAACAAGCATGGATTCGTCTTACCATACATAAATATTTCATCCCCATTTGGTCGTCCCCTTAAATTTCTCGTAGATACAGGAGCTTCAGCTTCTTTCATAAACCCAGAATTTACTAATAATTTTAATATTGAGAATTGTCCTCCCATCCAAATCTCCACTATTTTAAATAATCATAAGCTAGACAAAAAAGTATCTATCTCCGCATTTGACGAATTTAACGAATCAGGTAAATTCGACTTTCTTCTTTTTAGATTCCATAATTATTTCGACGGTCTTTTAGGTTTAGATATTCTCTCTCAAATCTGTGCAAAAATCGACTTAGGCAATAAACTTCTCATCACTCCTAACACTACAATTCCACTTTGTTTCAAACCTAACTTTAGTTCCGGAAAACACGTTATCCCTTCTAATACAAAAACTTTCGTCAAAATACCAGTAGATTTACGCAACGGCGATGTTTTTATTAAAAGCACATCTGTCGAGCCCAATCTCGTTATATCCGAAGGTATTTATACCGCAAAGATTGGCATTGCTTCGTCGAAATTTCTAACAATTCACCCATTGATAAACCCTTTCTCATTGAACAACCCCTTAAAGTCGAACCCTACCTTTCTTCTAATTTTATTGAAATTAATAATTTTAACGTTAACCTCGAAAGTACCCAAAGTGATCCCGATATTTCAAAATTCCTTCGAACTGAACACCTGAACACTGAAGAAAAGAGAGGCCTTGTAAAGCTTTGTAAAGAATTCGAAGATATTTTCTTCAAAGAAGGTCAAAATTTAAGTTTTACGAACAAAATCAAACATAAGAAACATACCACAGATGATATTCCCATCCATACAAAAACGTATCGCTATCCGTATTGCCATAAGGAAGAAATTCAAAAGCAGATAACATCAATGCTCAAACAAGGCATAATACGTCACAGTTATTCACCTTGGAGTGCACCCGTGTGGATAGTACCCAAGAAGAAAGGCCATAATGGAAATCAGAAATGGAGACTCGTGATTGATTTTAGGAAATTAAACGAGAAAACCATTTCGGTAAATATCCCATTCCCAACATTATTGAGATCCTAGATAAACTGGGAAAATGTCTCTACTTCTCCACATTAGATTTAGCAAACGGATTCCACCAGATCGAAATGGATCCGAAAGATATTGCTAAAACTGCGTTTTCCGTAGACGGTGGCCATAACGAATACTTGAGAATGCCATTCGGCTTAAAGAATGCCCCCTCTACATTTCAGCGAATTATGGATAATATCCTAAGAGAATTAGTAGGAAAGTGTTGTCTAGTATACATAGACGACATTATCGTCTTTTCTACATCTTTACAAGAACATCTGGAAAACTTAAAGAAAGTATTCACGAAGCTAAAAGAATCTAATTTCAAAGTTCAACTTGAGAAGTCCGATTTCCTGAAGTAAGAAATTGCGTTTTTGGGACACATTGTCTCAACCGAAGGCGTAAAGCCAAATCCCGACAAAATTCACACTATTAAGCAGTTTCCTATTCCACGCTCACAAAAAGATATAAGAGCTTTTCTGGGTCTATTCGGCTACTACAGGAAGTTTATAAAGGACTTCGCGAAACTCGTGAAACCCTTAACTGTATGTCTAAAAAAGGACAAGAAAATTGAAATCAACGACGAGTATGTCAAAACCTTCCAAACTTGCAAAAATATCCTTACAAATGATCCAATTTTGCAGTATCCCGATTTTTTAAAACCATTTAACCTTACAACTGACGCAAGTAACTTTGCTCTCGGCGCAATATTGTCGCAAGGTCCAATAGGAAGTGACAAGCCGATATGTTTCGCAAGCAGGACATTAACTTCATCCGAAATTAACTATTCGACAATAGAAAAAGAGCTTCTTGCCATCATATGGGCAACCAAATATTTTCGACCCTATCTTTTCGGACATAAATTCAAGATTATTACAGACCATAAGCCTTTAACATGGATTATGAATCTTAAAGATCCAAATTCGAAGCTACTACGCTGGCGCCTAAAGCTCGAGGAGTATGATTACGAGATAGTGTATAAGAAAGGCACAAATAACACTAACGCAGACGCCCTTAGTAGAGTAAAAATTGAACATCCTAAAACTTTCCAGAATATAGACATCAATCTTAATGGTACCAGTGGCTCCACTGTACATTCCGCTTTAGAAAACTTAGATGATGGTATTCCAATTTCAGAAAGACCTCTTAACGAATTTAACCTGCAATACATCCTTCAGAAATCAAACAAAGGTTCACCCATGACTTTAGAAATAGTCTTTAAAAACAAACAACGAAAAACCATTAGAGATAGCACATTTAACGAAAGCACCATTATAGATATTTTCAAGAAATTTTTCTCTCCAAAAAAGCTTAACGCAATTTATACAGATGACGAAACCTTCAAAAAAGTACAATCAGTTTTTCCAATTTCTTTTCAAGTAACAAATCTTTCCGTCTTATTCGTTGCACAAGTCTTTTAAAAGATATCAGAAATGCGGACGAACAAGAAAAATTGATCAAAGACTATCATATAGATAATAACCATAGAGGTATAGAAGAAAGTCTATCACATCTTAAACGAAATTTTTACTTTCCCTACATGAAACCTAAAATTACAGAAACAGTTAATAATTGCGAAAAATGTCAGACCCAAAAGTATGAAAGCAATCCTCAAAAAGTAAAATACGAAAAACCCGAAACACCTCTAAAACCGCTTGATATATTACACATGGATATATATACCACTAGCTGTACCCGCGACTTCGTCCGCGTTGACATAAAATTTCTTGCCGTTAAGCTTGACCCGCGAATACGTTCATGTGGCATATCTCACAGATTATGTGATATGAGGATTGTTTTTTTTTTTTTTAAGAAAGGTGGAAAGCATCGAAGGCCTTAGTGTGTGATTTCAACCTGAACTAAGACCCCCTCTGCCACCAATACCTATTCCCTTTCCCTTTACAGGCGTGTCAGCTCTACGTAGGTACATGCTTTTGGCAAAAATGTCTATATCTATATCTTACGTTGAGTATAGACCCGCTGTCACTGGAGGAAAACATGTCCCACGTCTTTAACTGCGTCTTCCTACCACTCCCATCAACATCAAGGTCACGCGAGTTGTGATATCAAAACAGCGCGCCCACGCTAATTGTGTCTTGATAGGACTTTACCAGGCAATCACTTCTATTTACCTACCTCTACTGTATCTGCACAACACGGGCAAATTGGAAAGTCTGCGTTATTGAACCGATCGATTTGATCCGAAATAGCAATGTCCCATTAAGACCTATGTAACTTAGAAGTATACTTTCTCATGCTTATGCCTTGTCTAAGTTTTGGTAATGGGGATAAGACGATATGTCCATCGACCTTTGGTTGACAGGTTTCAACTGACCTACTATTCTCTCATGCTCCTTGTTGCTTCCTCATCGTGCGCCACTTCACCTTCCTGTCCACTCCTCTGTAAAGATCGTGTAAAATATTCTATCCAAGGGCAGGTCTATCACAAAATTACAAAATTTATTTCCCTTGCATGACACTTTGTACTTTACTGTAGTACATTACCGTCATGTAAAATTCAGCTTTTAGAAAAAACTGTCGTCTTTTAAACTGAAAGAGTAAATTGTTAGGTATTATAGGAATGCGAGGAATTAGTGCGATCTCTCCTCTGGCCGCTCCCGTGAGAATTGTAGCTTTGATCACATTCTTTTCCAACTATGTGATGCACAGCCTGATATTGTTGCATAGTCTTGGAGCATCAAGGTTACGGATCAGCAAAACCGAAACACCAACTTTTAGCACCACTCTAAGCACCAAGAACCCTACTTAGTAGGTGGAAGCGTCGTTTGCGGACATGAGCTACTTCATATTCTCGAGGCGTTGTCAGATGTATTAAGAGCAGGAACAAAATATAATACCTACCCTCAATTGTAAAATCGCAGCAAAACTGCATAAAATATGACTTTTTACTTAGGGCGTGTTTCTGTTTCTGTTTGACTGTATTTCATTGTCATCTAAGCATTGATACAAATCTTAAGCGATGATCTTTACTTATCAATCCACCGCACTAAGCGCTGAGCCACAGCGATCGCACAGCCTATTTATTATTACTTTACCTCAGCCGACTAAGTATAGCAGACTTTTGTATATGAAGCTGTGGTGATTTGGACGAATACGGCCAGTTTTTTCTCTGATTGCTCAAGCTTCAGCAAAAAGAGAAAGATGATCCTCGGATAATACTCTTACTTTCTACTACTATGCTAATATTCACCTAAGATCCTAAGCTCGTGGTAGTTCAATGAGTCTTAAACAAAACCAAGCTGAAATTTACCCACCTTACTCATCACACTTTCATTATTTTTATGTCCTTACACTACGGATCCATTAAAATACTTACTACTTAATTCCTGACGTAGTAAAAAAAAGATTAGTAATTAGCTTTTTTTCAGCATCATTTTTGATTGCTGTGTGGGATACTTTTTTTTCTCCCTACTCCAAAAACTGAATATCTGCCACACCAACAACTAAACCACCATAAAAATCCTTTTCCCTGTGAATAGCAAGCGAGTTCCAATCATTTTGAGGCAAAGATACACATACCCACCGCAAATGAAAGTAAACAACATTAAAAAAAAAAAGGGAAAAAAGGAAAACGACCCTTGTCGCACACACGATCATGATTTACGATCCCTACGATGTGCCACTGGCTGAGTGCTGCGCAGGTCACTAAATGGATGTTTCATAAGGAAATATGAATTTTTCAAAATAAAAATTACGAAATAAAAATTAGCCTATGCACTTCTCCTGGACATAGACTATCTACTCACGAAGCTTCATCAAAATCCGTTCAGCCATTTAGGTGTTACGGAGGAACAAACATCCAAACATCCAAACTTTCACATTTATACTATTAGTAGGATTAACAATAAACTCATTTTCAAAATTCGCAACTGGATACACAATTCCCTCTAGAAACAGCATTAACGTATTAAAAGCATTCAAGAACTTCATAAGCTTACACGGCATCCCATCAAAAATTGTAGTCGACCAAGGATCCGAATTCTCATCTAATATTTTCAAAGACTTTTGTAGAAGATATCAAATTGATCTTCATATCACTTCGTTCCAACAAACAAGCAGCAATTCACCGGTTGAACGATTACACTCAACCCTAACAGAAATTTATCGAATAATTTTCCAAACCTTTAAAGAAAACAAAACTGATATAGATCACGATGAAATTTTTTCCGGAACTTTATTTACATATAATAATTCTATACATTCCACTACTAAATTAACGCCCTTTGAAATTTTTTATGGAAGATCCTATAAATTTAATAATTCTTTAAAGCACATCAACGAACACGAATATCTAAAAGAACTTACTCAATTTCAACAAGATTTTTTTCCCAAGATAAAAGATAGATTAGAACAAAAAGTCAGTAAGAGAATTGACAAACTTAATAACGATAGAAAAGAACCTGAAAATAGAAACACAGATGATATTATATATCGAAAAGAGTGCAAAAGAAATAAGCTCACTCCAAGATTTACTAAGCACAGAGTTAAGGAAAACAAGAAAGTAACACTATTAACTACAAATGATAGGAAATTTCATAAATCTAGGATTAAGAAAAAACGTAAACATACTTAAAGTTTAATCACCTCTTTTATTTTTACCTTAAGGTTAATATTAACATTGGCACAAGAATTAGACATACGTGACCTTACGAAATCCGAAGGAATACTTCCACTTAAACTACGAAACGCGAAAATAATAAATTCTTTCTACAACCTCATTCATATTATCGATCTGAAAGAGTACGTAAAGAATACGGATCAGATTCAAAAATCCCTTCCCAACTTCAGAATCTTCAAGAATATTCAACCAACCTTAAACATTATAGAATTCAAACTTCAGGAATTAATATCTAAAATAGATATTTTACTACCAAGACAAAGACCAAGACAAAGAAGAGGACTTATTAACGGACTAGGAAGTACACTAAAACTGATAACCGGAAACATGGACGCTTACGACGCAGAAAAGATCAATAATGAAATAAAAAACTTAAAGAATACTCAGAGTCAATTAATCAATAGCATTTCTTCTAAATCAAAACTTAATTCAGAAATGATCCAAAGATTCAAAAATATTACTGATCACATAAACTATCAGCAGAACCTCATACAAGAATATATGGCAGATTACAATAATAAGACATTAATCATGGTACGATCAAACGCAGATACATTTACTCATGCTCAACACTTAAACCAAATTATTTCAACATAGACCTCTTAGCCAATCATATTCGAGATATTTCAGAAGCAATAATCCTAGCTAAAGCTAATGTCGTTCCAAAAACCTTATTAAACCCGAATTAACTTTCCCTCATTCATAAGCTACTTAACAACTCCTTAGAAATAAAATCTGATGAACATCTATACGAGATACTTGAACTCCAAGCCTACTACAACGGCTCTAAAATTGTGTTCAACATTAGAATTCCCATCTTTTCTCAAGAATCCTTTTCCTTTTCCACATCATCCCAATACCTATAAACAAAACCAGCCAAATCATTGTAAAACCATATTTAGCTATCAATGACAATGTTGTACAATATTTTGAACATATGTGCTTAAGAGTAGAGAAATTATTCATCTGCAAAGAGTCGATTCATCAAGAAATATTACAACAATCAACATGCATCGGAAGAATTCTAAAGAATAAACCTGCAACTTGTCAAATGGAAGATGTCGGCGAAACCAGATCAATTACTCAGCCAGAAGACAACCACATACTCTTGATAAATGCACCCCGCACCTTCATCAACTCCACCTGTAACTTCGAACAAACAATTGAAGGCTCAGCGCTTATAACATACCAGAACTGTGAAGTCTACATCAACAACATAGCCTACAGACATCAGCCCTATACCTACTGGGACAAGATTCACATCTGTCCTACAAGTTTCACTAATATTTATGCTAACTTCACAATTGAAAAACTTAATGCAAAGAAATTTAATGATTTTAAGTTCCACCAACAGGAAAAATTCGAAATCTTAGCATGGGACAGTACACTCCGAGATGCCTACATACTAGTGGTGTGTCATCCGGGACTGAATGATTCAATTGAAGCGCTTCAGTAGAATGAGTGAATGATTCACTTCATTCTTACGCTTCAATGCTTCGATTGCTTCACTCATTCCTACACTTCAATTCATTCAATCTCGTTCTTCGCTTCTTTTGCTTCTCTTACTTCAATTCACTCCCAACACTTCAATTCATTCTTCGCTTCTTTTTGCTTCTCTCACTTCAATTCACTTCCTACACTTCCATTGCTTCACTCATTCCTATACTTCAATTCGTTCATACACTTCAATTTGTTGTTAGTTTCTTTCGCTTCTCTTTCACTCTTTACCAATTTTTTTCACATATGGGAGAGAGGGTTCATTTTGTAAATTTATTTCCCCTACAAAATATATTCGGTATTCATTTCATTGGTATTTTGTTTTTGTTTTTTGTTCGATCGGAGCAAACAGATCAGGGTGGTAATTCTTTCTCTCAATAGGGATAAGATTTCTCTCTTTCAGATTTATTTTTTTTTCTCGTTTCGTTGATGAAGATTTATTTCACATTAACAGGGTGTTATTTTAGTTTTTTTTAAGTATTAACAATTTTTTATAGATAATATTATAGGTATATTTTTTTTCAATTTATTATATTAAATTCATAAATTGAATGATAAACAGTTTAGAGTTATGTCATACCGTCACCTCAGTGCTAGAACTTGATAACTCGACTTTTTATACTTTCGAAATATCGGCAAAATCGACAATATTCATTAATTTATTATTGTATAATGTGGCTACGTTTATCTCGAGATGTCTACTTCGTGCACTGAGTGTTTATCCACTGTTTTGTTTTCAGTTATTGACTTCCCAATAGATGGAAAATGAGTAGTCCAATTATTCAAACCCATTCTTAGCGAATCCAGGTAGCCAAGTAAGCTAGTTTTAGCACTCAGGTGACGAAATATACTACATACTAGTTAAATAACTCATTATTCCTAGATTTGTCCTTAACCAGGAATCTTCATGACGAAACATAAATTTGTCACTAGTAAAATACATAAAAACGCTTCGTATCAGTACACCCTGCATCCAGAAAATATTTGAAAATGAACGCTTCAGTGAATGATTCAGTGAACGCTTCTTTCAACTGAAGCGGAGTGAGTGAAGCACTTCAGCAGAATGAAGCATTTTCCCTACCTCTACTACATACTCTCGATCATAGTAATCTCAACAGTTGTGCTCACATTAGTATTCGCTTGCAGAAATCGTTTTAAAGCTGAATTAAATACTTCACTCCTGTCCAGTCCATCAAGGTCGACACTACCCTCGCTTCAGACTTAGGGGGGAGGAGTTACAAGAACATCCCGCCACCTACAACAACAACATCAATGCCAGAATGCACCGTCATCAATCCACACGCCGCAGCAACGGAAACAACAGAAACAAGGTCAACAACACCAGAGCAACAAAATGCATATGTCATCAAATCAAATGTAACATTATCGATTCCAATTGTAATTGCACAGGTGATTTCGGGAATGCTTTATCAGCGTCTGCTGAACTTCCGTTCGTACAATCACCTTTGCAAACGTAGGTTACACGTTCATTTATGTTAGATATTAAGTTCAGTTAATTTTGTACCTGAGGTGAATAAAGATTAAAAATTGTTTTTTTTTAAAAGGGTTGTTACGAGTCTCATAAGTAGCGCTTATCTCTTTTAATTAGAGAGATCCCGGTTGAGCCCCCATGTAGAAATCGTTATTACAATTCAATTAAATATTATTTATTTGGCTAACGTTATAATTATAACAAAGTAGGTAACGATTAAATATTGAACTGAACAAATTAAGCAATGAAAAAAAAGGAAATTCAGCAAGATCGGATTTTCGGGTCGCCGCGCACGTCGTCGTCGTTCGTCGTGTGTTCTTCGTTGTTCGTCTTCGACTACCCATGATCCCTTCAACTACTCCTCATTCGCTTGTCCGGTCAATCGCTCTTGCTGCAGAGTTTACAGAAGACACAGGGTGGATCCAAACTCCACATTTATAGTTTTATTTCCGACTCCGAACGACGGATTGAGGAAAGTTTTGTCATTGCTTGCCGAGAGGTAGTGCCGCGAAAAACCATTTAGTTTTTTATTGCTATGCCCGTTAGCTCAACAACCCATCGCACTAACCACGTAGCCACGGCGGTTAAAAATGTTCCATATTTGTTATTTTGCAGCCGCTGCAAAAAAAAAAACAATACGTATACGTATATCGAAGTATAATAATATGAACTGCCTTTTAAATTTTGAAAGCACTTATATAAATCGTGAGCGATAGCTTAAAATAGTTGACAGTTTGATAAAATGTTTGTCTTGTGTAATGGTTAGCAACATCGCTTCTCACGGTGAAGGTCAGGTTCAACTCCTTTTGTCA
The DNA here is from genome assembly GCA_951813785.1 of Criorhina ranunculi. Taxonomy (NCBI): domain Eukaryota; kingdom Metazoa; phylum Arthropoda; class Insecta; order Diptera; family Syrphidae; genus Criorhina; species Criorhina ranunculi. The sequence continues at coordinate 19,361,572 of OX638382.1, read as the reverse complement.
AGAAAGTCGATCAACTGCCAAAGTCAGACGTCAACTCCACTGCATAGGCATAACACTGGCAGCAGAGGAATGATATGACTTAAAGAGTTTATTGCACTGAGTTATGATAGTGTAGTCAGGAAACTAGAAAGAAATACTTTGAATTTTGAGCAATGACAGCAAGACCAACAAATTCTTCCTAGTTATTGTGAAGAGAATGTTAAGTGAATAGACGTGTTTTTAATCGCTCCGCCTTTACCACAACTAACCAATTTTTAACGTATTATAACAAAACAGTCGTTACAATACAAGTGAATACTTATTTGCGTTATTTTGCTTACTTGTATTGCGTTAACTTTACTCAAATAAACGCTTTTGAAGATTATTTTATCTGTGATAAAATTTCGGTTTCTTTGCTGTTCATAATGTCAACTACTCGCCAACAAGCACTTAAAGAGAAGTCCGCCCTGACGACTGCAGTTATTCCAGATAAATTTCAATCAGGTAATAGCCTCACGAAGTCTCACCCACCATCTATGAAGCTGTCAGATAAAAAACCATCCTTATCTGATCAACTTCGTGATTTGGAATCTAATCTGATGGAAAAATTTAAATCGTTGCTTGCGGAATTCGAATGCAGCTTTAACAACAAAGTGTGTGAAGCCATTGCTTCTCTTAGCCAAAGAGTTCAACAATTTGAGAGTGAGATATTGGAACTACGCAATGATAACGAGAAATTGAAAGATGAGGTAGCTGACCTACAACGAAAAGAGCGTCTCAGAGATGTTATTGTTCGTGGTGTCCCGCAAAGACCGGGAGAAAACCCCATCGAGCTTGCGAAAAACATTACTGAAAAACTGCACCACAACATCACCTCTCACTTTGATGCATTTCGACTGAGAAATAAACCAAACAATGGTCACAGCCCACTACTGATCAGACTCTCGTCTCAGACTGAGCAAAGTTCATTGCTCGCTGCTTTTCGTGCAAACAATGGCCTTACTCTCGCTCAGCTGGAAAATGAACCGAATGCTTCTGACAACAGCACAACCTCCGCGCACACCACCACCCGTATCTACATTAACGAGAGCTTAACCAAAGAGAATAGCTCCTTGCTTCGCCATGCTCTCCAACTTCGTCGTGAAGGTCTACTGTTCTCTGTCAAAACGCGCAATGGCTTCGTCTATGTGAAAAAGAGCAAGGATGACACTGAGATGAGAATTTCTTCAACTACGAATCTTCCTTAATAGTTTTGTTTTTAATCTGTTAATTTAAATTTTTAACTGGAGCACTTTAAATATGTTTAAATACTTGAATTTTTGAATTTTTTGATTTTCGAGTAACGGGTGAATTTTATTTATTTATTTTATTTTTATTTTTTTTTATTTTGCTGCTTTCAAATCATATTATTGAATGTTGTACTCTCTCTGTTTTTCGGTATGTTCCCCACTTTTTTTCAATCATACTACATTATTTCCTCTATTCTTCCTTCTCTCTATACTCGTTGATCTTTTACCCAATAGATTACAATTATACCAAATTAGTAAATTCAATTGTGCTCCTATTTCTTGTTTGTGGTGTTTGGATGATTATCACCCGTAGTGGCTTTATGTCTGGAACGTTGAATGAGGTTGAGGTTCGGACGCTAGTCAACATTTTGTCTAATGCTCACGTTGGATTTAAAGTTTGCCACTTCAATGCTCGTAGTCTAAGTTTATCAAAACTTGATTACGCCAGGCACATTTTTAATGTTTCGGGGGTTGACATTATTTGTGTTAGTGAAACATGGTTCTTAGTGATGAAAATGACTATAACAATATCTAAGGCATTCCTGGCTATTTAGTAGTCCCGCATAACAGAGTTACTGACACTTCTGGTGGAGGAATAGCAATTTTCCATAAAATCGGTTTGACTTGCAAAATTTTGGAAAAGTCGTTGGGCAACGAAACTGAATACATTGTTGTCGAAATCTCCAATGGAAATGTAAAGTGCATGCTTGGCTTAGTCTATAGCCCCAATCGTAATTGTTCTTTCGATTCATTGTTTTCTATAATGCAGCAATTCTCAGCATTCTACGAGCATTTTATACTATGTGGCGATTTAAATGCGGATCTGTTAAAAAATGATAGTAGATCTCGTCAACTCCTTGATGCTATTGCGTCGTGTGGCCTTGTGGTTGTTAATTTACTTCCGACTCGCTTTGGTCCTGACACCACTCCGAGTCTCCTTGACCTGGTAGTTGTCTCAGACCATACAAACGTGCTACTACAAGACCAATTGTCACTTGAAGGAGTATCAGACCATGATCTCCTGTTTTGCACATATGACATTGATCTCTCGTCCAATCCCCAGCAGAGCTCTTTTCAATTTCGCGATTTTGCGTCAATAAATCATAACATCCTTCAGCCTTCAGCCTTCTGCCATGACACTCCTGCTACTTTGTATCGGACGTTAATGAAAAAGTAGAAATTGTTCAGGCCTCCATTAATGATCTTTTTCATTTACATGTACCTCTTAAGACAGTTACAGTACGCAATAGTAAATCTCCGTGGTTTACCACTGAAGTACATAATGCTATAAAAGCTCGCCGAAAACTTTATGCCAAATTTAAAAGATTGTCTACTAGACACAACTGGGAGGTGTTTTGCAGAGCAAGATATTACTCTTCATTTGTCACCAGGAGAGCAAAAGAAAGATACTTCCTGTCCAAGCTTAGCCTTGACCAACCGTCAAAAAAACTTTGGTCAAATTTGCGTTCTATGGGGATAGGAAAAAGTCAAATTCTAACTAAAGTGCCAGATGTAGATGAGTTAATTGATGATTTTTCCCCCAACCCTAGTTGCAATTCGTCGTCGTTTTCGCCGGAAAATCACCTTTTCTTTGGTGGATCACCCTCTATGGAATTTGAAGTGGTATCTGAATCGGATGTGATCCTGCAGGTTCGTGCCCTTAAATCGAATGCTATTGGTGAGGACGGAATAGATTTGCGTTTTATCAAAATTATTCTTCCCCATTTAATAAGCTCTTTAACACATTTGTTTAATTTCTGCATTACCTCATCAACTTTTCCGGAATGTTGGAAAAAAACAAAAGTCATCCCTGTACCCAAAAAGAATAACCCCCTATTAGTCACCGATTTTCGTCCAATAAGTATTTTACCATGTCTATCTAAAATCTTTGAAAAAATTCTTGCGAAACAGATTTCCAACCATCTCAACCGTTTAAATCTATTATCGCCAGTGCAATCAGGTTTCCGACCTAGCCATAGCTGTTCTACAGCTATGATCAAAAAGCTTGACGATATTAGAATTCAATATGACAAGGAATATCTTTCACTGCTTTGCTTACTAGACTTCTCGAAGGCCTTCGACATGGTCAGTCATGATGTCCTTTGCATGAAGCTTAAACTTTACTTTGGCTTGAGTGATTCCTCGGTGTGTCTGATAAGAAATTATCTTACTAATCGTGTTCAAAGGGTGATTGCTAATCTAAAGTACTCTCAACCAAAAAATATAATTTCTGGAGTTCCCCAAGGTTCAGTTCTCGGTCCAATCCTTTTCTGTCTTTTTATTAACGATTTACCACAAGTATGTCAAAATACATCTGTACGTCTGTATGCCGATGACGCGCAAATATACCTCTCTAGACCACTTGGACTGGTTGAAGATCTTGTGGCTAGATTTAACTCGGACTTGTCTTTTATTGCCAAATGGTCTCTAGATAATGGTCTGATTTTAAATCCAAAAAAGAGTCAGTTAATTTTGATTTCAAAGAATCATTATAACACCGAAGAGTTACCACCTATCATTCTCAATTCTAATAGGCTTACCTTTACTGACACTGTGGTAAGTCTTGGATATAAATTAAATCGGTCCCTTTCTGCCATTAACCATGTTAACTACAGTATAGCGCGAATTTATGCAGGATTGCGAAAGTTCTGGCTGTTCTCTAGTTTTACACCTGTTAACACCAAACTGAGGTTGATAAAGTCCCTTCTATTACCGATCATTGATTATGCTATAACTATCTTTTGTAAGTTAGATTCCGTCTCCCAGCACAAATAACTTGTCGCCTTTAACGATATGGTTCGATATGCCTTTGGAGTAAGAAGATACGACCATATATCTCATTACCATAAGCAAGTCCTTGGGTGTTCATTTGATAATTTTTGGGAAATTAGATGCTGTATGTTTCTACATAAACTTATACATTGTCAATCACCACAATATTTATTTGAAAAATTGAAATTTGCTTATTCGCCAAGAACTTTCAATCTTATCACGCCCTCCGCTAAATATTTGAACTCGTCTCGCCTCTTTCTTGTTTATGTTGCCAGACTGTGGAATTCACTGCCCACCACCATTAAACAAGTAATAGGAGCTAAGCAATTTAAAAGTGCGTTATTTGCACACTATTCAACATTGTAATCTATTCTTCTCTTTTTCCTTTCATTTCATTTTTCCTTTCAGCTTTTCTCCTTTGCCCACCTCATTTCCCTCTTTACAATGTGTGTTTCCTCAATTTTCTCCTTCCCCAGTATTAGATACCAATATCTTTTAATGAATTTAAACCTTGTAAACTTAATTTATATTTTTCACTTCATGTTTTAATTGTGCTCCTTTTTGTTTTCATTATTTAATCTAATGTACTTTAATTTTTTGTTATGAGCTTCTATGTACCATAAAAGACGTTTGTTCTTATTTGTACCTTGCCAATAAAATTGAAAATTTAATTGAATTTAATATTCTGGAGACCACCCCAGAGCAAAGACTGTAAAATGCTACCTGCATTAAAAAAAAAAAAAACTACTGCACCAACACCAATGCTGCGTAAATAATATCATAAGGGTATTCATAACTGACTCAACTGATAGTGAACAACTAAAGGACACGGAACACAATCCCAAAAACCTGTATCAAATGCCATAGAGAGAAAAAATGGTATGAAGTTAAAATTTTTTTAACATCCCCGTAGTATGTACATAGTATTAATGTATGTGAAATCTCACATATCACACAATAAACAGCTTGAAAATGTAAGCGCCGTAAGAATTCCCATTTACAGTTGTATTTTCCTCCGGGCTAAATGTTATCCGCTATCATTATAACGTCGCCCCATTCCATGGATGTGGAAACAGCTCAGAAAGTGTTGTATTTGCTCGAAGGAAGCGAAATGATGTGCAAGCTGTAAAGTACCAGACACGGGAAAAATATTTCTTCATACTTACGGTATGTCATGTCACACATCTAAATGGTTGAAAAGTAAAATCGGTGAGAAGAAAATTCCAAAACATACATACTAAAAAGTTAGAATACGACTGGAATAGATTCTCTTATATAATATTCCCGGCTTAATTGAACCAACCATTTTGTCAGATTTTTCCGATCAATTATCCGTGTTATTGAATTAACCGTACAAATACGTGTATGTATAGCTTATATAGGAAATATTCGAGCCCACTTTTTTCGTTTAATTAAAAGGTGAAAATCAATTAAGCGAGCATCAATTAAGCGGGGATCATGCCGTAATCTAGAAGGAAAAAAATTTCGAAAATCAGTTTCCCAAATCAGGACTTTTAAAACGCCTTCATATCCCTGCGAAAATAATGGAAGTTGTTTTGAAGTTCGAAATTATCTTTTCCCAAACCACTACTTATCTTTTGATTATTCCAACAATTTGTTAACTCTTTTAATTCAATTATTCACAACTTCTTTGATTCAAACAACTAATCTCTGATAAAATCTCTATCCAAGTGTTGCTCCACTGAAACCTCAGTCTGAGTCTGTACACTGCTATAATCTCAATTCAACTGTCTTACTATTAAAATCTCTAACTCTATCCAAATCTCTTTCCGATATCTCTATGTATCTCTGCTTAATATCAATTCAACTGTGTCCATGCTGTTGGAGCTCTGGGTATTTATACTCGAGATACGAATCTAGAATCTTCCTCTATGACGACATGATGGCGATGGTATTTCTTCATCTTGTAGGATATAGCAAGGATAGAAAGTTCTAGAACGTACCCGAGACACGAATCTAGAATGTGGTGGAAGCTCTAAACATTTTGACAGTTATTGAATGAACCCAAATCCACCACTACTCCTAACTAGATGTCGCTATATTTCACCATATACCACAACCAATCGATATTATGCTGCTGCTTTATTCCACTAGATGTCGCTGATACAGTCGATATTACAATATGTTACATAATGAATACCTTTAAAAATACATAAGTGCCAAATCTAGACATACCTCGTCTCTATAAGTGCTGTCATGTGCGGCCTTAAAATCGATGAAGGTGGTTTTTTTCCCAAGATCTGCCATCATTATGGACCAATCAGGTTGTTGACAAATGGCTTCAGGCGTTTGCACAATACGACACACAGGATCTTGGCGCAGTTCAGAGGGTCTCCTTTCTTGAGGATCGGACAAACAAGGTTTTCATCCGACCATATTGCATGCTTCTTATGAAGTCATCGCCTGCCACTTTGAACAGCTCGGCAGCTAGGTCGTCAGTTCCAGGAGCTTTATATGGCTTAAATACGGCTTTCTTCACTTTGTTCAGATTAGGTGATCGGAATTGTTGATCTGCATCGTCCAGGTTGAATGGTTCATTCTGCCTGATAGCGAGATTCGATTCGTCATCGCCGTCATAAAGTCTGCAGAAATTATTCTACTACGTTGTGCCCTTGAGCTTGATCGTCCTTGCAGGCTTCCGTTCGGGCTGTTTTTCCTGGTTATAACGAAACGAAACATGTATGCATTAGTGGCTTTGATTGCTTGACCCGCGGGTTATTCTCTTATTTCGTTATTGCGACACTTTTTAAACAAAATGTTTTGCATCTTTTAATGCTTATTTAATTTTTAAGAACCCGCTTGTAGACTACATTAGTACCTTCCACATCAAGTGCTCAAGTAGGTTCCTAACTGCTAAAACGAAGAAAATACATTTTATTTACAGGATTTTCTTGAGGCAGGAAGGCAGTCCATTAAGTGGACCCAATGCGAAAGGTTGGATGTTAACAAAATAAGTTAAAAATTATCGAACCAAACAAATCACACAATGTTGATTAACTGACTTAAAAATGTTCCTCTGAAAACTTTTCAACAGAAATGTAATTATTTTAAAATTATCTCGATATCAAAATTTTCACCTGAAGTCCGTTATCCGCGACTCCCAAACCCCCAAATATTGATTTTGAGTCGAATCGGACCATAGACAAGAAAGTTAATCTTGAACCGCAATTTGGAATTTTGATTACATGAAAGTGTTAAAATATATTGCCCCAGGAACCGTGTACTTGTACCAATTTTCAAGTTGAAAATATCTGTAGAAGTGGTTCAAAACTCATTTGCATTGATTGACCAAAACAAACAAACAAACAAGTGAAGTTTAATAAAAGCATGTAAAATATAATTAACATAAAATAGTAAATGTATGTATATTTACTGTCCCAAATATAATACTAAGCAGATATGCTGAAATTGGAGAAAAATTGGAATGTGGCTGGCACATCATTCACCCAAATTCAAATCGAGAATGAAATATCTAAAGTACTAATCAATCATAAATTAAAATATCATTCCAACTGCATATAGAATGTATCGTCAAGAAAGTATGTATGTATCTGAAAAAATCGTTTTTTTCGGTAGAATAAGAAACAAAATATCGTTGATAAGTGCAATAAATATAAGTAATGTAATGATTAAACCACAGTTTGAATATTCTTTGTCTATTTTGTAGCTATCTATGTTGTGAAACCTCGTTGCTAAAACTAAAGCGATTACATAATAGGACTATGAAAATCATTATATACTTCTGTAATATTAATGTTGGATATGCTGATCTGGCTGCATGAACAAAAAATGCTTGTGCATGTGTTATGCTTTGTTTTTAAAATCAAAGATGGTATGCTACCAAAATACCTTCAGAAATACCTGAGATACGTTAGAGACTCTCAACCTTATCATATAAGAAGCCGAGATGACTTAAGGTTACCGCATTATATTGATAATCTAGCCCAAAACAGTATAGTATACAAAAGTTGTGGTATATTTAATACACTACTTAACAATAGGACAGAAACATATTTTCCAACTTTTTAAAGAAATACTATTGTTTTTTTTTATAATTCACTAGCGCTAAAAGGGTTATGAATGCTATTCACACAGCGCTAGTGTTGGTGAAGTGATTTTTTGAAACTCAGATGGTATTAGGTTTCAATATTTTGCTCCGAGGGTGGTTTCCAGAATGACTGGGGAGAATTATTGGTAATGTTGCCATAGCCATAATTCACAGTATTTCTTTCTTATTCGTAAAATTTTACTTTCCTCATAATTAAATATGAATTCTTATGTGAGTTATACCTGAATGCACCTTAAGTTAAGCTAAATCAACTTGTAAAACATTGAATTTAAATAGCAGAGATCTGCTATAGATAAATCTAATCTAAAAATGATAGATAACAAGATCAACAATTTCCTGTAAGACCTACCTGCTTACCAATATTTCAAGCTGCTAGCTACACCAGAAATCCGAAATCTTTTTCGTGCCACGTCGTGCCTTTTCATATGACGGAGTTCTAGTAGACCTAGGAACTTGAAATTTGGCACATTGGTAGGAGTTGGAATATAACCAGGGGAAAATTACTGAAAATTACAAATTTGTAATTGTAAATTGATAAAATTGCAATTTTATCGGATGCTAAATCCGATATTACTTATACTTCAATATTACCCCTTGGGGATTGAATATTTTAGGAAGTGACAATTTTTCGATTACATGTGAGGTAAGACTTACATGTACACCAAATTTCAAGTTTCTAACTATACCGGAAGTTCGAAATCTTTTTGTCAAAGTGTAGTTATGCATAAGTATGTGCGCTGATGTGCTTTACATTTAATTGTTTTTTAATTTTGAATATCGATTAGTAGTACTTCACTTATGTATTTCAATGAAAACGATTTTCTCACACAGTCGTCCGTTGACATCCTAGCGTTATTACGATCAAGCTCTCTTTTCACTTTTCACATGCATTTGACAACCTTTTACATTGCAGCGATTGAAACGAAGTAATTGTTACGAATCAATTCAACTTTATAATTACTTTTGTTTTATCTGAACTTCCTGTCTCTTCGCAACAGTGCATTTTCATCTATACAAACAATTATGTATGCAGTTGCTTTGAAGAGTGTTGTTACATCACTTTGCTGTTTGGTGTATCCTTGGTCGATGTTTAAACTTTGTTACTTTAAATAGCAATTTCTTTGACAAAGCGATGTCGCAGTTTATATAACTTCTCCGTTTATTCATGTGAATTGAATTGTTTTCACACTTGTGGAACCACTTTTTGCCACGGTGGAAGTGTGCGCCCTACAATTGGGAATAATATTCGTTATTTATTTGCCTGTTTTCAAGAATAACTACCCAAGAGGAAACTTGTATGGTCCCAGAACTTTATTATACCTTGGAAAGATATTAACGACATGTCATTGTTACCTAACCTGTCAACAGTTCACATTCGTAGGACAAAATTGCAAAGTGCACATAGGTAAACGCGATTGTACATGACTACGTTGTTTGTTTGCGGATAGAGTGAAACTGACATTGTCCTTTTACAAGAGTGCTTGATTGCTTTTTGACGATGACTTTTGTCCTTGTTGGTTGTTGTATAACATTGATGGGCGGGCTTAATTGCGCTATCGAATTCGACATTTTCGCAATTTCGTTAGCTTTGGATGAATAATTTTTCGACATTTAGCAGGACTATAGACTGACATTGAAAAATTAACGCTTAAGCAGAGGTATTCATGCGAATAATTCTGTTTTACATCAAGATTTTCACTCTTGTTTAATTAACGTAACAAACAAATACCAGTGGCAAAATATTATTGCGATATTTATTTTTTATTTTTTTTCAAAATCAATACACATGCATGTAATGTACCTATTGAATCACAAACCAGGTTGAATGGTGTATGTATCCACATTTTAGTTTCCCTTTGATTCATGATTAAGTTATCGGTCAACACTTATAACATTTTAAGAAATAACCTTCCTTTTTGCAGATTTAGTTGCTATAATATGCGTAAAAATAATGTAATATATACATACTAGCAGACCCGTGGTCGCGTTGCTTCGCGAAATTTATAGAAAAACTTTTTTTGACATAATTAAAACAAAATATTTTTAACATGCCCCGAAAGAAGCTCAGCTTTAAATTCCAGCCACTCTGGATTGCATGTCATAGTTATGAAGAGATTTGACCGACCATGTTTTCTGACATATGTCATTGCGTCTTGAGTTTTTATGTGAACATACCTTGGTTATCCAGTGAATGTAAATGGCAAAATTATATGTTGTCCTATATTCCGAGGATTAACATTTTCATCATTGCTTACAGCGTCTCAAAGATCAATATAATTATCAGCTCTCAGAGTCTGCTGATGAGTTCTTATGAAAATAGGCCTCTCTGTTATCATTTTAGCTGCCATATTCACCACAAACTGACTCAAAAGCTTACGAAATAACAGCAAAACGTTTGTCTCATTGTCCCTTACCATCAATCTATAGGCGTAAAATTACCTGCAAGATACTGTTTTATATGAATTTATTTGGCGAGTTGCGGGTAAAATCTATGGAATCCCTATGCAATAACCGGCCTCAGTGCGAATGAACATTAATGGGTATTAGAAAGGGTCATATATGTAAGTGTCCACTTCTAGGTAAAATAATGTTCCGGGGACTTTTATCATCTTCCAACAATAACAAATTTCATTTGGTGTTGAAGAATTAAAGCGGCCACGATGTTCAATTGCAGGTTTGTGGTCAGCCTTAATAATAATTTTGAAGTCTTAAAAATTTGGAGGGGAGTGTTCCAATGTGATCTTGAAAATGGATACATACTTTTTTGATTGATTTTGGTTTTGATTATTTAGGAGACCTTAAAGTATTTCTATGATCTCCCGTTTGAGATGAGGAGCCATGTTTTGCCGCAAAGAGATCTGATCCGCTTCTGAGATAAAGTATATTTGGAAGAAGCTTGGATTGATTGTTTGGGGGAGCAAGCTTCCGATGAGGTGGCATATTTGCTCTTGCACTTTAAAAGTCGGCATGAAGTTTCCTTCCTTTATCTGTTTTCAACCAAAAGATGTGATTTGGAATTGTGTATTATATGACCTCACATTATCAAGGAAATGTTTGGAGGGGGGGGGCCAGATCCAATTAGCATTCTTCGTAAAGGCTCAGATAGTTCGGCTGTAGGCGGAAGCTTTATTTTACCACATGCTACTAAATTTCTCAGCCCATTTGTTTGCTTTATAAAATGTGCAAACGTTATCCATTTTACCTATTTCTGTTGTTTTGTTATTTATGTAGGGAAACAGTGGTTTTGTAATAAAAGGCTGCCCTATTGCCCAAAAACTAATTCACACTTGAAGTGTTAATACTTGCTGTTGCTGCATTTTGATCCCCATTTCCATGATTTCTTCTCCAATAATCTCGTTGAACATTTAATCCTTCCTGTCTCCTTGAAGGCTATTCATTTGAATGTTGTAAAGATTTCTTTTTAGCGTTTCGGGATTTGCGAGCATCAATTAAGCGGGGATCATGCCGTAATCTAGAAGGAAAAAAATTTCGAAAATCAGTTTCCCAAATCAGGACTTTTAAAACGCCTTCATATCCCTGCGAAAATAATGGAAGTTGTTTTGAAGTTCGAAATTATCTTTTCCCAAACCACTACTTATCTTTTGATTATTCCAACAATTTGTTAACTCTTTTAATTCAATTATTCACAACTTCTTTGATTCAAACAACTAATCTCTGATAAAATCTCTATCCAAGTGTTGCTCCACTGAAACCTCAGTCTGAGTCTGTACACTGCTATAATCTCAATTCAACTGTCTTACTATTAAAATCTCTAACTCTATCCAAATCTCTTTCCGATATCTCTATGTATCTCTGCTTAATATCAATTCAACTGTGTCCATGCTGTTGGAGCTCTGGGTATTTATACTCGAGATACGAATCTAGAATCTTCCTCTATGACGACATGATGGCGATGGTATTTCTTCATCTTGTAGGATATAGCAAGGATAGAAAGTTCTAGAACGTACCCGAGACACGAATCTAGAATGTGGTGGAAGCTCTAAACATTTTGACAGTTATTGAATGAACCCAAATCCACCACTACTCCTAACTAGATGTCGCTATATTTCACCATATACCACAACCAATCGATATTATGCTGCTGCTTTATTCCACTAGATGTCGCTGATACAGTCGATATTACAATATGTTACATAATGAATACCTTTAAAAATACATAAGTGCCAAATCTAGACATACCTCGTCTCTATAAGTGCTGTCATGTGCGGCCTTAAAATCGATGAAGGTGGTTTTTTTCCCAAGATCTGCCATCATTATGGACCAATCAGGTTGTTGACAAATGGCTTCAGGCGTTTGCACAATACGACACACAGGATCTTGGCGCAGTTCAGAGGGTCTCCTTTCTTGAGGATCGGACAAACAAGGTTTTCATCCGACCATATTGCATGCTTCTTATGAAGTCATCGCCTGCCACTTTGAACAGCTCGGCAGCTAGGTCGTCAGTTCCAGGAGCTTTATATGGCTTAAATACGGCTTTCTTCACTTTGTTCAGATTAGGTGATCGGAATTGTTGATCTGCATCGTCCAGGTTGAATGGTTCATTCTGCCTGATAGCGAGATTCGATTCGTCATCGCCGTCATAAAGTCTGCAGAAATTATTCTACTACGTTGTGCCCTTGAGCTTGATCGTCCTTGCAGGCTTCCGTTCGGGCTGTTTTTCCTGGTTATAACGAAACGAAACATGTATGCATTAGTGGCTTTGATTGCTTGACCCGCGGGTTATTCTCTTATTTCGTTATTGCGACACTTTTTAAACAAAATGTTTTGCATCTTTTAATGCTTATTTAATTTTTAAGAACCCGCTTGTAGACTACATTAGTACCTTCCACATCAAGTGCTCAAGTAGGTTCCTAACTGCTAAAACGAAGAAAATACATTTTATTTACAGGATTTTCTTGAGGCAGGAAGGCAGTCCATTAAGTGGACCCAATGCGAAAGGTTGGATGTTAACAAAATAAGTTAAAAATTATCGAACCAAACAAATCACACAATGTTGATTAACTGACTTAAAAATGTTCCTCTGAAAACTTTTCAACAGAAATGTAATTATTTTAAAATTATCTCGATATCAAAATTTTCACCTGAAGTCCGTTATCCGCGACTCCCAAACCCCCAAATATTGATTTTGAGTCGAATCGGACCATAGACAAGAAAGTTAATCTTGAACCGCAATTTGGAATTTTGATTACATGAAAGTGTTAAAATATATTGCCCCAGGAACCGTGTACTTGTACCAATTTTCAAGTTGAAAATATCTGTAGAAGTGGTTCAAAACTCATTTGCATTGATTGACCAAAACAAACAAACAAACAAGTGAAGTTTAATAAAAGCATGTAAAATATAATTAACATAAAATAGTAAATGTATGTATATTTACTGTCCCAAATATAATACTAAGCAGATATGCTGAAATTGGAGAAAAATTGGAATGTGGCTGGCACATCATTCACCCAAATTCAAATCGAGAATGAAATATCTAAAGTACTAATCAATCATAAATTAAAATATCATTCCAACTGCATATAGAATGTATCGTCAAGAAAGTATGTATGTATCTGAAAAAATCGTTTTTTTCGGTAGAATAAGAAACAAAATATCGTTGATAAGTGCAATAAATATAAGTAATGTAATGATTAAACCACAGTTTGAATATTCTTTGTCTATTTTGTAGCTATCTATGTTGTGAAACCTCGTTGCTAAAACTAAAGCGATTACATAATAGGACTATGAAAATCATTATATACTTCTGTAATATTAATGTTGGATATGCTGATCTGGCTGCATGAACAAAAAATGCTTGTGCATGTGTTATGCTTTGTTTTTAAAATCAAAGATGGTATGCTACCAAAATACCTTCAGAAATACCTGAGATACGTTAGAGACTCTCAACCTTATCATATAAGAAGCCGAGATGACTTAAGGTTACCGCATTATATTGATAATCTAGCCCAAAACAGTATAGTATACAAAAGTTGTGGTATATTTAATACACTACTTAACAATAGGACAGAAACATATTTTCCAACTTTTTAAAGAAATACTATTGTTTTTTTTTATAATTCACTAGCGCTAAAAGGGTTATGAATGCTATTCACACAGCGCTAGTGTTGGTGAAGTGATTTTTTGAAACTCAGATGGTATTAGGTTTCAATATTTTGCTCCGAGGGTGGTTTCCAGAATGACTGGGGAGAATTATTGGTAATGTTGCCATAGCCATAATTCACAGTATTTCTTTCTTATTCGTAAAATTTTACTTTCCTCATAATTAAATATGAATTCTTATGTGAGTTATACCTGAATGCACCTTAAGTTAAGCTAAATCAACTTGTAAAACATTGAATTTAAATAGCAGAGATCTGCTATAGATAAATCTAATCTAAAAATGATAGATAACAAGATCAACAATTTCCTGTAAGACCTACCTGCTTACCAATATTTCAAGCTGCTAGCTACACCAGAAATCCGAAATCTTTTTCGTGCCACGTCGTGCCTTTTCATATGACGGAGTTCTAGTAGACCTAGGAACTTGAAATTTGGCACATTGGTAGGAGTTGGAATATAACCAGGGGAAAATTACTGAAAATTACAAATTTGTAATTGTAAATTGATAAAATTGCAATTTTATCGGATGCTAAATCCGATATTACTTATACTTCAATATTACCCCTTGGGGATTGAATATTTTAGGAAGTGACAATTTTTCGATTACATGTGAGGTAAGACTTACATGTACACCAAATTTCAAGTTTCTAACTATACCGGAAGTTCGAAATCTTTTTGTCAAAGTGTAGTTATGCATAAGTATGTGCGCTGATGTGCTTTACATTTAATTGTTTTTTAATTTTGAATATCGATTAGTAGTACTTCACTTATGTATTTCAATGAAAACGATTTTCTCACACAGTCGTCCGTTGACATCCTAGCGTTATTACGATCAAGCTCTCTTTTCACTTTTCACATGCATTTGACAACCTTTTACATTGCAGCGATTGAAACGAAGTAATTGTTACGAATCAATTCAACTTTAAAATTACTTTTGTTTTATCTGAACTTCCTGTCTCTTCGCAACAGTGCATTTTCATCTATACAAACAATTATGTATGCAGTTGCTTTGAAGAGTGTTGTTACATCACTTTGCTGTTTGGTGTATCCTTGGTCGATGTTTAAACTTTGTTACTTTAAATAGCAATTTCTTTGACAAAGCGATGTCGCAGTTTATATAACTTCTCCGTTTATTCATGTGAATTGAATTGTTTTCACACTTGTGGAACCACTTTTTGCCACGGTGGAAGTGTGCGCCCTACAATTGGGAATAATATTCGTTATTTATTTGCCTGTTTTCAAGAATAACTACCCAAGAGGAAACTTGTATGGTCCCAGAACTTTATTATACCTTGGAAAGATATTAACGACATGTCATTGTTACCTAACCTGTCAACAGTTCACATTCGTAGGACAAAATTGCAAAGTGCACATAGGTAAACGCGATTGTACATGACTACGTTGTTTGTTTGCGGATAGAGTGAAACTGACATTGTCCTTTTACAAGAGTGCTTGATTGCTTTTTGACGATGACTTTTGTCCTTGTTGGTTGTTGTATAACATTGATGGGCGGGCTTAATTGCGCTATCGAATTCGACATTTTCGCAATTTCGTTAGCTTTGGATGAATAATTTTTCGACATTTAGCAGGACTATAGACTGACATTGAAAAATTAACGCTTAAGCAGAGGTATTCATGCGAATAATTCTGTTTTACATCAAGATTTTCACTCTTGTTTAATTAACGTAACAAACAAATACCAGTGGCAAAATATTATTGCGATATTTATTTTTTATTTTTTTTCAAAATCAATACACATGCATGTAATGTACCTATTGAATCACAAACCAGGTTGAATGGTGTATGTATCCACATTTTAGTTTCCCTTTGATTCATGATTAAGTTATCGGTCAACACTTATAACATTTTAAGAAATAACCTTCCTTTTTGCAGATTTAGTTGCTATAATATGCGTAAAAATAATGTAATATATACATACTAGCAGACCCGTGGTCGCGTTGCTTCGCGAAATTTATAGAAAAACTTTTTTTGACATAATTAAAACAAAATATTTTTAACATGCCCCGAAAGAAGCTCAGCTTTAAATTCCAGCCACTCTGGATTGCATGTCATAGTTATGAAGAGATTTGACCGACCATGTTTTCTGACATATGTCATTGCGTCTTGAGTTTTTATGTGAACATACCTTGGTTATCCAGTGAATGTAAATGGCAAAATTATATGTTGTCCTATATTCCGAGGATTAACATTTTCATCATTGCTTACAGCGTCTCAAAGATCAATATAATTATCAGCTCTCAGAGTCTGCTGATGAGTTCTTATGAAAATAGGCCTCTCTGTTATCATTTTAGCTGCCATATTCACCACAAACTGACTCAAAAGCTTACGAAATAACAGCAAAACGTTTGTCTCATTGTCCCTTACCATCAATCTATAGGCGTAAAATTACCTGCAAGATACTGTTTTATATGAATTTATTTGGCGAGTTGCGGGTAAAATCTATGGAATCCCTATGCAATAACCGGCCTCAGTGCGAATGAACATTAATGGGTATTAGAAAGGGTCATATATGTAAGTGTCCACTTCTAGGTAAAATAATGTTCCGGGGACTTTTATCATCTTCCAACAATAACAAATTTCATTTGGTGTTGAAGAATTAAAGCGGCCACGATGTTCAATTGCAGGTTTGTGGTCAGCCTTAATAATAATTTTGAAGTCTTAAAAATTTGGAGGGGAGTGTTCCAATGTGATCTTGAAAATGGATACATACTTTTTTGATTGATTTTGGTTTTGATTATTTAGGAGACCTTAAAGTATTTCTATGATCTCCCGTTTGAGATGAGGAGCCATGTTTTGCCGCAAAGAGATCTGATCCGCTTCTGAGATAAAGTATATTTGGAAGAAGCTTGGATTGATTGTTTGGGGGAGCAAGCTTCCGATGAGGTGGCATATTTGCTCTTGCACTTTAAAAGTCGGCATGAAGTTTCCTTCCTTTATCTGTTTTCAACCAAAAGATGTGATTTGGAATTGTGTATTATATGACCTCACATTATCAAGGAAATGTTTGGAGGGGGGGGGCCAGATCCAATTAGCATTCTTCGTAAAGGCTCAGATAGTTCGGCTGTAGGCGGAAGCTTTATTTTACCACATGCTACTAAATTTCTCAGCCCATTTGTTTGCTTTATAAAATGTGCAAACGTTATCCATTTTACCTATTTCTGTTGTTTTGTTATTTATGTAGGGAAACAGTGGTTTTGTAATAAAAGGCTGCCCTATTGCCCAAAAACTAATTCACACTTGAAGTGTTAATACTTGCTGTTGCTGCATTTTGATCCCCATTTCCATGATTTCTTCTCCAATAATCTCGTTGAACATTTAATCCTTCCTGTCTCCTTGAAGGCTATTCATTTGAATGTTGTAAAGATTTCTTTTTAGCGTTTCGGGATTTGCGAGCATCAATTAAGCGGGGATCATGCCGTAATCTAGAAGGAAAAAAATTTCGAAAATCAGTTTCCCAAATCAGGACTTTTAAAACGCCTTCATATCCCTGCGAAAATAATGGAAGTTGTTTTGAAGTTCGAAATTATCTTTTCCCAAACCACTACTTATCTTTTGATTATTCCAACAATTTGTTAACTCTTTTAATTCAATTATTCACAACTTCTTTGATTCAAACAACTAATCTCTGATAAAATCTCTATCCAAGTGTTGCTCCACTGAAACCTCAGTCTGAGTCTGTACACTGCTATAATCTCAATTCAACTGTCTTACTATTAAAATCTCTAACTCTATCCAAATCTCTTTCCGATATCTCTATGTATCTCTGCTTAATATCAATTCAACTGTGTCCATGCTGTTGGAGCTCTGGGTATTTATACTCGAGATACGAATCTAGAATCTTCCTCTATGACGACATGATGGCGATGGTATTTCTTCATCTTGTAGGATATAGCAAGGATAGAAAGTTCTAGAACGTACCCGAGACACGAATCTAGAATGTGGTGGAAGCTCTAAACATTTTGACAGTTATTGAATGAACCCAAATCCACCACTACTCCTAACTAGATGTCGCTATATTTCACCATATACCACAACCAATCGATATTATGCTGCTGCTTTATTCCACTAGATGTCGCTGATACAGTCGATATTACAATATGTTACATAATGAATACCTTTAAAAATACATAAGTGCCAAATCTAGACATACCTCGTCTCTATAAGTGCTGTCATGTGCGGCCTTAAAATCGATGAAGGTGGTTTTTTTCCCAAGATCTGCCATCATTATGGACCAATCAGGTTGTTGACAAATGGCTTCAGGCGTTTGCACAATACGACACACAGGATCTTGGCGCAGTTCAGAGGGTCTCCTTTCTTGAGGATCGGACAAACAAGGTTTTCATCCGACCATATTGCATGCTTCTTATGAAGTCATCGCCTGCCACTTTGAACAGCTCGGCAGCTAGGTCGTCAGTTCCAGGAGCTTTATATGGCTTAAATACGGCTTTCTTCACTTTGTTCAGATTAGGTGATCGGAATTGTTGATCTGCATCGTCCAGGTTGAATGGTTCATTCTGCCTGATAGCGAGATTCGATTCGTCATCGCCGTCATAAAGTCTGCAGAAATTATTCTACTACGTTGTGCCCTTGAGCTTGATCGTCCTTGCAGGCTTCCGTTCGGGCTGTTTTTCCTGGTTATAACGAAACGAAACATGTATGCATTAGTGGCTTTGATTGCTTGACCCGCGGGTTATTCTCTTATTTCGTTATTGCGACACTTTTTAAACAAAATGTTTTGCATCTTTTAATGCTTATTTAATTTTTAAGAACCCGCTTGTAGACTACATTAGTACCTTCCACATCAAGTGCTCAAGTAGGTTCCTAACTGCTAAAACGAAGAAAATACATTTTATTTACAGGATTTTCTTGAGGCAGGAAGGCAGTCCATTAAGTGGACCCAATGCGAAAGGTTGGATGTTAACAAAATAAGTTAAAAATTATCGAACCAAACAAATCACACAATGTTGATTAACTGACTTAAAAATGTTCCTCTGAAAACTTTTCAACAGAAATGTAATTATTTTAAAATTATCTCGATATCAAAATTTTCACCTGAAGTCCGTTATCCGCGACTCCCAAACCCCCAAATATTGATTTTGAGTCGAATCGGACCATAGACAAGAAAGTTAATCTTGAACCGCAATTTGGAATTTTGATTACATGAAAGTGTTAAAATATATTGCCCCAGGAACCGTGTACTTGTACCAATTTTCAAGTTGAAAATATCTGTAGAAGTGGTTCAAAACTCATTTGCATTGATTGACCAAAACAAACAAACAAACAAGTGAAGTTTAATAAAAGCATGTAAAATATAATTAACATAAAATAGTAAATGTATGTATATTTACTGTCCCAAATATAATACTAAGCAGATATGCTGAAATTGGAGAAAAATTGGAATGTGGCTGGCACATCATTCACCCAAATTCAAATCGAGAATGAAATATCTAAAGTACTAATCAATCATAAATTAAAATATCATTCCAACTGCATATAGAATGTATCGTCAAGAAAATATGTATGTATCTGAAAAAATCGTTTTTTTCGGTAGAATAAGAAACAAAATATCGTTGATAAGTGCAATAAATATAAGTAATGTAATGATTAAACCACAGTTTGAATATTCTTTGTCTATTTTGTAGCTATCTATGTTGTGAAACCTCGTTGCTAAAACTAAAGCGATTACATAATAGGACTATGAAAATCATTATATACTTCTGTAATATTAATGTTGGATATGCTGATCTGGCTGCATGAACAAAAAATGCTTGTGCATGTGTTATGCTTTGTTTTTAAAATCAAAGATGGTATGCTACCAAAATACCTTCAGAAATACCTGAGATACGTTAGAGACTCTCAACCTTATCATATAAGAAGCCGAGATGACTTAAGGTTACCGCATTATATTGATAATCTAGCCCAAAACAGTATAGTATACAAAAGTTGTGGTATATTTAATACACTACTTAACAATAGGACAGAAACATATTTTCCAACTTTTTAAAGAAATACTATTGTTTTTTTTTATAATTCACTAGCGCTAAAAGGGTTATGAATGCTATTCACACAGCGCTAGTGTTGGTGAAGTGATTTTTTGAAACTCAGATGGTATTAGGTTTCAATATTTTGCTCCGAGGGTGGTTTCCAGAATGACTGGGGAGAATTATTGGTAATGTTGCCATAGCCATAATTCACAGTATTTCTTTCTTATTCGTAAAATTTTACTTTCCTCATAATTAAATATGAATTCTTATGTGAGTTATACCTGAATGCACCTTAAGTTAAGCTAAATCAACTTGTAAAACATTGAATTTAAATAGCAGAGATCTGCTATAGATAAATCTAATCTAAAAATGATAGATAACAAGATCAACAATTTCCTGTAAGACCTACCTGCTTACCAATATTTCAAGCTGCTAGCTACACCAGAAATCCGAAATCTTTTTCGTGCCACGTCGTGCCTTTTCATATGACGGAGTTCTAGTAGACCTAGGAACTTGAAATTTGGCACATTGGTAGGAGTTGGAATATAACCAGGGGAAAATTACTGAAAATTACAAATTTGTAATTGTAAATTGATAAAATTGCAATTTTATCGGATGCTAAATCCGATATTACTTATACTTCAATATTACCCCTTGGGGATTGAATATTTTAGGAAGTGACAATTTTTCGATTACATGTGAGGTAAGACTTACATGTACACCAAATTTCAAGTTTCTAACTATACCGGAAGTTCGAAATCTTTTTGTCAAAGTGTAGTTATGCATAAGTATGTGCGCTGATGTGCTTTACATTTAATTGTTTTTTAATTTTGAATATCGATTAGTAGTACTTCACTTATGTATTTCAATGAAAACGATTTTCTCACACAGTCGTCCGTTGACATCCTAGCGTTATTACGATCAAGCTCTCTTTTCACTTTTCACATGCATTTGACAACCTTTTACATTGCAGCGATTGAAACGAAGTAATTGTTACGAATCAATTCAACTTTAAAATTACTTTTGTTTTATCTGAACTTCCTGTCTCTTCGCAACAGTGCATTTTCATCTATACAAACAATTATGTATGCAGTTGCTTTGAAGAGTGTTGTTACATCACTTTGCTGTTTGGTGTATCCTTGGTCGATGTTTAAACTTTGTTACTTTAAATAGCAATTTCTTTGACAAAGCGATGTCGCAGTTTATATAACTTCTCCGTTTATTCATGTGAATTGAATTGTTTTCACACTTGTGGAACCACTTTTTGCCACGGTGGAAGTGTGCGCCCTACAATTGGGAATAATATTCGTTATTTATTTGCCTGTTTTCAAGAATAACTACCCAAGAGGAAACTTGTATGGTCCCAGAACTTTATTATACCTTGGAAAGATATTAACGACATGTCATTGTTACCTAACCTGTCAACAGTTCACATTCGTAGGACAAAATTGCAAAGTGCACATAGGTAAACGCGATTGTACATGACTACGTTGTTTGTTTGCGGATAGAGTGAAACTGACATTGTCCTTTTACAAGAGTGCTTGATTGCTTTTTGACGATGACTTTTGTCCTTGTTGGTTGTTGTATAACATTGATGGGCGGGCTTAATTGCGCTATCGAATTCGACATTTTCGCAATTTCGTTAGCTTTGGATGAATAATTTTTCGACATTTAGCAGGACTATAGACTGACATTGAAAAATTAACGCTTAAGCAGAGGTATTCATGCGAATAATTCTGTTTTACATCAAGATTTTCACTCTTGTTTAATTAACGTAACAAACAAATACCAGTGGCAAAATATTATTGCGATATTTATTTTTTATTTTTTTTCAAAATCAATACACATGCATGTAATGTACCTATTGAATCACAAACCAGGTTGAATGGTGTATGTATCCACATTTTAGTTTCCCTTTGATTCATGATTAAGTTATCGGTCAACACTTATAACATTTTAAGAAATAACCTTCCTTTTTGCAGATTTAGTTGCTATAATATGCGTAAAAATAATGTAATATATACATACTAGCAGACCCGTGGTCGCGTTGCTTCGCGAAATTTATAGAAAAACTTTTTTTGACATAATTAAAACAAAATATTTTTAACATGCCCCGAAAGAAGCTCAGCTTTAAATTCCAGCCACTCTGGATTGCATGTCATAGTTATGAAGAGATTTGACCGACCATGTTTTCTGACATATGTCATTGCGTCTTGAGTTTTTATGTGAACATACCTTGGTTATCCAGTGAATGTAAATGGCAAAATTATATGTTGTCCTATATTCCGAGGATTAACATTTTCATCATTGCTTACAGCGTCTCAAAGATCAATATAATTATCAGCTCTCAGAGTCTGCTGATGAGTTCTTATGAAAATAGGCCTCTCTGTTATCATTTTAGCTGCCATATTCACCACAAACTGACTCAAAAGCTTACGAAATAACAGCAAAACGTTTGTCTCATTGTCCCTTACCATCAATCTATAGGCGTAAAATTACCTGCAAGATACTGTTTTATATGAATTTATTTGGCGAGTTGCGGGTAAAATCTATGGAATCCCTATGCAATAACCGGCCTCAGTGCGAATGAACATTAATGGGTATTAGAAAGGGTCATATATGTAAGTGTCCACTTCTAGGTAAAATAATGTTCCGGGGACTTTTATCATCTTCCAACAATAACAAATTTCATTTGGTGTTGAAGAATTAAAGCGGCCACGATGTTCAATTGCAGGTTTGTGGTCAGCCTTAATAATAATTTTGAAGTCTTAAAAATTTGGAGGGGAGTGTTCCAATGTGATCTTGAAAATGGATACATACTTTTTTGATTGATTTTGGTTTTGATTATTTAGGAGACCTTAAAGTATTTCTATGATCTCCCGTTTGAGATGAGGAGCCATGTTTTGCCGCAAAGAGATCTGATCCGCTTCTGAGATAAAGTATATTTGGAAGAAGCTTGGAT
The DNA here is from genome assembly GCA_951813785.1 of Criorhina ranunculi. NCBI lineage: Eukaryota > Metazoa > Arthropoda > Insecta > Diptera > Syrphidae > Criorhina > Criorhina ranunculi. The sequence goes on along the minus strand of OX638382.1, from coordinate 19,338,352 downwards.
TGATTGTTTGGGGGAGCAAGCTTCCGATGAGGTGGCATATTTGCTCTTGCACTTTAAAAGTCGGCATGAAGTTTCCTTCCTTTATCTGTTTTCAACCAAAAGATGTGATTTGGAATTGTGTATTATATGACCTCACATTATCAAGGAAATGTTTGGAGGGGGGGGGCCAGATCCAATTAGCATTCTTCGTAAAGGCTCAGATAGTTCGGCTGTAGGCGGAAGCTTTATTTTACCACATGCTACTAAATTTCTCAGCCCATTTGTTTGCTTTATAAAATGTGCAAACGTTATCCATTTTACCTATTTCTGTTGTTTTGTTATTTATGTAGGGAAACAGTGGTTTTGTAATAAAAGGCTGCCCTATTGCCCAAAAACTAATTCACACTTGAAGTGTTAATACTTGCTGTTGCTGCATTTTGATCCCCATTTCCATGATTTCTTCTCCAATAATCTCGTTGAACATTTAATCCTTCCTGTCTCCTTGAAGGCTATTCATTTGAATGTTGTAAAGATTTCTTTTTAGCGTTTCGGGATTTGTCTGACAAATTTATCTTTCTTTTGATCATTATGTTTCCTTTATGATAAAAAAGAAAGCAAACAAATCTGGACTATATTTTCTGTAAGTTTTTTTATAATAAACAAAAAGTAGGAAAATTAACCTACAAATAAAGTAGGTTAAAAAAAATTACCTTCCTTTTTCTTATATTTTGTACGTAATTCAGAAAGATATATTTTTTAAACAAAAATCGGGGAGATTTTTATGAAGCTACTCCGATTGTATCGAAAACTGTGTAAAAACCGAATGAAATCATGTCATTTGTTAAGCTACTATTACGCGGCCATTATTCTCTACCATTGCAATGACGTTGTGACGTCACGAAAAAGGGGCGCATATGAGCGCCATTCACACAACGGACTGTCATTGGACATTTACGAAAAAATGGCAATCACACGGCAATGGCATAACGTAATTTTTGTCACAAAATTGAATGACAGACGTTGCGTGGCATTTAAGTGTTTTCCTCGCGGTGCCATTGCAATGACACACGAAAAAATGGCAATCACACGGCAATGGCACACCGCAAGCCAATGACAAATGGCAAAAATCAAAATATACACAAACCGACAGAAAAATAAAAAATTGTGTTTCGTCTGCTATTACTCCCTTCGCCGATCCCTCATGTGATCACACACATGAAGCGGTTGCTGCGGCAACGAAAACATACAATCCGAAAAAAAATGAAAAAAACAACCCTTAAGCGATGCCAACACATAAAATGCAAAGCCTACTATTTAACATTGCCGACGAAAAGTGGCATGTCATGAATTCGCGTCAAGCCACTTTTGGGACGACGCCATTTAAGTAGCCCGGGCGGAAAAAAAGTTTCCAGTTGCCATTGCAGAGCTATTATACGGCCATTATTAACTGCCACTAAAATGGCACGAAATTCGGCTGTCATTTGCGATGTCATTGCAATGACAGTGCAAGTGGCGTCACAAAAGTGGCAATCAGACGGGACACCATTTAAATGCCAGCTTTGTGACGCAATTTTGACGTCACACTGCCATTGCAATGGTAGAGAATAATGGCCGTGTAATAGTAGCTTTATACAGTACCAATGTTAAAGGAAATTTACCATTTTTCCGTTTAAAAATAAAAAATCAAGATCAGCATATTTAAAATTAAAACCACAATCTGTTTCAGCTTTAAATTTATATTTTGTCTTTCTATCTACATAATTTCATTCAATTTCATTTCTACCTTACCGAGTTTTTTACTTTTGGATGAATTGAATACAAACGAAGAATGAGAAAAAAACATACTTCCCTCTTTAATTGATTAGTTTCTGGCTTTAATTCAAGAACCAAGCAGTTTTTTAAAAAATCGACTGGGAAGCCAGTCCTGTACTTCGCACCTGATATTGCGTTATATAACAGCGAAAATTGTTTCCAACACACCAAATCTAACCAGATCTAATGCCGCTCTTACATCATGCAATATTATTGCTCGGTATTGCGCAGTAATATTGACCTTGTAAGGGGTTTATTGCGCAATAATTTCGTTTTGCCCAATATATTGTGTAATGTTAACAAAATTTAATATTTTTTGGAATTTCTTCAATATTTTGCGCATGTCACACAGCATGTCTTCTTTCAGCAACGAACCGATACATAATATTTTGCAATAATATTGCATCGTGTAAGGACGACGCATTTTCACGCAATATTTTTGGCCAATATTTTGCGCAATAATATTGCATGGTGTAAGGGCCGTATAAGGGCCGCATAAGTATCATACTGACAAATAAAATCAAAAAAAAAAAACCGCATGATCGTACGTTATTTTGTTCTCCAGATATCGAAGGAGAACACATTGTCAGATATACACACACACACACACACGCAGGTATCAATTCGAAAATAAGTGCAAATGATTTCTAGTGTATCGTCATGTGAAGCTTTGTCAAAATCTCGAACCCTTTTTTTTTGGCCGATTGCAATACTTCCCGTATGAAGGTTGGAAATAAAAATATGATCCACATTACCACATATACTTCATGATCATACAAAGTAAGAATAGGAATGGAAGGAAGACAGCGTGCGAGAAACACGGAACGATACTGAAATGGAACAAAGCAGCAACCTAGTCATCGTGATTGAATCGATATCATCGATGTAAACAAATAAAAATAATGGATGTATTGAAAATAGTTATTTATTTATTTCCCAGCAAGTAGGTATAATTAAGAAAAGATGAAGGGCTTAAAATGTGCGTAGGCATATTGCCTTTATGCAAAAAAAATTGTTTTTGCAATTTTTTTAATCGGTTTAAAGTAAGGAGTGAATATGTTGGTCAACCTCTTAAAAATTAGTATAAAAAAAAAATAAATGTTGAATTTTTCTATAAAAAAAAAACATTTAAATAAAAAAAGTAGCCTAACTGGATTTCGTAAAAATAAAAAATTTTATAAATTTTATTTTACGTTGATCGGTTCAGTATTTGCTGAGATTACCGGGGCCAAAGTTTTTTAATGTTTCCTCTTTATATTATAGTAATGATAATGATCTACGTTCTCACAGAAAAACGTATGAACTTAAAAATTTGTCGGTTGGTTCAAATGTTGAAGCACCTGATTTAATGAAGGATATTTAATAAATATAATTATTCACTGTATTTTTAGTATTTTTTCGAACGACAGACACAACAGGCTAGTTCTCTCAAGAGTGTTGTGGGGTGCACATACTCAGTAGAATTTTTCTAATTAAGCTAAAGTTTGTAACAAGTAATTTACTTCACTTATCAATTAAAACTTAACATTAATTAACATTTTCTATCATGCCTTGTTTGTGCGGTCTAAAAGTCGAGCGCTTTGATAGTAAAGTTCAATGTGTTGGGTGTAAAGTGCTATTTCATCTAAAATGCACTAACCTTAAACAATCTGACTGTGACTACATTAAGAAAAACAATATCAAATTTATTTGCTCTCCGTGTAAAAGAATCCATCGAAATTCGCTCCGCTCTCCACTTCCTAATCACCAAATACACTCCACCGATGATTCATGTGTTACCGCTACACTCCAAATGTCGTCTCCAGCACCTGTTGAGGAGGCTACACTCAATTCTTTAAATGTGCCGCCGTTCTCGCCACCACTCATCGCGGATCGTGAAAAAAGCAGTACCTCTCCCAAAGTCATGACGCTAGATATCTTGTACAGTGAGATTGTCTCTCTTAAGCATTTAACTTCCAACGCGTTGCTGCTTATCAACACTCTGCAAGCAGAAAAAAGATCTCTTGAGTGTAAAGTGAATGAACTTCAACACACAGTTAACACTCTGCAGCAAAAATCTCTTCGCAAATGCATTGATATTGTTGGTATTCCTAATGTCAATAAGGAAAATGCTTTGAGTCTTGCTGTTAAAGTTCTGGCGGATGGCTTAGGTGAACAGATTACTGAAGATGACATTAAATCCTGCTATGTGAAGCCAATAGCTGACAAAAAGTTTAAAGTTGATAAACAATTTTCTTTTGTATGGGTAAATAATGGCTCAATCTTAATGTGGAAAAAAGAAGGGGATAGTGTTATTAAAATTTGTTCTTTTGATGATCTTGATAGATTGTCTAAAATTCAACTTAACATAATTTATAGTTATGATTAATGAACAACAATATTTAATTGAAGACCCTATCAATAACAATTTGTTTACTACTCCCTTTTCTATTCACTATGATAAGGATGCTTTTAATAGTGTTTTTTATGGTGAACTTATAAAAAATAATTTCATTATTATTCACCAAAATATCCGTAGTTTACGGGCTAACTCTGATTTACTTTTAGTTCATTTGGAATCATTTGTAAATAAACCACATTTAATTTTTTTGTCTGAGATTTGGATTTACGATCGCGAACTAGATTTTTTTTAAATACCTGGGTATAACTTGTATCCTAAGTGCAATAACTTGTATGCGGCAGGAGGTGTTGCTGTGTATATAACTGATAGTTGGAATGTCAATTGTGTTGTTGATTGTGCTGCTGATAGTTCTATGCTGTTGTGCTCTGATATGTTAAAGGTTACTTGTTCTTTAGATGCCCTCAAACTTGTTTTCTACTGTTTTTATAGGCTACATGATAAGAGTAAAGCTGTTTTTGTGGAAGAGCTGTCTTCCATTTTTGCGAGTGAATGTTCGAAAAATGTGTTTATAGTTGGTGATATGAACCTGGATATCCTATCCCTCACTCCAGTAGCTGAAAAATATCTAGAACTTATGTCTGCGAATGGATTTAAATCCTGCATAAATGAGCCTACTAGAATATTCAATACGTCACTAACGTGTATTGACCACATTTTTGCTAGGCTTGACCGTAATGCTAATCTTTCTCTCTCAAGTGCAATTTCGGATTTTAGAATTACTGATCATGGTATGAAATGCCTCTTTTTTGAAAATGATAAGCCCAAACAAAAGAATAAACCGGTCTCCTTACAACCCCCAAAAGAGTTAATTTTCATAATTTAAATGCACGTTTATTGCACGAAAATTGGTCTGAAGTTTATAACGAAGACAATCCTTCTTTAGCTTTTGACTTATTCCTTAAGATTTTAAATGGTCACTCTGAGTTGTGCTCTGAAGCAGCTGTTGAAAAAAGGAAAAAGTTTAAAAAAACTCCAGCCTTAGATGTCAAATTACTTGTTACAAAAAATTTATAGGAAAAACAAACTCCGCTTAAAGTGTAAAAAACATCCTAATAACACTCGGTTTCGTAAATCTTATGAACTTATTTGCAAAGAAGTAGCCACTGAGACCCCTATTTGTAAAGAAAGCTTCTATATAGACAAATTCCATAAAGCGAAGGGGAATCTTAAAGAAGAGTGGAATATTGTGAATGAGTTATTTAACAAAAAAGTTGCCTCGGGTGTACCTTCGTGCATTACATCCGCCACTAGTTTTATTACTACAGGTTGTACATATCTGTTTTATTTAAAAAAAAAAAAAAAAAAAGATGTTGCTATAAATTTATGTTCGCCCGGTTTCCTGGTTTTAGCTCAATGGAGTACTGTTTTAGGACCTGAAGACGTATTTAACAGCCAAGCGTCTCTTCAATGTGCTTTGTGTTGAAATACACAAACTGAAAAATTAACGGTTAACGGAATGGAAGGTTAGGTTAGGTTAGGTAGGAGTGGCAAGCTGCTGGTGCAACCTCACTTAGACCAGATAAGGTCCATTGTGATACCAGCAGGATCTGTATTTCACCAGAAATACTACCCGCAGAACCAGCCGTAGCTTTTTATGAAGCGCTGGAGACTGCCTATGCTGATGTCAGCCAGTTCAATATGGTTGTTAAAGAAGCTGGCTCCTAAGTGTGCTCTTTTTCGAGCTGAGACGGCCGAACATATACAGAGAAGGTAGATAATCGTCTCCTCCTCCTCCTCGTCCATGTGACTTCAGCTGAAGTCGTTGTCAAGGAGGCCCAGCCTATAGGCATGCTTGGCGATGATGCAATATCCCGTTATGACTCCTACTTAGGTGCTTATTAGCAATCTTTTCCGTCTGATGAAACAATGCGAGCGTTTGAGATCCAGCTTTGGCCAGATCTGCTTGGTGATGAAACAGGTGCTACCTACACTCAGAGAAAAAATCCTGTAAAATCAACCAGAATTTAACCAATTCTCAGGTTGTTATTTTTCAACACGGGTAATCGTGTTGAAGTTTTAACATGATACATGATTTTTACAGAATTTTGTGTTCTTGACTATAAACATTATGAAGTGTTAAGTTAACGTGAACAATCCTGATATTTCAAAAGTGCTCACTGTTAAATTAATATTGTGCACCCTGTTAAATTAACATAATCTCTTACTAACTTAATCCTGTGAACTATAAAATTAATGTGTTAATTTGTAAAATTAACATTTTTATAATGTTGATCCAAAATGGGAGTCCCGTATATTCTACGTGGGATTGGAGGAGCAAGATTGTAAAGAATGAGGCGGCTGGTACTGCGCACATGAGATAAGCTGAAATATCAGGCCGTGGTGGACGAATGCACCAAGCATGTCACCAACAAAATTAATCTGCCTAAGTGGAGGGAGGCAAGAGAAACCGGTTTCAGGACGAGACCATGAAAAGCCTCCAAAAGAAGCAAGGTTGCCACAGCTTCAGCAACCAAGCTCTCCGACGCCCCGAAACCCACTCCAAATTGACACGTAATGTTGTCCGGGTTCCATGTCCACTTTTTCAAGAATTGCTGTTCATACTCAAAAAATATTATATAACAGACAAAAGAAACATATGCGATCTTTATGCCTTCATTATAAGGACGTACAATTTCTCTATTTTATTTACTAAATTTGTTGCGCGAAGTGAGTGTGAATTATAACATGTTAAAACCATGAATCAAATGCGACTGCCAATATGCGTTAAAAATGTTCTCGTGTTAAAACAAGCAGATTCAATGCAATATCAACAATGTGTTCAGGTTTAGGGTAGATAGAAATAACAGTACATTTTATATACCAACGTGATGATCTGTTTACTTGCGCTCAAATGAACAGATACAGTGTACAATTAACAATGCGATCAGGTAAAGCATAGATAAAAAAAATATTCTAAGCATGAACATGATATTCTGTTTAATTGAATCAGATACAGACTTATATCAACAGGCTATGTGGTCAAGTTTAAATCTATTTCTATGTTAAAATAACATGAACTTAGTTTAAATCTATACGGTGGTCAAATTCTACGGCTCATTTTTGCTTTACAAGAAAATCATGTTGCAATAACATGACTTCTTTTAAAATCAACATTGTTATTTGATTAAAAAAGAAGTCGTGCTATGAAATATACGCAACCAGTATACACATGTTAATTTAACAATGTGCATAGTGTTAAGAAAATCATGTAAGTTTCTAAATTTTCGGCCACTTTATATGGGGGAAACCATCGTGTATATTTAACAGGAGCCTTGTTAATTTTTTACACGATGTTTTTCTCTGAGTGTACTGTCCGTCTATGACTAGCGATATTGTTCGCGTTTCTATTAAGAAGCAATTTGCAGGTGGCGAGAGGCATGCTTAAATTCCCCTTTTCCGGAAGAATTGGTAGAGTTGTGCCCTCTCTGGCGAGTTCATCGGCCATGCAGTTGCCTAGAATGTTTCTGTGCCCTGGCACAGAATTGCTCAGCCATCTCGTTATGAGAGAAGCTAAAATTTAGGGCTGTTTTTGAGTTAAAGGCGACAGATTCCAGGGATTTTATCGCGGCCTGACTATCAGTTAAAATTGTGATATCCCGAGAAGATAGTACATTATACCTCAGCTACAATAGGGCTTCGTTGATTGCCATTATCTCGGCTTGGAAGGCACTGAGAATACACCCCCGCAACGAATGGTGAAGCTCTTTGATACGTACAGCTGCGCTGGCTACCACTTGTTTACTGTAAATATCTAGAGGAAGCAAATGGAACAGTGTGTCAAGAGCCGCCGTGGGGGTAGTTCTGAGTGTTCCACTGATACCTACATATACGGGCCGATCTTTGCACTTTACAAAGATGGTTACGATTGGTGGCTTTGTCCGAGGCTGTCCACCAGGCAATTACGCTCAAACTTTTAAAATTAATTTATGATTTTCGTTAACTATTAACATTTTTACTATGTAGATAAGAATATCAGCACATTTATGAAAGAAAAGGGTTTCGAAGAATAAAATCATTATTGCACGTTCATGAGTTAGGTATCGATAGCCAAACTTTCAGTCTTGTAAGTAAGGAAAATTCCTTCTTTCTGTCTACTCGAAGATTGGCTTTGTGTATTGGCAGAGAAGAGATTCATCCAATAAAGGATTACTGCATACCACCAGTAAAGGATTATTGCATACCAGACGCTAGAAAGATAGAGAGGGCGATTTATCGCTTTCCAAAGAACATTCTTACCTCACGCCGGACTAACGTTAGCAGTAGAAAAAGTAATTTTTGATTGAAAATTGAGCCGGAAAGTCAGCATACTAAAAAACTACTCCTGTTTCGACTTTCGTGGGCATATTCGTAGAATTTCATACCATACTCTCGAACAAGGCGGCTCAACTTTTTTAGCAGTCGGGCCAAACGGACGATTCAGACATTTTCGGTGGGCCACTGACGGTTCCTATTTTAATTACTTTTCTACTTATTAATAATAAAAAATTCAATAGGCGTGTTTTTTGGTGTCCCAAATGGGACACCACGAGCATAAGCAATTTACGTTTTAAATGCAACAACAACTTATCCCATATAGCATTAGCTAAGACCACATAATTTTCTGGGTTTAATTTTATTCCCGATAAAATCGGTGCTACCAGACTCGAGTTTCTATGAAAACGCGACAACTGATGTGCGTTGATGTCAGTCGAGCTATTCTTTGTTATGAAAAAATGGCTGAGCAAGACAAGGTAAGTAAAAGCACAAATATAACAATATGTTAAATAATTCGATAAATCTATATTTATTGTTAGCATACGTAAAAAGTGGTCAAGACCCGAGGAATTAGGGCTGCTGAAATGTTGTTTATCTCATAGCTGTTGAGTTGAAATGGGCGCATTCACTATTCCGGGCAAATGGAATTATTTTCTGTCAAACCCATCGAACGCGGAAAATTGACTAATAAACTAGTCAACGTCAGATTTGAGATAAATGTCAAACTTGCATATTTACTTTCTGTTCTCACATTGAAGTTATTTGTGAATTGTGATTGTGTGCTAATATTTGAGAAAATTAAAGAAAAAAATATTTTAATAAATAAACATGGACAGTGGACATGGACGTTCTGTCTCCTCAACATCATATAGAACAACATCACAAATTATTTTGTATTGCATTTTAATTTAATTTTCAATAAATTTGAAATTTGAGATAATTTGATGCAAGTTCAACAATTCAGTGAAAATATATTCCAAGAAACAGCTGTTAATGACATTTCTCAAACTGACTAACTTTTGCAGCAAGAAACTGTACATACATACGTATGGTAGTTTAAATGAAAATCTTAATAAAATCAATGTGATTTCTGACATTGTTTCTGTTGTAATAATTTACTTATGTAAGGCATCAAATCGGATGTCGATAGTATTTAACAAAAAGTCACAAATATGTTGCTCAGTTAGTGATGTGCAGGAAATTTTCAAATTTCTTGCGCGAGCCATCTAAAATTCGTCCGCGGGCCACATTCTGGCCCGCGGGCCTGGGGTTGCGCAGCCTTGCTCTAGAAGATGAACGAATACGTAATCAGTTCCATACTAGAGCACTCTAAGTGAACTGGTCTTAAAAATATCGTATTGTATGTGGAGCAGCACTAATAACTACCCCTTTGCATCATTAGGCACAATTATACCTACATCTCTTGCCCATAGGTATTTTTAATAAATTTCGGCGTAGCATTGTAATAAGATTGGATCTTAACTTCTGAAAGTGATGCCATGAGAAATTGACCTTCCGTTTACTTCTATAAGGATGGTTCCAAGACTAAAAATGGAGGTAGCATATAGCTACATGCTCAACTTGGGTATATTTTTCATCCCTCAAATGAGCGTCCCTCAAATGTAGCGTATTTAAGTTGGTGACAATAACTATTAAGAAAACTCTATCCCTTCATAAAGCTGGTAATCGATGGAACCTAACAGAGCAGTAAACACGGGTGTCAGGTTGTAGAGATGTTCCGTTATGCTGACGAGCTTACCAAAGGGAACTCTAATTGTGTGAAAGTAATACACCAGTAAGCCTTATGCGTTAATGGGACGTTTTTACCTGAACAGAATTTATTTACGCAATAGAATTTTTTACATCCCACTCAAGTTGCGATAGATAGTTATGTACATTCGACAATAGACTTCTTAACGTGCTTCTCGCAATTTCAAATCCCTTATCGTTTGCATACAACTTTTAATCAGAGTACAGCAAAGGATCTATGTACATGTATGTACATACAATGCGTATCCAGGTTCAATACCTACTGGTTACTTTAATATAATGTAGTTAGATGTAAAGTCTCTAAAAAATATCCAAAAATCTTTCTCTCGAAGATACAAATTTATTCGAAAAAGAAATTATAGCGTTATGCTTGCTTTGAATAGATTAAAAGAAGCGATTCTCTGTGTTAAATCATATACATGTAGGATCACCCTGTACCAGGAACAAAAACTCACCACAGCAAGGGAGCGATATAAAAAGAGAGGGATTAGCTCTCTCGGGACAGACGAAGGTGGAAGAACAAAAAGAAGACAACTACCGACGAATTTAAGTTACCGAAGCGTGAAAACTAAGTGATAAAAGAAACTTGAAGTTAATTACAACCAAAGCTACCTAATTGTTAATATTAAATTAAATAAATTGAATTAAACTATTAAAATAAAATAGACTATCGGTTTTGTCGCAAAGTATCCCATATACATACATACGTTTCCTTAGTGACTAACTTGTCTTGCTAGTTGCTACCTTTGAGCCAATCAGTGCTCGCATGTGGAATATTCGTAGTCCGCTTCAATTTTAAACGCTTGTCGAACCAATTTTACTGCTTCAATTCCTTTCAATTTTATTTTCGTCCACAAAAAAATGTCTTTGACATAGCTTCGTACATTTATATAGCTTTTGTTACATCGATGATTTTAAAATACACATCTTTGGAGAGGGTTGATGTGAATGGACCACATAGGGCTGCAAAATATAGGAATCGCATAGTCCAAATGGACGTACAATGCGCCCTCCAGTGTGTTCACCCTTGTGGTAAATATTCGTTTAAAGTCAGTTAGCAAACCAAGCGGAAGCACTAAAAAGATCTATACTTCGAACTGTGGTCTAATTTATATATTTTTTTTGCGTATTTTCCTTCTCTCTTCCTACGTGCTGTTCGTTGTCTTACAAAAAAATGTCCACAAGCCTTCAAAGTCAACAGAAGCATTCTTACTTCACATATAATTTGCTTGTAAAGTACTTAATATGACTTTGTTTTCACTGGTGCGTTCAATCCTACTCGCTCGAACATTCGTCAACCTAAAGGGTTCATGGACGGAGTGAATATTTAGGTGGAATTCATTAAAATTATAAAGCGGATTTTCTTTTTAATCTTCTAACCAACTGAGCATGTGAAAGAAAGGATACTTAATATCAAAGCAATTTCAGTCTTCAGTAGCTCTGGATAAAAGGGGATGATTTCAAGGGATGATGCTCCCAATCCGCATCCTATCTATTCATTGGTTATTTGGTAACGTGAACTTTATATGGTGTTTTATTTTAATGAAGACAAGGCCGAATGAATACTTTATGCAGAAATAATATAAAATAAAATTTTCAGAAACATATTTTAAATTAGCATTAAGCTTGGTAATCTTAATGCTATATACATGTTGTGGAACTTAGTGGTGTAATTTAATTTGTAGAGTTCTAAAATGAGCAAGGCTCTACATTGCAAAAATTGTTCTCAAAGACATCTATCTAGAGGGTGGTCATGGTGTAGTGGTTGCATCATCGCTTGTCACGCTGAAGGTTCCAGGTTCGAATCCCGATGTCACCGAAAAAAGTCGGTCAATTGCGAAAAAAAAAGCTGACGTCAACTCTACTGTATAGGCATAACACTGGCAGTAGGGTAGGCAATGGGTTGAAAGTTGTTGATCTTACTAATGACATCGGGATATTCGAAAGAAATACTGCGAATTATAAGCAATGGCAATAATTCTCCCCAGTCATTCTGGAAAAACCACCCTCGGAGCAAAAAGACTGAAACCTAATACTACCTGAGTTTCAGAAAATCACTACACCAACACTAGCGCTGTGTTAATAGCATCATAAGGGTATTCATAACCCCTTTAGCGCTAGTGAATTATAAAAAAAAACACATCTATCTATTTGAAATAATGCACGTGCTCGTAATGAGGCACGTGTCAGTTGAGCGCGACCAATCCACGTTTAAGAACTTTCGTGTCTATGCCTGGAGAGTGTAAGTGACATTGAATGAGGTCAAACTTTTAAAAACGGTCATTACATTCGAAAGGATGGATGGTTTTCTTTAATGACAGCATTGTACACGCGTTGAATGTGTTCTGAGGTTAACTGTGTAAATATTGCGATATTTTCTTCCCGTTTCCTTCATTTATGTGTTCTTTTGAAAGCACCATTCTATAACTGAGAGTAAGTTGGTGTGTAAAGTTGGTGTTCTAAAGTTAACTTCTTTAGAGAAAAATATCAAATTCAAATAACACTCCAACAAGGAAGGGGCAAACCATATTGAAATGCACGGAGCAACATTGCAAATTGATTTAAAACAATGTTTTCATTAGCATAAAAGTCAGAAAAGAAATTACATTTCGAATTTCACGCATTCGCTCTGTCATTTAAAATGTCTTGGTTTCTCTAACCACATTTTTTTTACATTTATCCTTTAAGTACGTATACAGGAAGTATTTCGGTCAAAATCAGTATTTGAATCACGTTCATGTGAAATGATTGCAAATTGAAATGTCAACTTCAGAATCCATGTGCCGGAACACTTTTATATCAGTCCCCTTTTATTACTAGTAGTGGAGTTGACCTCGTCTTGAGTTTTTTCCAATACCAACTGTGCAAAGCACAAAAACAATGTTTCAGTTTATTTCTTCAAGAATGTACACACTTTTTTTGAATATTTTAAATAAATATAATTTTAAAGCTCGGTACACAGACGCCCAGGAGCCAGTCCTAATTACAAATTTAGTTTTCTGCTTAAGGACTTCTCAAAGATGAGCATGATATGTTCTTATTCAGTGCATTGATATGTTTGATTCTAAAGAGGGATACACTGTACCTTTTTTCCATAAATGGATATAATTGTTGATTCACTTTATTTCATTGCGTTCATAAGCACTTCATGCTAACATTATACTTCTTGGAATCAATTACTCTTATTTCCTAGAGTTCTCTACGGTAATGGGATTACAAGAAGAACAAAAAATGAGGGTAAATCATTTTTATCATCCAACTTTGCGGCGTGCCTTAATATTGCCGTAATCCCATCTGCTAATTTCAGCCCGTATATCGAATCTGAACCATGAACCGTGAAATTCAATACATTACGACAGAAAGTATTGTAGATTGTAATCTTCGGGATAAATTGAAATTGGCAAAACACAATGCCCATTGGGCATAACATTACTTTCGCTTTTGCAAGTGTTACGATGACACATTATATATTTTTTTTTGTGTTTGGGGTAAGGTTTTTCTTTTGTACTTTCTTTTATTACACATTTATCCATCGAAAATATACGAACTAAAAAAGCGAGAAAGAGATCTTTATCTGCGTTGCACGCGCCAAGAATAATACGATTTTTCTCGTTTCCAATAAAGATGATATTTGCAAAAATACATTCGTATCTGTAATACATACATACATATATAGGTTTTACTGAAAGATGAAGTGATTACATTATATACAATGTGTGTTTATCTAAAAATAAAGAGTTTAGTATAAAAAATTGTAAAATGTTCTTTTTGTACAAATTATTATCTAACATCAAGTCTATGCTCATTCCCCAAAGTCTGAAACTGAATATACATTCATACATACAGTGAGTAGCAGGGGTGAAGTGGTTAGAATTAGAAACATCGCTTGCCACGCTGAAGTTTTCAGGTTCAATTCCTACTGCATAGGCATAGCACTGGTGGTCACATGGTTTGAAGTGTTCATCGTTCTGAGTAGTGATAATGACATCAGGAAGTTGGAACGAATTATGTGAATTATAAGCAATGGCAGCGGTACCAATAATTCTGCTCAGTTATTCTAGAAACCGTCAACGTTAATAAACGATAAATCTTGTAGATATAAATTGTGTTAAATGAGTGTTAATCAGACTACAGGGTGACCAGTAGTATATTATTAAATCAAGAATTTTGTCAATAACAGCCATTTAAAAAGCTTAAACGAAGAGGAGTACCTTAAATTGAGCATATTTATCAATTATATTGATGACGATTGATGTGTGGATTAGCACAGGATGACCCTTATATTTTAATAGATTTGAATCCATTGTTTTAACCGAACAATAAAAATAAAAATAATTTCTTTTTAATCTTATTATTTTATTATAATTTAGCTTTAAAAAAATCACTGGCATCGCTATCAACATTTAAAAGACTTTTAAATTCAGAGCATTATTTTTTTGCAGCTCCTTCCGGGATCTGACGTGCCTTAAAGATGATTGTTCATTCTGCTCAAAATCTTTCCTATATGCTGCATCAGGTAGGTATGCTGCATCAATTCCTGAAGATTCTTCTCAGCCAATGTTTCCGTTACCTGGCAGTTCCTTAGAATAGCTTCTTTTCCAGCTTCCGTTCAAGCTTTCTTACTTGGAACAACGTTAATATTATGACCCATAATGATGTTCTGAATACATTGTACAAGATCCAAATCCAAGAATAAAGCTAGGCCATCATAATTGATGAGATCTGCGGTGAGGGAATACACTCTCCAAGTCGATTTGCGTGTAAAACTGCTTTCGTGACATTCGCTTTTCTTCTTTTCGTGGTCCTTCATGTATTTCAAACTTGAATTAATACATCCTTAGTTGAAATATTTCATGTAGCGCCTTCCTCTTGATGTAATTGATGCATCGCCGTCTTCATTTACTTCATCAACTTTGAAAGAAAATTCTTTGTTAAAAAGGGATCTGTTCTTTTTCAAAAATACATGCCTAGTTCCATGAAAGAAGCTCCATTATAATTTAAAATAAGACCATAACTTTTTCAGCTTGCTTTCAATTACCTCCGTAATATTTATTTCACAATTATTGCATTCTCCTTTGACAACCGCTACAAAATTTCAGGTACTTGAAACCCCGACAAAGTCATCTGTATCAAATATTTATTTTGCAGTTAGTTTTATTCACGCTCTACACTGTTATTAATCTCAGGAGCTGATTGGAACAACTAATGTCATCACACCAATGATCAAGGCCGTAACAAAGGGAGGTGATCACAGACAGTCTGGCTTTGATCGCCCCCCCCCCGAAATTCTTAACAAGTGCACTTTTTTTTTAAAACGAGAACAGAGCAATAAGTCAATATTTGGCAAAAGTAAAACAAAATTTAACGAAGAAAATTTAAAATTTTATAAAAGATTTTTGGATTTGGATACATTGAAGGCTGAGCTTCTACTGTGGAAGACAAAATGTCATGAACAACCAGAGGCACAGCGTTCAAAGAACGCCATAACAGCTTTAGGAGACTGCAGTAAATATATTTTTCCCAACATACATCGACTTTTAAAAATGTTGGCAACCTTACCAGTATCGACAGGTACATCAGAAAGAACGTTTTCGACAATGAAACGCTTAAAAACTTTTTTAAGAAACTCTACCGGGAGATAGAAATAAATACTGACGAAGTAATTGATGTATTTGCAGCAAAAAAGGTCAGGCGATTAAATTAAGTTTTATAAAATAATTCTTTACTTTGTTATGTTGAATATAGGTAGTTACTTTGTTTTAGCCTATTCCTACTTTTGCTATAATTATAGTCAATAAAAAAATTAAATTTGAAATTTAACATTATTTTATTTCCCTCAATCGCTCCCAACCTTAAAAATAAAAAGATATTTTTCAAAGATCATATCCCATATTTGTTCCGAATATACAACAATGTTTATTTTCTTCTTAGGTACTGCTAATCAAACACAATGCTCCAAGTAATTATATATTCAATTATTGGGATAAAAAAGCAAAAAACAGCAAGTACATATACCATTTTAAGAAGAGAGAGAGAGAGAGAGAGCACTGCAAAGTAAATCCATGTATCGAAAACACGTGGGTCTTGTTTAAAACAAAGCACTTTATTTTGGCTGCAATCTTGCAAGACGTTTAACAAATGGCCAACGTAGGCCAAGCTAGATTTTTTCTTAAGCCCCATTAAAAGTTTAAAAAAATGTGCTTAAAAATGTATTATAAAAGATTTGATAAAAATATTAACCAGACTTATATTTATTTATTTTTTTACAATCCCATTAAGTCAAATAACAATACAAGCAAACTTCAATTGAAGAAAAGTGAATTACAGGGTGAATACGTCTTATTTTTTTTTCTTTGAAAAATCTTTTTTTTTTAAATTAACACATCGAACATTTAATTTTTGTCAACAGTGCGTCGAAGCGAAACCTGAAACCTAATACCACCTGAGTTTCAAGATCACTACACCAACACTAGCACCTTGTGAATAGCAGCAAATGGGTATTCATAAGCCTTGGGCGCTAGTAATTATAAAAAGAAAAATATACATACATACGTATGGATACAAAACTACCTATAGTAAAGGGTGGTTAAATTTTAAGGGCCGATGTTGAATGTGAACCACACCTAAACGTCAAGTTTTTTTCTGCATTTCTCAATTTCAGACTAACTCAATTTGAACCATGGAAAGATACACAATCGAGCAACGCGTTAAAGTGATTCAGGCTTATTATGATAATGGGCGTTCAAATCAAAATGCATATCGTGCACTTCGTGATTTTTTCGGTCAATTTAATCGTCCAAATGTGCGTACAATCGGAAAAATCGTGCAAAAATTTGAGCAAACTGGGTCTGTAGGAGATGTGAAAACACCAGTGCATACTGCAGAAAATATTGCTGCTGTTCGCGATAGTGTGGCTGAAGTGCCGTCCACCTCAACTCGTCGTCGTGCCCAACAATTGCACCTCTCACGCTCGTCGTTGATGAACATTATGCATTAAGACATGCATTTACGCGCTTACAAGGTGCAATTGACTCAAGAACTAAAGCCTCTTGACCATTTCAAGCGTCGTCAATGGTCAGAATGGTGGCAAGAAATGGCAACAGTGGATGATCAATTTTCGAAGAAAATCATCTTCAGTGATGAGGCACATTTTCGTCAATAAGCAGAATTGCCGCATTTGGGCGAATGATAATCCAAGAGTGATTGTCGAAAAACCAATGCACCCACAAAGAGTGACTGTTTGGTGCGGTTTATGGGCTGGTGGCATCATCGGGCCGTATTTTTTCCAAAATGAGGCCGGTCAGGCAGTTACTGTGAATGGTGTTCGCTATCGTGAGATGGCCCGAATTGGAAGATATGGATGTGGACCATATGTGGTTTCAACAGGACGGTGCCACTTGCCACACAGCTAACGAAACAATGGCTCTTTTGCGGGAGAAATTCAATGGCCGTGTTATCTCACGCCGTGGCGATGTTAATTGGCCGCCACGATCATGCGATTTGACTCCGTTGGACTTCTTTTTTTGGGGTTATTTGAAAGAAAAGGTGTACGTCGATAAGCCAGCAACAATTCAAGAGCTAAAGGATGAGATAATTCGGCACATTAACGGCATAGAACCTCAATTATGCCTCAGCGTCATCGAAAATTTGGACCATCGGATGGAGGTGTGCCGCCGAGGTCGCGGCGGCCATTTGGCCGATATTTTGTTCCATACATAATTGAACCATACCAATATTATCATAATAAAAAGAAGTGACAATAATTTCCTAAATAATTTGTGTTTTATTCAAAATCAACATCGGCCCTTAAAACTTAACCACCCTTTATATTTGAGTGTATCACAAATGTCTTACAAAAGCCTGCTTTTTTACATATTGACGGACAATGTTTCTTCGTATTTTCGTAAAAGTTTCATTAAAATTTATTTAGTAGGTCTTAAGACATCTGCGGGGCAGAGAGATACCGGACTGATCCCATAACGACCCAGTTTTTGATAAGATAGAGAGCGTCGAAAAACCCTGATTCATAAGGAGTGTACAAAATCTTTTCTCCTATTCCCTTTTATAAAACTGTGCCGTATTTCGGCCATAAAAATAGATTAAGCTTAGCTCTCACTCTGCTCTTAAACATATTTAAGACGCTGTTTTCATGAGCATGTAGCTCGAACATGAACAGAGATCATTGCTATGCTCTTGTAGGTACACATGCAAAGATGTGTGTACTAACACAGAAAATTTTTGCCATTAAATTGAAATAAAAAAAAAAAAAAGATATTCAAAAACAGACTTAATACAGAACGATTTCAGTTAGTCTTGAATATATTTATTCCGCAGGAGACCGTTGTATATTTGAAATTTAAACTTTAATCAGCTTGAATATATTTATACCGCAAGAGACCGTTTTATATTTTGAATTTAAAGTACCCCAAATCAACACGATTTCGCTGCCGCCGTGACGGCGATGAGTCTCGATGATTGCTGTCACTCAAATTGCCTGGCGGTATATGAGATAGCCCACACCAACGCGATTATTTGACGCCGCGACGGCGATTTTGCAGCGATTTTTTTGAGTGTCGCTGCATGCAGCGTTTTTGTCGCTGTCGCGGCTGTCGTGGTAAAGAAAATGCGCTTCTTCTTCGCCTGATGAGGAGTACATTTTTGCAAACACTGCGAAAAACTATCGCATTGGTGTGGGTATACTCGCGAATTTCTTTGTCGCTGACGCCGCGAATTTATCGCCGTCGCGGCGGCAGCGATTAAATCGCGTTGGTTTGAGGGTACCTTTAAACTTTTATCATACTGTTCAGAGTTATGTACACTTGTGTCGCATGCTGTGTGCGACGTGGTACTATTTCGTTTACCTTAATTTTTTCTCCAAAACACTTCATCGCAAACTAATAAAATTCTTTTACTTTATTATTTTCATTATTCCGCGAAATTCTCGATAGCTGTTGCTGAAAAATTGAGCGAATCACAAAACAAAAGCTCCTTAAGAATGTAGATGCTTTTCGTGCGTCTCTTGTGGATTATCGCTTCCCAAAATGAGCCACATTACTCATGCATACTGTTTTTCTTAAAATCCCAGCCACATCTAGTTGCTGTAAATCCGACATCACCGTTCATTGGTAGCAGGTCTTATCAGCAGAACTTATTTGATGGCGTCTAGATGCAAATCTTTTTTTGTAAAATTGTGTGTAACTATAACCGAACATTTTTGTGGATGGTAGATATCTTATGGGCCTTTAACAAACAGCAGCAATGCTTCAAATGAACACACATACTCGTCAAAATTTATTTTTATTTTTTCTAATAGTATTGAAAAATAATGTGTAGATGCAAACAAACTTATCTAATAAATGTTAAACAATCAATCTGATTCCACTCATGTAAAACTGTTTCCTAATTAGCATTTTTTTTTTCACAAAACTCCTTTTATGACTCCTATTTTTTAAATTTATTCAAAACTTATATTTTAATTAAAGGTAATAGCTTTTTTTTTTGATAAGCTTTAGAATATTTCTATTAGGCGTTAGAGCTAAGTAAATACACTTAGTTGAGAGAAAAAGGAAAGACTTTTCATATAATTTTCATTTTCAATCTTAAAACGTACAGAAGCTGTTAAACATTCATCCAGTTGGTTACAACCTGCCGCTGGCGCTGACAATATTAATTGCTGGTTGCATATTAAATTGGCTACCCCTAAAAAGTAAATGAGATACGTGGTTGACTAATAGCATAAGGTTGGATTTTACCCTTATTAGAATGTGGCGTTGGTGTATTTCAGTTTTAACTGTGTTTTATATTTGTAACGTTTTATGATGTTCATATATATGTAATGAATTATTTCATTTCCTAAGATTTTGCTTTTTCTCTTATAAGTGCATAAAACAATAATAATCATATTTTTTTACGTTAGTATTTGCTTAAACATAAACTTTACTGTATTACTTCATTTAAGTATTGACTTACTTGCACCAACGCAACGGAGTAAATCCAGGACATTGTTCGAATCTTTCCCTATTAGCGTCTGTCATGTACTCTATTTTATCTTATTTATGTCTACTCCATTCATGTAACTATTTACTTAAGTAAAATTATAAAATATTGAAAACACTTTTTTTGTTTTTGTTACACAAACTTTTTTTTAAAATTACTTCAATTGATGATTCCTTATTATTACTATTTTTTTTCATGCGTAAATGTCTAAATATCTAAATGCAATCATTGTATTATTTTTATCAGTTTTGACGCATATATGTACATACACGCATTGGTAATTAATAGTAGGGAACGAAGACCTCCATGCGAATTAGATAATGATCCTGGAATTGCGGCGAGGAAAAATCATTCTTCACTATCCATGCATGTGCTTATGTATGTAAGTATAAGCATTACGCCCAAAAAGTTAGTTAGATATCAACTTACAAGAAAAAAAAAGGATAAAAAATGCCAGTGATCAGACGTGTAGTATGCATAGAACTCCTCCGTACCAGGCTGCCAGAGGAGTCATATCAGTATATATTATACGTTTTTTCTGAAATTATAAACAATGCTATGAAATATGTTTTTATATTCAGACTAAAATAACTGCCTATTATTGCAAACTTGTATAAAAATGTCTTCGAGGAGTCGAGCAAGACAACTTCATAACGACTCTTGAGTGACATCAGGTGTGGATCGAGCATCTGAGAGAAGATGTTAAAAAAAGCTAGATACTTTGAATAGCAATGTTGAAGGTGGGTGGAAAGCTATGCAGATAGAACGCTACTGACTGCTCATTCAATCTTTGCAGCGTAGATATCAAAAAGGGATTATACACAAAGTTTATGGCACACAAAATGTCTCCCAGCTGCTTAACATAAGAATTAACATACCTCTTGTCTCATGTTGGTAATAAATGGCCCATCCGAATTCAGATATGTTTTTATCTTGAAGCATTTTGTTTTCAGTGGATTAAGTTAATAATAATAAAAATAAAGTTCTTTCGGGAGGGGCTATGAAGGCTTTTAGCCTCTTTGTGCCAACTTGTCTTGTAACAGTTCTAGTTAACATTTTGTTTTCTTCTACTACAGTTTCCCAAACAAGTTGGTTGAAGTTGCGGTAAAAATGCCAATGAAAACTATGTATATAATAGTAATCAATAAATTGATTGGTGTTGAAAAATAAATGAATGTTGAATATACAATTCAAAACTTTGATTTGTATTTTATGTAAAGAAAGAAATAAATAAATTAAAAAAAAAACTTTTTAAAAACAATGGTTTTAAATGAAATTGCAAATTTTCATGAGATTTGGACATAGACTAGCTTATCTTCGAGTTTTGACGGAGCCCGATGATTTTCTTTTTACAAATGTTGAAAACTATTCTGATCAGCTTATCATTAATAAAAAAAAAAATATTTTCTACTTTTTAGTATAATTTGGTTTAAAAAGAAAACCATTGTTTACAAAAAGTTTTTTCTTTAATTTATTTATTCTTCACTTTTTTTGCTCTGTTTGTTTTCATATGCTGTTCCCACGAGATTCACGAAAAGTGAGGGTACCCCCCACAGAGATCCGATGGAGGGGTAAGGTTCTTATTCAACGGTGTGTGCCCTGTGCTCGAAGTTGGTTCATTAGCGGCGTATTCTTTTTTTTACTACCCTCATGATCCATTCAGTCTTCAGCACGTACTCACCTTGACTTCGGTAGTTGTACGTTAACGACATTGCACTTTTATTATACATATGTCACCTGAGTCTAAAAACTAGATAACTCGACTTTTTATACTTTTGAGAAATCGGCAAAAATAATTTGACTTGTAATTTACTAGACTTTTTTCAGAAGCTATTTTCGGTATAACCAATCGATTTTTTTTCCTGTGCCAGGAGTTGTCTTAATAAAAAGGCAATATCGATTTATTGTAGTATAATGTAGTGACCGTTATCTCAAGATGCCTACTTCTGGCACTGAGTGTTAATCCATTGTTTTGTTTTAAGCTTTCGTACTTCTAATAGATGGCAGCAATTAAGGAAAACGAGTTGTCCAGTCATTGAAACCCATTCTTATCGAATCCAGGTAGCGAAAACCCCAGTTATCTCAAAAACTAAAAAAAAAAAACAAGTAATCTAGTTCTAGCACTCAGGTGACAATATATACTATACAATATACATATATATTGTATTGTCATTAGAACCAAAGCTGTGTGTAATTTTTCAGCTCGATTGGATAACGGAAATGGGGTCAAATTTGAAAGATGAATCAAATTTCGGTATGATTGTCTAGCATTATTAAATGAAAAACCAAATTTTTCAACAGCTTTATACAAGGACGACATATTTGTTTATTTGCCCCTCATACTTTCTAAAATTTCACATTATATAAATGTTTCGAGACAACTGAAGCGACCTTGTTACCTAAGCTTAGTTATTTATTGCTATGATTCCAAACAAAAACCCTTCACAACTGGCTTGAATGATTTCGAAATCACCCGGATGTTCATATTAATGTAACTATAAATTAGGCTTAAATTAATTTGTTGGGATTTATTTTGAAACGTCCCGTTTATCACGATACTTCAAAGTCAGAGTACCTAAACACACATGAAATAAATGTATAGTAATCTTAATGATTTAGGGATGAAATTCATGCTCCAAATTGAAACCCTTTTTAATAGCGTTCCATTTTTTTAATTCTTTTTCTTATAAAAGAATATATATACAAGAAAGCTACATTAATTATATTTTTATTTTATAAGTACCTATAAACCTACTCGTATATTTGTACATGCATATGCATACACATACGCCTGTAGTAAAGGAATGGTGGGAAAAGAAAATGCGGTGGACTATGCTAAGAAGGATGCACAAATATCTCAGTGTCTCTTGCCGCTTTTCTAACACTAGAAGTGCTAGGAAATCACATGTTACTGAAAATAGACCTGCCATCATTTAAATCTCGTTTGCTGACGATGTACAAGATGTAGAAAAGGAGCTCCAAAATAAATTGAATAAGCTCCAATAATTTTGGTCGGATTGGAAGTTGATAATTAACTATACAAAATATGAAACCATACGGTTCCGCACCCCGATAAGACGAGGTAATTGGGATTTGAAACGTATGTGTGTAATATCATAAGTATGTGTGTATGTACATGTAAATATGTGCGAAACGGTCATATAATTATTTGTTTTGCATTGTATACTAATAAACTTCTCATAAAATGTTTTATGTGATTTGCTCGTTCATAGCTTTGTTATATACATGGAAACCCAAATTATTATTGTTCCTCTGCAGGCCGGTTTCATTACTATCGACGTCACTTCAGTGTCTGAAATGGGTGGCATAAATGGTACTTTTTGGCACCCTCAACAAGTTTTAAGTGATTAAAGTAGTTAAGCCCGTATACGGAGAGACAAACATTTTTTGGATTTGCATATTAAAAACTTTCAGAAAAGTATTATAATCATAAATGGTCTCTGATAATTTCTAATCCGCACCGAGCAGGTATGTTTGTGGTCAGCCAAAATTTTGCAAAAGTGTAATTTGGTAATTCTGAAAGCAATGGTTTTAAATAGTTACTCCCTAGTCCCAGTATCATACAAAAATGTCAAAGGTCATTATATAAATATTAACAAATGTTAGTGAATATTTATATTAATGTAAATATGTTTATGTAGGTACATACATCATGTACGAGTACGAGTTGATGTGAATTTAAAAGTAAAACTAAATGTATTTGAGAAAATCTTCTGCGGGAGCCCACAAAAGAAGTGAAGAAAGTTTAAAAATGAATTTGAAAAACTAGATAATTTATCGATGATTTCACATACTTCAGATAAGGGAGATTTATAAAGTTAAAATACTCAAAGTTATTGTCAGCACACGTAGACCCACGATAAGTCCATTGTGATACCACATGGATCTGGAGAGACCCCAGCCACTAAGTTTTTTGATAAATATATTTTCTTAATTTTTCAGTACTTACAGTCCTTAGATTGTTCAAGGTGGCGCAAAATTAATCATCCAATTTTGTTTTTGAATTACTTTTTTACTACATAAAAAAAATGATTTTTAGTGATGGAAATCTTTATTTGGACCTTTACAATTTTAGGAAAAGATGATATCCGTCAAGAGGCTGCCGCCAGTGTTGATACACATTTGTGCCCGTTTTATCGCAATTTTCATGACTTTCCGAAAGATTTCCGATGATAACTGTTCGCATTCCTGTCGAAAATTTTCCTTAAGGCCTGCGATTGTCTGAGGCTTGTTGGCATAAATCCGCGACTTCAAGTAGCCCCAAAGAAAGAAGTCTGGAACTGATAAAACGCTCATGATGATTTTCGATGAAAAGTTGTCTCACTCGTGATCGAGATTAAGGATGGCTTGAGCGTAGGTTACACGCTCTTGGCGGTCTACAGCTATCAGCTGATGCACTGTTTGCACTTTTTAAGGGAACATCTTACAGTCTTTCACTAAAATTCTCTGTAAAGACCGCCGATTGATGCCCGGGACTCCGGGGTCCTCTGCGACATCTTCAGGCATAACTGCGATATTCTCAGGGGAACGGCTGCTCCGGGGCCGGCCAGACCTGACAGCATCTCGTGTTGTCTCATACTCTTTTAGGCGAGCGGCTAAACGTCATAGTGTTTGCCCAGTTGGTGTCAGATGACCGGGAAATCTGCGCCAACACCACCGACGAATTATTCCGCATCGCAATTAATCGACACAATTATTCCACGCTCTTGCGGAGTATAGCGCTCCATTGCTTGTCTGTTTGTATACTGCAGCTCTCTAGTTCACAAATGTCAAATATAATTGACGTACGACGCCATATGCAAAATTATAACATCTTCCGATAGGGTGCCCGTGTAGGGCCAGCAAGTTAGGTTAGCATAGTTAAGCGTTTTTTGTTTACCAAATAAGAAATACCGTAGAATGCCCTAACATTGACTAGGTTCCTAACATTGTCCAAAAATCATTAAATCTTTTAAACTTTCCTAGCGACACGCAGTGACCAGATATTTAAGTAATTTTAGCACTTATTTAATCCCTGGGTATTCACATATGACAGAAAAAAAATGTGTAGATGTACAACTGTCATAATTCAAAATAACCGCCAATAACGAATAGCCTGTTCCATCGTGCATTTTTAAGTGTCGGTAAAATCGTCTCCGCACGGCAAGAAAACATTGTGCAATTGTGGAAAAAAATTATCAGGTATGAGGTTTGGTAAAGTTTTAGTGATATATGAAAAAAGCGTGCCTTATTAGTTAATTATTATGTGAAATTAATCAGAAATAAAAAGAGTTTCATAAATTCTTAACCGTCATCCTTTCTTTGACCGTTGGGTTCCTAACTTTGACTGGTCGGTCAATGTTAGGAGCTAATATAAATATGTACATGCAACATTGACCACCGACTAGTATTTTTAATTTTTATTTTTTTTTTTAAATTTCCTGAGTTCTTTTTCTTAGGGTTCGGTTTCACTGCATGTTATAGTATCTGCATATGCTCAAAAAAAATGTTACCTTCTTGTATTTTAATTTCTAGATAGCAATATGCCTCCTAATGAACCAAATAAACCACGTAGGCGGTACAAGCGTGTTTCGGAAGACGTCATACGCGAAGCTATTGCAAAAATTGAACGAAAAAATTTGTCTATTACAAAAGCTTCGAGTCAATTTAATATAGCAAAGGGAACATTGATAAACAGACTTAAAAATTTGCATCGTATAAATGTCGGCTCTCCAACTGCTTTTAGCCCAACAGAGGAGAAAAGCTTGGTTGAAGCTCTGCTTATTGTAAGCGAGTGGGGATTTCCATTTACAGGAGCTAATAAAAAACGAACGAAAGTTAACGTGGAACCAGGAAAGGGCATAACAATGGTCGACTTTGGTGGATCCTCTCCAGGAAGCGAGACACAAGTAATGCTTCAAGTTCAAATTGAACCCGAAGGTTCTTCAGGTTGTATTGAAGAAATTTATCAGCAGATGTTATTAGAAAAGGATGTCGAAATTGATAACGACTGTCTTTCGCAGAACTCTGATCGATCTATTGAAGACATTTTTCAATTAGTTTTGCAATCAAAGTAAACAAATTCTGTAAAATCTTTATGGTAACTTTTGATTATTCTTTTGGAAACATCTGATTCCTTTATTTTAATACTTATTTTAATGATATTACTTTTCATTCAGCCTATATATTTCCTTCTTTTTTAGAAAATATGAATAATTCTTTGTCTGTATATATTTCATTTCCGTATCTTATAATAAGTTTAACGTTTCGTTTTATGTAGGTACATATAAACATTATACGTGAAGTAGTATTTATTATTTTGAAGCGTGACTACTTGTGTGCCTACATGCATTCATATAATAGAGTTATTTATGTTCCTATTTATTTTCCAAATAATAATAAAGTTGTAAATTTATATTGTTTTGTAGGTACCTATTGCTTTTATCACTTGAAAATATTGTAAAATTGTATCTGGTCAATGTTAGGGCTACCGAAGCCTAACATTGACCACTTACTATTTTTACTATAACTTCTTACCGAAATATGATTATTCTTAAAAATGTTGATGTTATTAAAGAACTCAACAGTCCCCAATATATGCTTTTTACAGATAATCGTTAGAACAAACCATTATATTTTTATAACGTTTCAAAACTCAAAAGAAGTCAATGTTAGGTCATTCTACGGTAATGAATTTAAATAATAAAAATGCGTTAAAAATGAATGAAAATGGATTTGGAGAAATCTCCTTAACAACTCGTTGAACTTCTGATGAAGCGAACGAGGTTTCTGACATCTGTGATTATCAGCTTTCTTTTGCGGGAGAGAGCTGGGCATCTCTTCGTCAATGGAGCTTCTACAAAAATCTTTCGAATCAGTGAGCCTCTATATATGTATATACTTGTGAAAAATGCACTCGATTATCCAACCAAAACCATTGTTTGTTTAAAAAACCGCTAACATCAATGGGTATAAATGTACAAGGTGGGGCAAAAGTAATGTGATTTTGTAAGGAATGAGAAAATTGGACTCTGTTTTCATTGGCCGCGTTTTTCGGGTGTGTATCGCTCCATTGCTTGTTGTCAACAAATTCTCTATCTGTCTACAATATAAATGTCAAAACACAATAACATTTGACACCATTTGCAAAAATTATGGCTAATTCACATTATAACTCTACTTTTGTCCCACCTTGTATAACACGTCGCATGTCCACAAAAGCGTTTTTAGTTGAAATTCTTTGTGAATGCAGTGAGGCCATATTTACCCTTATATTCTGATACATGCCACTTAGAGCTAGAGCCATTGTATTGGATTTGAGTGGGAAAAAACTGTTTCAATATTAAATTTGAGCGTTTATTTGACAGACTTTAAACTGTTATTATTTGTATGTCATTGTCACTGTCAATACAATGCAATGGAGTTAAAAAAGAGGCAGTATGCACTGTTTTGGTTTACACAAACTTCATTTTATAACTGTGAAAAATGTAGAAGGTGTCTACAAGAATTGAAAGAAATTAACAAGTAAAGTTTATGCTACCCTTTCTTATACATTTGTGGTTTGGTGTCATTGGGTATAAGATACTTCTTTTACAACCGTCGAGACAAAATAGTTACTAGTGCTGTACCTTTACTTTTTTTTTAACATTAAAGAAGGTATGTATGCTTTCGAACTACTCTAAATAATTCATACAAAGGATTCAAAGTAAGGAGAAAAATAAAGTTTATTTTTTCCTCGAATAACAGTCGACATAAGGAAAATGCATTTGAACAAACTAAAGCTGATTAATTAAGTGAACCTTACCTACTCTGCTTTTTGTATTGAAATATTGGTATGTACTCTTGGATGATTCCTTTTCCTACAGCTTCAACTTTTTCCATGCTAACGTAGAGGTTTTGTGATAATAATTTATGTAATGTCGTTCAGCTAAACCAAATAAAACGGCTTCTGAGCCAATTGATGCTATTAACAAAATGGTACCGCAATTCCACACAATAAAAACAGAGAAAGAAACAAGCAATAAATGAAGTTGTATTGTGGGTAGAATCTTTTTTGAATTGCAAATTGTGAAACAACCCTTTCGAAATTCAAATGACTTGGGATGTGACAATCGAAAAGAAAAATGGCTGTGTGTATTTGAAATCATTATTTTCCGTGACATAATCAATCGTACTTCTCTTAGCTGTACGAACGAAAATGCAAATTAGATTTCCTGGAGACTATCGGAAACCTAAGGGTATTCATTTTTCATCGCAATGTTTTATTATCCCTTCGATGGGAAATACTTTTAAAAAATCACTTTTTAGTTCCAATCTAGAATGAGGTGGTGATCAATATAATATTAGTAACGTATTTCATTTCTTTGATGATATTTTAAAACTTTTGCTTTTGAATATTATACTGCTGCAGTGAATTAAGAATAGAATGATTAACCGAAATAACTTTCCCACACTATCCAGCTCGAATTTCGACTGAAAGACATTAAAACTATTAGTAAGCTATCTTAAAGATCGTACTCAACCCGTAAAACTCAGTTTTAAAGTGCTAACATTGGGTCCATTATTGTTTATGATACTAAGCATCCCTTCTACATATGTTTAAATACTGTAAGACACAGATTTATGCCGTTTCCCTGCGCTGCAACTGCACTTAAGCTTTCCAATAGGTTTTTTTTTTATAAAAAGGAAATCCCAGGAACACTTAGACTCGTTTTGGTCCATTGTACTCCCAGACCGAAACCCCTTTTTGGTGTAGTGGTTTGAGAAACTCAGATATTGTTTCTTTTTCTTCTTATTTTCGATGGCTGTTGCCGTTTTCCCCAACCGGACTCGAACCTGTACCGGTTGGGTCACAAGTGAACATACTACCCACAACACCATCGCCACCACTTCTATAAGGATAAGTCGAGGGTGCAACTGAACGAATGCGAACAAGGGAAATTAAAGGAGATCCTGTCCATCATTTTCAATTAGCAGTAAATCGATGCTGGTCAAATCGCTCCTTTTGCCCATAGTTTTCTATGCACACTCGATTTATTATGGCCTTGACTAGCTAGCTAGCGCAAGTCCGGTCTAAGGTTTGGTCAGAACTATAGTTGAAGGGGCACAGTACCTGCAGAAGACATTGCAGGAAATTCCTAGTTTGTTGACATCCCTACCAATAGAATGTCTTGTACTGAAATTGGTGTGTCTAAAGATGATTTGGCTCCCTTTGGCTCTTTTAAGAAGCTTTGCATGTTGTTTTACTGTTCAGCTATCTCATTAAGGGATACACAAGAGTATTGTTCAGCTTTAGATTTCATCATAACTTTAGTGGGTACAATATGAGTCACGTTTTGAAAAACGTAATACGTTTGTAAAATCAAAAGTAATAAGGATTTTAACCTGATTTCATATACACATATTATGTACATGCATACGAACAGTTTACATCTATGCATACGTTTGTGTGTTCCTATATACTTACATATGTATATAAATTTCTCTTACACACTTACGGTTATAGAGAAGTTTCAGAAAATTCATAAATGTATTTTCTGCTGCTAGCTATTTGTCATTAATGTCAATAATTGACTAAATCACCCCTAAATCATAGAGCCATTCGATTGTTTTTTTATGTCCTACTTCAAGCTACAACCTCGAGCTATCACCCTTATACATATTTGCTACAATATATGTTTTATATGAACAATGATGTTTATATATGTATCTCTAAATGTTTATCCGTGTATATATTTTTTTTTGCATATGATGGTTTAAACATAGACTTATGTATTTGAAAAATCTGCAAGTGTAATTTCCTTTTTCCATTTTGTTACGATTGATTTCCTCTATCTTACCATTCTGCATGGGCTTCATGTATGCTCATATATCAAGTATATATAAAAAACATGACTCCTATTTTTGTCTCACCTTTAAGTATACCTTTCCACAGCTGCAATAAATGTTTTGTGTTTACAGATACCTTCATTGGAAATGTTAAGTTGGTTTTCTCTTTGGATTTTCAATAACATTTTATTGCTGAAATTCGCCTCGAGGTTCTATCCTTTTCAATTACAAATGGTACAATTCCCGAATAACGAACATTATCGACTGTGTATTGCTTTGTCGATTTCGGTTTCAATTGACTTTTATTTTCCCTTTGGCTGCTCCGAAAACTAATAAGAGCAGTCGAAGTGCTTGCGTTGGAGTCCGCCTTAGGTGTATTTCCACAATGGGAGTAGTATAAGGCGTTTCCCCGACCCACCCATAAACCCACAAAATACTTGTTTCACATTTCTTAATAAAAACTGTAAGCATTTTTGTTTACTAACAAATACAAATACGGAGGGTATAGATGTTTCTTATTTCACCTGGATGGGTAAGCATGTAAGATAAAAGTTGAATGTACTGTACATACATACATATAGGCGTTTGTTGAAGACAGTTTTGAACTAGGATCATTAAATAAAAGCAAATGAAACGTATATTTCACATGTACATAATTGCATTTTTGACAGTTTTGTACAAAGCAAGCAAATTGGTTGTTAAGATGGACAGGTTAAGGTACTGTCAAGGAAGTCTATTAACTTTTCTTAAGGTATCATTTGCAAGTTTATCTATTAAAACATTAAAGCAAATACAAATGAGTAGGTATGTACAGTTGCGGCGGACGTTTAAAAAAAAAAATGGCAAGAATTGAAAACAATTTCATTGTAATAATTGTAAAGCGTAAAAGTGGACAGAACGATTATTAGATACAGCACTGAAATATTTAAGCAAGAACGTAATAGTAGAAAATGTACAGTTTTTCTTTGGGAGTACTGGAAGACGTAATGATGCTTATGACTTTAAAACTGATTGCATACAATAACACTTAACATACAACCTTATCGGATAAAACATTATTTCAATAGATTTCCGCAGACGATATAAAAATGCTATGGTGTGTTTCAATAGAAAATCACTCTTCTCAACTTTAGTAGGAAACCAATAAGAACTCTATTTTTGCTATAAGTAAATTGTATAAAAACAAAGGCAGCTTGGAGTAGCAAACCATGTAAAATCGCGCTTTAAATCGATATTCACTACCTATTCATCGATTTTAAGGTGGCGCGGGGTATGATAACATTTGTAGAGACGAGAAGGCTCATTGCTTTATTAAAGTTGGCAATGACTTCACCAACAACGTCAATGTGTAAAAAGTTTTTATGCAAGGCGACGTTTGATTTAAAGTAATAAAAGAAGGGTTGGACATTTGCACACAAAAATAAACTTGTACCTATGTATGTCCATTCCATTTACTTAAAAAATATAACACAAAGCACGAATCGTTGCAAAAACCTAAAGCATTTACTTATTTGGGTTGCCAGAAAGATACATGATTTTTTTACATTGAAATATTAGATATAACATATTTATCAATTGAAAATAAAACCAAAAATCAGATAAAACTGGAAAGGTGTAGCTTTTGCAAATATCGAATTTAAGGAACATGTGGTGCTTACAGCAGCCATCCAAGCGCACTGGTCTCTCTCGGGGTATTATACCCGTGGCTTAATCCATACATAATTCAAAGAAAGATTTGGTAGTAAGTTTTTTGGGTATTTGCATATACCTGATCTTGGGATCCTTCGAAAAAAAAATTCTGTTTTTGGTCCAGTCTGCGAGGAGGGCGAATGGAGGAGAAGATATAACCGCGAACTCTACGAGCTGTACAAAGATGTGGATGTAGTCCGGAAGGCAAAAATCCGTCGACTGCAATGGCTCGGCCACATCGAGCGAATGGACGAGAATGCTCCAGCTAAGAGGATCTTCGAATCCCAGCCACCTGGTTCACGAAAAAGAGGAAGACCGAACCTCCGGTTTAAAGATCAGGCAATCGCGGACGCCAGAAGCCTTGGTCTAGTAAATTGGAAGCAGCGTGCCCGGGACCGTAAAGGATGGAAAGCGGCATTAGTTCAGGCTCAGACCCTCCAAGGGTCGCTGGCCTGATAAGTAAGTAAGTAGTATACCTGTACCCCTTGCAACAATTCTGCTATTTAACGTTAACTTCACAATGCTAACGTCAAAACGCAACTAAAATCCACAATCATCGATGAGCATAATATTTTTTTATCGAAAGTGTAGATGTAAATAAAGAGCAATGCAAACACTCTGATGAGAGTAGAATTATTTTTATTTTTTATTTTCTAAATCTTCAGCAAACTGGAGTTATCTACTGCTTAATTTGAATACGTCGAACAATTTATTGAAGCAGATACACTGATTCATGTGTTAAACAGATTGAAAATGTACCTATTTCTACTCGAAATGGTGGTTCAGTAAGTTCATTATTCAAGAATGAATACAACAAGCAAGAACAGGTTCCTTGAATCGCGAACAAATGGTTTCCTGATTTTATTCTCGTTGGTTGCATGAACAAATTTTCTTGGTTACGTGAACAGAAATGGTGGGGAGTTTGCACTAACCCAATTGCTAGCCGGAGTGGAAAATTTAATGGAAGCGAATTCATGACCCGAAAATAATGTGGAAGGCGGTATTCAAGAATGAAGTGTTATTCTTAAGGAAGAGATTCTGATGGAGTGAATGTTTTCTTTTTGCTTAGAAAGAGATAAACCCAAGGGGTAACAGTATGTGCTCGTGTGTGTTGATATCTTAAAATTTAACTTAAATTTGGTATCTAAGAAAGTCAGCTAGTCAAGCAGTGTTGCTGATAAAGTTTCAGCTAAATAATTGAGCGTAGAATTTCCAGAAGCGAAATAACAGTTCGTGAATTTTGGCAGTGTTTTAATTTGAAGAATAAGCAAATGTGCATCACTGGCGAAACAAAGAAAAAACAAGAAGAGGGCGATAGCAGTAGAGCAGCCGTCCGGTAGAGCAGTAGTACAACAGCAATAGAGCGGGAGCAGAGTAGCAGCGGAGTCACGCGTGCGGACAGTCGGATTTGTTTAGTTGAGTTTATTTGTGCCAAAGTGTCAATAGTAGCCGTGTTTTATTATTCCCGGATCTGGATCTGGATCTTCACAGGATAATAAAACAACTTAGATCATTTTGCGTCTTAACTATGGAGGGTTTCAGCCTTTGCTTAACAAAAATTGAAGTCAGCTGTCAATTGTCAGTTTTTTTAACAGAGGAACAAAAGAGATGGTTGCTACACCTCTCTTTTGTTCTAACGAGAGCTTTCGTCGTTAATAATCAGTGCTTCAGTGAATTTGATGTCGAATTTCGAAAGAAAAACTGTATAGGCAACTAACTGATCAGATTATACTCTTGTAGGTTTGTCATGTCTCTGAAAAGGATTGAGGATCGAACCTGTGTCCTCTCGCTTAGTAATCCAACGCACTTACCACTAAGACACGGCGACTACAGTGATATCAAAATAAGCGAACGAAGTGATGCATCCCCAATTCGAATAACTGAATGCGCCTTTTTTGTGTTTGATAAGGCGAAACCCCAAAAGTCTTATCATTTATTTTATAAACTTCCATTACATTCCTTTATTTAGTACAAATAATAATGGAATAGGGGTTTTATATTTAAACACAAACAAAATGCACCTTAAAAGAGAAAGATCCCGTTCACTGAACATAAAGATATTATATGATACCAACTCAGAAAATCGTTTGAGTTAATATTTATAAAGCTAGATATTGAAAAAAATGGCGGATTTATTATCGCACTAAAATTTCAATTTCCCCAATTTTAAATTTAGTTTTTTTTATAATGAAATAAAATTCGATTCATTAAACTTGTAAATTGATTTGTATTTCATATGGGATTAAATTGATTTTGTGCAAACCGTGTAGTAACGATATCTAAAACAAATCTATGCAATTACTGTTTGTTGCAAATTATTGGATTTCTACGTTGTATTCAGGCAACTGGGAATGGGGATAAATAAAACTAATTGAAATATGATTTCAAAATGTACGTATCCGCAGATTTTAAATCAATTTGGAGTTGAACCTTGATTAATTTCTATTACTACGAATTTCGGTATGAAAATATATTCATGGCTGGAGTTATAGTATAATTGTGTGAATTTTGTGAACCTTAATTGAAGTTTTTTTAATTGATTTTAAATTTCATGAAAATAACAGTATTGTTTTCAGATGGTTTCCCGAATAGTAAGCAATGACAATTTTATAATCGCTTTTAATAGCGAGAGTTGCGAACATATGCACAATGTATAGGTTAGGTTGCCATGAAAGCACGCTTGTCTAAAAGTTGTAATACAAAGTTTAACCCGCTTATATCCTCACATCCAACCTAATTCTGGTAAAAATAGTACATTGTATGAAGCTTTAAAATACGACCCTACTTAAAACAGTAATGCCCAGTTTCACAGTTCGAGTTTAAACTCAATTTACGGTTTAAACTAAAGTTCAACCAAATGTTTGGTTTCACAGTGTTCGTTTAAACTCTAAACTGAGTGTCATGTTCGGTTTAAGTTAAACGACTCGATTCTACCGTTTAAAGTTCGTTTAAGTTAAAAATGTGGTTATGACTGCTATTGTTGTGAAATGTCAAATTATGTTTTTCTTCTAAAATATTAATAAATAGTGTGTTAAATAATGTTTTCGAGTGCAAATAGTGATTCTGTTGATAGAAGTGATGAAGAATAGTATAATATCCTGGTTAACGTAAGACGACAAAGAGAATTTCGCATGTCCAAACAATCAGCGTATACTGTTTTGGAGGAAATACGTCCAAAAATTTAAATTCCAACTAACTGGTAACTCAGAAAATAAAACATATGAACATGTAATTTGATTTATATGAAAATAAAATGTTTTACTTCAAGGAACAATTCAATATCAGCCGAAATCAAGTTTTTATTGACTTTGCTTTTCGATAGCATCCCATGCTGCATTTTTCTCCGTCCAATGAATCCTATCAGTTTTTTTATTTTCAATTGTGTCTTTGAATTTGACCACTAAATTCATTTGATTTTCATTTTGCTATTGGACAAATTAGTACTTCTTTTCTTTTGATTGATATTATTATTTTTTGCTTCTTCCATTGTCTCTCTTTTGTCTATTCTTAGTGACTTTTACTCGAAATCAAACACCGTAATAAGAAAAATTCAAAATTATTTTCAGTTTGACATTTTATTCAAATACATCAGTGTAATTCACAATAGTGTGATAAACTTCGTTTAAACAAACTGAGTTTAAAAATACAGTGTGAAACCGAACGAAACTGGACATAAGTGTAATTAAAATCGAATATTTTCAAGAAACCTGTGCCTGGCCTTTAAAGAGCATGTACAAAAAATCAAATTGTTTTTTCTTAAGGTGTTTGTAAACACATCAGAAAATGGAATTCTAAATTTTTGCTTTAGAAGAGAAAAGGACAAATTATTTTCCTTTGTGAAAAAATTGGTCCTATGTACATAATCATATGAGTATACATATGTAATTTTGCACCTTGATGCACTGCTTATTGAATTAGCGTTTGCTATTAATTTGTTTGTCTACGATTAACATAGCGAATAGACACGAGGTGAGGGAGACGACTTATAAAAATATTGTGTTTTGAATACACTTATAGAATACCCACACTTGTATCTATGTGAATCGCCCACGTGTTTTATGTGGGTTCCAAGGTCCCTGTTTTTTTTTTTTTGCTTTGGTTATTTGTGCTAATACGATGAGGGTAAAACAAATCTGAATATTTTAAATTTAAGATATTGCCTGCTCAGCATCTGCGTCATTACACCAAATAATGCATAAATTGAATTAAAACCAAATTAAAAGGGAGAGCGACACGTCGTCATTTGCTGCCTACGCCCAAAAATTACCGCCACGGTAATTACCGCCAGCACAAGAGTGTGTGAACATGTGGTAATAGGGCGAAGGGATTCGCTCAATCAAAATAAGTTTTCATACCAAAGTCATTAGCGTCACGCATAAGATTTTCACCTGAGCCGCGGTAGGCAAACAAACCAGCTACCCGTGAACAACTTTAGGACAACGTTCCACCCCATAACACAACTCTGCAGCTAATATTCCGTCCTTTTAAAATGGGTGATGTGGTTTCCCGATTGAATTATTACATTACAGCTTGTACGCAAAATGTACCAAGGCATCACAAGGGTGTTAAGTGTTTTGGTATAGATAGGGGAAGACGTACATGTGTATGTATGCCACTGGCGTATAAAACGTTTCTGTTAATATCTTATTTCGCTAATGCTAAGGGAAATTGATTTCTTTCACAAGAAAATAGAGAACGACAATAGCTATAGTAATATCATAGCATTACTGAAATTTTAGCTTTGCAATCACGTTTGAAACACCACAAAAACGCATGCTTCAATAAAATCAATCTAATCGAATTTATTTAAAGATAATCGCTGCCCATGACGTTTTTAAGTAAATTTTCATACAAGCTTTTAGAAACGGCAGTTAAAACTAAAACGCAAGAAAAACTTAAGACAAAACAAAAACCAAGACAGTCGTATTTTACATTGTTACTAACTAACCTTAATTAATCGAAGTAAATTTCACTAAAACACTTTTACATGGCTAAATGGTTTCCATTTCCATGCAAATTTCACTCACACTACTTGGCAGGAATTCAAAACTCATAACACAGCAACATAGAAAAACCACGTTCCAAGTTCCTTGGGCGTAAAGAAAAACCAGAAAACTCGTATAATGTCCTTAAAGTACGCAATATTACTCTACATCTACGAGTTGTTTGTAATAAAACTTAAAGACTACTAACCATCGTTGGATGTTTCATATCACGCCACAGGAGGAAAGCTTCGAGAAAATAATGGCAACACGGCGTATCTTGAGTAGCCTCATAATACTTAAGGCTATGTCTTTTTCCAAGACTTTATTGTTTAGATTGCCATAGATTAATGTTATCCCTGAAAGCAAATCTCCCGGAGACATCCATCCAACGGCTAGACAAGACAATTTCTTTGCCTGCGGGGATTACCTCTTCATTAATGCTGCAAGATAAAAGGAAGATTTGATAATGGTTGTAAGTTTCCCATTTTGTTCTTGTGAATGTATAAAAGACAAACAAAACAAAAAGGGCTTTACAATGTTTAAATGTTTTTGCATTTCTACTTTGCATAAAACTGATATTGTGAACATTCTTATTAATTGATTTTTCATGTAGTTGCTTTTTAGTTATACAACGAAGTAAATGAGAAGCGAAGATAGATCAAATTATTCATGAAATCAAGGAAATCGCATTAAAAAAAAAATTAAGTTAAGTTTCTTTATTATATTTATGTGAAGTTTCTCTATAACATGTGAAGTCTTACGGTAAATCTAGTATATAATTAAATAAAAATTAACTAACACTGGTTGAATTCTTTCAGAAGACACATAAATGACTAGAATTGTGGCATGAAGTCTCAAAACAGTCTTAAGACGACATATATACGACATAATATGGTTGAACCTATGCACGCACGTAATCATTTTCCTTTTTAATTAAGAATTACATAAAGTATGCCGGGAGCAAGCATACAGTAGGGATCTTGTGATATTATCCTATAATGCACATAAAATGATTGAAAGCTTACGAAGTTATATTCCCTTATTTATCTAGCCAGGCATAACTTTAAGAGTCGGCTACAACTTATCATAAGTGCAGAAAATAATTGTATTGATTTTGTTAAGTCTCAATAAAGAAATTGTAATTGTAATTGTAATTAAGAATTACATAATTTTTGAGATATTGTATGTCCATACAAACTTAAATTTTGTACGAGTTTCGAAAAAACGTGCAACAAAAAGCGGAAGAAGTTTTTAAAACTGAACTGTGATCCAGTAAAGATCTTGGCTACACCTCTATTCTGAACAATTTCATAATCCTCCCTGAAAACATTGAATTCACCATACCCAAACTAAGTTTGAACAAAAACTACGTAGTTACCATTCTCTCCAAATCATTCTAGAATATAAGTTGATCTACTTTTACACCGACGACGGATCAAACACCGATGGCGGGTTTTTTTTTTGTGATAAGCTTTATCTAGCCCTTCTTTCGATCTTCCAAATTACTGTAGGGTGTTTCAGACGGAATCATTAGCGATTAGAGAAGTCTTATCATGACAAAAGAACAACTTCATATCCGAAATATATTTCTTTGGAATCAATTTCTCCAAATTCAATAATAAATCTAGATTCCCGATTGTCTCTTC
This sequence comes from Criorhina ranunculi, assembly GCA_951813785.1. Classification (NCBI taxonomy): domain Eukaryota; kingdom Metazoa; phylum Arthropoda; class Insecta; order Diptera; family Syrphidae; genus Criorhina; species Criorhina ranunculi. The sequence goes on along the minus strand of OX638382.1, from coordinate 19,299,992 downwards.
CACAGATGGGGGAGCAGTTCAATATTCACCTTTGGAGGATGCCGGGGCAAAGAGACATTCCGGAGGGCTATAAGGCTGAACAACCCGCCGGATATTTGGATATTCATAACTATTCCCATTCTAGGTATACTAATCGTTACATATAAACTTAAATTTAAACTGCATACTATCGAAAGTAAAAATTTTAGGTGGACAAGTGGTGCAACTTGCTTTCCGACAAAACAGGTTTTGCCAAAGCTGGATCTAAAACTCTCGAAGAATTTAATTTCTCTCAACAGATTTCATATCAGCATCATAATAAGTTACATCACTGGCCACTGGCTGGAATAGACTCTAACTATTCTTTCAGAAGCTGTATGGACGAAGAAAAGGAGGAAAAGCTCTTCTTCACCTTCTTTGTAACTGCCCAGCTCTCTGCTGCAAACGAAAACTTTACTTAAGACCCTTCTTCTAGAACAACACAGACAATCTGATAAACACAGATGTCAGAAACCTCCCACGCTTTATCCAAAGCTTCAATTGGTTTAATGAGTAGGTAAGGAGAATTTCTCCCAGATCCATGTGATATCCCAGATCACAATGGATCTATTATTGGTCTTAGTGGGCTGGCCTATTCTGGCAGTCACTTCAACCTAACCTAAGTTTTGTATAAACTTCAGAGGGCAGCAAATTATTATTTTTACTCAAATCATATTTTATAACTTCTGTATATTAACTGTTTCTGTGATAAATAAGTACATACATAAGTACACACATATACTTATCATAGAAGTATGCAACAAATTCTGAATATTGAATACACTCGGAAACGGATAAGTGCCCAACCTTCAATAATCCGTAAGTGCAAATTTATGCACTTATTTCTCAACAATTCAGTATGCGTGAATTCGTCTGCTTGTTTTTTTTTTTTTTTAAGATTGGGTCTGTAAGACCTATTGTGCCTGGACCCGGTTAGACTAGAAGATCCTCGATCTTCCTAATAAAGTTGAGTACATTTCCAGTCGATGCATTACGAATGTCCTCCGGTGTTAGGAATTCCTTGTGGAGAAAGTGTTTCCTGATTCTACAGACAGACACGCACTCACATATTACGTGTCCTGCTGATTCGACTTCCTCTAAACAGAAGCAACATTTAGATTCCTGAACTATCTGAGGCTGCAGTGACCGATGAGGAAATCGGTATATCGACTCTTTTGTGATTGAGGATGTTTTTAGTGGTTTTTTTCAGGGGTTGGATGGCCCTTTAGGCCTGAATGGTTTTTAAGTAGGATAGGAAATTCCGTTTTTCCCAGCTCTCCAGAATCCTTCTGAACGCGGAAGTAGGGATGTCGTTCAGCACCTATGTATCTTTCTGAATAACCTTTTCTAGCAAGTTGGCATGCAATTTTATTGCCTTCAATGCCTCTGTATCCTGGTACTCACCAGAGCTTGACTTTGTTCAGCTTTGAGAGGTCTTGGAGGGCATTGAAGCAGCCTGAAACGGCCTTTGAATTGAATTTATTGATGGTTACCCCCTCTATACCGGAGTCGAGAACAATATTGGCTAGTCCTTTTATGTTCAGTAGCGGATCGCCAGTTTCCCAATAATTACAATTCGAGATCTTAATCTCAAACTTTCTGCTAAAACAGATTATTTTGGGCATAAAGTCAGATACTGTACTGATCATTTCAAGCTCGGGAAAGTCAGAAATGATAGCTATGTGACCCGTTAGTCTACTTGGCTGGATTCCTTTAGAGCATTGGAGGTTAACTGCACTGCGTATTGCCAATTTTTTGACAAAGATATGCAATGGAGTAAGGCCAACAAATGCCGCTAAACTAGGGAGGCGTAGGTGAGGTTAGTCTTGCTATCATGGTGTAAGGCCAATATGTGACCTTGTGCTAAACACCCCAAGGTTTTACCATACATTCCGTGACATACTCAACCCACATAGCATTAGTCGCTATGGTAATTTTTTTGTTAATGTGTACCTTCCAGTTTAGTTTCTTATCAAAGACAATACTAAGATATTTCATTTCATCTGAAAAACAAATAGGTGTACTATTTCAGATCACTGTACCATAGTTCTGTTTGAAAAAATGAATAGACTTAAGAAAGAAACTAAATAAATTCAAAGTTCTAACCAAACTATTCACAATAACTGCGAAGTTAAATTGTACTTCCCATAGAATTAATGTGCATATATTTTAATAATATTGTTCAAGAGTTGACATATGACGCCCTAGCGACTGTTATAAAGCAGAAAAAAAAAAGTATTTGCTTTAAGAGAGAAAAACATTTCTAATGTACAGGTTGCATTTATCCGGGTGTTTATTGGTCAATTAAATATTTTGTGGGTTCAAAATGACGTGCACTTACAAGAAATTTGCACTTATACGTTTTGCACTTATCCAAACATTATTGAAAGAAAAATTTGCGAATTGGCAAGGCATTGCACTAAAACGGTTTTTGCACTTATCCGGTTTGCACTTATCCATTTCCGACTGTAGCAGTAGTTGTATATGCTATATTAAGAATCCGATAATAACTACATACCTTGTATTCTTTTTCTAAGCTAGAAATCGGATTTGTTAAAAATACTTTCTTTTACGTCATCAAACTTCACCTAATACAAACTGACATTAAAAAACATGTTCATATGCGTAGCATTTTTACATGTGTTTCTTTCTAAATGGAATTTTAGATAATACACATTACGCAATGTTGAACCATGCCATCTTAGTTAGTTACATGTTTGCATACGTACATACATATGTACCTTCATTAAGCCGTAAACATCTTAATAAAGTTTAATCACTTTTTGCGAATAGTTATTATTTTTTATCTTGACGTTTAAAATCGAAATCTACACGACTTAACAACAGAAAGCCACATGTAAGCGAGTACGTGCGACCTATTCGTGAACATTATTATTATTTAATGTAAGGGGAAGATTTTTAGCACGAAGAAGTTGTTTCGACAAATAAGAAGGTGACGAAACATAAGAAAATACGAATTGAGTTTCTAATAGCGGACGGAAAACCTATGTCATGTAGTAATGGATGCTTAGCACGTGAACTCAAGGGTTATAAACATTTGCAAGTGTTGTTAATAATCAAAATCAATCGCCGGCAGTCTGTGTCCTTTAGTACAAGAAAATAATGTTGAAAATATAAAAAGTATATGGACCATAACGGTAACAATTTGGACCCTGCATTCCGAGTCAGCTAGGCTAAGCACAGTTAGGTTAGCAATTCTTCGCCTACCTCAATGAGACCTCATAGTTTAACTCCTTATCACAATTTAAATAATTTAAAATCGTATTTATGCTAAAAATATATTTTTAACGGGTCATTAATTACAAAAAACCATTTACACAAAAAAAAAGTTATTCGAAGCTATAAAAACATTCGTTCCTCCGTAAATCTAGGGAAGAACTTCTACCTCCATAATTTCAAACACCATAGTTGTTTTTTATAAGTTTGAAGTTATTGATATTTCACAATATTTCAAATCACTGAAATGTCTTTTAACTTAAGTGATTTATGATGTACCTACTAAGTAGCTACTTTAAAGTTTGTGCAAACAAGTGAAACTTAAATCATTATTCGCATCAACAAACGATTTGTAATGATTTTCATGCATATGTACATATGTATGTATGTACGCATTACCATTCTTTGTATATGAATGGCATTATTTCCTTAATTTTAACGGTTCAGGTTGCCTACTGTTCACTTTTGTTGGGGTGCTTTTCTCCGCTGCCTTTTATGTCAATTATATCTATGTTACTCCAAAAGTTGTTTAGCACAGAATATAAAACAATGAACTTTGGACCAAATGACTACATCCATTTTATTGTCAAATAAATGAAAATATAGCCCAAAGGGTTCAAAACATAAAACACAGAATAATTGAAATATCGGGCTGATATTTATTCCGTATGTAGTACACATGTTAAATTTAAGTATGGAATTCGATCACGTTCATATGACCACCGCAAGCACGTTTGCAGCCAATTTTTCACCACTCTTCCTCACATATCGGCCGGAACTTTGGCAATCTCGCATTCGATATAGATCCTGAGTTCCTCTAACGTTGCTGGCTTGTTGTCATAAACAAAGGACTTAACGTTGCGTCATAAGAATAAATCCAACGGTGTTAAATCGCAAGAGCAAGTGGCCATTAGACCGGACCATTTCTCGAGATTACACGATTAAAGAATTTCCCTTTCAATATATCAATTGTTTGACCAGCTGTGTGGCATGTGGCATCATTTTTTCGGAACCACATATCACTGATATCAAGTGCATCCAATTCTGTCAAAAAATAGTGTTCCAACATGGCATGATAGTGAACTCCATTGACCGTATCATGGCAATCATCTTCATTTTTCATCCTTGCTGTCCAATAATGCTTGTTGACAAAGCCTGTAGCGTCACCGCACACACAGATGGCGGCAGAATAGGTAGGAGGAAAAGGATCGAATGCTCATTCAGCGAAGAGCTTACAAATGTAAAAAAGATATGCGATTCACTCGATCAAGTGGTGTCCTGCAGAGCAGACTAATAAGTTAAAGTGTCGCTACGAAAACAAATGTGCAAATAGTAAATAAGTTTTATAGTAAAATAAAGTGTTCGTTCAATGTTCAAATGAATAAAGTTTTGTTAAATATTACCGAACGTAATAAGCCATTAAGCCAAATATGAGCTTAATCGCTGATGATTTTCTTCAAATTTTTGCAGAGCCCAATCGAATAAGTTTTGGCGCTTCAAATGATCCACAGGCTTCAGTTCTTGAGTAAGTTTGATATTGTAAGGTGAGAGCCAAGATTATTACGCAAAATTCGCTACAATGTGGCCTTAGAGATTCCCAATTCCTGTGAACGGGATGGAATCGACTGAAGCACTTACGACTGCGATATTTTCGGTGCTTCGCCCGGTGCATTGTACCAGCACAGGAACATTCAACAGTGAATATGTTGACTCGAATTTTTCCACTATTGCACACACAGCTCTTATGTTGCTTGTCGTTCTGTATTTGTTATAAACACGCACACAGAGTTCTTAGAGCAGCTAAGCAGATTTTCATAGGTGCACATCCCGGATAAGAATCTCACGACATTGGACAGTTGTGTTTATGCATTTAGCCAGGTTATACTGGATGTCAATTTGCTCTTTTGATTGCAAATGGGTTCTTGTTTTTTTTTGTTTGCACTTTCGTTTCGTTTAGTGATAAGAGGTTAGGAGTATGATCCGACGATAAGTGTTTTTGGCTTTCGACTTTTAGGTAATTTCTTTTTATACCTTTTGTTATGAAAAGGTCAATAAGGTGTAATATATTATTTGAAACAGATGGCCAATATGTTGGCGATCCAGATGAAAATATTTCGCAGTTGTGGTCCTGCTTGGAAGAGTTTCTTAACTTTTTTTAAGATTGCAATTGGACTAACAAAATAAATAAAAAACAGAATGAAGTACCTAGTATTATTATTATTATTTTTTTTTTTTAAATTTAGACTTGGAACCAAAAAACAGTAACATAAAGGGTGGCCATGGTGAATTGGTTGTATCATCGCTTGTCACGTTGAAGGTTCCAGGTTCGAATCCCGGTGTAAAAAAAAAGTCGACCAACTGCGAAAAAAGCTGACGTCAACTCTACTGCATAGGCATAACACTGGCAGTAGGGTGGTCATATGGCTTGAAAGTGTTGATTGTACTTATGGCATCAGGATGCTCGAAAGAAATACTTCGAATTATTAGCAATGGCAACAGTACCAATAATGCTCCCCAGTCATTCTGGACACCAACCTTGGAGCAAAACGACTGAAACCTAATACTACCTGAGTTTCAAAATCACTACACCAACACTAGCACCTTGTGAATAGCATCAAAAGGGTATTCATTACTCCTTTAGCGCTAGTGAATTATGAAAAAAAAAAAACTCACTACTTTATTTGATTTAGCTGCACTTTATTTTGCCGTATTTAATCAATATTTTTTTAATTGCCATTTTCAGTTTTTGGGTGCTCAATTTTGACTCTGAATGTACATACACATGTTAGTAAAGCCATAGAAAAAAATCATTAAAAAGGTTGTGTTGCCTGATTTGAACAAAACTTAATCCTTTTTCCAAATTTCTATACAGCGTTAAACGTACACGCGTACGTCTGTACATATGTATCATACATATATTTGTGAATACGAAAGGATTTGCACATCGACTGCTTTCCAAATACCTAAGAATTTCTGTGTAAGGGGTATGAGTGATTTGTGAACATCATTTCCATGTTTTAGTGGTTTTCAGGGTCGGGTGCTCCTAACGTCCTTTTCCATGTATTCTCCTATTTGGAACTTTCTTATATTGCAATTTGTCATGGTGTAATCAAAATCAGCCTGAAATTCCTTTTCCTTACGCGTATAAATTCTGAAATGTTTAGTGTAGCAGAAACTTCGTTTACTGTGCATGAAGTTTAGGACTGCAGGGAAAGAACCAATTCATTAGTGTTGTACATAAGAAAGGAAAGCACTGGTCCATGGCGTTGCTTGTCAATCAAGGGTTCACATCAGGGAATTCTTGCTTTTTATAGCGATGCGAATTCAAACATGGCTGCTTTCGTTGCAAATGGAAATTACACAGTGAAGCACGTATTGCGTTTTTGCAGAAAATTCGTTTGTATAAAGGAATTAAAAGAATATTACTTTAAGAAGTTAACACATCCATACATATATTTTCATTGATAATGGAAATTGAATTATCTAATTAATAAAGAAAAAACAAGTTAAAATTTATTAACAAAATTTAGACAATTTTAAAATGCAAATTAAAATATTTCCTTGTGGCAGCGAGAAGATTTTGAGTTGAACTGCGGTCAATATTCTAAAACACGAAAGCCTTCTGGAATATTGTCTAAATTTGTTGTGAATTCTGACCTTACCAAGTTTGAATAATTCGAGTTCTTATGCTGGCAAACATTTTCGAGTTAAATTAATGTACAGCTGACAGCAGCATTGAAATTATGGTCGAACATAAAACATTTTTTCTTTGCACCAAATCTAAAAAAAGCGTTGGGTTTGATGACTTAAAAATCTTCCACGACCATGAAAAGAAAGAATAAAAAGTTGCGCAATACTTATTAAATCTCAGCAGACATATCCATGGGTTCGATTGAATTCATGACTTTGTGAAACATTTTTATTTCCAATACACATTAAGCAGTGTTCGAGAATTTTAAAAGACATAGCCTATCGTTTTATTGGGGAAATAATGCTGCTTGTGTTAAGCAACAATTTATAAATTTGTTCAGTGAAATGCCAGTCCCTAAGATATTTTATGAAAAATACGGGGTTAGGCTAAATAAGTTATTAAAAATCGTTTGTATCGCTGGAAACCATGACGAATTTTTTAATCTTAACATTATGACAAATTAAAAAATTATTTCAAATTCTGAAAACTTTAAAAATATGTATACGTTAAAAGAAAAACGCATTTCCATAGAATCGACCACAAGTTCTTCATTAACTCTGATTTTTGTCCATAACGCAATCGAATTTTATAACCAAATGCAAATCTTGATCAAAACAAGACGAATAAAAAAGTTTTCTCCTTTTTCTAAGAATTAACATACTAATGAGGGAAAATCTGCCAACTTAACTCAGTATCTTTTCTTTCACCAAACCATTCACTTCTTTTCTATGCTGTAAATTTTTTGTCGTATCCCTTATATTACGTTTGGGCAAAAAAACGAGATAGTGTTAGGTAAACAATCCTTTTTCATTCAAAATAATTTAATGACTTAATGAGAAAAAACGGGAAACTTAATAAAAAAAAAGGAAAAGTTGATCAAGATAAAGAAGTGTGGAACGGCTTGCTTTAAGGTTCAGCTTCAATTTCACCCTTTGGCAAATAGATTTAGGCTAATGAATTCAGTATCAGCATACCTAATTAGAATTTTGTGCCTTAAAGAATTAGCTGTAATTTTTAACGATGTTAAGGGAGACAATATTTCTTAAATTCTTTATATTTCCATGAATGTTTTTTTCCATTACATTAGCCAAATTATAATACAAATAAGGTAGGTGAAATTATCGTTTTGCGGATAATAAATCATCACTCTGTATTTGGATTGACTTTCATTTGATGGCTAATAACTTTTCTCGGAAATAAAATAGAATTTATTTGCTAAATACATATGTACGTACCGCTTAACTCTACCTTAATATTTGCGTTTTCAGAATATTTAGAGCCTATCTATGGCATATATTCTGCTCACGTGTGTACATTATGTAAGCATAAACCCACTTATACGCCATATCCACGATGTATGTACATACATACATATTCCTCACATCAGTAAATCTATAGGCATATTACAAAAACCATGCTTGCAATCATTGTTCTAGAATTAAAAACGAACAAACGCATATTTGAACAGTATTCAAACAAGAGTTAAGCAAAGGAGAGTAAACATAATCGTATTTGCTTTCGATAAGGCCAACCCAAAGGAAAGATACGTTTTACGTGATGCAGAATATTAACATTTGCTTAACTGACCAAGTGTATAATTATTCATTTCTTTATTTATTATAGTTTATTTAATATTTGTTTATTTACGATGAGCCGTTGTTCTTCATATATGTAGATCCAACCTATGCAGGGGTAAATACAGATACATGAAGTTAGTTCTAATTGTGTTTACAGATATTTAAGCGATTTATTTTGTTCGTAGTACCTGTGAGTTAAGAGATAACTACTTTTTGGTATAGATCTTAAGACTGAACTCAGATGACTCGTATTCCTGATCCAAAATGTGGAAGCATTACACAATTGGTCAAACCCGTGCAACGCGTGTAGTAAAATTACAAATACGAGTTTCTGGATTATTATTCTTTTTAACTGTACCAAAGCATATTTTCTTCACAAATCAATTAGTAAATTCAGAAATTATCTTACTTTTTCAATTAACATTCATGTAATACCAATATCAAAAAATCAATTAAAACTTAAAATGTAGGTTCAAGTTTAGCGAAGCATTACATATTCAGCAGTTACTTTTGGTTTTTTATGATTCTGTGAAAGGTAAGTGCCAAAAACGTCTTTCTGTTTAATCGCAGTATACTTAATGTAAACAATTTCATGTGTTCACAACTCAACACCCTTATAGCACCATCTACCCTCCTACCCACCATCTACAAACTTGAATATGTTTACCAGTGAAGAAGTAATAGAAGATTTATAATCATTTTAAGTGCAGTTTTATTGATTCAATTCATATATTCTTTAAACTAAACGTAACTTTAAAATTAAACTTAACTATGTTATGCGTACTTACTGGCCTAACTTAACTTACTGAACTTTACTTATACAAACTAAGCATTAAATTTAATTTATTTTTTATTTTTCCCCTTTTTTTGTATTTTTCAATCTTTTAATATATAAAAATCAATTGCCGTGCGTTATTCTCGCAAAAACTCTGGACCAGCTGGACCGATTTGGATGTTTTTTTTTTTGCTGTGTACGTCTTAATAATGGGGTGGTTTAGAAATAAACCGGAACACCCAAAGGAAAAAACCGGAAAATCGAAAAAATCTAAATTTGCGTACCTGGGGTACCATTTTTTATTTTTTTTTATTAATTTGTAATTTTTTTTAATTATTTGTTTTGTGTTTTTGAGCTGCGTTTTGTTTTACTTAAAACTACCTTAAAATAACCTACCCAATCTTAAACTATGTACATAAGTCGGCCAAGGCCAGCTATGGGCTATCCCGGGTCGAGAGGGCACGACGAGGAACTTCCCTCTCTTTCTGACAGCCACCAGAAATTCTGATGCTGCATTTGAATGTCCTTTACATCGTGCCTCGATATCGACCTTCTGAACCGGAGGCGCTGCTCAGTGCTCTGAACTACGACTCGACCGTAGTTAAGTCGCCTTTCTACAGTTGTCCGGACAACATGGAAGGTTAGCGGCACCGCTAGTCCATCTTAAATCAGATCTGGTTAAAATACAGGAAAGCCTTTGGTGGAACGAAGTCGTTAAGGCGCACTATCTAATGGTACTTGTGATTGGGGTTGTAAGCCCTCGAGATCGGGCTGTTGACCGAGTTCATTGCTCTTGCAATGTGCCCTCGAGTAATTTTCAATAAGAAATTATCGACCCTGATTGGGTCCGCCTTGTTGTACAGGACCTCATTGGAATAGAATTTTCTGTACTCAGACTCTGGTGTTCTGTATAAACGAAGGCAAGGCCTAAGGCAAGCCCTCTCAAAAACCTGAATCATTTCCATCAAGCTTGCCCCCATGCTGAATCACACGGACAACCATATGTGAGCATTGATCGGAGTAAGGCACGAATTCAAAATCCTTCCAAGCAATATGCCTCCGTCTTTCCCAAAACAATAGAAGGAAGCATATAATATTATATTATTTCGCTTATCAAGCCTAAGAGTTCTTGTCAGCAAACTGAGCTCAATATATTTTACAAAGTTTCATGTACGTAATAATTCCTGTAAAAAAATAATAAGACCACATTACTTACGTACTACATACATATCTGATTTCCATTTTAACTAACTTTCAGTTAGCCACTACATCACGAAAATAATGCTGCTTGCTCTCCTACTACTGACATTAAACCAAATGTTAGCAATTAAAAAACGAAAGTCACTATAATTGTCACTTAAAAACTTTCACAATTTCTTCCTGTATGACGCACTAGCGAATTGAAGAATAAAACCATAAAGTTCACCCATGTCTCGCAAGAAACATTTGAAAAACACGAAGTTAATTTCCGCTTCTTACCGCAAAATGCTTTAGAAGTTTTACATTCTAAAAGTTCTAATTACCTGTAAAAGTTATGCAAGATGCGTTTGTAAAACTTTCCGAGGAATAGTAGTAAAGGCGCTTATGTATGCATACGTTTGAATGACATATTCTTATAAGTACGTGTATACCCCTATGTATAATATGTACATATGTAAGAAAAAAATTGTTAAAACTTCTGTCTTCATCTGACATGATTGAGCATCGCATCCGAATTTGTATATCCTTATCCACCGACATGCTATTTATACAAATAAATGAGAAGACTTTGGTTGAGGCTCAATGGCACTTTTACCTATGTGCGCAAAGAGATACGGAGATTTTAAAGGTGAATTCAGATCCATGTTTTCTGTTTTTTCAATTTGCTAAGACTACTCAATATCGCTTACATGATCTTATCTGCTACATTGTCGAAGCGAATAAAACCTTTTGTTACAAACGTGACAGGTTTCCATCAGTGTGACTTTAGGCAAGGGCAGTCCACCGCCCAGCAGTGAGATCAAATGCAGAACGACTCTTGCCATTAACTGTTTCTTTGAACTTAAAACGCAATTGAGTAGCAAAATACTCTCTCGAACAACTTAAGTGATTCTTTACAACACCCTAATCATCCCAGTTTTGGAAAGCAGCAACATGGGAAAAAAATCCTTTAGGCGGTTTTTGGTCCCGATCTGCATAGACGGTGAGTGTAGTAGGAGAGTCAACGACGAATTGCATGAGCTATTCAGCGACATAGACCTCGTCAAAAGAGTTCAGATACACAAAGACAAAAATGGCTCGAGCTTGTAGTGGGGATGCACACCAGCAGTGCGGGGCAGAAAATCTTTGAATCTCCCCGGAGATCCTTCGTAGTAGAGGAAGACCATGACTCAAGTGACGCGACGCAAAAAGAAATACAGCGCAATCAATTTGACGTGCGTAGCAGGAGGCAGCTAGCTATCGGCCTAGTGACGTTCATTGGTTGATCTGCACAACCCTGGGATTGCGATTATTTGGTCGAAGTACTGCCGTCAAAGTTTATGGGCCTACAAAGCTTGAATTCATTAAACAAAAAAAAACTTTAGAAGGTTGAAAAAATTATTGTACATAATATTAATGAACGCCATTCATACAACAAAATGCATTAATTTTTTGGACAAATTCATTGATTTTATGTACAAATTCTTTTAAAAAAAATACTGATTTTATGACCGATTCATTAATCCTATGAATTCGCATTCATAAATATATTTGTAGGGGAGATTTTGTTTATGAACGCTGATTCTTATTTTAATGAATTTTTTCATAAACTTATGAACTATTCATACAACTGCCGATTACGATTTTTAAGAATAAATACTCATTAAATTAAAGAAAACGTTTCATCGACCACAGATTCATGTAACGATTCATAAGGTGTATGTATTTGTTCATAAATAGTATGTGTAGATACATAATCAAAGATTTCGAATGTAAATATTCATACACTTAATGCATTGGTGTTTATTTTTATGAATCCATACTTAGTTTCCATGTATTTATTCATAAAAAATCTCAGACAAAGTAGGTACACTTTGTACACTCCAATAAGAAAGTATATCTAGAAGGATGGCCATGGTGTAGTGCTTGAATCATCGCTTGTCACGCTGAAGGTTCCAGGTTCGAATCCCGATGTTAAAAAAAAATAAAAAATCGATCATCTGCGAAAAAAGCTGACGTCAACTCTACTGCATAGGCATAACACTGGCAGTATAGGGTGGTCATATGGCTTGAAAGTGTTGACCGTACTAATGATATCGGGATGTTCGAAAGAAATACTGTGAATTATAAGCAATGGCAACAGTACCAATAAAATTCTCCCCAGTTATTCTGGACACCACCCTTGAAAGTGTTGACCGTACTAATGATATCGGGATATTCGAAAGAAATACTGTGAATTATAAGCAATGGCAACAGTACCAATAAAATTCTCCCCAGTTATTCTGGACACCACCCTTGGAGCAAAAAGACAAACCTAATATCACCTGAGTTTCAAAATCACTACACCACAACTAGCGCTGTGTGAATAGCATCATAAGGGCATTCATAACCCCTTTAGCGCTAGTGAATTATAAAAAATAAAAAAACCTTTTTACAATACACATAGGTACACAGGACTTTGACTTTGACACCTGATCTACCCTTGTTGACATTTATGAAATACTAGCAGACCCGTGCTCGCGTTGCTTCGCCAGGGTCTTAAAAAACTTTTTTTTGATATAATATTTAAAAAACAGAAAAATTAAACATGCTACCGTATCCAGAATAATGAATTTTCACAGAAATAATTGTAAGAAAAATAGACATTGTTGAAGTTTTTATATATCTATGTATATTAATTTATTTACTTATTTTAATGCTTCGGGATAGACAATGTTTACTGTTTTATTGTTTGGCGGAAGAAGCAAACACTGATTTTTCTGTGAGCCCACTCTTGATAAGGCAACATAAAGCAGACCATGGGAAAAAACGTTGTCCCTAAGATCCATCCTTATAAATTTAACTTATTGACCCTGACCCTTATTAATCGTCATGCAGAAAAACGGTTTAAAAACGGAACTGCAACCGTTTAAACTTAAAAGGGAGATCCGTTGGTATCATTGGAATTCTAGGAATAATGGCATCCTTCCCGGCTGCGGGTCCAGTAAGAGTTTTAGCTTCTATAATGTTTTTGTTTAACTCCTTGATTTGAAATCGTTTGCACTTGCAAAGGTTTGGGGGATTAAGATTTCTGATAAGTATTATCGGTGTGCCGATTTTCAAATTTAATTTGGTACGGCGGCGGAAGACCCGCTGGGTATAGAGAAATAATAAATTCTTGACGGTGGTTAACACTATCAATATCATTTACTACACTGGCAAGTGCTTTGTATTGATGTGTCTCTCATTTTAAACGCCGGAGAAAAAACATAATTTTCATTTTAACCCTAGAAAGCTAACCTACGTAAAATGTACTCCCATGGCGAAAAAAAAAGCTTTTTTCGAGCCGAGCTTATAGCGCCATGAATGACCTTTCGTAAGTGCTTGCGTAATCTATTTAAGCATCAGTCTAGTGAAAGTGATTTTTCAATTCTAGGAAGCAAAATTTACAAACTTGAACCAACCCAAAAACCAAAACTTAGCAGGCGAAAGAAAATATTGCGCATTTTGTAATTATAAAAAAAGCGATATATAGGGTCTTTCATTAAGTGCACCGATCTTTAAATTTAAATAAAACGAAATGTGTGTGAGATATCATCGAAATTTTTTATTCGTTTGAAAGGCCTATCGATGCCATTATGTATGGAATATAACATCGTTCAAATGTTCACCGCGGGTTCTCTGGGTGGAGCGCATCCGAAATACTCAATTTTCCATGACTCTGGCTAAATTTGACCGATGACATGGGTTATGTTGACTTTGAGAGCCGCTGTGATTTGTGGCTTATTCGCATAGATCTGCGACTTCAGAAATCCCCAGAAGAAAAAGTCTATTGGGGTCAAATCGCACGATCTCGGTGGCCAGTTCACATCACCTCCACGTGAGATGACCATGCCCTCGACTCGATCGTGCAGAATTTCCAATGTGGCGTGAGCTGTGTGGCACGTAATGCCGTCCTGTTGAAACCACAAAAGAAAGCCAAAAGAAGTTAGTAATCATCGACCTATAGGCCTGGTCAACGTCGTTATCAAAGAAATATGGACCGATGACGCCGCCAGCCCAAAATCCACACCAAACAGTGACTTTTTCAGGATGCATTGAACGCTCTTGAATCTCATGTCATCTATAAATCTCTGAAGATGATTTTTCGAACGAAACGTTACCCGAACAGAACACCCATTTTGATAAAACAATTTTATTATTTTCCCGTGTCGTTGAACGCTATATCCTTCCATGGTGATTTGGCAAAACAGACTGAATAAATGACAGCCAATTTGACAGATGTAGCTTCAACAATATAGCCGCTATCAACTGTCAAGTCGCTTTTGGAAGACCCTTTACAACCACATTATGCCCGTAAATATACTTTAAACTCATTAATTTGAATATCTTTTCTCAATAAAATCTCTAGGGTTAGTTAATTGATTGGTTTTGAGTGAGATTAGCAAGTTTTTCCTTAAAAACCAAGCAATTAAAAAGAAAAAGAAAATTCGACTGAGGAGCCAGTCTTGTACTTCCCACCTCATATTGTGTTATATCACAGCGAAAATTGTTGAAGATATACACCACAACGTGCTTGCGTTGTTCAGCACATCTTTCTTTAAAGCATTTCTTCTAATATCTTAGCATCCGCAGGACCAATTTTACCCTAAATTGATTACATCTAAGTTTCATGCTGACAAATAAAGTAAAAAAAAAAAACTGCATGATCGTACGTTGTTCCGTTCTCCAGATATCAAAGGAGAACAAAATTTGCACATACACACACGCACACACAAACATCACTGCGAAATGATGCAAATGATTTCTAGCGCTTTGTCAAAATCACGAATTTTTTTTTTTGGGTGATTGCAATACTTTCCTTCTGGAGGTAGGAAGTAAAAATATGATGAATGATGATCATACAAAGTATGAATAGGAATGGAAGGAAGAGAGCGTGCGAGAAACACGGAACGATGATGAAATGGAACAAAGCAGCAACCTCGTCGTCATGATTGAATCGATATCAGCGATATAAACAAATAGAAATAATGGATGTATTGAAAATAGTTATTTATTTATTTCCCAGCAAGTAGGTATAATTAAGAAAAGATGAAGGGCTTGAAATTTGCGTAGGCATATTGACTTTATAGAAAAAAATTTGTTTTTACAAATTTTTAAATTGATTTAAAGTAAGGAGTGAATATGTTGGTCAACCTCTTTAAAATTAGTATGAAAAAAATATAAATTTTCCTGTAAACAAAAAATATTTAAATAAAAAAAAGTCACCTAACTGGATTTCGTAAAAATAAAGAATATTATAAATTTTATTTCACGTTGATCGGTTCAGTAGTTGCTGAGATTACCGGGGCCAAAGTTTTTTTTAATGTTTCCTCTTTATATAATAGTAATGATGATCAGGGCTCGAATAATTACACAGACCTACAATGAAAAACCTTTTTGATGTTCAAGTATTGTTTCTCCTATATTTTTATGTGCTGATTACGGGAAAAATAGTTAAAAGTTTCCATCACGTCAGAATTTTGAAGAAATTAAATTTTTATTATTTCATAATTTCTACTATAGGAATTTAGTTTGAAGGCGACGTACGTTTTAGTTCCATCTGAAAAAACATACAACTTGGTCTTATGAAGCAATTTGTGAAAGCTTTACATAAACAAGGCCATCTTTAAGTATTTACAAACAGTACTGCCATCTTTGTCTGAAGCTAAATCGAAAGAATGTATTTTTGTTGAACCCGACATACGAAAACTAATGAAAAATGAAAATTACGATAAAAAACTTACTCCAATAAAATTGGCAGCACGGGTATCATTAAAAGAAGTTATTAGAAACTTCTTAGGAAATCATAAAAGTCCCGAATATGAAAATATTTTAAATAACATGCTCCAAAATTTCCAAAGATTAGGTTGCCTTATGAGTCTCAAAGTTCATTTCCTTCATTCGCATTTGAGCTACTTTCCCGAAGACTTAAGAGCAGTTAGTGAAGAACAAGGAGAAAGATTTCATCAGGATTTGAAGGAAATAGAGCGAAGGTACCAAGGAAAGTGAAATATTAGTATGATGGCTGATTACTGCTGGATGCTGAAGCGGGATGATCAAAACCGCATTCACAAGAGAAAATCGCTAAACAAAAGCTTTGCAAAAAAAAAAAAAAACAGGGTCCACAAGTCTCTGTAGTATTTTAAAATGTTCGTATTGATATAAACTATCTACAACTATATATAAAAAATACTAACTATCCACTTGCTTTTTTTTATATTATTTTATATTGATTTATTTTATTTGATTACCTCAATTTTTATGATTTTATAAATTTATATTGTGAAAAACTCTGATGTGATAGAATAAAAACGATTTCAGATTCGTTATTAGGAGGTCCCAAAACCCAAAAAATCAGTGCTAAAGTTGAAAAAGGAAAAAAAAAAAAAATTAATTTGTAGGTCTGTGTTATGGATTAAAAATTGGCAAAATATGTATGGAATTATAGATCAAAAATCGCAGAAATATGGATGAAAATATGGAGTAAAAAATTGCATTTGCCTAACTTTTGATGTCATTTTATTTCTTAAATATTGTTGCAATAAAGTATAAGATGTTGTTTAAATTTCCAGAAATAAAACTATGCCGTTTTTCATCAAAAATATTGCGTATAAAATCGTACGTTTCGGATTCGGGTGTATTGGCGTTCTGTAGAAACATTGATATTCTACGAAGAATATCAAAGCCGGTGTTTTGTCGCATATCGCCATAAAATTTTTCCCGAACGCCGGCAAGCTCAGCTCCATCAAACTTAGCACGGATGTTCAAAAACTTCTCAATTGAAACTGACAACGGAACGCCTTGACCTAGAATGAAGCGCAGCAGTGAGACACGAATCATTAGTTTTTATGAAAGCCAATTCTCTCTTGACAGTCGACAAATTCATTAGCCTTTGTACCGCTCGAATAGACTCGAATGAGTCGACGACATTTCGTCTGCAGCAGCACTGAGAGCTCAATGGGAAAAACATAATCATTGCTCAATACCAATGAAAAATGTTCTTCTGAAATGCGAATGTGTGCAAAATATGGGTTGAAAATATATATATGGATTTATGCGCAAAACCGTCGAAATATTTAAATAAATATTTAATATTTAAATAAATATTTATTCGAGCCCTTGTTATGATAACGAACCTTGAAAAGTTATCTCAAGTGAGTACGATCTTCTGAAATTGCCCAACTCGTTTCGACAGAAGACATAGTGTTACTGTTGGGCACTACTCATATAGTTCCCCAACTAATAGTACATGACATGTACATTGTAATCCAATTTATACTTAAAGTTCTCCCCTCAAATTGCATCACTTGAAAATTGCAAATCAAACAAAGCATCTTTATTTTGATACAGATAAGATTTGAGTTTTAACACCGAAGTCTGCTTCTAAAAAGCGCCAGTTTCTTTTGTTCCATATAAAGCAATATACCAATGATACGACCTGAGAAGGTTCGAGCCCGGGCGGGGAATAGCAACATCCACCGAAAATAAAAAGAGGAACGAATAAAATCTGAGTTTCTCCAACCATTATACTTAAAGGAGTTTCTGTCTGGAAATCCCCTATTGGGAATAAATATTTTCCTCGAAATTTTTCTTATTTTCAAATAAAGATAAAAAACACCAAGATTGTATTTTATGTAAATTTTTAAATTTTCAAAAATCTCCTAAATATAAGCTGAAATTTCAATCAAAAATCTGCAATTGACAACTGTCAAGCCATTCGAACATAACTTGGAAAGTTTTTTTCTGATTCCACGGGAAATAAATTCCGATCGAAATTCACGATGGGTGGATTTGGTTCCCGGGAACAAAAAAATTCCGGTGGAACTTCTTTTCCCTCGGAATTGCTGATTGCCCTGATTACTACCATATTGATTTCTTTGCTATGGGTTTTCATGCATTATCAAATCGTATTGTGAAACTCTAGATCAATGTAATATATGAAAGGGAAGGAAGAAACGATGTACAAGAAAAATTAAGGCAGGACAAATAAGAGTATTTTTGATATTTTCATTAACAACTGTTTTAAAATTGTGTATGGTTATTCATTTTTGAAATTGATGTCAATTCTGTCCGTCTCCATTTTCCACAATATCGTATTAGCACCGACACACAGAATTAAAGTTCAAAACGAAACATGCTAATAAATTTAAACTGTTGAGCTGACAGCCAGACGTAAAGAACAATGTACAGAAGAGTTTCGTGTAAAGATTGCACAGAACGAACGAACTTAAGTCTGAAACATGACTTTGTAAATGTAAAGATGTAATACAAAGGACAAGCAGAAAATGTATGCAAATGCGTATTTCCGTGCAGCCCGATGAAAACTTTGCAAAATGGAGATATCTTCACCTGCATGTGACGGATGGAATATGAACGCATACGTATGCATATGTGGAAATCTCCACGCTATCCTTGAAATTATATGTACAACGAGTGTAACGAGTGTTTTCATACTCCTTTACAAAAGGTTGGTATTGATGGGCCACAACGATGAGCTTTCCTCGAGATGACATAATTTTCGCAGTCATAACCATGTGAATAGTTTGTATTTCAAAAGTACATTAAAATTGAATTAGTCTGGTTAGAACTGTACACCTGCATGTTCATACGTATATATGTGGATGTATGTGGTATGAATATGTTATGAGCGTGGCAATGAATGACTGTGCCAGCTACAATTGAGACATTTTTTTGTACGATCTTTTAAAATTTCCTATGGTATGAATAGAACTAGTATACATATGTACATGCGTATATATTTTACATCGCATTTACAAATTATATTGGATTTTCTCTGTTTAAAATTTAAGCCTTCATTGTTTCTGATTCCATTTTAATAGGCAAAGTCAGTGATAGGTAAATTATGTGGCGCCCTAATTAAACCATTGAGGTATTCTGTTTCGATATTTCTCAAAGTAACAAACATATTGTCGGTTTCTTTTAGCTGAAGAATTTGATTGCTCAATTGAATTTGCCGAAAAACCCATCCCGCAACGGTTAAAGTTTCTACTAAAAAACACCGGACAAGTAAGACTTGAACTCTAGAGCGTATTTCACCTGTCAAAGTCCAACAAACAAATAGAAATAATTTGGGCGAAAGTGATGAAGCACGTATCACCACCCCGTGGTGTTGTTTTCAGTTGTGCTTACTTTGTACATACATACATATATGATAAGAAGGTATATATTTTATTTTATTTTGTAAGATATTTACAACGAACTTTTACTAATAGCTTTCGATTAACGCGGTAGATGGTAGCGCTATTGTACTATATATAGATAGTCAAGCAGCGATTTAAGCCTTGGAATCACCGACAGTACGATCCAAGTTGGTAAAGCAATGCCGCAGGTCTCTGAATGAGATCGCTGACAGATGCGACGTCTCCCTGTGCTGGGTTCCAGGACACAGGGATGTTCCGGGCAACTGCAGCGCGGACGAACTAGCGAAAGAAGGCGCGGGCCGGATCCTCTCTGATAATAGGGAGGAACCGCTTGTCTCTTTAGAACTGATAAAATCCCGCCTTGATAGCGAAGCTTGAAGAATAGCTAACAGCAGGTGGAATAATATCAATACTTGTCTTCTGTCGAAGCAGATCTGGCCTAAGAGAACAGGAAGACTTCTGTCCGTAAACAGGAAACTTATTAGAATTATAATAGGAGCCCTTACGGGGCATTGTCTTATTGGCAGGCATGCTATCAGAATGGGTGTTCCTTCCAACGGTTTCTGAGAAGCTGCAGAGACGAGGAAGAAGAGGAAACGCTTACTCACCTTTTTTGCACATGCCCTGCTCTATCAAGGTTGAGGAGGATAACATTAGGAGAGTACTTCTTCAATGACTTCAGCGACCTAGCCAGGCTCGATATCTTTAGAATTAAAAGTTTCGTATGTGGGTCTAACTAGTTCTGCACTTAGTGCGGCACAAGATAGGTTTTATACCGATACGGTTGCCCAGAGCTCCATTCTATAGGAATTCCCGCATGTAAGGTTTCTGAGGCCGGTTCTCTACACGCGGTATCACAGTGGGCCTTCATTCTGGCCTAAGTGGGTCTCTGCTTATTGGGGACCGCCGCCCAACCTAACCTAACCACACTTGACTAATAACTTAAAACTTAATAGTAATGGAGAGATAATTATGTGGATAGATTTCCTTAAATTTACACCTTGATATTTAAAATTGTCAGAATTTTTGGCAACATGCTGTACTTTCGCCAAAATAACGTAAGAAACTGAAAAATACGACTATTTTCGATTGAAATAAAGAAAACAAAAATCAAACGTTTTTGAAAACATGACTCTTGAACTATCTGCGGAATGAAGTTTAAGAGATATGTATATACATACATATTTCTTAAGCAGGACATTTGATGAGCTTCATTTTATAGATAACTAAACTAAATTAAAAACCGATAGGTCAAATATACATAGACCAAATTTTCACAATAAGCCACAAAAAAAAAAGGACATTTATTTTGAACTTATGTATTTAAATTTATATTAAACGTACAATTCTGTATTTTATATTTAAAGAAAGTTGTAATGTCCAAAAATAACTTTCAAAGTGCAATTGTAGTATATTTCAACTACTAATCTAGTAGTCTTACAAATGTGAAAACTGAATTGCTGCGGGCAATTAACCACATTACAAATAGACATTTTTATATGTAATGCTTTTTCTTCTTAAACGTTTCAATTTTAAGGGGTTCCGTTTACTAAAAATGGAAAAGGGACCCTCATAGCATCGCTCGTTTGCCCGTCTGTATTCTGGTTACCGCGGTTTATCTTCGGAACAATAAAAGCTAGGAAGGTGAAATTTGGCGTCTAGATAAAGCTTTCTTAATCAGAACCATGTAATTTTCGTTTCGTATTTAAGATATTGATTTTATTTTTTTGTTTCCACTTTTCAAGTGCCGAGCGGTAGTAGACTTTTTCGACCGGTTACGGGGCTGACGCCCAATATACATATGTAAATAATGCATAAAGGTTAGGGTGGTCCTTATTTGACCTAAACATTTTTTTTTCGAATTTTCAATGGGGCACCCTATCAATATGTTCTATGTTATGAGGAAGTTGTACAGTATTATTTTTTTCAAAATTTATTGAAATTTAGGGTCGCTACCGGGCTTTGAAAAGTTAGTTGAAAATAAAACTCAGGTATCCTCTTTTCAAGTGGTAAGTTCTTAATTTTTAATTTTTCAAGTACAAATATGGTGGTGTAAGTAAAATAGAAGTATACGAGAATATTAATTAATACATTTAAAAACTTACTTCAGCTTTATCATTTATTGCAATAATGTAAACTTCTTACAATCGGAGTACTTTTTACGAAAATTGTTCACTTTCAGTAGTAGATACTGTTTTTGTTCTGCATTAGCAGTTATAAGTTTGTTATATTCTTCTATAAGCGCTACTCCTCTTTCAGCAATATTTATTTCTATATCTATATCTATTTATTGTATTTAAAGTCTTCATCTTGTTCCCACAATTCGACATCTTTTTCTAAGAACTTTGATGAAATTCCCGGGATGAAAAAAAACGAAGAGTATTTCTTGAAACAAAATGTTCTAAAGTTTTCTGAAGTACAACATCTGAATCAACTAGAACTCTCTTCAAAGGATGCTAATTTGCTTCATTTTTTAAAGCAGTTACCATCTTCTTTTTGGTATTGTTTGACACGCTTTCATCAAAAAAAGCAAATGCTACCAATTCTTCTGAAAGATACCATAAATAACCTAGAAACTTGTTCTAAGCAAGTTTTGACTGTATCTTCTCAAATTTCTTTAAATCTTTAAGTAGTTCAACGTCATTGTTAGGCGCTTTGCAAGCTGAACTTGATACAAACTAATATTTTACATACACCATAACTGTGAAAATACATATTTCAAATATCGACTTTTCTTCTTTTCTAGTAAGCTTGAACATCTCTTAACAGGTAAATCTTCAGTGAGTAAATCGATTTGGCCATCTATTAGAAACTGTACTGTTACATGAAGCCATGACAAAGCAATCTCTTTCAAAATTAACTTTACTAACTTTACCAATAGCATTAACAAGTCAAACCAACTGCAACGGCGGATTTCACAACACAAGATAGTGACAACTGTACGGCTACATGAAGCCATGACAAAGCGATGACTTTCAAAACTAACTGTACTTACTGTAGCAGTAGCACTAACAAGTCGAAGCAACTGCAACGCCGGACTTCACAAGATGCTTAATGTACCCACGTGTTCTTACAATTGCAGTACATGAAACAAAACCATATTGCACTCATATGTAAAAATTCAGTGCTTGGTAGCGACCCCTAGAAGTTGACCGAATTGAGTGAAATTTCACACAAAATTGTATTTTATTACATAGAACATAATTAAGGGGTGCCGCGCCAACTTTTCAAATGTTCGAATTAAAGGACCACCCTATTAAAGGTATGTATGCGTAAATCGATTGCGGTCGGCATCAACTGTACTACTGTTTGTCAATTAATATATTATTCCAATTCCAAAGCGTAAATTACCTATAAGCGCCCCCTAAAATATCAGCACCACTTATGGCCGTTTTAACAGTGCAAGCTTAAGTGTGGGTTTAGCTAAGTGTAGGATCGAATATAAACTTCACTTAACGAAATTTCGTTTTCACACTCAATATTTAAGGGTGGTTAAGTTAAGCCATGAATTGAGTGTCATTGTGAACATTTATAAAAAAAAAATATTGTGATTGAACACGAGATGCCAAACGAACTTTGTTTTAACGTGAAAATGTTTTACTGGGGGCATTCTATGGAAAAGTGTGACACAAAAAAGATTTCGGACTTCCAGCACAGCTAGAAACTTGAAATTTGGTACGCAGGTAGGTCGTACCTCCCATATATCCAAAACATTGCGACTTCTTCAAATTTTCCCCTCCAACCCCCCCAAAAAGGGAAATAATCGGAAGAAAAATTGCTGATTCATCCAATAAAATGGCAATTTGATCAATTTACAGTTATAAATTAGGAATTTTCAGTTATTTTCCTCTGGTTATTTTCCAAGGTCTACCTATGTACCAAGTTTCAAGTTCCCAGGTCCGTTAGAAGTCCCTTAAATGGAAGAAGGCACGTCGTGGCACGAAAAATTCGGTATGCAGGTAGATCGTACCTCACATATACTCAACAAATTGCGACTTCTTCAAATTTCCCCCTCCAACCCCCCCAAAAAGGGTAATAATCGGAGGAAAATTGCTTCTTTTTCAATAAAATGGCACTTTTACCACTTTGCAGTTACAAATTAGGAATTTTCAGCAATTTGCCTTTTGTTACATTTCAAGGTCTCCTTATGTACCGAATTTCAAGTTCCTGGGTCCACTAGAAGTCCCTCAAAAGGAACTGAACACTTCGTGCCGCGAAAAAGATTTGTTGATTTTATTGTGCATAATTTTTTTTTAAATGCCAGTACAGCCAGTAATAAGCATCGTCCTTGACAATCCATGGTTCCTCCAACTAATATAAATGCCAAATAATTCAATCCCAATCACGAATACACTTAAACAATATACAACGCTACGTACTGTAAACGTTGGACATTGTAGTGAAACACCGCAAAATAATTGAAAGCAAAAGCACAGACAGAGTGTATGCAAATCGTCCCAGATGTTGAAATGATTTGTTCGAGTCTTTCTGTTGAAATACGCACTACAATAGTGTGGTAGTTTTTCTCGTCAATCATATTTCCCTCATCCGAGTCAATCACTTCCATTTAATTTTATTTAATTACTTTCACGAAAATCAAGCAACTATGTACATTCTAACATTTGTTTTCAATCGAACAGGAAAATTAATTTGACATTTGCCTTCAACAGCATTGCCAGACCAAATATTTGGTTGCTTATGTAGGTTTTCGCGAATATATTTTGGGGTTAATATTATTTCAGTACACTAATGGCAGCTATGTACTCTCTGGATCGACACTTAAGCCACGGCAGTCGGTGGTTTAAGTTAAACCACTATTTAAGTGGAGTTTATCGTTAAACCTCCACTGTGAAAACGAAATTTGTGTTGATTCTGAGTTTATCCTTGGATCGACACTTAAGCTCGAACTGTGAAAACGGGCATTAGTCATTTAATTTTCTCAAATTAGCGTAGCGCTCAAATGCCCGAAATCGATATTGGACTAACTGACCCGTTCGCCCTCATGATAGGGTTGCTTTTTGCAATGGAATTGGTTCTCAAAGTTGGATATTGTGTCGTTGGGGAACTCTTTTTCTTCACTTAAAAAATTTTACTGAAGGGCCAGTCTTGTACTTCTCACCTTGTATTGCGTTATATTACGGAAGAAATAGTTTCCAATATACACCCAAACCTGCTTGGGTTGTCCACTCATAACTTTTTCAAAAACATTTCATTAAGTATCACAGCGTCCGCTGGACCGTTTTTGCTCAAAATCTAATCCGATCTAAGGTGTGTCCTGACAAATAAAAAAAAATAAAAAAAGGCGAACAAATTGTCACATACCTACATGCATACAATGTGGTAAAAGATTCCTAGTGTATCGTAATTTAAAGCTCTTTTAAAACTGTAATAATTAATATATATATATATATAACTAGCGTTACCCCGTCCGCTTCGCTAGACGTTTCCTTTATTTATTTTTCTATTATTTTAAAGCTCTGTGGTAAACAATATTTTTGATTTTTCCTTCATCTGCGAACACAAACAAATCAGCAGGTTTCCCTACTCGTGAACAGGCTACATACAAGTGTCCATGTGCGAAACAATTATTTTCCAAATTCAAACCACATGCTTGAAAAGATTGTCTCTGCGCTTTATTGATGGTCATTGCAAAAGCCAGTCGCACTGGAAAATGCAAACGTTTGAATTCGAATGGCATGTCTGTTGGTATCATCGGGATACGCGGAATTAAAACGTCTTCACCTTTGAATTTCCCATTTAAAATAGTGGCTTCAATAACGTTGGTCATTAGCTTCTTAACCGCAAGTCTTGTGCCATTGCACAATTTTGGTTGGTTGATATTACGAAGCATGATGATTGGTGCTCCAACTTTCAATTGCAATATGTGCGGTGGCAGGCCTGGTAAATCCAATGAATTTAAAAATTCTGTGGGATAATTGACCACCTCATCTTCATTCATAATGGTATTGACTGACTTGAATGTGAACACTTCGCCTGGTACCTCTTTTAAAATGGCCTCATTAATATCTGTGACTATAGCTATTTCGCTCAGCCAAACATGTGTCTTGTATTGTTGTACAATGCTTGGAAAAACTTTTCGAATCAATTCTTCTTTTGATTGAACTACATTGCAAAAATTGGTTGGTAACGTTATTAAGCCAGTTTTATTGTCTATCTGCATTTTTCCATCTCCAATTTTCAGCAACTGCTTTGAAAATTCATTGGCTGATGGATCATTTTGTAATTGAACACGCACATTTGTGGTTAATGTGAGTCTTCTCACATATCTCCACAAAGTGGATGACTTTAAACACGCATTAAGCTCATCAGCAGCGGTTGATCGAGGAATTACTGGCAAAGTTTGCCGGAAATCACCAGCTAATAATATTAAGGCGCCACCAAAGAGCCGTTGATTTCCTCTCATATCCTTCATTGTACGATTGAATGCCTCCAATGATCTCTTGTGGGCCATAGGACATTCATCCCACACGACAATTTCACACTGTTGCAACACTTTGGCCATTCCTGACGTTTTGGTTATATTACATGTTGGATTTTCGTTGAAGTTCATGTCCAAAGGCAACTTGAGCAAAGAATGTGCTGTTTTGCCGCCATCCAATAACGTCGCCGCGATTCCAGATGATGCCAGAGCCAATGCTATTTTATTTTGCGAACGAATGGAGGCCAAAATTGTTGAAATACGGAAAGTTTTCCCAGTGCCACCAGGTGCATCTAAGAAATACATTCCACCACTTTTGTCTGCCATTGCTCGCATCAAAATGTCGTAAACATCTTTTTGTTGTGCGGTTAACTTTGGGACATTTGTTAGAACAAATTGAGTTAAATCATTGCGATCGAAATCATGTTCACGCAGCAAATCTCGATTATACAAATCTTGTAATTGCCGATTTGGCGATGGCATGCCTAATTGGGATAACGCTTTGTTTGCAGTTGTAAGGCAGATATCTTCGATTATTATGAGACCTTCATTATGCATTTCTGGTGTTGTTAACAAATGCGGATTCGATGTTGTTCTACGCGTTCGATTCAAAATATCTTCCGCCATCAAATCTGCATAATTTATCCACAATTCGGATGGGTTGGATGGGCTACACGTTGCTATGATTATCACAAATAGTGTACGAATCTGATGAGGCGGTGCAATAATTGACGATTCAGCGAGCGTAGAATCCCAGTGAGCATCGTCCTCGAGCAAATGTAAGCGATGGCATGCCTCACGATAAGTTGGGCACTCTAATCCATCTACTGTTTTCAAATTTGAAAAGGATGTTGGTCCACGAACGTTGATTAATAGAAGACGTAAATAAAAACACTCGTCATGTCTCGGATGAATTATATAAAGTCTTCCTAATGCATCGGTTTGAAATACATTTTGATGACTTGGAACTGGCTTTCCATGCATAATACTGCGGGACTTCCGTGTATAATAATTGACTGGCAAATGTGTCACTTTGGCATAAAGCAAAAAAAGCAATTAATGTAGTGACTGGTGGTGTAATTGCTCTTTGCAACGCAGTTTCGCTTGTAAAATAAACACGTTGACCGTTTTTAAGGTGGACAGATAAATGCACAACAGTTGGATGCCTTTCATGTATTGGATATGTGAAAATCCGTGAAACAAAGCTTCGTTGCTGCTGATGTAACGCCCTAATTGAAATAGAGTGATTTCATCATTCGTATTTGAATCAATTACACCAAATACAGCCATATCGCTTCCTTTGTTGATGTATTTACAAATGTACTTGATAGATTTAACTGAATTGCAATACTCAACGTTGATATGAGCTTTAAATGTCTTCAATAATAACGGTGAATATGGTACAATCCAACGATTATCAACTTCAATATCTTGATTATGAATTTTAACGGTTGTCGACTTGCCGTTATCCTCAGTTGATCGACGTCGATTCAACGGATATCCAGCGTTGCCGGTAGCAGTGCCCGAAACCAATTCTCGTGGATACCGTTTTGAACACTTTCCATCAACCAAACATGGTGAATTAACATTCAGCGCACCACACGGACCGTGAATCATGTTCTTGGTTACAACGTCAAATAATTCTGGGTCGGTATGTTTCGGACACTGTTACCGGCAACGATGGATATCCATAGGGACAGACGATTTCTAGCGACTAAGGCGAAATCTTAGTAAGTATTTAACGCGTGCGAAGTCGCGAGTTGGCTGCTTGTAAAAGTATATTTTGAATGTACACATGTTCTCATAGCGTCAACAAAACATAGATTTCATAGCAAAGCAATTCACTGTAAACTGTAAATAAATATTAATGAATGCAAGACACCACTTAACGTCGTATGTTTTGTATTTCGATGTTTTGTTAACAGAGTTTATGCCATTCGTCTTTTATTACATGTGTCCGTAAATATACATCTTGCAGTTCCCCCGCGGCTTTGCACGCGTTAAATACATACTAAGCTTTATACTTAATCGTTATAAATAGTCTATTACTATTAAACTTTAAAAGGTTAAAGATAGCAAAAAGTGTCACCATTTCAATATTGAATTTTTGAAATCGGTTCAGTAGTTCCATAGATACTGAAAGATCCATCCAACCAAATCATCGTATACACCCGTCCCCCGTCGAATTACTATGAACTGAAATGCATTGTAAATAAACCACGTAGTGTATCCATAGAAGCAAGAATACGACGAAAGAAAAATAAATGAAAACTCTGTATCTTGGTCAGTCTTCATAACTTTGAAAAACGGTGAACAACATGTTTCTTTATTTTTGTTGTAGAATTTACCTCCCAAATTTCAATTCTTAATTCCAATTTAAATTTGTTCTTCCATACAAACTGGAACACCCTGTATCTCCCCTTTGGAGCAAAAATTCGAAAAAGTGCTTCCATAGTGGTTCTATCCGCCATTTCAACTATCTAGCGTTAACCGTTTAGGCTCGGCGATGATGAGTAAGTCAGGATTTACTCGTCTGTCCTTAGAAAAAAGTGTCATCATTCCAATATTGAATTTTTGAACAGAAGTTCCACAGACAATGAAAGATCCATCCAACCAAATCATCGTACACAACCGTTCCCCGTCGAATTACTACGAACTGCGAATGCAATGTAAATAAACTACGTAGTGTATCCATAGAAGCAAGAAAAAATAGAAAAGAAAAATAAATGAAAACCCTGTAGGGTGATGGAGCCAGTAGTCGGCCCCTTAACTTTTTTTTTACGTTTAATTTGCTTTCAAAAATCCGTTATTATAATAAAGAATAGAATATTCAGCATTTCTTATTAATTGGAATGTGCTAATTATGAAATTCAAGTCATTTTTAGTGTATTTACTACCTAAAACAAATTATTTACAAAAATGTTAATGAAAACCTCATTTTTGAGTAGTCGGCCCCCTCTACTTCAGAAGTCGGCCAGTTAAGTATTTAGTAGTCGGCCCCAGTTTTTATACCAGACTTTAATTGTTTTCACTATTTCACAGGGCGGCCGACCTTAGAAGAATCACACAAAAAAATGTCTTCTTAGGTCGGCCTCTCCTCTTTTTATTTAAAATATTTTTTTTTTTAGATTTGTGTTCAATAAACAGTAAAAAGAATCTATTAATAAGATAAATATAATAATATAACGCAGTTACTGTCAATATTTCACTGATCTTAAGACTTTTTTGTAAATCACTTCCACTATTTTTTTACTACTAAAATCCAGACTTTTCACTTCAGACAAGAAGTTGAATCAAAGTGACAATTTTGACGAAGAAACTTGCAGCTGAATTGCAACAACCTTTTGCTCACAGACAGGAAAACCGTTAACCTGTTGGAAAAAAAATTGCATGTGTATTTAACAAACGCATTAACTTTAACGCATCATTTTTTGGCGCGGCCGCCGACTACTAGATGGGGCCGACCTTACATGCCATCACCCTATCTCCCCTTTGGAGCAAAAATTCGAAAAAGTGCTTCCATAGTGGTTCTTTACGCCACAAAAGTAAACTACTGTCCAAATTTCAACTTTCTAGCGTTAGCCGTTTAGGCTCGGCAACGATGAGTAAACTCGTCTGTCTCTAGCAAAAAGTGTCACCCTTCCAATATTGAATTTTTGAACAGAAGTTCCACAGATACTGAAAGATCCATCCAACCAAGCCATCGTACACACCCGTCCCCCTTCGAATTACTATGAACTGCGAATAAATCTCTATATGTATAAAACTCTTCCCTGACTGACTGACAGATCAACGCCCAGCCCAAAACGTTAGAGCTAGAAACATGAAATTTGGTCAGTAGTTTCCTTTAGTGGCGTAGACACCTACTAAGAAAGGATTTTTCGAAATTCGGCTCCAAAAGGGGAGATACAGGGTGTTCAAGTTTGCATGGAATCAAAAATTTAAATTGGAATTCGAATTACTATGAACTGCGAATAAATTGTAAATAAACTACGAAGTGTATCCATAGAAGCAAGAATACGACCAAAGAAAAATAAACGAAAAAACTACCCTTGTGCAACTCGGCAAAACAATAACAACACACGATCACGAACCGAATGTGCCGATGGTTACGGATGCGCATACTATAAATTTGCAAACTTTAACACCCTGTATCTTGGCCCGTGGATATAATTTTGAAAAACGGTGAAACACGTGTTTCTTTATTTTTATTGTAGAATTTACATACCAAATTTCAATTCTTAATTCCAATTTAAATTTTTGTTTCCATACAAACTTGAACACCCTGTATCTCCCTTTCTGGAGTAAAAATTGGAAAAAAGAAGAGCCTATGTCCTTCTCATTGTTTTTCTGAATAGTTTAAAAGAAAAACCAAGTAAATTGGTTGAAAATTACGTGAGTTATAAGTAAACACACAAAATATCAACTTAGTTTTATATAGTAGATATAGAGCCTATATTTGGAACACTAAATAAGTGCAATAGTGCAATGCGCGCTTCCCGCGAGAGAACAACCAACGAAATGGTGGAAGCCGGATGATTCAAGGGTTACCATGGATCTCATTAATAGTGTAACCATTGACTTATTTGATTAATTGTTTCCAATTTAGTGTGATTTCATTACAACAACGTCCGGCCTTAGTTGCTAGGACTCTAGTCTACTAGGAATTTCTAAACGTTTTTTGAAGTTTACTAAACCGATTCTGTTAATTTGTCAATTTCTTTTGGCTTATCCTTCTAGTCGAGTCGGTTGTTCCCCATTGTTAATATTTTTGTAAATATATTTATGAATTTATTTAATTGAACATTTTTAGTAAGTTTCAATGAAATGATTTTTTGCCCTTAGCTATATAGTTTCTTTGCTTTTAACTTTTTTTTCTTTTAATTTGTTTGTATGTCAATAATTATATGTATAAGAAATCAATACTACGAAAGCTAATTAGATTAACAAAATCTAACCTCGAATTGCCACTCAAAGAAATCGATATTTCCTTCCTAATAGGAATAGGAAATTCCTATTTGTGTGTCATAGAAAGGAGAGAAACATAAATTTTGTTGTGTGAGAAGGATAAGTAATTGACAATTTAAACTTTAAAGTGCTTACTATCGCAGGAATATGGCTATTTCTACGGAAAGAAGTTTAACGTTAAGTTTACAATCACTGTTTTACTACTATTTCTCCCATTATAACAACTCAGTTTAGGACACAGAATAGGACCATATGAAGCTCATATGGAGACTGTTCGTTAGTGTTGTTGTCATCAACACATGTGAAATGCCCCAGTCATTTTGAACAATTAAAATCTGGCAACCAGGTTTTAACTAGACAGCATAACCTCACTTGTGCCGACGTTACCTCATTTAGGCTGTTTGTATTGCGGAGCGTAAAATCCCATTAGTATGTTTTAATTAGGTGGTTGACATCACATTGTGGTCGATGTACAGCATTTGTAAAAACGAATCTTTTTCCTTCTGACTTTGCTATGTTTACTACCTGCCTGTTAGTGTGGAGCACAATTTAGGGATGGACAGAAAGAAGAGTGTTAAAGTTGTAATTACGTTTGGTGGTTTGTTAACTGGTTGAAGAAAAATTTAACCGGTTTGTCGGGTCACATAAAATATTAAAATTATGAAAGAAAAAATTCTGGAAAGAAAACTGATAGAGATTGCTATAAATATACATATGTAAAGGTGCTACATTGGGAGTGATGTTTTACAAGAGGGCCGAGCAGAAGCCTGAAGATATGAAGATAATAATTTCGTATTAAAGTTTCAGTGGGTGGGAGAACTAAGAATATAGAAGGTATACTCTTTGTAGATATTACAAAAGCCTTCGACATGGTTGACCACACCATTCTCTTGGAGAAATTGCATTCGGCAGGGTTTCGCGGATTTATTTTAGACTGGTTTGCCTCTTATCTAAAGAACAGAATGCAAAAGGTAAAAATTGGGGATAACCTAAGTAGTTCGAAGATAATCAATCTAGGTGTACCCCAAGGATCCGTCGTTGGTCCCATTTTGTGCCTAATCTATGTCGACTCTATTTTTGCAATCCCATTTATTGGTAATGTAAAGGCTTTTGCCGACGAATTTACATTTGCATATGGATCAACCAACTTCTTCAATCTTGTTGCTGACATAAACCGTCCACTTGCTAAGACTCTGGTTCACCAAACACAAGTTGGTTGCAAGCAATAAAACTAAATTAATGTATTTCAGTTTAATCGTGAAAGATTCCCCGGACTTTGACATAACATTTCATGCATTTACCTGTTGTAGACATATCTTGCCACACTGTGTTTGTGATGTGCAAAACTCCAATGCCCTATATGACGAAAATAGAAGCTGCAACTCGAATTGCTTCAAAATAGAATTAGTTGAGCACTATTAATATCTAGGTGTTATTATTGACCGAAATTTGAATTGGAGCGAACACATTTTAATTTTGAAAAAGTATCTGCAATCTACTCGACCCATCTTTTACTTAGGAAATACTGCTCTTACTTAGTCTTAGGAAATACTGCTCTACACAGACCCTAAAAACAATTAACTTTGGGATTTTTCACTCCAGACTCCAGTATGGAATTAGCGCATGGGGAGGTACATACAATAAACTCCAACAGCTGACTGTCCTACAAAAGTCCGCAATAAGAAAAGTATGTAAATCGGCTCGCCTTACCCACTCCATAGAATTATTTAGAAGAATGAAAGTTCTGCCTGTAAGACATTTATACTTTTTTAAAGTTCTCAAAATATTCTTCATAAGAGGTGGCTATAGGCAGAGCCCTATATCTGACACCCATAATCAACGGAGCAGTACTGGTACCGTCGTTCATATTCCGCCTTTTCACACCTCAAGCTTGAGGAACTTTTATTCGATTGCGTCTTGCAAGCTATTTAATAGTCTACCCGAAAATATACAAACCATTAGAACTGCATCTGTATTTTTAAAAAAAGTAAAATCGTGGCTTCTAGCTATTAATCACGATGAAATCTAAATTTTTTTACGCTTCATTACTTGATTTAACTTTAAACTTTTAACTCATGAATTTATGTATGATCGTATTATAATATATTTCTTTTTAACTATTCTTATCTTTTTCATCTCAGAATTTTTTAAAGAACCTAATATTCACTATGCTTGTCCACCCCACATTGTAAAATTTGAAGTGATATTTGTCTCGATTTTTTTTTTCATTTAATAAAAATGTCACTAACTGTTCTCTAAACTGCGAAATGGCTACCAGCAGTATACCTTTTTTATGTATTTTCATAAAGCAAATACAATTCGTGTTTAATGAAGTATGTAGATATGCATTAGAAAATTGTATGATACAAAAGGCTTCTGAAAAATAATTACATATTTGATCAATATTTTTTAAAAAGCTCAGTACCTACTCCAGTAGAGAAAGAACACACCACAGTTAATTTCCACGAAAAAGTTTTAAAAAGACCGTACGTTTTCCCTGTACTTAAGGTTGCCTATTATTTTTATTCAGATTTAAATTAATTGGAGGAGATATAGAATGATTATGTATATTCTTATGAGTGCCAAACACAATTTTCTCTCTTCTCTTCATAGTCATTATTTCCCGGTTATATGTTGTAAGACCAGCCTGCACACCGAATTTCAAGCTTCTAGCCATATAAAAAGGATGTTAGCTCCTGCAGAGATCGTTGTAAGGTGTCAAATTTGTACTGATATGATATAAAATGCATACATAGTTTTCAATTGTCTTTCAGAAACCCCACCTCCATCAGACTTCAATGTCTGAAATAGTTGTACACCAGTTTTACATGGATAGGTGCTCGAAAAATGCCTTTAGGGTTTCCTTCAGTTTATTTTGGACTTTATACTGAAACCCCAGGCAATATAAATAATAATAATAATAAAAATGGTTGAATTATTTAAAGTTAATTTACTAATAGAATATAAATATTCAGCACAAGCTAGTACAGTGCTAAAGATAAATTAATAGCTGCCTATATTCACAAGCTAATACTATGCTTGAGATCACATCCATCATGTTATTATTTGGTCTTAAATTTAGCAATTTTGGTTGTTTGTTCGAGGGCTATGGTGTACGAAACATTTTATTCAATAGTTGTCTCCAGATGAAATTTCGCTTGTTTTTCGTAACGCGACCTTCTGAATTTGTCCATTACATTTTTTTGATGAATCTACACATCGATTTCTGATTGAACTCGTAAGTTTCGTATTGGAATGATTACAATGTTCACTTGTTCGAAAAACAAGTGTACAGTAAAAGCCCTTTAATTCGGATTTCTTTAATTCGGAAAACTCGTTTATTCGGGAAAAAAAATTTTACGCATAAAAGAGATTTTTCCGAATAAATGACAGTCGGTTTTCAATTTTTTATGTAAAAATTAAATTAAATTAGCAAAAATTAAATAACGCAATGATTGAACACGTATAGGTAGCAAATAGATCTCAAATATGTAGAATTCGGAACAAATCATCAAAATGTCTATTGGGGGAGTCCCGGCAATTCACATTTTGATGTTGTTTGGGAAAACACCAGTACAATTTAAGTTGGGGATAAATGTAAATGGTAGTCCTTAAGCACAAAGTTGATACATATTTCTGCATAAATAAAAATGAATTATAATTCAGATGAAAATGTCAGTTAAACAATGTTTTTAGTTTCAAAAATGAATTATAATAATTTTGTGTTAATAAAATAATTTTTTGTTTTAAGTTCTTGCACTTTTTCATCAAAAGGAACGCATTTTAGTGCATAAAAAAAAATCTCTCATTAATTCGGAAAATTCGTTTATTCGGACTGACCTTCCCCCAACCATTCCGAATTAACGAGCTTTCACTGTATATAGAGCCCTAACGCTTCTGAGTGGTCAAGTGAATAAAGAATTCATAAATTTTTAAAAAGAAAACGGAAGACAAAAATACATATAAAAATGTACGTAGATACAAATTATTCTTGGTTGCGTCAGTTCCACCGTGTTCATGTTCTTTTTTTTATATCCGACTTACCCATCTCTCCATGAGAGAACAACCAAAGTCTCCGATGTGAAAAGTGAACTCGAAACTACCAAACAAACTGAGTGAAGTTAAACTTTTACTTAACCCCCAAGAGAATAGGCTGATCGCGTGTGATGCATTTTTGTTCGGATGAAATTTTAAAATCAGTTTTCCATCTTCCTTGCCACGCTATGAATAGGTATTTAACCACCAACTCGTCGGAACATTTATCGCACATGTCCAACATCCAACTCCCTTGACTCAACAAGATTGATTAAGTTTAATACACCGTATGAAGAAAACAATGTAGGTATGTTTTGGAAAATATGTCTGGTTTGTATGTTAAACAAAAAACAAAAACATTATTGTTGTGTGGGAACAGCGATACTAGTTTTATTTCAAAAGTAGATTTGACTTGCAAACGAACAAACGAAACCACATGAAAATGGGATCAAAGATTCTCGAGTTATAAGCTTAAAAATAGAAAGACAAAGATTGCATTTATAAATATAGAAAATAAATTAATATAGGGAGTGCATGAAAGAAAACTGTAGCATTCTCGCTTAAATACATATTTATTGGTCTTACACATTCATCTAACAATCAGTTTTTATGTTAAATCCAATAAAATCCGTCTAGGTAAGGTTTATACAGACAAGTTTCAAAGTTAAGTGATAACGATCTTCTTCAATCCTGTAAGACGGCATACAAGCATGTAGGTACCTACACATATCCCAGACGTCTACATCGCACAGAAACTATTAAGAACTATAAACTTCAGCACACCGGTATATGTAGGTGTGCTCTAAATGCTTCCTGACGATGGCATTTCCACAAATCTTCTTCCCTAAAACAAATTACATACAAACAAGCGTTTGTGCAACATCAGGTGCAACCGTCACTTCCATTAATTAGAAAGCCAACAAGGATGTTCGTTTCCCTCGATCCAGTGTTCTCCTACAAAAAACTTCAACTCTTACTACTGCACAACACATACTATACATATCCTTCTTATATGTTCAATCAAGCGTCGTTTAAGTGCACGGTTGAATTTGTTCTAATTAAATATTCACCTGCGACAATATGGTGGGAGACAAAAAGTAACAAGTTATCCGACTACATGCCATGTCGAATTTATTGCATTTTTCCACCCAACCCTCGCATCTGATTTGATTTGACAATTGGGGGGAGACAAACTACTGCGGACGTGGTGGATGGAAAAGTCTGAATTCGGAGCGATTGTGTTGTGGTAAGTCCTTAAGAGCTCCGCCATTGAATGAATGATATTTCAATGCTTATTGGTATGGGAGTCAAGAGAACTTCGTATAGTGCTGTGTTACGAATTGTTCCCATGTAGCATTGAAATTATCAAATGTGGCAAATTAATTCACATTCCATTATCGAAATTGAATTCGCTGCAGGACTTGGTATCTGAGACGCTGTTGACGTGAACGTGAAAAAACATTTCCTATAGGTAGTAATATTCCGTTGGCTTCATTTGATGGGTATATAAGGGATTCGACTATGAAATGAATGCTTTTGTGTGTATGAACAGGACCTTATTAGGTACAACTTTGATTTTGCTTCATTTGGTACCAGCAGACCCGTGCTCGCCTTGCCTCGCGAAGTTATTAGAAACATCATTTTCGACATGATAGTAAAATAAAAAATATTAAACATGTCCCGAAAGAAGCTCACCTTTAATTTCCGGTCACTGAGTATTACATGTCATAGTTATGAAGAAATCTAACAGACCATATTTTCTGACATATTTCATTGCGTCTTGTTTTTTTCGTGAAAATACCTTGGTGATCCAGTGAACGTGGATGGCAACATTATAAGTTGTCCTATGTTGTTTTTGTTTTTAATGCATTTTTATTAATTAATTCAGTACTCTTACTTGCTAGGAAAAAAAAACGCTTAAAACTGGCTTAACTAACTTAACTATGTTATTCTAACTTACTGGCCCTACACGGGCACTCTAAGCTCAACTTAATTCTTAATCTATGTCTTTCGACCTAACCTAACTTAATTTACTTAAACAATCTAAGGAGTTGCCCTATGTTCCGAGGATTAACATGAACATCATCGCTTACAGAGTCTTTGAGAGAAATATAATTATCAGCTTTCAAAGTCTGCTGATGAGTTCTTATGAAAATAAGCCTCTCTGTTATCATTTTAGCTGCCATATCCACCACAAACTGACTCAAAAGCTTATGAAATAAAAGCAAAAAGTTTATCTCATTGTCCCTTACCATCAATCTAAGGGCGTAAAATTTCCTGCAAGATACAGTTTTATTTGAATTTATTTGGCGGTAACAGGTTAAATTTGCGAAATCTCCAGGGCCCGATTTAGAGGTCTGGAGTCCCTGGGGCAACAAATGAGTGGAGGTCCCCGGCTTATTATTTTCCAAATAAAAGGAATAATTTTTTTCAGTTAAATGTTTCAATAATTTTTTGCGAAACCAAGTAAATTATCTTAACAAACATACAAATATAGACAAAAACAAGAATTATATGAAATTAAATTAAAGCGCTAACAAATGGAACCTTGCGAGCTTTTTTCGACGAAAAATCCTTGATGATTTCGCTGAAATCCTGTTCCCGGAGTAAATTGCTTTCAATGCTGAATAGGGATAGCTTTGATAGACGGTTTTGCCCCATCGTAGTACGAAGCCAATTTTTTTTTTATAATTTTCATTTTTGAAAATGAGCGCTCTCCAGTGTAACTAGACACCATCAAAACCAAACACATTCTCAGTGCAATTTCAATGTTCGGGAATCTAGCTCTGAAATTTTGATCGTCAAGAATGTGGGAGTAAAATAGCTCGGTAGATTGGTCTTTTCTATAATCCTTTTTGCATAAGTTGATCAAAGATACAAATTGAACAAATTCATTACCAAGACTAGGCTCTAAATCAGCTTTGTACACTTTCACCAATGACTCTGCTGCAGCGTGCAAATTTGCAGCATCCATCTTCTCTATGTGATTGAGAAATCCAAATCTCGAACGTACAGCTTCGTATACATGCAATCTCTCACTAAGAGAAACACATAGCTGATCGATCACTGCGATAAAACCGGATACTTTGAATTTCTATTTTGGTGACAGATTTGCGTCTTGTGCTTTCATTTAATCGAATGGATTCAACCTCACATTTCTTGTTCTGGTGCATGATTGTACATATTGGTCAGTATGACATATTTCTTCAGCTGCTTCGTCGTATTTATCAAAATCGTCGCTTTTGGATTCAACGAATGATTTCAATGATTCTAACGCACGCATTGCAGATTCAAGAATCATTTTCGGGTCCTGCAACATCTTGTTTTTAGCATCGAATCGCTCCAAGATGTCGTTCCAAAAGATAGCAAAGATGAGCGGTTTCGAGACAACTCATATTTTGTAAAAGGCGCGATGCTTCATTACTCACTATGTCCTTTTGCTCCTTATCAGAAGATATGCTGGTTAGAGCTCTTTCGATTTCAGAATAACCATCGACAATGGCTTTCGTTGTTCAGCTCGACAAGACCAACGAGTATCGCTAAGCTTTTTTAAAACGTAAAATTGTCCGCTTTTTTTGTGCTATAATTTTTCAGTCAGAATTTGGTATCGTCCTGTACTTGCTGTGAAAAACGTATATAAATTCTGAACGAAATCAAAGAATTGAACAGCCGATGGACAAGAGTTATCAGCTGCCTTTCCAACTAAATTGAGAGAATGACCACAACATGGTACAAACGCCGATAAATGATTTTTCTCCAAAATAAGAGCCTGCATTCCTTTGTATTTACCACTCATATTTGCAGCATTGTCATATGATTGGCCACGGCAATCCAAAATGTCTATTTGATGGTCCCCTAAAAATTTTAGTAAAGCGTTTGCTATGGACTCGTCGGTTTGGCCGCAGTTTGGTAAAAAGGTGAAACATTTTTATTTTGGTATCGATCCTTCAATATATCGAACAACTATAGTTAGTTGATCGATATGAGATTCGTCGGGAGTAGAATCCACTGACACCGAAATATATTGCCAGGATTGGTTCATACTCAAAATTCCAAAATTCCCAAAAATTTTCCATCTCTCGGTGAACCAATAATTTCATTGTCACCTCGAAAAGCTAATCCACGCTCAGCAATGAATTTGATAGTACCTACTAACGATAATTCTGAAGATCTTTTGCCAATATTGGTTTTTTCGTGCCTCTTGTATCGCTAGCTCTTGATCGATGCATCCTGTGACTTTTTCCCGTTGCACTAAACGCATTACTGATTCCAAATGAGTCTTTGAAATTTCATGTTCATATAGATATAGACGATCAGATGCATGCTTCCAGTCACTCGCGCCTCTGCAATTTACCGCTATTTGGGACGGAGAATATTGAAGTTCTTGTTCGAAGATGTTGAAGATAGATTAGGTTAGGTTTTAGGGGTGGTTGCATTGAGAACAACCTCACTCGAATCTCCATGGATCCATTGTGTTCCCCGATGTGGTGTGGGATACCTAAAATTAAATGGATAGTGTTATTATTTACAGTTGGCCTCCCTGAACCATCCCGAGTTCCTAAGGAATTGCAGGATGGTTCTCGGTGGCTTGCTTGACAGTTCGCCCATATCACTAAAGAAATGTTCTCCGAGGATTGTCTTTCGGTTTTTGCTAAGGCTAGGGCGCTCGCATAGGAGGTGGAATGTGTCCTCGGCGTCTGTGTTGCCACATCCTCTGCGTAGTTCTGTTCAACCGCATTCTCTTTAAGTGGGCCGCTAGCAGGTTGTGACCTGTCATAATACCTATGAGAAGTGATAACTGACTTCTGTTCAGTGCGATGATTTCCTTTGCTTTTTTCTTATTTAGTTCTGTCCAGAGTGTTCTTGAGGTGCGGAATGTTGTGAGTGAGATCCATCTCTCGTTCGCGAGCTTTATGGATTTCACGGTGATGCTGGACTTTTGAAGTTCTAATGAGTCATCGGCCATTATTAGATCCATCTCCGAGCCTGTTCTTGCGAGCTCGTCCGCCTTTTCGTTCCCGTGGATGCCCTTATGTGATTAGCGCTGAGAGCTTTAAGCTCGTCGTTGCAGCGTTTCACAGTTCTGGATCTGATTGTTGTCGATGTAATGGCTTTGATGGCTGCTTGACTGTCTAAAAAAATGTCAATGTGAGTTCTTAGGAGTGACCGTTGTGATAGTTCACGCGAGGCCTCGGCGATTGCTAGGACTTCCGCCTGAAACACCCTGCTGTGATTCGGAAGCTGATGTTCATTGTCGGTCGTCGGTCGTGTGTTTGATGATGATAGCGCTTTGGTTTGTTTTTTTGTGATGTTTACTCATCGGAATTTGAAATAAATTTTTGTTTCAAAGTCTATTGTGGGGGCCCCTTTTTTGTGGGGGCCCGGGGCTGTAGCCCCGTCTGCCCTCCCCTAAATCCGGCACTGGAAATCCCTATGCAATGAACGGCCTCACCGCGAATGAACATTAATGGGTATTGGAGTGGGTCATATGATTGATGGAGCTCCGAAATACGATGTAAGTGTCCACCTCTTCTATGTAAAACAATGTCTCGGGGACTTCTCTCTTTGCTGTTGAAGAATTAAAGCGGCCACGATGTTCATTTGTAGGTTTATGGTCAGCTTTAATAATAACTTTGAACTTTGAAGTTTGACAAATTTGGAGGGGAATGTTCTAATGTGGTCTTGAAAATGGATATATACTCATTTTGACTATTTAGGAGACCTTGAATTATTTCTATGGTCTCCCGTTTGAGATTAGGAGTCATGTTCTGCCGCAAAGAGATCTGATCCGCTTCTGAAATGAAGTGTATTTGCGGGAAGCTTGGATTGCTTATTTTGGGGAGCAAGCCTCCGATGAGGTGGTATATTTGCCCTTGCACTTTAAAAGTCGGGATGAAGTTCCTTCCCTTTATCTGTTTTCCACTAAAAGATGTCATTTGGAAAAATGTATTATATGACCTCACATAATCAAGGAAATGTTAAGAGTGGGGGTGTGATCCAATTAGTATAGGTACTTCGTAGAGGCTCAGATACATAGTTCGGCTGTAGGTGGAAGCTTTATTTTACTATTTATGTAGGGAGACAGTGGTTTGTAATTAAAAGCTGCCTATTGCCCAAAAACTAATTCACATTTGATATGTTAATACTTGTTGTTGCTGCATTTTGATCCCCATTTCCATGATTTCTTCTCCAATAATCTCATTGATCATTTAATCTTTCCTGTCTCTGTGAAGGCTGTTTATTTGAATGTTGTAAAGATTTCTTTTTGGCGTTACGCTATTTCTCTGACAAATTTATCTTTCTTTTGATCATTATGTTTTCTTTATGATAAAAAAGAAAGCAAACAAATCTGGACTACATTTTCTGGATGTTTTTTTTATAATAAACAAAAAGTAGGAAAATTAACATACAAATAAAGTAGGATGAAAAATATTTTTTTTACCGTTCCGTTTTTCTTGTACTTTGTACGTAATTAAAAAAGATATTTTTTTAAAATAAAATTAGGGGAGATTTTTATTACTCCGATTGTATCGAAAACTGTGTAAAATATAAATAAAATCATGTCATTTGTTATACAATACCAATGTTAAAGGACGTTTACCATATTTCCGGTTAAAAATAAAAAATCAATATCAGCATATAAAATCAAATCCACAATCTGTTTCAGCTTTTAATTTATATTTTCTCTTTCTATCTACATAATTTTACTCAATTTTATTCCTATCTAACCGAGTTTTGTACTTTTGGATGAATGGAGTACAAACAAAGAATGGGAAAAGAAATATATGGTTCGATTCAGTTCAGTTGGCCGATGAAAAAACATTCTTCCCTCTTTAACTAATTGGTTTTTGAGTGACTATCTTGCATTAACTGAAAAACCAAGCAGTTTAAAAAAAAATTCGACTGAGGAGCCAGTGGTGTACTTCCCACCTCGTATTGCTTTATATCACAGAGAACATTATTTCTAATAACACCATAAAAGGCTTGTACCTTTTCCAGCCCACCTTTTTTTTAGAACATTTTTTCAAATATCTCAGCATCCGCTAGATCGATTTTGCTCGGAATCTAATCAGCTCTAAGTTTCATGCTGACAAATAAAAAAAAACCGCATGATCGTGCGTTGTTTTGTTCTCCAGATATCGAAGGAGAAAAAAATTGTCACATACACATACACATCATAAAACTTGCGGTTTTTTTTTGTTTTATTTGTCTCAATGAAACTTAGAGCTGATTAGATTTTGAGCAAAATCGGTCTAGCGGATGCTGAGATATTTAAAGAAATGTTTTAAAAAAAGGTGTGTCAACAAGCACGTTGTGGTGTTATTGGAAATAGTTTTCGCTTTTACATAACGCAATACCAGGTGGGAAATACAGGACTGGCCCACCAGTCAAATTTTTTTTTAGCAACGGATGAGTTTCGTTGTCCTAATATTCTGTTTCAGGATCATTCTAATGTGTGTGTGAAGTTGTTCGAAGGTTTTCTAAAATTCATTCATAAGAAATAGTAACTTTTTCGATTTGACTGAGGGAATGTCGAAATCTATTTTACTTAAAAATTAGAATAAACGTCCGAAAATGGTCACTAAGAAGTCAAACTTCTAGTGTGAAAATTAATGTAAAAACTTTTCAGATAAAACTTTAACCCCCGTCAGCTCAGGTGTGATGTTCCAGCAGATAAGTGGGCAGATACCACTTTTTCCCAATGTACATACATACATAGCAAGGTACATTCTTTTAGTTTTCTTGAAATAATAATGTATTTGAAAGTTTTCGCATAAATTCATTATATGTGAACATCCCTTGAATGATAGAATAACTTTTCTTCATCTTATTGTATATTTTGTAAATGATATGTTTTTGGTACTAAAGTTTTTATTATATGCAATATACATAATACCTAAATATATACATAAATGTCGAATAACAAATTATTCCAATTATTGGAATTGTTTTGTGTAATACTTTAGCTCTTTGCATGAAAATGTCTTTGTAATGTATATGTACATACCTCACAATCATCGTTCAACAATATTGAGTGCCAGATATTCTCTTTATTCGTCATTCCTTACAAGCTCCTATGCATTGTTTTCGAAAACACATACTAATGCAACGTAGTTGCATCCATTCATTTCGTATAGTAAATTTGCCTGCATTGAAGTATTCAACTTGGAGAACTTTGAAGAAGATATGTCAGATATTAGTTTAAGGAATGTTGACAAATGAACTTGTTTCACATAAGGGCTGCATGGAACCATGCTTTTATCTAAATTGGATATATGCCAGCTTATTTGATGCAAATTCCGTATGAATGCACTAAATGACTTTAGTGGATATCTATTGAATTCGACAAAGATGTCCAAAGGTCAACATCCATTTAAATTTGCCTTTCAATAATATTGGAAATTTCTGTAAATTAAATTGTATGCATGCATAAATTTGGAAAGTAGGTATTAATAGGATATTAAATAGCATATTCTACAGATTAAAAATATTTGAACACAGCTAATAGATGACAAACAAATTCTTGGTTTAATTAGAAATAGCTCCTAAACATGAATGCGGAAGTTAGTGAAGTAAGTGTTTGACTACATTTAGGAATAGAGCCCGGTAATAATCCTCTGATATTGATGATGTAGGCGGGGATAATTGATTGCTTCCGCAGATGTTATTCATTTCGTTTACAGTTATGTACACTCGGAGAAATATCTTGTTAAATCAACCAGAATTTAACCAATTCTCAGGTTGTTATTTTTCAACACGGGTAATCGCGTTAAATTTTTAACATGATACATGATTTTGACAGAATTTTTATTTCTTGATTATTAACATTATAAATTGTTAAGTTAACGTGAACAATCCTGATACTTCAAAAGTGCTCACTGTTATATTAATATTGTGCACCCTGTTTAATTAACATATTCTCTTGTTAGCTTAATCCTGTGAACTATAAAATTAATGTGATAATTTGTAAAATTAACATTTTTACAATGTTGATCTAAAATGGGAGCCCCGTATATTCTACATGACCTTTGGTAAAATTAAAATGATTTACCATGTTAAACCTACATGGAAACATTCGAAACCTCGTTGAATTAACAAGATTCATTGGAAAATCAACACTATGTCAAGTTTCAGTTCACTTCACATATGTTAAAACATGAACAAAACAACATTTCAATTTATATATTTATAAGTTGTATTTATTATTGTACTTGTCATAATAAAATTTATTTTAAATAACGAAAAGGACGTAAAAACTTTCCAACTTACGACAGCATGAATTAAACTCATTAAATGCAGTTTTTAGAATCTGAATAAAAAATAAAAAAATAAATAAAATAAAAAATAATGTTAAGTGACAAGATAAAAATAATAATAATCAAATTTACCTGTAGAAATATCGCCTTAGAGTTTCTGCAGCAAGTTTTTGGACTTGATCTAATTTTAATTTGTTGTTTATAACTTTTCACAATAAGTTTCTACACTTATTTTTCACAACATTTTTTAACTAATAATACGGTAGGTACACCACGATTGACGACCATGATCCAACTGCGACTGCGAATATACGTTAAT
This sequence comes from Criorhina ranunculi, assembly GCA_951813785.1. Classification (NCBI taxonomy): domain Eukaryota; kingdom Metazoa; phylum Arthropoda; class Insecta; order Diptera; family Syrphidae; genus Criorhina; species Criorhina ranunculi. Next base: position 19,255,315 of record OX638382.1, on the reverse strand, counting down.
CATGTTCTTACTTGGGTTGAAACAAGCAGATACAGTGCAATATCAACAATGTGTTAAGGTTAAGGTTAGATAGAAATAACGGTAAATTTTATATACCAACGTGATGATCTGTTTACTTGCGCTCAAATGAACAGATACAGTGTGCAATTAACACTGCGATCAGGTAAAGCATCGATAAAAAAAATATTCTAAGCATGAACATGATATTCTGTTCAATTGAAACAGATACAGAGTTATATAAACAGGCTATGTGGTCAAGTTGAAATCTATTTCCATGTTAAAATAACATGAACTTAGTTTAAATCTACACGGTGGCCGAATTCTACTGCTCATTTTGATTTACAAGAAAATCATGTTGAAATAACATGACTTCTTTTTAAATCAACATTATTATTTGATTAAAAAAGAAGACATTTTATGAAATATGCGCAACCAGTATGCCCATGTTAATTTAACAATGTACATAATGTTAAGAAAATCATGTTAATCATCATCATGAACACCGATATGAGCACCACAATAGGTCTCATAGACCTGAGTTTTATGAGCAAATAATTTTCCCTTCATCGAATTCAAATCATACATAAGTATGTACATGCTACATAGTATGTATAATCTGTTTAGGTTTTTCTTGCTTTTCCTGCTATATATACTTTAAATTGCGTCTTTAACCTGCTTGAACAATAATACGTATACACGAATGTTAAGTCTGACGCATGTACCTATGTATTATATAACCTCTCAAGTGATGTCAAAATAAAACATCTCTCATCTTAATACTTAAACCAATTTATTATATGTAATCCGTCAGTTGAGCATCAACGAGTGATTGGATTTTATAAAATTGCTTGTTATGTCAAGCGATAAATTTCATTAAAATTATTTCTATGTTGTCAACCGTGCGTTACAGAACTAAAGCCCTTTTGGAAAATTAATTAAAAATTTTAATTCTGCCTAAACGGGGGGATTATATCATATTTTTGACCAAGCCTTTCAATTGGCTAGGGTTACCCCAATAAACCAGCGTTATGGTACCGGAAATATGTGTTTTGATAAATTTATTCAATTAAAATGGATACCCAAGCACTTTGTGCGTTTTGCGCAACTAGTAATTTTGGTTTTATTTTTCATTTCAATTTGCATAGACCGAATCCGTTGACGGAGTTAACAAGGTACATGAAAATGTCCTCTTTAATACGTATATTCACTTTAAGTCTCATGTTTCTGTGTGCATTTACACCGGCAATTCAGTGTTATCATAGCTTGACTAAATTATTTTAACAATAACAGTTTAATTTTCATAGATAAAGTGCTAGCTAACAAACATTGTTTAGATAGAGGCTGTTGTTTTGTAATTAAAAACAATAAAACTAGGGTGAACCGGAGAAAATTATTCCAATTTTTTCCTCTTTGAGTTAAAAAAGGAATATACCCTACCCTACCTACCCTACCCTTTATACACATATTTGTTCTGTTATTATTTGGGCTTATTTAAAGGCGTTTTTAAGCGACTTGTTGTGCTTCGAAAGTTGACATTACCACTATTCAAGTCCCTATCTGGGTAATAATTTAATTGTTTGGGCTTATAGGACAGTGTCCCGAAGACGCAAGCTAGACGCAAGATTTCTCATTCAGCTTAGACCAGACTTGATACATCGTGCTATTCTCCAATCTATTAGTACCTATAGTAAGCTCATTAAGCATACATTTTTCTGCTATGTCTCAATGGTCTGGCACCCAGCAAAAGTAAATGTTAAATTGAAAGAAAGTGCCAATACAGAGAGTTATTCGATTTCAGGTGCAACCAATGCTTGGCATTATTTAAAAAGCTTATTCATATGACTGTTAGGTAGTACCAAGGTATTATATGATCTTTGGTAGAACGTTACATTTAAAACCTGGAAAAATGTGAAAAGACAAAGGGGTGCCAAATTCACTCTTTGGACAAGACCTGTATAATACCTTTTTTTTGCCTCTTAAGCTTAAAAATTGAGTATCAGTTTTGATGAGAAATTTTAGACGCAACGTCCTACAGCGAGTTTGAGCGAAGCTATTTTGAAGACAATTTTGTTGTGTATAGGTGAGCTTTATGAAACCTACATATAGTCAAGAAGGCCAAAGAATAGTTTTGTTCTTTAATATTTCTTGCACGAATGAAAGGGACTTAAAGTTTTAATGGACAACTACGTTGAATTGTGAAGCTTCTTATGAGCCGAGCTTGTATCCACTTTTTTTTGGAAAAGTTGAAAATATTAGTTAGCTATGTACATATGTATCTACTAAAATAATTAATCTAGAGACTTCACATTTTAACCCTATGGAATAATGTGACACATAAAAGATTTCGGACTCCCGGTACAGTTAGAAACCTCAAATTTGGTGTGCAAGTAGGTCTTATAACTAAAAAATGTTGGCTTTCTCATATATCCCCCTCTAGCCCTCCTAAAAGGTGGAACAGTCGGACTTTTTTTTTTCTAAATCCAATAAGATGGCAATTAAATCAATTTGCAGTTATAAAATTGGAATTTTAATTGATTTCTTGGTTATATCCCAAGAAGGTAACATATAGAATTTTAAGTTCCTTTGTCCTCAAATGGAATTAGGCAAGGCGTATCACGAAAAAGATTTCGGAATTCCGGATCAGTTAGAAAATTGAAATTCGGTTTACAGATCGGTCATAACTCACATATAATTCACAAATTATGATAATTGAGAATTTTCCCCTCAAAGGAAGTAAAATTAAAAACGTTACCGTGTAAACCAGTGAAACCAGTTATAATCAAGTGACCGTATTTTAGTTGACTTAAATGAAAGACCGGCATATAAATAATTATGTATGTACTATATACATATCGTCCCATTTCTGCGTTAACCTCGTATGTACATTTTTCATGAAATTCGGCTTTTTTAAATAACAACACTGGGAAACCCTAACAAAATATTAGAGAAAAGAATTAATGTCGAAATAAAACAACTAACATATTAGACATATGAATAAGAACATTTTAAAGTCTCAGTATTGTGTGCAATTGAGGGAAACCATGCGTTTTTTTTATTCCTGAAAAATTTATGTTTTGTAGATACGAGGTTAACGCAGAAAGGGGACGATATGTACTTATATCCGCGTATGTACTATATTATTAGGCAAAAAAATCCACTTACAATAAATCTGATGGCAAATAAAAACAACAACAAAAGGTCGAAATTGAATTTAATCCGAGTACTTCTCTTAATTTGTTACCTTTTAATATCCCTTAATGTATACAAACTGTTTGCATATCTGAAAATGGAGCACTTAGCTACATATGTACATGCATACACGAACATAGATAAATTTCCCCAAATTGAGCGCATAGAGCGAGTAATGTATAATGAATTCTCGAAAACTTCAGAAGGCATCCATCATAAATTGTGCACAAATATCCATAACAAATATATTGTAGCCGACTGACCCGTTTTGCTTGGATGACACGTAAAGTTCTTAGGGAATTATACTGCGTAAAGTCCTGAAAACGTGTTTAATCTCCTCAAGCTTTGTTGAACATAACTTTCAGACTTCATGCATGAAACGTCCTGCTTTTGAGTCTCCATTATCCAAATGAAATTAATTCATTTTAAAGAGGAAATCCGGTAACTGAGAACTTGCAACGATGCCAAAATTCGTATTCTATGCTTATACATGCGTATGCATTTAAATGAGTTTTAGGAAAATACATTTACATACAAAACATGATGATGTTTTACAATGGCTCTTTGTATTTAAATAAAATTAAATGCAATTAACAACTTTTAATACAGATGATACGAGTTGATCTATTTGACATCAGCCAATGGTCTCAATAGTTTTGGGAAGTATTATTATGAGCTATATTGATTTTTTTCTTTTTTTTTCTTTTTTATGGCTCCCTCATCCTAATCTGTTGTACAACTTTTAAAGGGCCTTGGTGTTCTGTTTAACATCATTCTGATGTCACAAAGCCGATCAACTGCCTACTGCATAGACATAACACTGGCAATAGCCACCTTAAGGGTTGAAGAATTGATTTAACTGATTAATTATAAAAAAAAATTATAAGCATTTTCAGATTGTACCTTAATCTGAAAAGTATAACCAATATTGTAAAATTTAATAAGTAATTTATTCAAAATTCTTCTACTATCTAAGCCTGGGATCATTCGATAGCACTGCGCATGTGATGTTTTGTTTATATAACGAATTTTTGATCGTTTTAGTTGTCACAAAGAGAAGGTACTTAGCTTCAAAAACTGTGGTCTGATTGTATGTATCTACAATACATACATCCTCTCCATTCGCGATCTTCACATCCAGGACCAAATATTTGTGTTACGAAGTATCTACTTTTCGCTCAAAAGCAAACTGTATCTGCTTTGCTTTCCATCTAATAATCCGGTGTCTTTTGGGAAGTTTACTTTAACTTTTTTTTTCATATGAGTGATGAAAAAAAAGGAAAGGGTATAGAGGAGAGTTCGATATCAGATATGAGGTTCTAGATTTTCACGATGGCAATTTATAAAGCTCCTCCATATACTTGAAGATTTTAAAATACCGTCAAAATCGGTTATAACGACCTTCAAGGGACCGATGAATTTGGTCGTAATAAGCGATAGGTCGCTGTAACCGATATCAAGGTATATATGTAAATTAATCTGTTTTCAAGTAGAGATCCTTTTTATTTTTATTTTTCATTACTCTTATTTATTCTTAAGGCATACATACAACCGAGTATGTACATATGTATAAAGTGGAGTATGAAACGGAATACTCTTTGGCAAGGTCCTTATTTTGCTCCCCAGCTTCCAATCTAAAAATGATACCTGCTTTCTCTTCAATCGAAAAGATGTTTCGTCTCTGACTCTTTTTCCAATACAACTTTATGCGAACCGAATAAAATTAAACTTCTACGACCACTCTTTACACAGAAAAATTTGCACTAAGTAATTTTCCCACCTATTGTTGAACAAACTCAAATTCAATAATAAACGCAAAGCAAAAAGAAAAACAGTCAACAAACGGTAAGCTGTAACATATCCGAAATTCTATGTACACAGATACATCGGATCTACAGATAAATAGTTTACCGTTTTAGAAAAAAATGCAGTCGCACCAATAGCTGCGTCGATTTTAGTCGTTGTAACCAATATTTTTTTTCACAAAAATTAAAAAATCGGTCGTTGTAAGCAATGTCGTTGTAAACGGTTTGTTATTCAATGGGATTATAAGGGAGCTCTGCCGGGACCTAAGAATTTGGTCGTTAAAACCGATACGTCGTTATAACCGTGTCGTTGTAAGCGGTTTTGACTGTAGTTGATTTCGATATAATCCAAACGCGGTTTAAGAAGGTATCCTTAAAAAATTTTACGGACATTCCTACGATATTCTCAGCGCCATACAGATCCTGCTCGTTACTCCTACTTTTCAGTATGATGCGCATGTGCATATTATAATCCCTACGGTCGCTCTTCCACTAAGCATATCTTTAAAAATGTCGACATCGTTAACTTCTGCTGTCTTCTCATAAGCCCAAAGTTCCTTTTATTACTAGCATACCTGCAACTCCTTGATAATTTAAGTACTTTTTACTGCATCTTAAAATTTGACAGTTATTCAACCGAATGAACTTATCATATAGAATTAAAATTAGTTCGCGGTTATCAGGACAAAGTACTGGGGCTTGTCGATAAGAATATATTCCTCCTGTGAAAGTGGGAATCAGCTACTTCCAAACAACTACCAATAAAAGTTGAAACTTGACGTCGTCGTGTCGGATTAGGTTTGGCTGCTCTCACAACTTCTATCACGATAACCAGCGACGAGGTTTCTTTCACCTTGAGTCATCTTTTGGAGTTACTTCATCCAGTTACTTGAAGGAAAATATCCTACCTTGGCTTGTCCAAAATTTCAGAGGTTGCCTCAGCTGCACTTATGTGCCACAAAGCTGGAGAGAAGCGAGGGTCATCTTCATACCCAAAGCTGGAAAACCCAGCCACACAACTGCCAAAGATTTTAGGCCAATAAGCCTCACATCTTTCCTATTGAAAACATTGGAAAGACTCATAGACATTCACATCCGCTCTAAATTGAATCCAAGAGACGTTTCACAAACGCAACACGCGTACATGAAAGGCAAATCGGAAGAAACGGCGCTGCACGAAGTGGTGGCAACGATCGAAAAGTCCCTCCACTATAAAGAATTTACGTTAGCGGCCTTCCTGGACATCGAAGGAGGCTTCAACAACGTTACATTAGAAGCTATAAGAACATCACTAGACCTACTGCAAATCAACCCAATCCTATGTAACCGGATAGAATGCATGCTCAGAACGAGATGCATAAGCTCCGAGCTTAGGGAATGCCAAATACATGCCTTGGCCTCCCGAGGCACTCCACAGGGAGGAGACCTATCACCGCTATTATGGGTCCTAGTAGTAAACGAGATATTAAAGAAGCTGGAGAGAAGTGGAATAAGGGTCGTTGCCTATGCCGACGACGTAGTCATACTGGCTACAGGCAAGTTCATACCCACAATCACAGACCAGCTACAATCAGCCGTAAACGCTCTAAGCAACTGGGCCACACGATGCGGCCTTAACATAAACCCGCAGAAAACGGAAATGATCCTATTCACCAACAAAAGGAATATCTCAGTTTTTGAACCCCCGAGATTAAATGGACAACAACTCCATATATCGGAACGAGCAAAATACTTAGGATGCAGACTAGACCGCAAATTGAACTGGAAGGAAAATTTAATGGAAAGAACAAAGAAAGCTTCAATTACATTCTACGCATGCAACAGAATCTTCGGCAAAAGATGGGGGCCCAAGCCCGCCACTATACACTGGATGTACACAGCCATCATAAGGCCCATACTAACGTATGCATGCCTCGTCTGGTGGCCAGCCGTCGTGAAAACCACAAACTTAAACATCCTGACGAAGATCCAGCGACTGGCTTGTGTAGGGACCACAAGTGCAATTAGAACAACACCAACCGCAGCACTCGAGGTCATGCAGGGGATAATACCTGTCGACCTTTTCACAAAGGAAGTGGCCGCGAAAAGTGCGCTCCGCCTACAACAATCCAATCTGTGGAAAAAAGGTCTGATAGGTTACCAAGCTATTACCAAGTGGGTGAGCACTGCACTGAGACCAAAACAGATTACTTAACACCAATTCTGGAATTTAGCCTAAACCTCGAATTGAAAATTTCATCCAGAGAAAGCTGGACAGAAGGAGAGGTCATTAACCCCAACCATATATCCATTTTCACGGATGGGTCAAAAATGGATGAGGGAGTGGGCTCCGGGATTCATACAGAAGAACCGAGCATTGCACGGTCAATAAGGCTTCCGAATCACAGCAGCGTGTTTCAGGCGGAAGTCCTAGCAATCGCCGAGGTCTCGCGTGAACTCTCACAACGGTCACTCCCAAGAACTCACATTGACATTTTCGTAGACATAAGGGCATCCACGGGAACGAAAAGACGGACGAGCTCGCAAGAACAGGCTCGGAGATGGATCTAATAATAGCCGTGTTTTATTATTCTCGGATCTGGATATGGATCTTCACAGGATAATAAAACAACTTAGATCATTTTGCGCCTTAACTATGGAGGGTTTCAGCCTTTGCTTAACAAAAATTGAAGTCAGCTGTCAATTGTCAGATTTTTAACAGAGGAACAAAAGAGATGGTTGCTACACCTCTCTTTTGTTCTAACGAAAGCTTTTGTCGTTACTAATCAGTGCTTCCCAAATTTAGGATAGCAAATGCCATCTACTTGTTCGAACTAAAACTAATTTTTAGATTAGGAAAATTGATCTTGATCAATAGCAGGATCCTGTGTTGTTGTTGTAATGCATACAAATTAATGATCTATATGGATCATCGGCGATAATAAAATACGGCTAATGGCCGATGACTCAGTCCTGCCCTCATTAGAACTTCAAAAGTCCAGCATTACCGTGAAATCCATAAATCTCGCGAACGAGAGATGGACCTCACTCACAACATGCCGCACCTCAAGAACACTCTGGACAGAACTAAATAAAAAAAAAAACAAAGGACATCATCGCACTCAACAGAAGTCAATTATCACTTCTCATAGGTATTATGACAGGTCACAACCTACTAGCGGCCCATCTAAAGAGAATGCGATTGAACACAACAGAACTATGCAGAGGATGTGGCGACACAGACGCCGAGGAGGACACATTCCACCTACTATGCGAGTGCCCTAGCCTTAGCAAAAACCGAAAGACAATCCTCGGAGAACATTTCTTCAGTGATCTGGGCGAACTGTCAAGCACGCCATCGAGAACCATCCTGCAAATCCTTAGGAACTCGGGATGTTTCAGGGAGGCTAACTGAAAATAATAACATTATCCATTTAATTTTAGGTATCCCACACCACATCGGGGAACACAATGGATCCATGGAGATTCGAGTGTTTCGGATTGTAATCGAAAAAGTTAGGTAAGGTTAGGCGGCTGCTTCCACTAATCAGAAGCACACTTAAACCAGAATGTGGGTTCATTGTAATACTATGTAGAGTACGAGAGCACTAGAAACCTTACTTTATGGATTTCCTTGTTTCAAAAAAGAATCTGAGGGGAAACCGTACCGGTGCAGACCCCTTCCCGTACCACACTATGTGCAGAACTATCTAGATCCAAGGATATATTTCTTTTTCTTGTAAAGTCGAGCTTTGCTTGTCGCTTAGGTCTTAATAGGAGTACTCTCATAGGGTTAGTCTTCTTAGCCTTGACAGGGCAGGGCAGGTTCAAAGAAGGTGACTGACGGTTTCTTCCTCTTCTTTATCTCTACAGTTTCTACTGAAATCGTTGAAAGGGACGCCCAGTCTAATAAACAGAAGTCTTTCTGTTCGCTTCAAATGATCGAAAAAGTACCACTAATACTTTGTCAGAGTTTGCATCTGGGGAAATTCTTCTTCTTAGTTCTTTGATAGCTAATATTTAGCGTAACAGCTCGTAGAGGGCCAAGCAATCATGTTGTGCGCGTTACATAAGGACCTCAAGTGTTATTATAGACTCCGACTGGACAATTTATACTATCAGAGTTTTGTCACTGCCTGTCGAGGAGTGTTACCGTTACTTTTGGTTGCTGACTCAATCCCGTGTCAGCTCGCTAGTAGTCCAACGCCCGAAATCTATGCCGCGAAATAAACTAAAGAACATGTGATATACATGTGTAGACACATAAATATGTATATATTTTAGTTTCATCAATTTAGAACCATTCAGCAAGACTAATTAAAAAGATCGATAAAACTACTTCCGAAACTACTTCTAAGTAACAATATAATAGCTAAATTCAAACCATTCAGATTTCTTTGAATTTCATCCTAAAGTATAATTACTCAAATCTAATGAACGTGATTCGTTTCTTCTCATCTAAAATGAAATGGGTCTTAATTGGATAGGATTCTGTGAGAAAACTTCACAAGTTATAGCAGCACCAATGTCAATTTTAGGATGGTCGACTCAGAATCCAATTACAACGTGATTTCTCGTTTTCGGGTTTATATGAATCAATATTCACTTTCATTTATTTACGGACACCAATTATAATTAACTCAATCTCAATATCAATAGATCCAAATTTGTCAACAGTTACGAAAAAGACTTAAATTAGTTTTCATAAATTCTTTTTGAAAAGTACATATGTACATGCGTTACATGTGTATCATTACTTCATTACTATTATAAAGGGTGGTTAAGTTTTAAGGGCCGATGTTGATTTTGAATAAAACACAAATTATTTAGGAAATTATTGTCATTTCTTTTAGGTGGATTTCGAAGAAATACTACCTATTGCAGAGGTCCTCATGACGCAACTTTCAAAAAATTTGAATGCAACTTTTCAAGACCTCTATATTTATATATATATAAACATACATCTATGTATATATATGTATGTATATGTATATATATTTATATATACAATATAACGAAATCTTGTCAACACGATAGGGGCCACAATTCTTAACCGAATTGAATGAAACCTGGTACACATGTTGATATGGCGAATAGCACGGACGAGTTCGTAGATGGGCGAGATCGGTAAAGAGGGGAGCGTGTCACGCCCATTTATGTAATATAACGAAATCTTTTCCGCACGATAGGGGCCGTAGTTCTTAACCGAATTGATTGAAACTTTGTACACAAATTGAGATGAAGAATAGCCCGGCTGAGTTCGTAGATGGGCGTGATCTGTTGAGCGGGAGGCGTGTCACGCCCCTTTCTATTTTTCACATTACGCATTGACAAACTTTTTGCATCGTTTTTTACTAGTATGACAACGGTTATAATCATAAGTATTATTTGCTGAAAAATGTCCGCCATTTTGAATCCGCCATCTTGAAATTCTTTAAAATTGCTCCGATTTCGTTAAAATTGAAAATGTGTACTCGTTTATGGGTACTTATTATAATTTCAGTCTTGGATCCACCATTTTGAATTACTTTAAAATGATTTAAAAGTTGCATACGAAGGAAATCCACCTACCTCTTGCGGCTGGTGCCGGAAGGTCCTTTTTATTATGATAATATTGGTATGGTTCAATTATGTATGGAACAAAATATCGGCCAAATGGCCGCCGCGACCTCGGCGGCACACCTCCAACCGATGGTCCAAATTTTCGATGACGCTGAGGCATAATTGAGGTTCTATGCCGTTAATGTGCCGAATTATCTCATCCTTTAGCTCTTGAATTGTTGCTGTCTTATCGACGTACACCTTTTCTTTCAAATAACCCCAAAGAAAGAAGTCCAACGGTGTCAAATCGCATGATCATGGCGGCCAATTAACATCGCCACGACGTGAGATAACACGGCCATTGAATTTCTCCAGCAAAAGAGCCATTGTTTCGTTAGCTGTGTGGCAAGTGGCACCGTCCTGTTGAAACCACATATCGTCCACATCCATATCTTCCAATTCGGGCCATCTCACGATAGCGAACACCATTCACAGTAACTGCCTGACCGGCCTCATTTTGGAAAAAATACGGCCCGATGATGCCACCAGCCCATAAACCGCACCAAACAGTCATTTTTTGTGGGTGCATTGGTTTTTCGACAATCACTCTTGGATTATCATTCGCCCAAATGCGGCAATTCTGCTTATTGACGAATCTAGTGAGGTGAAAATGTGCCTCATCACTGAAGATGATTTTCTTCGAAAATTGATCATCCACTGTTGCCATTTCTTGCCACCATTCTGACCATTGACGACGCTTGAAATGGTCAAGAGGCTTTAGTTGTTAAGTCAATTGCACCTTGTAAGCGCGTAAATGCAAGTCTTTATGCATAATGTTCATCAACGACGAGCGTGAGAGGTGCAATTGTTGGGCACGACGACGAGTTGAGGTTGAGGTTGAGGACGGCACTTCAGCCACACTATCGCGAACAGCAGCAATATTTTCTGCAGTACGAGCTGCACGAGCATGCACTGGTGTTTCCACATCTCCTACAGACCCGGTTTGCTCAAATTTTTGCACGATTTTTCCGATTGTACGCACATTTGGACGATTAAATTGACCGAAAAAATCACGAAGTGCACGATATGCATTTTGATTTGAACGCCCATTATCATAATAAGCCTGAATCACTTTAACGCGTTGCTCGATTGTGTATCTTTCCATGGTCAAATTGAGTTAGTCTGAAATTGAGAAATGTCAAATGAAATGCAGAAAAAAACTTGACGTTTAGGTGTAGTTCACATTCAACATCGGCCCTTAAAATTTAACCACCCTTTATAAAGACGAAACATTTAAAAACTCTGGCCCCGGTAATCTCAGCAACTACTGAACCGATCAACGTGAAATAAAATGTATAATATTCCTTATTTTTACGAAATTCAGTTAGGCTATTTTTTTTTATTAAAATGTTTTTTTTTACAGAAAAAATTAAACATTAATATTTTTTTCATACTAATTTTAAAGAGGTTGACCAATATATTCACTCCTAAATTTAAACCAATTTAAAAAATTGCAAAAACTAAATTTTTCGCATAAAGTCAATATGCTTACGCAAATTTTAAGCCCTTCATCTTTTCTTAATTATACCTACTTACTGAGAAAAAAATTAATTACTATTTTCAATACATCCATTATTTTTATTTGTTTACATCGCTGATATCGATTCAATCACAATAACGAGGTTGCTGCTGTGTTCCATTTCATCATCGTTCCGTGGTTCTCGCACGGTCTCTTCCTTCCATTCCTATTCTTACTTTGTATGATCATGAAGTGTAAGTAATGTGGATCATATTTTTACTTCCCACCTCCATAAGGGAAGCATTGCAATCAGCAAAAAAAAAAAGGTTCGTGATTTTGACAAAGCTTCGCATTACAATGCACTAAAAATCATTTGCACATGTTTTCGCAGTGATGTTTGTGTGTGCGTGTGTGTATTTGACAGATTTTTTCTCCTTCGATATCTGGAGAACGGAATAACGTACGATCATGTGGTTTTTTTTTACTTTATTTGTCAGCATGAAACTTAGATCTGATCAGTTTTGGGTAAAATTGGTCCAGCGAGAGCGGATGCTGAGATATTAGAAGAAATGCTTTAAAGAAATGTGTGCTGATTAACGCAAGCATGTTGTGGTATATATCGCTGTGATATAATGCAATATGAGGTGGGAAGTACAGGACTGGCTCCCCAGTCGAAATTTTTATTTTTAACTGCTTGGTTTTTCAGTTAAAGTTTGATAATCTCACTCAAAAACCAATCAGTAAGCCCTAGAAAACTAACATTATTTTGTACTCCGTTAAAGCTATCTAGAAGTAAAATTTACTCCCTGGCAATTAAAAGAGAAATAGTTATTTTTAAGTTCTCTGTTGAAACGAAGTTAGATTTTATTGACAAAAGATATTCAAATTAATGAGTTTAAAGCACATTTACGGACCGGGCATAATATGGTTGATTTTGTATTTCGCTTTTTTTATAATTACAAAATGCGCAATATTTTCTTCCGCCTGCTAAGTTTTGGTTTTCGTGTTGGTTCACGTTTGAAAATTTTGGTTCCAATAATTGTAACATCACTTGAATATATCAAACGAGATGCACTTTTAGCAAACCCTTTTCACTAGACTGATGCGTAAATAGATGACGCAAGCACTTACGAAAGATCATTGATAGCGCTTTAAGCTCTGCCCGAAAAAAACTTTTTTTATTCACCATGGGAGTAAAATTTGCGTAGATTAGTTTTCTGGGTTCAAAAAGAGAAGAATGTTTTTTCATCGGCGTTTAAAAACAGAGGCACATCAATACAAAGCAATAACCAGTGTAATAAATGAAAATGACAGTTGTTACTATCCTCAAGAATTTATTTATTCTCTCAACTAAGCGGGTTTTCCACCGCACCAATTAAATTTGAAAATCGGAACACTAATAAAACTTATCAGAAACCTTTGCAAGGGCAAACGACTTCAAGTTAAGAAGTTAAACAAAAACGTATCTTCCTTTTCAGTTTAGACGGTTACAGTACATACCTATGTAAAAACTTCAACAATGCCTATTTTTCTTACAATTATTTCTGTGAAATTCATTATTCTAGATACGGTAAGCATGCTTAAATTTTTATTTTTTAATGTGAAAATGTTTTACCGGGGACATTTTATCTTATCCATAAAATGTGACAAAAACTAAATTTCGGACAAAAGGGGGTAATAAAACTTAAATACTAAATCCAATTAAACGACAATTTGATTAATTTACAGTTATAAATTCAGTAATTTTTCCTTAGCTATATTTTATGACCTACCTACATTGGTATGTATTGAGTTTCAAGTTCCCAGGTCCGCTAGAAGTCCCTCCAATGGAACTAGGCACGTTTTGTCACGAAAAAGATCTCGGAAGAGGCATAGTCCTTTTTTAATATTATAGTCAAAAAAAAGAACTTCGCGAAGCAACGCGAGCACGGGTCTGCTAGTGGCTTCATAAATCTGAAGACATTTTATCTTGTGTGAGTTCAGACAATATCAAGTTCTCATTGAAGTTCTAATACTTTCAGAGGTATGAATAGAAGGAGAATATTTCGTCACTGCAATGATTTGCAGGTGGTCACGAGCGTGACATGCAAAAGAAATAGGGGAGTAAGAACTCATTGCTGGATTGGTGGATTTTGAAATACAAATTTTAACGCAGTCAAGTCTTTATAGTTTAAAGTACCTATAAGAAAATATGCAAATATGTAGATTGGAATATGGTTGAGTGGAATACCTACCTCTATTAGTGGGCCAAATTGTGGCGGACCGTAGTTTTTTTCAAAAAAAAAACTCTATAAGTGAACTTTCCACCTCTATTTTCTATGCATTAAGCGGGTTCGGGTAGCTATCTCATCTGCTTAAGCTCCCAAAACAGATGAAAATGTTAACCAGGCAGTTATCCGGGGTTAACTGTATACTTACGTGTGCAAATCAATGAGCAAAACTTTTGCCTCTCGGCTTTAAACAAAATTGTCCACAAACCTGTCAATTCGGTACCTTCGAGTACCTGTTTTTCCTGGAACGCCATAGATGTAATTGCTGGATACAATACTTCGAGAAACGTAGACAAAACATAATTGGCTGTTACGTCAATTATCCGCAAATAGTTCAGGCTGTACAGCAGTAATTAGAAAAGTGATTGTGCGAAACTGTAATGTTGAATTTATTCAAAAGAAAATCTAAGAGTTTTAAAAGTTATAACAATAAGGCATGAACAATATTATCGGTACAAGCTTCACATATGGTTTACCACCTGATAACACCAATGCGTCCTTTGTTTTTACTTACGTTGACCTTTCGATTCCGGTTAGGTCTGTGGTTGTGACATGATTTAATGTTATGTTGTTAACCAGTACAAAAGGGCCGAGAGAAAAGAGAACTAGCCAAAAAGTATTTGAACTATGAAGTATGATAATACCAAGATCATTCGATTGATAACCAACCAACTGTTTAAAAACTAGGCCCAAAACGAAGCACCTCCTGAAAGTCACTAAGAGTTGGTTGGTAACAAGGCTCGTAACAATGTAACACATCAAATAGCCATGGTAATAGCAAAAGGCAGCTTGTGCAAAATGTGAATTGAACACGAAGAATCAGCAAAGCATATAATTGGCTCTTGCAACGATAAATAATCAGTTCATGACATTTAAATTAAGATATTCAACCAAATATATGTGTGGTATGTGTTGCACTGTTTACTAAGTATTCGGCTAAAGAAATAGGAATACAACGAGAAATTACTAAAGCCAAGCTAGACTAAAAGTCTACAACATACCAAAAAATTAAAATTGATAGTAAATAATTATGATGATATTACATATATTTTCTTCATTAAGGCTAAGAACAGAGTGAAGCTTTTTGCTGTGCTGAAAGCTATTTGAATTCTGAAAAACTGCGCGCATATAAACAAATGAGAGCGGTCAGAGTGAAGCGAAGTTGTTTGCTGGGCGAAAGAGTAATCGCAAGCTCCCAGCATAGAAAGAGTGCTGTGCAGTTTTTCATGGTATTTCGCTTGCGATTTAGTGTATTTTGTTGTTGTTTTTTGCTCAAAGTGAAAAGACCTTCCGGCACCAGCCGCAAGAGATAGGTGGATTTTCTTTGTATCCAACTTTGAAGTAATATAAAAGTAATCCAAAATGGCGAAATTATAAGAAGTACCCATAAACGAGTATACATTTTCAATTTCAACGAAATCGGAGCAATTTTAAAGAATTTCAAGATGGCGGATTCAAAATGGCGGCAATTTTTTTCCAAAAATATTATTTTACTATTACCACTTCTATACTATTAAAAATGAAAATTCAACAATTATTAATGCGGAATTTGAAAAATGTAAAGGGGTGCGGCACGCCCCCCTCCCAACCGATTACGCCCATCTACGAACTCAGCCGAGCTATTCACTATATCAACATGTGTGCAAAGTATCAGTTGATTCGGTTAAGAACTGCGGCTCCTGTCGTGCGGACAAGATTTCGTTGTATTGCATAAATGGGCGTGACACGCCCCCCTCTCAACCGATCTCACCCATCTACGAACTCGTCCGTGCCATTCACCATATCAACATGTGTACAAAGTTTCATTCAATTTGGTTAAGAATTGCGGCCCCTATCGTGGTGACAAGATTTCGTTGTATTGCATAAATGGGCGTGACACGCCCCCCTCTTAACCGATCTCGCCCATCTACGAACGCGTCCGTGCTATTCACCATATCAACATGTGTACCAAGTTTCGTTCAATTCGGTTAAGAACTGCGGCCCCTATCGTGGTGACAAGATTTCGTTATATTGCATATATATATATATATATATATATATATATAAACATTTGAACGGACCATGGTTTTGGTGTTTACTATAGAGGTCTTGAAAAGTTGCATTCAAATTTTTTGAAAGTTGCGTCATGAGGACCTCTGCAATAGGTAGTATTTCTTCGAAATCCACCTAATTGTAATACCGATAGACAGCGAAAAATTGATTTCAGCTATTTCTATTAGAGTTCCGCTGTGGAATCAAAAAAATAAAAACTACCATAGCCATTACGAGATCGAACTCGTAATCAAAGGTACAAGCTTTCGTACAAAAACTGCAACAAATTAAAGGATTATGCACGCGTAAATGCAGTTTAATCAAATCCCTGCACGAAAGCAGATTGGGGGAACTTTCCTGTAGAGATTTTAAATTTATCAAATCAATTGAGCAGTTCTAGCCTGCTGGTCGCAATGAGAGTTCAGATCTGAAAACTGAGTTCAATGCATGCTATTTATGTTGAACCAATCTTCAACCAGGAAAAGTAATAAAAGCTACATAACCAACCAGACTTCTATAGAAACTTTCAATAAAATAGTCAAAAATATGGCTACAATAGCTATTACTCGCCAGACTATTAGTCCATATGTTACAAAAGCTCCTAAAAGAACTACATTCATTCATTTTTAAATAAATGACCTTTTGCTTTGCGATTATTCACTTTGTTTATTATTTCGTACTACATAAGTAGGATAATCTACCTTAAATAGGGCTTCCACAACATCCCTTTCAAAAATGTACTGTTTTGCTCCCGAACTTTATTAAACACAGTTTTGTGGATTACATTTTTGTAGAGACTTATAAATAAACTTGTCAGATTCTAAATAATTTAACACTTAAGCTGTTTTATAACGAGAACATCAGTTATTTTGTAAAATTTGAATTATCCAATTTTAATGGAATCAGTTGCAGGTTTATGTGAAGGTTATTGAAGATAAACTAACATTGATATTTTCTCATGATTTCTTATACGTTGAGAGCACTGCAGTAGCAATTTCTAATTCCACAAAGTTGATTGCTTCCAAACTACATATATTTGATAGTGAATTAGATAAGACAAGATTTTTTGTTTTAACTCGCACGCGCTCAAAGGGTTATTAACACCCATATAATGTAATTCACTCAGCGCTAGTTTTGGTGGAGTGTTTTTTTTTTTGAAACACAGGTGATACATATTAGGTTTCAATATTTGCTCCAAGAGTGGTGTCCAGAATAGCAAAGGACAATTTGGTTCTGTTGTCATTGCTTAAAAATAACAGTATTTCATCCAACTTCCGGTAGTGAAAAAGTTATAAATAAAGACAGTTGTGAATCCATAATTGAAAAATATAAAATTTTATGAACTGAACGCCTACACTTTTTACTCACGCGTCGCCACTGACTGCAAGGCTGATGAACTCGCCAGATATGGAACAACCATACCCCTGCTCACAGATAGAGACACCCTGGGTATACCGATCGCTACATGTAAACTTAAACTTAAGCTGGATGCTATTGAGAAAACAAATTCTAGGTGGACAAATGGTATAACCTGTCTGGCGACAAAACGGATTTGGCCACGGCAGGATCTGAAACGCTCTAGGGAACTAATATCTCTCAACAGATCGCATATCAGATCCGTAATAGGTGTCATCACGGGACACTGTCTAATAGGCAAGCATGGAACAAGGCTTGGGGTCCATTCAAACGATTTCTGCAGAAGCATCATGGATGAAGAGGAGGAGGAAACGATTCCCCACCTTCTTCGTAACTGTCCAGCTCTCTCCCGTAAAAGAAGACTCCATTTAGGGGAATTTTACTTTAACGACTTAAGCGATCTGATAAACACAGATATCAGAAACCTCCTTCGCTTCATAAAAAGCTCTAATTTGTTTAAAGAGTAGGTATGGAGATCTCTTCAGATCCATGTGGTATCACAGTTGAAAGGAATGACCCCTCGTGCGTTTTATTAGTACATATAACAATAATTATTATTAGGACAAGAAACTGAATTACATAATTAAAAAAAAAAAAAATTCACGATCAGAGGAGATGATATGTTGCTGCCTGGCACGGCCCACTCAATTGTCGACTGCGCACACTGCTAGGGTTGAAATTCTATGTCAGCACCACACCAGACAGGGATGTCGAGTGCTTACATCCGTGGCAGGGATGTTAAACGCTTACACAATGGACCTATCACTGGTCTAAGTGTGCTGGCAAAAGCTGGCAGCCACTTCAACCTAACCTATCCTACCTCACTGAAATAACTACACCTGGCTTAGGTGATGCTTACAGAGCTTTACTTGTGTCGATTTGACTGGCGTTTATGCAGAAGCCTGAACCGATTCTTAGCAGTCAATTTACTCAATGATGACTCCTTTGATTTATTTTGCAGCCTGAACGATTATTGTACAATCTAAAGAGATAATTCCGGCACCTGTACTGACATTTGTTTTTGGACCGTCTCACAATGGGGCAAGATACCACCAAAATTGGCATCAATTCAGCTGATGGATTAATTTTGCTGAAATTCCTTTTATTATGTTAGAATAAGTTACTAGTGTATAAAAAAGCCAAATTTGAATCATCTAAGCTATATTTTATTGTTTAATTCACATTTTGCTTACTCGAACTAAAAATTTAATTCATGTTCATGGTCACACATGCATGTACATTGCCCTGTTTCAATGGATTTTTTTGTATTTTTTTTCAATTCGCATACATAAAATAGATCAAATTGTATTTATTAATTATAAAGTGGTATCATATTAATTTAAAAAAAAGTTTTGGATGTTTTTCAAATGAATATATGATATTAAATCTAAATGTCAGATGTATCCGATGAATCCTCACTTTTTGCACTGGAACTCTCAATGTTGGACACAATCAATGAAACAAAAAGATCCAGAACTTCTTTCATTAGTTTTGGATGTTATTTTTATATTATTACTAGCTGTACCCGCGACTTCGTCCGCGTTGACCTAAAATTTCTTGCCGTTAAGCTTGACTCGCAATACGTTGATGTGGCATAGCTTACAGATTATGTGATGTGAAGATTGTTTTTTTTTTTTTTTAAGAAAGGTGAAAAGCATCGAAAGCCTAACTATATCTCGCGTTGAGTAAAGAACTGTGGTCACTGGAAGAACACATGCCCCACGTCTTCAATTGTATCTTTCTACCACTCCCATCAACATCAAGGTCACGCGACTTGTGATATCAAAACAGCGCACCCGCGCCAATTGTGTCTTGATAGGACTTTACCAGGCAATCAATCCTATTTACCTGCCTCTACTGTGTCTGCGCAGCACGGGTAAAGTGGAGAGTCAGCGTTATTGAACCGATCGATTTGATTGGAAATAGCAATGTCCCGTTAATACCCGAGTAATAAGGATAAGACAATATGTCCATCGGCCTTTGGTCGACAGGTTCCAACTCTGCTGCCATTCTCTCAGGCTCCTTGTTGTTTTGTCGTGCGCTAGTTCACCTTCCTTCCAGGGCTATCACAAAATTGCGACTTTATTTCTCTTTCCTGACACTTTGTACTTTACTGTAGTACATCCCGATACACTGCTCTACCGTCATTTAAAATGTAGCTTTTAGAGAAAACTGTCGTCTTTTAAATTGAAAGGGCAAATTGTAAAGTGTGATAGGAATGCGAGGAATTAGTGCACTCTCTACTTTGGCCGTTCCGGTGAGAATTGTAGCCTTGATCACATTTCTCTCCAACTCTGCGATGCACAGCCTGGTACTATTGTATAGTCTTATCAGCAAAACAACAAAACCGCAGCACCAGTTTATGAGATGGCACTCCGGATATCTCTAAGAAGTTTAAAAACCCTGCTATTTAGGTCGGAGCGTCGTTTGCGGACATGATCTACTTCATATTCTCGAAGCGTTGTCAGATGTACATACTTGGAGCAGAAAAAAATATAATACCTCGCTTCAATTGCAAAATCGCAGGATGATTCTCGAATAATACTCGCCAATATTCGGCTAAGATCCTAAACTTGGGGTGTTCCAATGGGTCTTAAACAAAACCAAGCTGAAACTTACCCACCACCTCATCACACTTTCATTATTTTCATGTCCTTACGAATTCCTCCCATAGTGGGGAACACAATTTGATCCATTCAAATACCTAACATTGTCAAACAAAAGGATTAGTAATTTGCTTTTTATTTACATACCCTACGTCATTTCTTGTTCCTGTAGTGGGATACTTCTTTTTTACCTACTCGAAAAACTGAATATTTGCTACACCACCATGAAAACCCTTTCCCTGTCAATAGCGAGTGAGTTCCGATCATTTAGATGCAAAGATACACATACCCACCACAAATAAAAGGAAGCAACAAAAAAAGGAAAAAGGAAAAACCACCCTTGTCACGCACACGATCATGATTTACGATCCCTACGATGTGCCACTGACTGAGTGCTGCGCAGGTCACTAAATGGATGTTTCCTAAAGAAATATGAATTTTAAGAAATACAAATTAAGAAATAAAAATTAGTCTATGCGCTTCTCCTGGACATAGACTATCTACTCACGAAGTTTCATCAAAATCCGTCCAGCCGTTTAGGCGTTACGGTAGAACAAACATCCAAACATCCAAACTTTCACATTTATAATTACGAGCACATTTAATGTCCTCTCTTATTGGGTAACAGTATTTTTTGCAGCTTGTACAACCTTATTGGAAGGAAATCTTTCAGTATCCTTGGGCCTTATAACATTGTACTGATGCCTTGTAAGCTTAGTTTGAAGAGCTGAAAGAGCTTCTTCCCCTGACATTTGCACAGTACATTTTACTTTATATGTCTGAAACGCTTTTTTATATTCAGTTGCACGGTGAGGTGAACGTATAATATTCTCCACTTATTTCGATGCAACTGAATGGCCCGAAGCTCGTAAATTCAATTCAAGTTCCGATGTTGATATGTTTCTTCTTATTTCTTCCATTTTAACGCATTTTCCTCGATCCAATCTCTCCTCAAACGATGTTTCCGGGCGGCCTTACTATTTCGGCGGATTGTTTTCATTGAGTTTGAAACCAATCGATGTCTCAAGCCATTCTTACTTTTCTCTTGTTTAAACCAGAATTCTTTTCGATCAGCATGTAACCATTTTTCCTTGAATCTAGCCGAAAACATGAAAATTATATGGTAAAGTTCATTCAGCTTAACCTCAGGACAATTAGTTCGGTCTCGAAGGTGTTCCTTTAAGAATTTAATTTTTTTCTTTAAATTTTGTGTGCCCTCATCCCTTCTTTATATTAAATTACTCCAAACGAGTTAAAAACAAATCCTTTGAATGCGAACATACAGCAAAAATATTTAGAGCGATTCAGATTTATGAATGAATATTCCAACAATATTTCATTCAATAGATAATTCTAAAAAAAATTAAATAAAAAAATGGCGCAAATATGCGCACCGATTTTTCTTGAAAACATATACTACATAAGTTAAGGTATAAAACTGTGTAGAAGCGTGTAGAAGTCTACTTTAACCTTAATGATTTAGAATGGAAGTTTAAAATTCTTTAAAATAAATATGCATATTCTTCAAAAATCGTAAAAAAATAATTGCTTTAAAAAGACAAATTACAAAACTTGAAACATTAAGTACATACATGAAGCTGTCGATTCCATGTTAAATCAACATTTTCACGTAATAAACACACGAATTATAAATATTCAAACACTCAACTCTTTTAATCACTCGTTAAAACACACATTGAAGATAGAACCGTAGTCTTGATTCAACTTAACGTCAGGGAGTGGGTGGGTATGTAACAAAATTAGTTTTTGGCGCGAATGATGCACATGAATGTAATATAACGGAATATCAACAATTTTTACTCATCTTGATCATTTCATTTTTAGATTTTTTGCCAGCTTTGGCATATGGGCTGCCCCACTGTGCGTCTGTGGGGAAAGCCAGTTCTTCCTCACCAGCAACGTGATTCTTCGACGACCTTATCCGACTTATTTCCTGCTAATTTTGGAATGGGACTGGTTTTCTCTGTAAAACATGCCGTATTTATTATGATTGTCAATTCCACACACTAAGTTTATTTTTCCTTCACATTAATTTTGCATGTGATATCTGAAGAGGGTATTATGAAAAACTATTCTTCTTATTGTATCACTATCTTTCCGATTTTCATAAGATAACGAAGTTGAATTATGAAATCTACGAGTATTTCAATCTCGAGAAATAGAAAACAGAATTCGAGAGCTTGTACTATTTAAACAGACTGAAAACTTTTCAAACGACCCTCTTAAATATGCAAATTTGTTTCCAATTTAATAATATTTGATAATGAACCATTTTATTATTTGTATGCTTCAGTTTGTGAATAACGTTATATTCTTTTCCGTAAAATGAATTATAACAAATGTTAACCTCGATTCGCGCAAAATATTGATTTCAATTGGTCTCAATACCGAAAGCCCTAATCTTTTTCAATTTCTCCGCCTGCAGATGTGAAAATAATTCTGTACCTGAACATCCCTACGTATACGTACTTACATATGTCTATCTATTTTTAATACCCAAACCATAGGGTGCATTCTTTTTAACACACCGTTTGAAACACTGAGAAATTAAGTATCCTTAAACATACATACGTATTTATAGTCAGCGTTGTAATTTCAGTCAAAGGGTATCAAGGGGATCAAAATGACCAAATGAATAATTGAATTTGAATTTTTTGGTCCATTACTTATTGAAACAATTACTGCAAAAAACAAAATAAAAAAAAATGCTGCTAAGTACATCCAGTAGTACTCCGCTTTTTAATTAAATTTTTTGGCTTTAGCACTTTGTTACTTAGTATTAATAAATATAAGTCATAGTGTATTATATGATCTGTTTCAAACTGATTTTATTTATCCTGTATATTTTTCCCTCTTTATGAGAACTCGAATGAACACCTCACGAAAAGAAATATATAGGTATGTATTTATATATTTGTTGGAACTGCTGCGAATTATTTTCCTCTTCTCTGAAGTGGATGGTTCCTTTCAGCGACGATTGAAGCACAGTATCTGTCTGTGGGTTTTTATTACAATCATTATTTCTTATTTACTTTTGGAATCTCCATATTGTGAGTATGTTTGTTCATATAAATCCATAATAATTTGGGGCAAATATGCAACTAAAAATCAGATTTTAGTTTTGCTTTAGTTTTGTAAACAATAATAATAATTATTATTATTATTATAAATATTATTATTCATTTTAAGTCACTGCTTAAAGAGGTATACAAAATTCGAGTAAGAACAATTGTATTTTGAAGCCCTACATATCAAGCTTGGATTAGAGTCAACCAAGGGACATTGCTGTCGGAATGATTAGATTTCGCAGCTCTGTCAGACTAATTATACTTGAGCGAATAATTTGATTTGGACTGACGTTTAAGGATATTGCATGTATCTATTTCGTTTTTTAATATAAAGTCAACATTAATTAACTATTAATCATTAAGTTAGTCTATAGAGGATGCTGCTGCCAACTTCATTAACTCGGTAATCTCAGGCGATAACTCCTCATTCATCCGCGATGTTCACCTGTTGTGGTCTTTTTGTAAATCCTCAACGCTATGAATTTGTAGATGATCTAACTATCGTATCCAGCGTCACGCTAGTAGATGTTGTCATATACTGTTTCCATTAAAAACTTATCATTATGCAAATATTACATATGAATGCCGTTAAAAAAAACGATTTAAAATTTTTTTTTATTACATTTATGAAAAATTTATTATCATTCCAGAAATAAATGGGCCATCTACATACATACACATTTGTACATACATATAAATCAAGGTATGTTTGTAGGAAACATAAGATTTAGTAAAAGAAAATTAATCGATACAGCTTCACGACACGAAGGAAATAAATGAAAAGGAAACAGACGAACTGCATAATGTATATGAATTCCCAGAGATTTTCAATTGAGTACTGGATAACTGATAGGAAAATAAACGATGTCGAACCTCCGACAAACACATTGCAGTAGTGAAATAGAAGCTCCCAATGGACCATTTCTACAGCATTGAAATGGGAATTCCACGTGCAATAGCTCAAACAATTTAGGTCCAGCAGAAGCCCTTAAACAACGGACCGATAAAGAAAAACACAGTTTCCAAGAATAAAGAAAGTCCTGGTTAAGCTACTATAAATCATGATGAAAAATTCAGAAATTTCCTCTTTTGTGTGCTAGTGGTGTTAGAAAATGTGGTTGAATACCATCTGAATTTGAGAGTACCTATATATATATGCATAGATATACTTCTATACATATTTCCTAAATTCTTTAAAACAATATTAGTTTTTGATTTAAAATTTTTTTCTTAATTTCGATAAAAAAACTACCTTGTACAATTAATTTACATTAAATGTGTATATGAGAGTTAAATAATTGGGTGTAGTGGGTATTTATAAAGAAAGTTGTACAAAAAAGTTATAAAGAAAAGACGAAAAAATTACATCTCGTCCATGAATGAAATAATAAAGATTACGGCGCGCCGATTTGTTGATTTTTTTTGTGGGACTACGTAGTCAGGGACAATTTATGAGGGAGATTGTGAAATTTACTCTCTTTTCAAATTGAAAACTATGATTTTGAATTTTGTGGCATATTTTGTAAGGAAAAACTAATTTTTTAAATATTAAATCTAAAGATTCCTGACTAAAGATATTGCATCCGAAACAACTTTGTGATAAACCACATAAATAAGTTTCCGAGCAAAGTGGAATTTTGACGCTGCAATAAGAAGATTAAATGGCTTTTGTATAATTGCTCAAGAGATAATTATGTAGACAATATCAACAGGATGAAGCTTAAACAAACACCAAGGTGATTATGTCCTTTCGATCGCAGAACTAGAGAGAAGATTTTACATCATTTCCCCGATACTGTATGTGTATTTTCTTCTCCTTGCTTGTTCTCGTGCACAGTTGAATTTCAACTTCTGTTTTTGCTTTGCGTTAAAGCACTATTTCATATGCCCTAGCTAACACTCCTCACTTTATTATACCGCTGTGTATAGCCCAAGGTAGTAACGACAATTTTTTTTTGTGAGAGATTGGATTAAAAAGGCCAAATGATGGTTTACTAGGGAGTATATTGCACAAAAACTTGAAATTTGATGTAAGGGTAGATTCTATACTCACATACATACATACATATGTATACTATACCAGAAGAAGCTAAGATCGTAGGCTTTGCGGATGAAATTGCGGTAGTTGTACTCGCCAAGCTTAAGCTATTAGAAGAAATTTTTCAAATAAGCAACGACACAATCGGGATTGTTAAACGCTGGCTTGAATCTGTGGATTTAAATTAGCAGAACATAAGACGGTAGCGGTACTAACTAGTAGCAGAAAGAAAAGCGAAACAATCACCTTTACAATGGGGGGGGGGGGGCACAATATAACATCGAGAAATCGTATGAACATCTGGCGTATGCTAGTGGAATAATGCACTCATGTACATCATGACAAAATAATGGAGGACAGAAATATATTCGAAGGAGAGTGGCCACATTTATGGTGCTCTACGGGTCACCAATATGGGCTGAAGCCATGAAAATTAAGTCGTATAAGCCTAAAATTGAATCGACGTACCGACTCTGCGTAATTAGTGTATGCAGTGCATTTTGCATACTACGTATATCAGAAGGTGCAGTCTGTGTAATAACAGGATCACTCCCAATGAGATGTGGACAAGCCGCAAGCATGGCGAAGTGGGCTTTTACATCACACAGTTACTAAGAGAACATGGATGTTTTCGCGCGTATCGATACAGATTTAGGCGCGATTACTCTCCGTATTGCACTGAAGCTCGGGAGGATGTGGAATATGTGTTATTCCACTGTCCCCGATTTGAAACTGAGAGGCAAACGTTGAGGAATGAGCTTGGGGAAATACTTACCCCCGAAAATATAGTATGACTAGCAGACCCGTGCTCGCGTTGCTTCGCGAAGTTCTTTAAAAAAACTTTTTTGACATAATTAAAAAAAAAAAAAAAAAAAAAATTAAACATACTGACCGTATACAGAATAATGAATTTCACAAAAATAATTGTAAGAAAAATAGACATTGATGAAGTTTTTACACATGTTTGTATATTTATTTATTGACTTATATTAATGCTTTGGGATAGGCAATGTTTACTGCTTTATTGTTTGGCGAAAGAAGCAAACACAGATTTTTCTGTGAGCCCACTCTTGATAAGGCAACATAAAGCTGACCTTGGAAAAAAGCGTTGTCCTTAAGATTCACCCCAATAAATTAAAATGATTGACCCTGATCTTTTTTAATCATCATGCAGAAACACGGTTTAATGGTGAACTGCAACGTCTTAACTGAAAAAGGAAGTCCGTTGGTATCATTGGAGTTCTAGGAATAAGGGCATCCTTCCCAGCTTCGGGTCCAGTAAGAATTTTAGCTTCTATAATGTTTTTGTTTAACTTCTTGACTTGAAATCGATTGCTCTTGCAATGGTTTGGGGGACTAAGATTTCTGATAAGTTTTATTGTTGTGCCGATTTTGAATTAATTGTTATGGCCTCGGAAGACCCGCTTGGTTAAGAGAATAAATAAGTTCTTGAGGGTAGTTAACACTATCATTATCATTTACTACACTGACAAGTGCTTTGTATTGATGTGCCTCTGTTTTTAAACGCCGACGAAAAAACATTCTTCTCTTTTTAAACCCAGAAAACTAATCTGCGCAAATCTTACTCCCATGGTGAATAAAAAAAGTTTTTTTTCGGGCAGAGCTTAAAGCGCTATCAATGATCTTTCGTAAGTGCTTGCGTTATCTATTTACGCATCAGTCTAGTGAAAAGGGTTTGCTAAAAGTGCATCTCGTTTGATATATTCAAGTGATTTTACAATTATTGGAACCAAAATTTACAAACGTGAACCAACACTAAAACCAAAACTTAGCAGGCGGAAGAAAATATTGCGCATTTTGTTATTATAAAAAAGCGAAATACAACCACATTATGCCCGTAAATTTACTTTTAATCCATTAATTTGAATATCTTTTGTTAATAAAATCTAACATCGTTTCAACAGAGAACGTAAACATTACCATTTATCTTTTAATTGCCAAGGAGTAAATTTTACTCCTAGATAGCTTTAACGAAGTACAAAATAATGTTGGTTTTCTAGGGCTTACTGATTGGTTTTTGAGTGAAATTATCAAGCTTCAACTCAAAAACAGCAGTTTAAAAGGAAAAAATTCGACTGGGAAGCCAGTCCTGTACTTCCTACCCCATATGAACTAAATGAACTGAAGGAAAACAACAAAAAAAAAGACGGAATCATAGAAAACTTGCAATCACAAATAAACACCATGGAACAACAAATGATCAAAAACAATGTCGATATCAAAAATATCCCCCCACTCCACACGAAAATCTAGTGGAAATAGTGAAGAGAATAGGTAAACTTATTAATCACGAAATAAAAGACACTGATTTGACCGATATCTTTAGAACTAAAACTAAAAACCCAGAAAAGTCAACAATTATTGTTTCTTTTTCCTCTAACATCTGCAAAACTGAATTTGTTAAGAAAGCGCGCAAGGCGTCCGATCAGACTGAGTGCAGTAAGGCAGAACTCCAACATCAATGTCAACCCCAATTCAGCGATCCCTGATTCCACGGTGTATATTAACAATCAGCTGACGAGACAAAACAGGCACCTGCTCTGGTTGACGAAGGAGAAAGCAAAACAAGAAAACTGGAGATATGTGTGGGAGAGTGCAGGAAAAATATTGGCACGAAGAAATGAGAACACACAACCGATAATGATAACCACCGCTAATGACGTTAACAAAATAACACGCACGCAATAAGATTCTTGCAATGTGTGTTAATAAATGGAAACGCAAAACTGTTTTTTACCAAAAATGGAAAACACAAACGGTAGGGTGATACAAGGTTTTAACAGCATAAATATTAATGAATTGAAAAAAAGTAATTGCTGTTGCCTATGTTTTAATATAAGATCGTTACGTAAAAACTGGAATAATTTCTGTTTAAATATAAATCACTTTATAGGTACTTTAAAAATAATTGTTCTTGTAGAAACAAACATAAAAGATAAAGAGAAGGACTTTATAAAATAGATGGTTTCGAGCCTGAATTTTTAAATCGAAACCAACGTAGAGGTGGAGGAATCCTGATGTTTATTCGGAGCAGTTTAAACCACAGACGAATACCTTCTGGAACCGAAACGTACGAAAATATAAAAATTCGCTTCACTAAGGGAAATATTACTACGTTCGTCGTCGGAGTTTATAGACCACCAGGTTTTAGTAAAAATGCTTTTATAAAAGAAGTTGAACAAAACCTAGGTCAAGTGGGAAAAAATGAAGAAATGATTGTGATGGGTGACATAAATATCAATATACGTGACTCTAACTCAAATTATGTAAAGGATTATTTAGAAATGTTAGCATCATTAAGACTGATGAATGTCATTACTGAATATGCAAGGGTGGACCCAGAGAATGGAACAAAATCTGTAATCGATCACATCCTAGTAAGCAGAGCAGATAATCAAATTAATTCCGCGGTGATTGAAAGTGATATCACTGACCATTACCCAACCCTATACTTTGCAGGTGTTCTAACAACTTCAGATGAACAAAGATCCAATACTACATATATATCTAATGCGAAAGTGAAGCAATTGATTCGTGATGCTGAATGGGGAGAAATCATGAATGAAGATGATGCTGAAACCCTTTATCAAAAACTATTTCATAAATTAGAAGACATTTATAAAAGATCTACTAATATAAAAACAATAAAGAATACAAGAAAAAATAATCCCTGGATGAACCCGAATCTTAGAGCCGAATGTAAACGAAGGGATGAACTCTACAGAAGGTGGAAAAATAATAGGTTTAACATAAATTATGAAACTGAGTACAAAAGTTTCCGGAACAAACTAAATAAAACAATAGCAGCACAGAAAACAAATTTCTTCAAAAACCAATTTACGCAATTTAGGACCGATCCCCGCAAAACATGGGGGTTAATAAATCAAATACTGGGAAGAAAAAAGCTAAATATCGACGAAACGATGATTAAAAACTTTCCAACCGAAATCATGGCATTATCGAATGAATGTGCACAACTTTTCTCCACACAGACGTCGAAAATAGTTCATCGTTGTGACTTGATTACATCGATACACACTAATAGAATCGTAAAAAACTCAATCTTCGCTAGTGCTACAAATACCAATGAGATTCATGGCATCATAAAATCGCTTGGAGAAGACAAATCCCCAGGACTTGATGGAATTCGAGTAATTGATATCAAAAGACACGCAGACATCTTTGCTCCTATCCTATGTAAATTAATAAACCTCAGCCTGGTGCAAGCGAAAATACCGGTTATGCTGAAAACAGCTTTAGTGAGGCCGATTTATAAAGGAGGAACTAAAAATCAACTAAGCAATTATAGACCGATTTCCATACTACCGGTAATCGAAAAGTGTCTGGAAGGTGTAATTGCAAAAAGATTACAGAGTTTTACTGATAAGCACTCGCTAATACATAAAAGTCAGTACGGATTCCAGAAAAACAAAAGCACAGGCAAACTTCTAGGAGAATTCGTTAACTGTGTTAATGAGAGCCTGAACAAAAGCCACCATGTATTAGTCCTGTTCATGGATTTTAGTAAAGCGTTTGACACATTAAATCACGCAAATCTACTAGAAGCACTACGACGGATTGGTATACGAGGAGTAATGGCGGACTGGCTTAGGGATTACCTACACAACAGGCTGTTTTGCGTCAAAATAAAGGACATGCTAAGTGGGAATAAGAAGGTGCAATATGGAGTCCCCCAGGGATCAAAATTGGGTCCGATTCTCTTTATACTTTACACTAACGAACTACTTCGCGTTTTTAAGCAGAGTACTCCCTTCGCGTTTGCTGACGACACAGCAATTGTAGTTCGTCATAGATCTTTAGAAACGGCGACAGCGATAATGCAAGAGGAGTTTAATTCGGCAGTGAAATGGTGTCACGACAACGGTTTGGTAATAAACGGCTCGAAAACTAAGATGATGCATATTAGAAGTACCAGATTCAAATCTACACAAAACCAAATATATCTAAGCAATGATGCCTGCTCTAGTTCATCAAACCAAATCATCGACGTAGTAGATAGTTACAAGTATCTTGGAGTTATAATCGACTGTCATTTTCTCTGGGACAAACACATCGATAAATTGCGCATGGATCTGAAGAAGGCTTTATACGCACTAGCTCACTTGCGGTACCATGCCACGGTGCCTGTTCTAAAACAAGTGTACTATGCCCTAGTGGAGTCAAAGCTACGATATGGAATACTGGCCTGGGGCAACGCAGCTGCAACACACATCCGAAAGCTGCAAAGACTGCAAAATTCGATATTAAGGCAAATAAATCGCAGTTATCCGCGGAATGAGGTAAGGAGGTTCAAAGTGCTTCAAGTTGAGCATATCTACAAAATGACGCTTATCCTGGAGTACTACGACGACAACCGTTTTATTCGACCAATTGACCATGAAGCGAATACCCGAAGACGTGCCCAAGGAATGCTACAAGTGCCCAGAAGCAACAACATCTATGGTAGACGACAACTGAAATACAGTGTTCCTTCAACAATAAACGAATTACCTAGGGAATTCACAAATATTGTAAACTTAAAAATTAGAAGAAAAAGAATCAAACATTTTTACTTAAACCCAGGTTCTTAATCGAAATGAAACTGTAAGCTCACTATAACAAATTATACCATTTAGAAATATAATCTTCTGCAGATAAGCCAAGGCTTCGCAGATACGTATACAAATTGTGAATATGAATATGATCAATAAAATAAATAATAATAACAATAATAATATTGCATTATATCACAGCGATGTACACCACAGCGTAATGTTGCTTAAACATCGATAGTTTCCATTTTCGATAGTATCGAAATTATTAAGAAAAAACCATCGATACTATCGATAGTTTTTTCTATCGTTTCTGTGTGCTGCCCTTAATACGTTTATACATATCACATATTAGAGAAATAATTAAGACAAATTTCAAAATTATTTTTCCACTTTAGTTTTTATTAAAAATAACAAAAAAAATCTTGGACAATAAAAAGATCAAAAGATAGTTAATTCTCATAAGAAAAATATCAAATATCAAAAATTCAATATTGGAATGATGACACTATTTGCTAAGGACAGTCTTACTCATCATCGCCGAGCCTAAACGGCTAACGCTAGATAGTTGAAATGGCGTATAGAACCACTATGGAAGCACTTTTTCGAATTTTTGCTCCAAAGGGGAGATACAGGGTGTTCCAGTTTGTATGGAAGAACAAATTTTAATTGGAATTAAGAATTGAAATTTGGTAGGTAAATTCTACAATAAAAATAAAGAAACAGGTTGTTCACCGTTTTTCAAAATTCTGAAGACTGGCCAAGATACAGAGTTTTCATTTATTTTTCTTTGGTCGTATTCTTGCTTCTATGGATCCACTACGTGGTTTATTTACAATGCATTTGCAGTTCATAGTAATTCGACGGGGGACGGGTGTGTACGATGATTTGGTTGGATGGATCTTTCAGTATCTATGGAACTACTGAACCGATTTCAAAAATTCAATATTGAAATGGTGACCCTTTTTGCTATCTTTAACCTTTTAAAGTTCAATAGGAATAGACGATTTATAACGATTAAGTGTAAAGCTTAATATGTACATATTTAACGCGTGCGAAGCCTTGGGGGAACTGCAAAATGTACCTATATCTACGGACACATGTAATTCAAGACGAATGGCATAAATTCTGTTAACAAGACATCGAAATACAAAACATACGACGTTAAGTGGTGTCTTGCATTCATTAATATTTATTTACAGATTACAGCGAATTGCTTTGCTATGAAATCTATGTTTTGTTGACGCTATGAGAACATGTGTACATTCAAAATATACTTTTACAAGCAGTCAACTCGCGACTTCGCACGCGTTAAATACTTACTAAGGTTTCGCCTTAGCCGCTAGAAATCGTCTGTCCCTATGGAACTTTCAATGATAAAAGGTAGCAAATAGTGTCACCATTTTCAAGTTCCAGAAGTTCCACAGATACTCAAAGACACATCCAACAAAATCATCGTACACACCCATTCCCCGTCGAATTACTACGAACTGCGAATGCTAAATATTATTAGCTGGTGATTTCCGGCAAACTTTGCCAGTAATTCCTCGATCAACTGCTGCTGATGAGCTTAATGTGTGTTTAAAGTCATCCACTTTGAGGAGATATGTGAAAACACTCACATTAACCACAATTGTGCGTGTTCAATTACAAAATGATCCATCAGCCAA
The DNA here is from genome assembly GCA_951813785.1 of Criorhina ranunculi. Taxonomy (NCBI): domain Eukaryota; kingdom Metazoa; phylum Arthropoda; class Insecta; order Diptera; family Syrphidae; genus Criorhina; species Criorhina ranunculi. The sequence continues at coordinate 19,222,589 of OX638382.1, read as the reverse complement.
TGAATTTTCAAAGCAGTTGCTGAAAATTGGAGATGGAAAAATGCAGATAGACAATAAACAATCTTTTCAAGCGTGTGGTTTGAATTTGGGAAATAATTGTTTCTCACATGGACAATTGTATGTAGCCTGTTCACGTGTAGGGAAACCTGCTGATTTGTTTGTGTTCACAGATGAAGGAAAAACCAAAAATATTGTTTACCACAGAGCTTTAAAAAAATAAAAATAAAAATAAATAAAGGAAACGTCTAGCGAAGCGGACGGGGTAACGCATAAAATCCAACAAAGTAGACACGGAGAAAATGATTCCGCACAGCCATTTGCCACATACATACACAAAAAAAAACAAAAACAGAAGAAACTGGGGTTTGTGTTTACATTTTGTGATGATTGCTAACCACAAAACCAAATTGGCAGAGGCAAATCGTATGCAAGGAGTAAAACACAAGAAAGAGGCAAAAAATATGTGTATTATTTTTAAGTAAGAGAACAAATGGATGCAAATGTCGATCTCTCTTTAATTGGTTTGGGAACTTTTCTAAAAGCTGTTTTATGTGCCAGAATTCGGTTTCATATGAGAATCTTTTCCATAAGGATGAGACATCTGTATATTCTTTATCTGTGCAGCAACCTAGACTTCGTGATTGAATCGAGGTCAGCGATGTAAACAAATAAAAATAATGGATGTACCTATTGACAGTACTTATTTATTTATTTCTTAGCAAGTAGGTATAATAAAGAAAAGATGGAGGACTAAAAATTTGCGTAAGCATATTGACTTTATACAAAAAGTTTAGTTATTGCAATTTTTTAAACTGGTTTGAAGTTAGGAGTGAATATGTTGGTCAACCTCTTTAAAATTAGTATGAAAAACATATAAATGTTAAATTTTCCTGTCAACAAAAAACATTTAAATAAAAGAAAAATAGCCTAACTGGATTTCGTAAAAATAAAGAATATTATAAATTTTATTTCACGTTAATCGGTTCAGTATTTGCTGAGATTACCGGGGCCAAAGTTTTTTAATGTTTCGTCTTTATATAATAGTAATGAGTAATGATGATACGTTACGTAGACATTGTTTTCCTCGGTCGTATGAGTTACATGTTCATGACATTAACGATGAAGAAATATCTATGTAAATATATAATCGTAATCGCGGTTTCTCACAGTAAATAGGGGGTGTATAAGAATTACCTGCACCTGAGCAGGAATCGATTTACCAACACCGCAAACATTTTCAGAATCAAATTACTTAAATGTGCCCACAATAGCTTTTAAAGCATCGTTTGCACGCAGAGCCACTGCAAAGAGGAGTTGAAACTGCAAAATGCCAGCGAAAGCCTCTATGCCGTAAGGATTCCTGGTGTGAGATATTTTTGCACAATGCAATCGCCATAAAACCGAACACATTTCAGATTAACGTCATGACGTTAAGCACACTGCAAGGTTGAACATGTACTCACGTTATTCTTTGTGGGGGACTACTTTTCCCGGATAAAAGCGCATAAAGAAGAACGAACGTGCTGAGTTGTTAGATGTATGTATCAACCGAGAAAAAAAAATAGATCGCACCAAAGGCTTGAATATTTTAAATCATTGGGCAAATATTTTATTCTTAAGTATGATTTACTTCCTGTCTGCATTAATCTAAAATGCCAGGCATGTAGAAAGTGTTAAGATTTAACGAAGAGGCGAACTTTTAAATATATAAGTTAAATAATTTAAAATTTGGACTTTAAGTCAAATTAAATGATAACGTGTAGCCAGAATCCTGAGAGTAATAATATTTTAATATTTTAATTTTTTTTATAATTTGTGAATGTTTTATAAATATAACATTCATATGTACCTACGTCTGTATTTGATAATAAAATCAACTCTTAACGTTGAATCCGGCAGGGAGCTTTCTCTCCTACCTACATACATATGTACATAAGTACATATAACCGAGAAGCAAATATCATTCTCGAAATTAGCTGTTTAACACTTTAAAGAAAAGTATCGATAGTATTGGTATCGTTTTTAATGTGGATACTACCTTACCTACATAACACCTTTTTTGTTTAAATAAATTTCCGGTAAGCGGATTCGGATAAACTAAAGAGCGCCGCGAGGATATTCAAAATGACTTTCATGGATAAGGTAAGTACAACATTGAATTATTTAAATTCAACTACATATTTTATAAAACAAATTACGGTTAAACAAACCTGCATTCAATTATTTTCTGGAAGTATTGAGTACATATGTATTGGTACTTATTTCGTGAACGCAGAAGTCTCTATCACTTGCACAAATTCCTTTAATTTATCCCTATTAGTTTTTCTTTATATTTTTTTCATGTTCAAAATGTGAGGAGCAACAGGATTTTGGTATATTCGGAGTTATAAACTTATGTCCCTTTCGCAAAGGGTTGTGTCTCGATTTAAAATTCTCGAGAGGATATTTCTTCTCAACATTTTTTTTTCGTGATTTTGTCTTTCGAAGTTTTTGCACTTTCTAGATTTGGCCCCGTTCGAGATTTTTGAAATTGATTTTCGAGATTTTGTTGCTCTGGATTTTGGTCGTTCTAGATTACATCATGCTCCCGTATGCGAAATAATGTCGTGTACGGTTCAGAAAAAGTAGTTTTTGATAAATTCAGGTGAGTATGTGGGTTGCTTTTGTGTGCGTCTCCTCTTTTTTATTCTCATAAATAGTATTTTTTTGGCAACTTCACCAATTGATTCTTTCGCTAATGACAGTATACTCAGTTCTACATGTTCTATTCTCGGTTCACGTCCTTGCTCTTTTCGGTCGTACATACATACACATATGTGCCTTTGTCAAAATCATAGAATTCTGATCTTGGAAGCATAAAATCGCGTGTGAACAACAACTAAGTGTTATTTAATGCTCCGAAAAATGCATTCAGACATAATGTGGCCACAAACGATAACCGCTTAAGTCGGCTTGAGAGTTTTAACTGCCATAATTCATATCATATAACATATGATTATTGATTTCGGTTCTAGGATAGTTATTTTTACATCAGTTTTCATTAAAAGATGTATGATTGTTTTTAAATAGAATTTACTTTAAACTGTTTTTTTTTGGAAATAGTAGATTTCGACTTTAGCGATAGTTGCTTGTGACTACAAAATTATGAAATGTGCATATGTACATGCATAGCTAAAACCGAAAAGCTTTTTATTTTCAGTTAAGCCTTATAGTCCTGATAACAATTAAAGTCAGCTTGTATGGTGTGATTTCCCAAAACTATGAAACAGGTTCATGCTTTAACCTTTCCAAAATTGTATTAACACATTTGAAACATTGTTCAGGTGAGATAAACCGTATTTTTAGGTAAATCTGTCTATATCAGCAGGTAGTTACATTTCGAGTTCTTCACTGTTAGTCGAACTCAGTCTTGGATAAACCCTTTTTTTGCAGTCGCTGTTGCCGTAAAAAATATGTATGCACATATGTATGTAAAATGGATTTACTCTAATAATCTTCCAACAATACAAAAAATACAACAAAACAAATACTTACATACATACCCATGCATAGCTCAAACAATGCAGAATTTAAGAATGTGCAAAAAGTATGAATTCGAGGTCAAGAACAATTTAGAAGTAAGCAGCTTAATCTGAGAGTAAAATACTTTCCATTTTGATTGTTTTCCTTAGTATTTATAAGCAAAATCCAAATACCGAGTGCTGAAAACGTGAGGATTGCTCTAATTGGCGAATTAAAAGTGTGAAATTGGTTGTAGTATATTGAAATAGGGAACATATCTAAGATAACAGAACATTTTTATTTTGGACCCCTTTTTTATATTCCACGTTTCCATCCTTCTGAAGAATTGGACTTCAGCATAAAATCCAATGATGCTTTAAGTTTCTTGCATTTGACCTGAGAATGGATGAGAAAACTTCCGTTTGGATTAAATTAAAACTGATGCTGGAAAACGTGTCAATAGCATTGGTGCATTTGTAAAGCACATTGCCATCCATATTCTTAAACAGAAGTGGAGCTATGACAAGAATTGAAATTTAGAAATTTTTAACATCAGTGGTATGGGCGCCAGCATCTGAGGAGTAAAATGTTTATGACACTTTTTTGCAGCCATTAAAGTTTACTACGAGCATGTCCTGCAGAAAATGTCATAACGTCTATAAAATGGAAGGACGCTTTTATATTTCGAACGTGTTTAATAATAGCTGACTTCAGGAATTTTACGTATTTCTCATTGCGCTTGACATACTTGAAGACCCAAAAGAAGATATTGCTGCACATTCGCTTCTAACAAAATTAATGAATACACAGCCCAGAAACTCCTTTATTTTAAACTGAAAGCAGTGAATTGTGGGTACGATCTTTTCCATTGGGTTTTTTTTTGTAAATATAAGATATTTTATTCGTCTGAAGGTTTCTACAAGGTGACGCAAAATTAATCCTCCCATCGGAACGTAGGTGTCATATATTATTCGTTTTGAGTCATTTTCTAAAGTTAAAGCAGTCCTTATGACACGTCATTCTATCACGTTAAAGTATCTCAATGTTCTCATGGTATGCAAGAATGATTACGCGGTATACTTTTCATTCTAAATCATGATTAAATAACTCGACTTACAGTTTATTGCATCAAGATTTAGCTTTGGATTTTACTATATGTACTCACTTCCTGTTTACTATTTGTACCATATCATAAATACTGTTACAAGGGTTAAATGCCCCCATACAGATATATTATATGTAAGATATTTACAAAGTCATACTGCTTAAAGATTTTCAAGCAAGTGTCTTATAGTCATGGAGTAGAGCGACGTCGAAAATTGGATTATTGTAATAAAATGCAATATAGAAAGAAGTGACATCTTACACACCTTGCGACCCCTGGGAATTACCATCACCTTTGTGTGTCATACAGTAATACAAATTAAACAAATAGAATGCTAGAAATTATGCCCGGTAATCGAAGGAAGCATCAGAGCTAATTGCAAAAGTTGAGCGAGTTCATCATCCGCCGTCTGTGATGGTTTACTGGGCGTACTTAACATAACCGGTCTTCATTTCTCTTAGAAGGGGGTGAAAACATTGGCAAAAGTCTATCAAATGGATGTTCTGGAAGGCTAAGTAAAACGGCTGAACATTTTCAAGCACTTTCACTCGTTTTAAACAGCCCTTGCACCTTCCAACAAGATTCTTCTCCAGCTCACAAGGCAAAAACTGAACAAAAATGGCTTAAAAGCAATGTACTCGTATTTGAATTTATTGCAAGCAACGACTGACCATCGGGTAGTCCAGACCTCAATCCTCTAGATGACAAACTATGGTCTATCTCGGAGGGCAAGGCGTGCTCTAGTCGGCACTCATATTGAGTCCATCAAGCGCGCACTTATCCGTGCAGTGAATAACATTTCCATGGATAGCATGTGTACTGTGATTGATGGATGGTCACACTTACCCCACACAGGGGATCTATAAAGGATAATTGCCTTCAAGATAACCTTGTAAATGATCAATCTATTTTCAGTGTTCAGATGAGACTTACGATTATTATCAAAGAGATAAAGTGTTTTGATTGTAACATTTACCTTATTTATAGCTTGCTGGATGTGTAAACCGAAAGTTAAAGTCTTGTATAGGTGAAACCCAATATACTTTGCACTGTCCCTCCACTCAGTCTCGATACCGTAAGTAAGAAACAGACTTTCCTTTTTCTAGTAAAAAGGCAGGCTGAGCCTTTGAAGCAATCATTTTAATCTTCCAGTCATTGAAGTACGTTTGCTGAACAAAGAATGCAGGTATAATCAGTAAACAGATGCAGATTCGCAATTATTGTGTCAGGGTGTAGATGGTATATATGATAGGACCAAACACAGAACTGGTGGAACACCTGCAACAGTCGGGTTATCATCCGAAAGCCAATTATTAATGGACACGTTATAAGCTTGTCCGGATAAAAATGCCTTAATAATAAGGATCAAGTATGTCAGGAAGATAAAGGAAATATGTTTGTGCAGCAAGCCATGATGCCATACTGTGTCAAACCGTTTTTCCACATCGAGCAGTACCATACCTGTACTCCTACCTAGAGAAAAGTTTCTTTAAACATGATTTGAAATGCTATGAATCTAATGAATCATATTATTTTGACCCCTAAACCCAAACTGTTGATATTGGCATGATATTACTGAGATTCATGTGTGTTAATGGTTGTGTTTTATAATTTTTTCAAAGCACTTTCTTGAAGAGCTACGCAAACTTATCGGCCCATTTGTGTGCTCTTTGTTGATATTAACAACGATGTTGAGTCTTATAGAAGTGTAATTTTTTGTGTAGACCTCCAGACTTTTAAAAAGCAGTCAGTCAATAATAATCAATCATCATTAAATCAATGCTTTTAACGTTATAAGTGTTTTGTTTGTTACAATGCCCACTTGCTGAAGAGATTATAATGTCAAAACACTGCGTGGGGATAGGGAAACTTTGAAATTTGTAGATTGTAGTGATGGGGATGAAAGAGTGTGGTTAAGCTTTTCACATTCGTCTTGCTTCACAGTACGACCGATGTAAACAGATGGGGTTTTCTGGCGCGAAGAATACTAAGAAAAAAGTCCTAAGGCGGCGGAATGCAAATGTGAGCGGTTGGATCCTGTTCATGCAAAATGCGGAAATAAGTCGAAACATTGAATTGATTTTGTCAATGCTAAAACTGTTTCAACTCCTGACTGAACGATCAGACTTAGACAGCATCGTTAGTAAACATGTGTAAGGTACTAAATCATAGAAAGCAGTCAATGTTTCTAAATTAATGATGGGAATGAGGAAACTATGTAGATGTCATTCATTATTCTGTACCGTCATTCCTTCCACACTTCCCGGAACTTCCTCCATGCTTCTGTTTAATTTTAAGTCTAGTTTAGTTTTTAAGTCTCCTTTTGAGTTGTTCTTGCTTGTATTAAGCTTAATAAATGACTCTTTGGGGGCGCCAAATTAAAAAAATTACAAACATTGCTTCAAACATTGAATTATTGAAGGAAATGAAGTACCTGGAAGATATTTTGAATGACAAAATGAAACACAATCTGTTATCAAAACAATCAAAACGAATGAAAATCACAAATTAGCCGCACGTCTGCTCAAATTATGGAGGCAGAGAAAGATATGTACATTCCGTTGGGGATTCTTCCTTCGAAGAATGTCACGATCTAACGGACTCACCGCTATCTGTTATTGTTAATTTTTCAACGTTAAATCAGAAAAAGACAAATGCCATGCAGTGAAATAATACCAGGTAATCTCTTCCTGCTTCCTTTACCACCATATCTTTTAAGGCTCCCTAGGGCCAAGCCGGTTCCAAGCGATATGTCACAGATGGTGATTGAAACCTGTGTGCTGTTTTAACAATACTGTTGGTATGGCTGACCACATTATGCATAATACCAGTACTGCTTTCGGCAATAAAATAAACGCCTACAAAAATATATTAGCATTCTATAAATTATTCAACCTTCTAATTTTCGTCTGGGGATCAAGCGTAAAACGGGTGTCACACAAAGCGGACAGTGCTGCGGGAAAAACAGCTGAATAATAAGACACAAAATATCTTTGGTGTCATTTAAAGTTTTTTATTAGATGATTTATTACATTATATGTACATATGTTTGTGTATACATATTTATCATTATCAAATATACAAATATTTTAAATAATAAAAGAAAATTATACTTGTTTTGAGTATTTTGCTTAAAATTAAAAAGAAAGTCACTGAGAAGCAGTTGATTCATAATCCAGCCTGTCGTTCCACATTAAAGAAAAGTTAAAATATACATACATGTAGAGGTCGAAACTTGATTAAACGTTCATAAAATGTATTTAATGCAAATATTTAGTATAAAAGTTTAGTATGTAAGTAAGTAAGTTTTGATAAAAGATAAGCGATTACGCGCTGGTTGCTGAGTGTGCTGGCTGATACGTTCCCTCCGATGGTTGGAGATCAAGAGAGCAAGTAATCACTGGATGGTCGCTAGTTCAATTTCCCTTTTCTCTATTCTTCTTCTTTCGCATTCTTCGGCGAAATTAGGTCAAGTGCCCCGATTTTCGGTAGTGTTGCCACCGAAATGTGTTCTATTTTTATTCCCTACATACATACATACATATTTTTTCAATAGACTATGATACATTATCTGATTCACCAAATCATGTTATAAATCAGGTTATGAATCCCTTATAATGTTATTTACCCAACACGAGTGTTGGTCTATTGGTGTTTTGAAACTCATGTGATATTTGGTTTGAGTCAGTCTCTGAGGGTGTTGTCTAGAATAACTGAGGAGAATTTGTAAGTGTTGTTGCAATTGCTTTATAATTCATAGCATTAAATTCCACTTTCCTGATGCCATCGTCAAATCTTTAAGTCACATAACCACTTTACTGCAAGTATTATGTCTATGCAGCAGAGTTGATATTAGCTTTTCATCAGCTTTCAGGGAACCTTTAGTGTGGCAAGCGATGATGCTAACCACTACACAATGGCTACTCCTAAACTAAGCAATGTTTCGATCGGTAGACTAATTTTTTTTCTTCCTGATTTTTATTATTATTTTTTTCTTTTCCAAAATGATTTCCACAAATTTTTTATGGAATCCATTGACTGTTCCAGTCGTGGAAGTAGTTTTTTCCCCTGAGATCATACTTCAATAATTTATAAATGTTTCTTACTTAACTCTCAATTGACTGCCGCGTGGATCGTTTGATCCTTAAATGAATATCTTTTGCAGTGCAATTCCAAAGTTTGTTTCGTTAACGAATATCTATTTCCTGCAGGAGACTATGTTCAAGCTTTGTCTATTCGGCAAAGAAATTGAAGTTTCTATTTTTGAGTTGCATAACAACCTTATTTATTGTGATAAAATTTTCAAGACATGTGTATAAGAAGTGTAGTTTTAAGGCAAACATAAACGGCGGTGATAATCCAATTTCCAAGTGCAGCAAGTGGTTTGGTGTATTTTTTGGAAGTTTGCATTTTGTTTCTAAAGAAAATATCTTAAGTTTTGTTGCCCTTCTCAAACTGCTAGATCCCCCTCACTTGTCCCGCATAACACATGATTGACTTCATTATTGCTCCAAAGATATAATACTTTATGCTCGGAACGATACAATACATACATCCTAGTATTTATACACATGTACATGCATCCGCACTTTGAACTTTTCCTAGTTAATAAGGACAAAAGGTTTCAGATAAAGAGTACATTTCGGTCAATCAAGCATTTGTCAATCAAATTTGAAAGCACTTACGCTACTGGACTATTCATTAAAGATACATGTATTATGTTGCTGAAAACGTTGGTGCACTGTCAATCAAGTTAATAAACCATTTTATATTTAATTCAACTGCGAACATTAACATCATTAATCTTAAAATGTTTGTTTTCATTTTTTCTTCTTGTACACGTTTTTGTTTTCATTTTGTAACCTAAACTTTGATGCTTAATGGGCACTATACATCTTGTGATATATAGTAAAGAATGAGGTAAAGAATGAGAAAAACAATGCCGAAAAAGGAGACCAGAATCCCTTGCAAATGACATGGTTTTGTGCACTCTTTGTTTGTTCCCACCCACATGTGTAGAAGGAAACTTTGAATTTAAAGTCTTTTCTAACTTTTTGTTATTGAACTAAACTTGTTAGGAAAAATACTGTGTCTGTACTACCTAAGAACAGACATACACAATGTATGTACATATGGCTGTCATTAAACAGATGGATTGCGAGAAGTACACGAATTTGAAAAAGTAATATTTTTTTTACGAACAATTTAAAAAAAAAAGTAGCATACGTATTTAAACAAACTTAGATAATATATAATGATAAAATTGCAATTAACTTAATGTGCAATACTGTTAATGTAAAATAAAAAGAATAAAAAGAATTAGGAATAAAATAAATTAATGGGGTTTTCATTTATTTTTTTTACGTGTAGATACTCGTCAATAATACCCACAGAATAAATCCGAAAAAAACACGCCAGGATTCGGAAATTCTTTTTCGTCATTATTATTTTAAAATAAGGCAAGTGCTTTTATTAAATGGAGGCGTATACATACTATTAAATACACATAACGCAGAGTAGATTTCAGTAAAAAAATTATTTGGTTCTCAGTGGATCGATAGATAGGAAAAATTAACTCACTGCATAAAGTTTATTTGATTTGATTAAAATAAAATATCTACTCTGATCGGATTATATTAATATATTTATTTTGACCTAAATAAGTACAAATATATTAAATAATTTACCAACATTTTTTGGTTACATTTCGTTTACATAAATTCACAACTTTTCGCATATATGTATGTAGGTATATGTACAGAAAATCTGAGTGGTGAATTAAATATGTTTGGGATGGTTAGCCTTACTGATAGGTTAGGCTAGGTCAGGTGAATAGGTGTCCCCGTGGGACCCACTTAGGCTGTTAGCCCATTGTGATGCCTATAGAATCTCTCTGAGAGAGAATTCTACCCGTAGAACCATTTAGAGTTGTTTAAATATGAAAGGGTTTTGCGAAGGGGTATTTGACTAAGGTTACTATTATCATTGAAATGATAGTGCCCAAAAAATCTTCTTCTGCTGTGGGAGGGCGCTGGACAATGGTAGAGGAGATGGGTTGTACTTTCCTCCTCCTCCTCATAACTACAGCTTCTGCAAAAGTCATTGAAGAGAGCCCCTTATCTTCTGGCGTGTTGTCCTAGTAGGCAGTAACCTGTGATGACACCAATCATGGTGCGAATTTGTCTTCTGTTGAGAGCAATAATCTCCCTTGACTTATGGTCGTCAATTTAAGGCCACATAAGTCTGGTGGAGTGACACGTGTGACCGTTTTTCCATCTGGAGTTAATTTCTCTTGTTATGTTTTGTTTGATAATGAGCTTCACTGTACTGGTTGGTATACCCAAACCTTTGTTATGAGAAGGAATCTCTAGGGTCGTACCAGATCTGGCGAGTTCGTCGGCTTTGCAATTACCAGGGATGTCACTATGTCCAGGCACCCAACAAAGGTGAATGTTAAACTGCTCAGTCATCTCATTAAGATACGATAGGCAGTTGAGGACCGTCAAAGAGTTGTTGGTGACATTTGATAGAGATTTTAAAGCTGCTTGGCTGTCGCTGAGGATACAGATATCCTTAGTAGATACAATGTTCCACTTCGGCCATGATAAAGCTTCTTTTATCGCCATTATTTCGGCTTGGAAAACACTACAGTGATCAGGGAGGCGGAACGCCTGCTTTATGTTAAGTTTGTGTGAGTGTAAGCCACAGCCCACACCTTCATTGGTTTTAGAGCCGTCTGTATAGATGGCCTTACTGATAAAAAGCTTTCTTTTCTTTTCTGCTTCATTAAGCTTCATTTAAGAGCTACTCTTACTGAAACTCAATTGTTATCGAAATAAATTTTCATAACGAATCAACGGTGCATCTACAACTTTAGTTATGTCGAACTATGTATTAAGTCAACACCTTATAAAAAGTGGGTTTCTAGCACATTCCCTTAGAAGCATAACAAAAAGATCACTTAAGGAAGGAGATTGTGGATTGGCGTGGCTTCCTTACCGTAAAAAAACAGAACGTGTTACACAGCAACAAAAACTTTCGGATAAACATAGATATATCTACGGATTTCATCATTATTACCAGTTCCTATTTGGAGCTATCATGGAGCTTACGGCCTAAACGAACCTGACTCGATTTGTTGCTAGGAGTTCCGATGTGTCTATAATATTTTTGTGTGTATACTTCTCTTCAATTTTCGTTTTCGGTCGATCCTTCTTCGGCTTCCATGCGGGTTCCAGTCCAGCTTAATATGCAAGCCGAAAGGTTTAAGTCCATTAAGTGTCCGGTTATTTCTGCTCAAAATTAAACCCAAGGGACATCACACTCAACAAGCTTACGTTAAGAGTCGATCAGCAGAGATAGCACGCCGAAAGATTTAAGTCCATTAAGTGTCCTGTCATTTCTGCCAAAATTAAACCCAAGGGACATCTCACTCAACAAACTTACGTTAAGAGTCGATCAGTAGAGGTAGCAATGCACGAGGTGATAACAGTGATAGAAAACTCACTGCATCGTAAAGAATATACAACTTTTCTGGATACTGAAGGAGCCTTTAGTTATGAATAATTGAAAGCTATTCGGCAGGTTATAGACTCACTTATAGACTGGATGAAACGCTCAAATCAAGAGCTCAATTTAGATCTAAGGACATTTTCATGAAACGAGGGCGACGTGAAATAACTATAAGACCGACTTCAACAGCAGCACTCAAAACGATATTTTCACTCAAACCGCTCGGCCTCTACACTATAGAAATGGTAGCAAAAATCACACCACGCCTTTAAGCACCCACCTTTTGAAAGAAAGGCCTTCAACTCCGATTAGAACGTTGACAAATAATTCGTTAGCTAGGCTTCGATCAAAGCCGTTTCATCTTCAATCCTAAAATCCAAACTAGAAAAGAGGTGTCGTAATGAGCTTGTAATACTAAGCTTAAAGTACAAAGTTTCATTTTGTTGGGTCACAGTATAAAAGCATCGATGGCAATGAAAATGCCGATGAACTGGAAAGAATAGAATCAAAACTTGTTCGATCACCCAGTTTTGCTCACAATACTTAAAGAAGATAAATGTGGCCACAACACATCAAAAAACTAAATAGGTACTTACGATAAGCATTTGTACAGGCCACAGCCTATTGGCGTCCCATGCGATCAAGCACTACTGACTTTTGCAGGAGCTAAAGGGGTCACGATATACATATTTTCTCTGACTTCGCAAATAGAATCAGGAAAGCAGTCCTAGTCCAAACTTCTTCAGCGACCCGACTGAACTGTCAACCACGTCACCAAAGGCTATTCTTAATAATATACTAGATTCGACAAATAACCAATTCTACCTCTCATAGAAATCCCGCAACGGGGAACACAATGGAGGATCCGATTGAGGAGGCACAGCACAATACACCACACTGCCACCGCTTTAACCCAACCTAACACCATCTTGACGCTTTTTAAGTTGAATTTATCAATTCTCTTTTACTATGTCGCCTGGTTTTAAAGTGAATTATTTTAGCTGAATGCACGCAATCAAACAATTTAACTTGTCTTCACAATTTCAGAAAAATGTTCTCGATTTCTTTTTTGTATCGTACCCCAAAATTCCCCAAAAAAAAAGGATAACATACCTACCATCAAAACACACTAAAGACTTTTCTAGTTTTTTCTTCTGCTGAGAAGCGGTTTTGCATAGGAACCGTCCGCATGTTTTCTCAGAAAGATATGTGGATCCATAGAAAAGCACATGTACTCCAGCAATCTACATTGCTAACACGAATTTGCACAGCATACTCGTACATCAAACCTGAAGACACCCTCGGCATTAAAAAACTTTTAAGTAGTCAATTCTCCATCGAAAGGTAAACTTCAATCCGTATTTTCATGTTTCGCTATATCAGTTAAAAAAAGAAAAACAAACTATTTGCGCAAATTATACGAACAGAAGTAAATTCTCTCAAGATTTCCGCAAACAAATCAGAAAATAGAATTCAAGATTACGGTGACAACTTGAATGCATGAATAGAATGACAAGATTTACAGGATGGGATACTGCTGACTTTCTTTTTAACCAAATGCCTAAGTAGGTTGTTCAATTTATTTTGTAGAGGGATGCTTTCTTGACGAGAAAAAGTACTACATATACCTATGTAAACAATCTAACTAGAAAGCATGCATTTCGATAGATGCTCGACTCAATTGATGGCTTAAGATCTTTCTGCACTTCTTTATTCCAACATATTTTTATATTGCATGAAGCCTGAGACCAATTACATTTAATTAAGAGGGTTTCCGACGGATCCCTACAGATTTTTTTTTTCGCTTTTTACTAATGGATCACTATAATGGTTTTCAGACTGAAATCATTCACTCAAAAAACCATCAGGGAGCTGTTCCATATTGTCTTGTAATATTATTATCTATTTCGACGCTTTCCGATGCTTCAAAGTTCTGGATGCTTCGACTATATGAACCAAATGGGCAAACAGCAAATGGCTAATAGTGATTATTAAATACATAAGATCATTGTTCAATGAAGAAAAAGGCAAGGCAGAGCAGCACAAATTTGTGAAAAATGTCAGATCAAGTAAGTACAGAAAAAAACAATCAGTCTTTTGTTACTTGTCAAAAATACGAACATATTTCTCGTCGATTGCATTTGAATAGTTATAATTGAGATTTAAAAGATATTATCAAATTGGGAGTGCATTTTAACACTACAGATTGATTTCTTCGAATTATATGTCGATTTCGTCCATTTTAAACAACATAAAATCGAATCCATTCACAAATATTGCTTTAAAAAAAATCTAATTTGCAATCACAGCTAATTTTGATATTTCTCACAAATCTGTTCTACCTCAAGAGTAGGTGCAGAAAATCTGTCCAGGGCAGAGCCATCGAACACAAAGCAGAACATGAGCTGGACAGACATTTTTCTCATTGAACAAGAAAACCTATTTAACTCATGAGGTGGACTGAGCTGGGCAGCCTCATTGAACAAAGCTAGGGAGACAGATCATAGCAAGAGCTCCACAGTCAAATGAACAAGTATGTAGTAGAAGTGTTGCTGTAGTGTTTTTTTTTTTTAGACTCAGATTGTGTAAGGTTTCAGTCTTGCCACCGAGGGTAGCATCCAGAATAACTGGGACCAATTTTTATTGTTGTTGTCATTGCTTTACAATTCAAAGTATTTCTTTCCACTTTCTGCCAGTGTTATGCCTTTTGCAGTTCATCGACTTTCTTGACACCAGGAGTTAAACTGAGAACCTTCCGTGTGACAAGTGATGGTGCTTACCACTACACACCGACTTATACGTATAAAAACAAAACTCAAGAGCTTTTTAACATATCACATACTCGTATATAAGTGATTCCAGTAGATTTGGTATTGTCACGCATTTCCTCAGGTTCGTACAAACATATTTTTAGGTCTATGGGATCATACTTAATAAAAGGGCATATGCTTTTCTATTCAAACTTTTGAAATAAAATAAGCGAGAGCTTTTCATACATACGTCATCCTTTCGTCTAACAATACCGTGTTTCTTTTTGCCTCCAATTTTCGTTTGTTTGTTAATGATTTGAACCTTTGTTATTTTTTTTGCAGAAATAACAAAAGAAAGTCGATTAATATGTCTAAATTCTTTAGAGTCTCTTATTTTCTTTTTTATCGTTTGTACTTCTGCATAAATAAGAAAACAAAACTGATTTACTAAATATATACATAGCTACATATGTACATAATAAAATTATACAAAAATCGGTAAACGAGTTTACAGGTCTCATTTTGTATAAGTATATATGAATATAAGAGTTAAGCTTACGTTGTCCAACTTTCTGTAAATGAATTTCAACCCAAAACCACTTATCATAGCATTGTTTCATGGTATTACTATAATTGGTTTTTTGTCACTCTCTGATCCTTATTTCTAAAAGAATATTACCAGCCACCACAAAAAAAGCAATTATCATTCCACTTTGTTTTATGTATTGACAAACCAATGCAAAAATCATCGGTCTTGAATGCAAGACTTGCATCCATTGTCCTTGTTCATATCCATATGAAAGGGACTGTATTTTGAAACATTGGGTTGTTCACTGGTTCGTTGTGGCACTGTTATTTGCATTTTCAAACGAGTTGAGGAAGTAAATGGATTCGCCTATGGACTACTGATGAATGCTTTGACGGTGGTTGGGTTCAATCAATCTGAAAACCAAATAAAGGTAAACTGAATTGATTAATCCCATTTGAAACGTTCCTACTCGTGCATTTGTTGTTTGAAATTTGATTTCCAGTAGTTAAGGTGATTGGTCACATGCCAGCATTTATACGTGGCTATTTTAATTAGTTTTAATAATAAGGGACATGAAAAGCAGATGATTGTCAATGGTGGTTTCGCAAAAACTGCTTAATTAAGTTCATTTATTGCAAATTACATTTAATACACATGTACATATTTGTATACATATGTTCACATGTAACAACAAATTCTGACGACCCAGCATTATTGGAAAACTTGATTAGACTATAATTTTTATGTTGTTTAAAGTGCGTCGGAAAAACAAATTAAAAAAAAATATACAAACATTCAATTTGAAAACACTATATTTGTCTGGTTCTCATTTCGGCTGATTTCGTCTGTGTGTTAAAACTAATTATTAATTAGTGGCTTGTAGCTGTTTAGTGAGCTTTAAAATTTCCTACACTTTCAATGGCCATTTCTTTTTTTTTTTCAGATGTAAATGTAGGTCATCGGCAGCTTTATGTGATGTAA
Source organism: Criorhina ranunculi (assembly GCA_951813785.1). Classification (NCBI taxonomy): domain Eukaryota; kingdom Metazoa; phylum Arthropoda; class Insecta; order Diptera; family Syrphidae; genus Criorhina; species Criorhina ranunculi. The sequence continues at coordinate 19,206,211 of OX638382.1, read as the reverse complement.
TGTGCGAAATGTAAATATTGGTTCATCAGTGAATGAAAGACATGGAGGAGTGGTACGCACTGCTACCTCAGGCTATTAATTGTCCGCCCTGCTGGTGCCGGCTGATGTTCTGCTTGAATAACCATTTTGTCTTGTATTTGGTTATATTTATAACCTTAATCGTTTGGAGGGAGTCGAGAAAAAGTTGACTTTTCTTTTCTGTCCAAAAAGTCGTCAATAAGCGGTGCCCTGATTTATCAGTCGAAGCTACCGAGAAATATTTTGTCGTGTTTAAGTCGCGTAGCCTTCCAGGGCTTGATTCTTAAGGTCATTTTACTTTCCGGATGGTGTATGTTCTTATACAGCATTCCTTATGGTTCTAGCCCAAAGAAAGTGTAGTTGTCAGGCACTTATTTATTATTATCATTATTTTTCGTTTCATCCGCAAGCTAAGCTCTATAAATTTCGAACTCGCTAGTTTCTTTAGTTCGACATGGTCCTGTACCCAATAAGGCAGACCTTATTGATGTTGCATATGCTGATCTTACATAGCTGACAATTTTGATAGCAGCTTGGCTCTCTGAAATGATCGCCATATATTACTCACAATAGTTCCTATCAAGATTGACTTGAATTGAATGCACCTTTTGATAGCGTAAACTTGCATTTAAAAATGTAAGATATAAATCCCTTTGACCCGTAGGAGTTGCCCTTAATCGTTATCGAACTATTATGCTGCTTAAAGTCAGTGTTTGTGAGTTCTTATTCTTATTTTCTGACACTTTCTGAGTTTATCTACGCTTTTCTGTTGGCATTAAGTTTTTTTTGGGCCAAGGATATAAAGCCTAAAGTCGAAAATATCGTTATGTCCAAATAACGTCACATTTTAAGTCGAAGGAAGAAAATATCACAAGACCCAAATCCATCGACAAATTGCCTAAATTTGAAAATGCCATAGCGCCCTTATGTATATTGTCTGCAGAATTTGAACAAGATGAGATGAGTTTTTGATAGTTAGGGTATTTCCTCTGTATAGCTTTCAATATAACAAAATTCTCGTTCGTATATATATGGGACACATTGCGACAAAAACGATAGTCTATTTTATTTTTATAGTTTAATTCAATTTATTTAATTTAATATTAACAATTAGGTAGCTTTGTTTGTAATTAATTTCCAGTCTCTTTTATCACTTAGTTTTCACGCTTAAATTCGTCGGTAGTTGTCTTCTTTTTGTTCTTCCACCTTCGTCTGTCCCGAGAGAGCTAATCCCTCTCTTTTTATATCGCTCCGTTGCTGTGGTGAGTTTTTGTTCCTGGTACAGGGTGATCCTACATACATATATGTATTTCATTTATCCATTTTCCTATAAAAACTACGTTTTAAGCTTTACTGAAATCGTTCAAAAATGATATAAAAACAAGCGAGCCAGGACATGCGACATTTTAAAGATGGATTTTTGGGCAATATCTCTTTATTCGGGAGTTACATAATTTTTTGATTTGGACTTTGATGGTATAATACTGTCGCAATGCCTGAGATCTTTGTGACATAGTTCAAAATTAAACAGCACCGTCCTCTTCCGATAATTTCGGGTATCATACATTTTTTGGACTTGAGCGTTATAACCTGGGCACCAAAACCTACTGCCTTTTGTATGTTGTGCAGTTGGCCTAAGCCACTGCACCATAAGTTTCGTTGCAAATTTTCTCCACATCATCATGGCTCGGGCCACCTTCCCGACTACATACCTCGTTTACATTACTGTTCTAGTACTGTGCAACTTGTGTTATTTGGTGGACAGGCAAGATGTCATTCATTTTGTCGGAAACTGCCCAGTTTTGAAAGAAATAAGGAGGTTTATCTTCAGAAGTGATGTCCTACCGGTAGATCAAGTCTTAATGCTCCGCAATGAAGTGAACGTGCCAAAGCTATCTCGTTACTGCAGAAACGCATTTAATTATCGGGAAAGAAAAGTCAATGAAGATTAAAAAAAAAATATAAAAAATAAATAAATAAACAAATAAGTAAAAATAGAGAACATTTGTTATTTTTAAAGTTAATTCATTCAATTGCTGTCATTCAGGCAGACGGCAAAGCCATGCTCAGTGATTTTTGTAAATCAAAAGTTGTAATAATATTCAAGTACATGAATTAAAATCTGTCTAATCTAAATCGAATATTATTTACAAGTTATTGTTTATTCTTCGAACAAGACTTCATAAAAGTCTTGTAAAGTTCGACCACATATTTAACCTATGTTTTGAAAGACCGCTCCATATTTTATCAATTCTATTTTGGTCGTTTATTTTTTGCTCGAGGGATTATTTGATAAGTACAAATTAAGTTTATTTTTGCCATGAATGGTCAGCTGCGAAACTCATTCCTCGCTCTTAGGGACTCAATGAAATTTCATTAGACCTGTTGACCTTCAAAATTCAAAATTGCTCCAAAAGTTTTTGTTTTGTTAAATTTGCATAACAAATTTTGTTCTGCGGGCTCTTTTTTTGGGAAAAAAGTTGCGTGTATAATTTTGGAGGGATGTTCGATTTAAAGTCACAGCTTGGCTTTAAAACACTTTTATTTAGTTTTATTAACTTAAAGTAGAATGCCTACAAAGTTAATTAATTGTCTAAAAGGCCGTTCCTACCTTTTTGGAATACTTTTTTTTAAGCAAAAGTCAGCTTAAGTCATGTACCCCATTACACAAATGTCTCTGATTATAAAAAAATATAAATTAAGGATAGTTTGATAGCAATGTAGACGCAAGGGAAACAAAACACTATTCAAAATTGTCCAGTCATGTGTTTCTATTTCACTTCTGAAAGGGTTCACCAGCTGACCCGGCGAACTTCGTTCCGCCTAAAATTGATTAAAGTATTAATGTCTCGTTCGAAAGTCGAGCCTCCCTATTGTTTGAAAGAATAAAACTCCTTTGGAATTAAATTTAATTCAATGCATTTTATTTACATGTAAAAAGGATTTCACACATTTCAGGTCATTGCAACGCTTTGTGATAAACAACCTTGTTTGTTTTGTTGTCCGGTGCGTAAACAAACAATGCAGACGGCTGTCCGACACGCGAACAAGCCACGTACAATTGTCCATGCGAAAAGCAAGGAAATTCTTGATTCAGGCCACACACTTGAAACAATTGGCCTTGCCATTTGTTAATTGTCATAGCGAATGCGAGTCGAACGGGAAACTGAATGCGCTTTAACTCGAACGGCAAATCGGTCGATATCATTGGAACATTTAGTTCCGACCATGCATTGCGAATCTGGATTGTGATTTCCGCAGGGCCCATGAACCATCTGCGTAATTACGACTTCATACAATTCCGGGTCGGCTTCTTGATCGGGTATTTCGGCGATAATGATTGCATTGACTTGGTCCGGTCGGATTTTCTCAATCAACCAAAGCAGAATGTGGGCATGCGGCAATCCTCGCTTCTGCCATTCGACCGTGTACATCCAGCAACGCGGTTGTCCAAAAATATTGTGCTTAACGATGAAGTCTATGATCGTTTTGAGTTTTTATTTGAAAACTCGTGCGGTGATGTCGTGGCGGTCGCTCGAAGTTGGCCCGGGAAGTAAGAGCGTGAGGAATAAGTCGGGCCGTCCGTAATGCCGCACATATGTCATTGCGTCCTGCGAATATTCGTGCATATGCCTCGGGCTTCCAACATATGTCGCTGGGAGAATTGTCAACCGGCCGATGTTTGCTGCCGCTGTATCTGCATCCAAATTGATGGCATCTCTCATGTACTCTTCCGAACGCAATTTACTTTGATTTAATCGAATTAAATTGAGGCGTTCTATTTCTATCTTGACGTACATGTCGACGCAATACTGTTGAAACAATCGGCGATATCTTAACAGATGATTGTCGATATCCTGGCGAATCATCAAGCGATATGCATAGAAGTTCTTGCTGCTAACCTTTTTATTTGTTTCCACATTGGACATATGGAAAAGTTCGTCTGACGACATTACATTAAATGTAGGATTGCAACCGCGTTCTTGGATAACAGTCGCTCCAAATGAAGTCATTTGGAAGCAGTCGTTATATTGTTGGGTGCGAGGAAATGGCGTGATTGCGGTGTATCTTCATACAGAAGCGATCGCAATGGCTGCGGTGGCGGTGTCAAAACGGGTAATTTGACTTTTCCTCCTGCACAGCACAATCCAGGCGTTTCCGTTGAGAACTTCAATGCATTGCAATGCTGACAGACGACATTCAATGGCCCAATATTAACGCACGGAAGATCATTGTATGCGAAATGCAGCTCGATTTAAGTTGAAAGGTGGCGTAAGTGTCCTTCGCTCTTCACGTCGATTGAGATAACGTTTATCTTGAACATTATTTGCATGACGGGTGGCTCTTACTACATGATCTGCTTCCATATGATCGGCTCTTTCTTCTTCCGAAAACGCGCCACACATGTTAGCCATTCGTAAACGGGCTTGCTCATTGTGATATACACGCTGTTCGTCCGTTTTATTCGCACGTAGATTAGCCATCTGTGTCGTATTTCTGCTTCGTATCAATCGTCAATGTGGAAATATCGAATATACTTCTAAGCTGTCAAACGTGAGTCTGAGAACGTAACGCCATCTGTTGGCGATCGCATTTTCGTGAGGGACAAAATTGTCATTTCCGCAATGTTTGTCATTCCTTAAAACAATATTTTCTCCTTCCCATACAAAATATAATTTTCAGATATAGCCAATTTCGCAATTTCGCGTTTTGACGATTTTTTCAGGGGTGTATGGTCACTCTGAAAGTATGCAATTCGGGAATTTTGTAATATTTGAATTTTAAATATGCTTATTATAAATTCGGTTTTGGGACCGCCATATCGGATTACCTTAGAATGAAATCCACCTATCTCTTGCGGCTGGTGCCGGAAGGTCCTTTTTTTGTTTACACTTTTTCAATACATTAAACATCTATAAACTCATTAGAAATATAACTTGCTGACATACTCTGCGTGCACGACCTGTTAACCGGTACTATAGAATATCCCGCACTACTGCAAAGGATCACCGCAAAGGAATATCGCTTTCCACTTTTTCCTCTTGCTTTATATTGCACCAAAATTACTTACACAAACGAACCTATGTGTCCGATAGACACATTGCTGAAAATATCGAATAAAATGCAAATGATACATTTTTTTTTTAAAATTTTTATTAGAAATTATGTATTTTTTTTTAGAAGCTAAAACCACTGAAAACGGAAACTTTCTACAAACGTACCAATATGTTTTTTCTCAAAACGAACGAATGACACATGATATAATAGTAGGCAGTCTCTGAAAGTTTGTCAAGAAAGTAGCGGTACATTTTGTATTGAGTAATAATACTTACGGTAAATGTTTCGTAGAAAGAACAAAGAAAGAGAATTAGAAAAATGCAACAATGATATGCCTTCGCTGTTATATCGTTTTTAGTTGACTTAATCGAATGTGTCTAGTGGACACTGCTGCCCGTTTACGTCCTTAAAATGTGTTTTAACTGTTTTTTTAATTTTTTATATAATCTTATATACTTTTTTTTTCTATAAAAACATTCGTTATAGCACCAAAGGAGAAGTCTAAAATCGACAAGTCTTAATATGATCTCCTTTTTGAAATATCACAAGAAAACATAAGACACGCGTTTCCCGGAGAAGGGTTGATTTGATTTTCTTTCCTTTATCAATACCATTTCATTAGATAAACATTAAGCCAATGATGCGCTGCCTCATGTTTGTGGACAAACATTCGGGTTCGAGTTCGAATATTTGAATGCACATTACAAGCATGTCCAACAACATTGAAGCAATATTCAAATAAACTGTACAAATATAAGCTGGTTGTTCAAACACATAGATGCTTTTTTGAAGTCATCAATTCAGTTTGGTTGGAATTGATTCATGGATCTATGAATTATGTATGAATCCGTTTTTCTATTTTAAGTAATAACTCTGGGTTAACATTTGCTATATACTTTTAGAACGTAATGAATAATATTCTGTCGTTATTAACATAAACCGCTTGTATCGTAAATGAATTCGATTTATATACATACATACGTGTGGTACTTACGTTGGAAATTAGGTACTTTGAATATCTAAAGACTTCCTTAAATGATATGTAAAAAATAATTAAATGATATACTGAAAGTTGTAATGTTATATTTTTACATGCACTTATTTACAATTATATTTATTTCGATGAAGTAGCTACATACTTAATACACAATAAATAATTTTTGACAAACTATACCTCGAAAGGTTTGGATCAACAGACAATGCCAAGAAGGAATTTTTGGAGCTTCGATGAATACATTCTTTTTCGTTAAATTAAATATACGGATTTTTATTTAATAGAATCACTTCCATGTGTACATATGTTCTTACAGTTTTTTATTTGGATAAATAAAAGTCGTTTTAGTAAAAAAGCATCCATATCGACATTTACTTCGGTATATTCATTTCAAACAACATATGCCGATGGTCACCGAATTAGAAAGCTCCGCTTAATAGAATGCTCATGTTTCAATACACTTCTTAAACATAAATTATTTAAAAGTAATGACTAACGAGTGCAGAAATCAATAAAAAGCGTCTATACCAAAAATATGTTGAAACTTGAAAAAGACAATTTTCGCACGAATGCAAGAGAAGAAAAAATATTTGGCATTAAAGCCTGTAGTCGGGCCTTAGCTTCTCGGGTGTTATACTTTTGACATGCATGGATGGAAGCTACAGTTCTTTATTTTAATTCAAAATGATTGTCTTTGAGGATTCTTATTGCCTGTTGATGGGTGGTGCTGCGAAAAACTGGTTTGTTTGTTTTTCTGATACAGCCCAACAGACAAAGTACTAGACCACGGCGACCAATTATGGAAAAAATATTTTCAGTTTTGGAAAGTAAAAAAACAATCACATTTAAAATTTGATCTTAATGAAGACGAATTGAGGTGCCAAACAAATCAAGCCAAAATAGATTCTTACGCCTCAAAACCTACATGAACTTAAAGGGCATCATAACAACAACACGGTCTTAAGAATAAACAATTGAGTCTCAAAACTCCACATAAACAAGCTTTTGGAGCCATAAGTCGAGTGCTTAATGGGGTTGTAACAAGTCACAGTCATTGAATTCACAAAAATAATTATAACCCAGAGCTGCGGCGGTATAATTTCGGAGTCTGTACGTTATTTCTTTTCGCAATTTTTTTCGAGATATAGTATTTCTAGATTTTTTTTTCTAGATTTAGTCCCATTTGAAATTTTTGCAGATTTTTCGAGATTCATGAAATTGATTTTCATTTACGTCTACTTTAACGTTTTTGATTACGTTATGATACCAAGATAGCACTTACAATGCTTGCCATGACACTCGGGAGTGAATCCTAGTAAAATTACAATTTTTTTTTCGCGAAACTATCTCGTTGTATACAATGACAAACCTGAAAAAGAATAATTTGTCATTTTACCTTAAGATAAATTGTGAATAGCGCATTATCACTCCAAAAAGCCTTTATCTAAACGAATTATTTTTTATTATAATTTGTTGAGCGCTAGTACTTTAATTTTTGTGGTAGTTTAGTCATAACCCAAGGGCTTTTCCTAGAACTGTCCCTTTAAAACAGACGCAACAAGTAAGCACTTTACGAGTATCTACTGTACCACGTCTTCTCGGTAAGCAAATCATATACATGTGTACAAATGTGTTCATTCAATATTTTCTATCCACTTGCTTTGGGTTGCTCAGCTAGTAATTTTTGTAAAAGTATATAAAAATATGTAAATATTTTTCAGGCAAAGAATAAGGATATTTTACTTCATACACTAATTCCACTTAATCCTTACTTGTAGTTTGTGGTAAACTAAAAAATCGACTGTGCTTCAAGCATTAAACTCTTTTATTGTTCTCATGCATGATTAAGTCGTCAATCAGATAATTAACTTCATAGATTTTGCAATCAACCAGTTAGAACTACCTAAATACAACAAAATGAAAAATGTCCCTTCATACATTTTGTATTGAATTGTAAATGAAAACTCAATACCGAGTATTCGTAATTCAATTTTTGTTCATTCTGCATCAGCAAAACAAATTAAAATGATTCCAAACAAAGGTGGAATTTTGCAAAATGAATTGCGTGTAGTCGATGGCAATCAATCATTTATGAACATCGATTTTAATGCCACGGTGTTACATATTTAAGTATGAGTGCAAATTTGTGTTGTGGATAACAGATATGTAGAAGTGCATTAAACATATTTCTTTTTTTACTATTAGTGAGATTATTTTGTATGGACATGTGTGCACACACATTTGCATATGTAAGTAACGTTTTAATTTAATAGCTTATTCTATTTTAAATAAAATACTGTCGTCTTATGCTGTAAATTGAAAAAATATTTGTAAAGATTAGAGCCTCAATTAGTGTTATCTCTTCTCTACATCTATAAAAGAGAACACCTTTTTTTAGTATGTCTTGGAATAGGGAGTAGGTACGTAACGACACCTGAACAATATATATATCAATCGATTTGTCGTGAGAACAGGTGTGCTTTAGAAGTAATTTTAATATCCTGAATCCGTTATTTGACTTTTAAACGCCTTTTATATGCTTTTTTAACTGACAAAAAAACATTTTCTTATGCTTTACACACATCTGGCTACAAAATGGGTAAACCGATTTGAACATGACTTGATTTCTCGATTAGTACATTTCCTGCTGAAGAGATTGAGCTTCAGCTCATTATTCTGTGATTCTTATAACGGACGTAATAAGCAAAAATCTAATTATTTGAGATAAAGAAATATCACAGATATGCGTTGGTCATTGCAATCAATGGCCCACCAGTGGAGTGCGCGCATATTCATGTTCATCAAACAAACCTTTTTTCTTCTCTTTTCTTTCTTTGCGCTATTGTTTTATATAATTGTTTCAAAGGAACATAAGTAAGTAATTTCTTTACAACAAAAAAAAAAAAAAACCAATTGGAACTTACTTAGTTCTGTTATAACTCTTTGTCAGAAAAAAAAAAAACGTTTTTCTGTGATTCTTATAACTGGAGTAGCAAGTCAAAAAAAAAAAACATGCATTCGCGAGTTCTCGCTGTCAATAGTATACCAGTAGATGAGGGGGTTGGGTACATGTTAACGTGCACTTAACGGATCGTTTTTTGTTTTTCTTTATTCTGTTTGCTATTCTGTTTAACCTTTGAATTTCCCGTCCCTAGAGTTTGGTTGTACTTCTGAAATGCGCTTTGGCGTAAAAAGAACTGTTCCAATTTTAAGAAGTATTTTGTTTTAGGCGTTTTTAGTTCTGTGAATTTGGGTTGCACTGAGAGAACCGGTAGATGAAATAATTAGTTGTTTTTTATTAAATTCCAAAATCAGAAGGCTGGCGAATTGTAGTAATAAGCAAGACGTTGGCATCCGTAATTTACTTTGCCGCTTTGACAGTGACGAACAACGTGGACTGGGGTCAACCCCCAGAAAATCGAACTAATGCTGTTCACTAACAAGCGAACGATATCCGCTTTCGCGCTGCCAACTATTGATGGCACTCCCCTTAAGCTGTCCGAGAATGCGAAATACTTAAGTTTCATACTCGACAGAAAGCTTTACTGGAAGGTGAACATTAAAGAAAGGGTAAAAAAGGCATCAGTTGCCTTTTACACCTGCAGCAGATTCTTCGGGATCCAGGCCCCGAATAACACTATGGATCTACATGGCCATAGTTAGACCCATACTAACATACGAAGGATTAATCTGGTGGCACGCTGCCACCAAATTAGCAACCTTAAAGATTTGACTAAAATACAGAGAATAGCATGCACTGGAACAACCAACGCGATGAGAACAACGCCAACAGCGGGACTGGAACCAATTCTTAACCTTCTGCCTCTAAATCTCTACATGCAGGAGTCCGCAGCAAAGAGCGATCTCAGAATCAGCCACTGGACACCGAATACATATGGACACGCCAAGATACTGAGAAAAAAACTTCTATCTTCTTCGAAAACATCGACGAGCTTTCGGATGGATCACCATCAGACCTGCTTAATTTGCCAGGGCAACCGGATGGTTGAAACCAAGACACTAATACCACGGGAGGAAATATATCATCGATATCACAATGGGTCCACATGGACAAACCTTACCTAACCTTGACATTGACGATGTCTGTACCTAGAGAGAACCTTATTTGGCTATGAGGTGAACAGCCTAATTTTTAGTCGCGTATTTTAGCTGTTGTTTGAAGGTTAGCTTTCCATCTATCATTACGCCTAGGTTTGGCTTTGATGCAATTCTATACTCACGATTCTATTTTGCGACTTTCGAAACCCGCGTGTCTTCGTATTCAGACATAATCTTTTTGTTTACACCGTAGACGGAAAAACGAGTAATATTGTTTACAAAGAAATTTTTGAAATGCAACAAATTATTTGAAAATTTAAATTTTAAGTCTGAAAATATATATGAATATGTAGATTGAATTTGAAAAAAAAAAAAAAAAAAATTGTACATTCATATGTATGTAGTATGTACGTACTGCATTTGTATGCATATGTATTCATCTATTAAGATACCCAGCAAAGCGGGTACAACCAGCTAGTATGAAGATTAGAACAATAATCTCATTTTATAGAAATTTGAATATTTTTAATTTATATATTCGTGTTCCGATAACTCGTGTTTCTCGCTTATCTGTGTAAATCATTGGATTGTAAAACTCGATAATCCGGGTCGTTTGAAGGAATTTTGAATGATATTCAAATAGTTGCTTTACAAAGATCATGACCATGTCCCAATTGTCCGACTAAACTCGGAAAAAAATGAGAACAGGTAGGAACGGAATTGCGTTGTTGTAGTTCGAGAAACTACGATGTTAATCATTTCAAACAATACAGGTTTTTCAGATGATGGCATTATTGATTGGAATTTGTAATACATTTTTATAATAAATATAACTAATCTGGTGGTACTGATTTTACAGAGTTTACTTAGTTTTGCAAAAAAAAAATCAAACTAGTGCTAAAAAGAATCCGTACCTATGGCTCACTCGTGTGGTGGCCCGCCTTAAGTAAAGCCTACAACATCACAAAACTTGGTGGAGTCCAACGAACAGCTAGCATTGGAACCACAGGAGCGATTCGTTCGAGCCCGTCAGAAGCTCTTAACGTGCTCCGCCATATCATGCCCCTGGACTTGCACATCAAATACGTCTCGTGCAGTGCTATCAGGTTCAGAGAATCTGAGCTTTGGTCCCCCAGACCCTATGGCCATAGTAAGGCTCTTGACCTGCTGCCTAGGGATCTGGCCTCGACCATAACACGACTCCCACAATCTAATTCAATAATAAGATTCAAGTTCACTTCCCGAAAGTTCGGAATGGAACAACAATCTACTTCTATCAAACTACCAAGTATCGATCTTCACTGACGGCTCCAAGATGGAGTGTGGCGTTTGAGCAGGTGTCTTCTCAGCGGAACTAAATGTGTCCAAATCGTATCGCCTCTCAGACTCTTCGAGTGTCTTCCAGGCAGAGGTACTAGCGATTAGAGAAGCCTGTAACGGCCGATTTCTTGACCGAGTACTAGCGCTAGTACCGGTATTATACCAAAAGTTGGTACTCAAATTGGTACTAAGTCATTTCTTCACCAAGTACTAACGAGCTTATCTAGCAAATTTGGTACCGAGTACTAGTTAGTACTCGGTATTAGTTGGACCCTCAAAATGTGTAGTCTAGCTGGGCTAATACCTAGATTTCATTTCTTTATCACAAAAATTGGTACTCGATTTTTATATCTTTTTGGTTGTAGTTGTGAAAAAAGTGAATATGAGTACATACGTGCGTGTGTACAGGAGTAATTTGGTTTGTGTAAATGTCGATTCCCAGTATTGGCGTATGGTATGCGCCCTAAGATAAGCACAGGGTAAAAAAAAATTACTGTATGCGCGATACTACACAACATATGCATCAAGGCCAACGAATTGCAGGATGCACCCTGTTGCAACCGAGAAAATCGGCAACACACAGTCAGACAGGACATTCTTTTCCAATTGTAAGAATAAAAGAACTGCGTTTTTGGTTCCAATTGGCAGAGCGAGCTTTTTTGGCATCATCGCCAAAGGTTTTTACTCCTTATTTCTCATTCTTAAGTCGCAATAAACAAAATGTTCATAAACGAAATAAAATGAAGGAAAACCAATCACGCATCATTCACAACACAAAACATATCAATTGCAGATAACACAATATCAAGCAAAATACATTTTATTTCTAATGTATTTTGCTTGATATGATAGAAATATTAACATAATTTAAAAGCAAACGCAAATAAACTCAAAAATATGAACAAATACCTAGCTCCTGAAAACAATAGAAATGTCATTTCAATCATTTCAAATGGCAAAATGATGTGAAAATCGGAATTATACCAGTTTAGACGTATTATGATACTAGTACCGATTCGTGAATTTGGATCTGGTACTAGCTAAGTGAAGAAATGCAAAAGTACTAATTTTCCGAGTATTAGAGCTAATACCAGGTCTAGCTAGACCGGGTACTAGGCCAGCTAGTACTAATGTGAAGAAATCGGCCGTAAGATACTTAGCCTTAGCCCTACTACCTCAAACAGCATAGGACTCTTTGTTGATAGCCAGGCTGCCATCAAAGCGCTCCACTCACTTACTTCGTCCTTTAAACTAGTTGAGCAGTGTAAGGAAACTTTAACGCACGCAAACGCTCGGTTCAATATCACTCTCTTCTGGGTTCCCGGCCATAGTAACATAGAGGGGCACGAGAGAGCCGACGCGTTAGCCAGATGTGGGGTTCTACCCTTGATGTCCTCCTGGCGGAGTCAGTCAGCTCCCCTATATGACTCATCAAGGGTAAAATTTTCCGACACTTTCTCGCTATTGCCAACTCTAGGTGGAAAAGACTAGTAACCTGTGCCATATCCAGACAGAAATGGCCCACCTATAATAAAAGCAGGACGAATGACCTTATAAATATGAACCGCATCGAGAAAGCAAGAATCACAGCTATTATCATGGGCCATTGGCCAATTGGTTAGACATCCCGTTCAACCCCCATTGCCGTAGTTGCGACAACTCACAAGAAAAGGAAACGTTATTCCACTTTCTCTGTAAATGCCCTGCCCAGCACTCGCCAGAGCTAGGCAGCGCACACTCGGAAAACCCTTCTTCAAGGATCTATCTGAGATCTCTAACATCAAATTCTGCAACATAATTAATTTTCTTAACTCCACAGGATTTGAAAACCACACTCCTAGCTACGCCCACCAACATCCAGGTCACGTGAGTTGTGGTATCAAAACGGCGCATCCGCGCTACTTGTGTCTCTGGCAGGTTCACCAGATACAACCACTTCTACCTACCTGCTAAAAAGAAACGTTCTGGCATAGCAGCCCTCAAAGGATACTTACATTCACACTGCTCGACCTATACAAAAGGAATAACAGCAAAGGGCACCCTTTAACTTCTGGAACAAAGGCCAGTAAGTACCTATGTAAAACTGATGTAAAGAGGCATCTAAGGTTATGAAACAGTCAATGAACAGGTAAAAATTGAGCCAAAGATGAACCGAACAATGGTCGTTCACTCAATCACTTTAATGTAATATTGGACTAGAATCATGAAAGCCGATTAGTGATAAAGCATAGGTACTCACATCATGGCGTACCCCAAAAATTATGGTCATAACATAACAAAAATTCTTACGGTCATTAAACTCTACTAAGAGCTATGTCATTTTAAAATGCATGCTAGAATCAGGATGGATTCAGATGAGGGATGAAACATAGTTTTACTTAGTTCCACTGAGAGTAGAGGGTTTCAGCATTGTAGCCTAGCCGACGACATTGCGATAGCTATATCAGGGAAGTTTCCTAATGTAATTAGAGACCTGATGGAATCGCCTCTCAACAAAATACTTTTATGGATGGATAAGGTCGGTCTTTCAGTTAACGCTGGGACGACCCAACTAGCCCTGTTTACAAGAAGGTACAAAGTACCATTTATATAGATAATCGGGGTTTTTGTGAATAATCACGTAGTGTGATTGGTTTTTTTATCCGTAACAAGTATTTTAATTATTTAATTACGTAATACCAATAGAACCTTAATAACTACGAGTAAACATATCAATTTATTTAAAATAACTGGTTTTAGATGTGCATTTTCCTGTACCGTCAAGGACTGGTTTAATTACAATTTAATCTGTCAACTAGAAAAACATTTTTTCTTTGTGGAAGTAAACTTTCAATTTTTCTTCACGGATGTTTGAAAACCAGACTTTCATTCAGTCCGCTAAACGTTGCGGCAAATATTTTCTAATGCACAGCATTTAATAATGGTTGCATTGAATTTGCAGGTGGTCTACCGCTCTTCACTTCAAGCAACAGCAAAGCCTGAAATGGTTTGTATATAAAAAAACAAATGCGGTGCGACATAAACCCATACTCATTCACCATAGCGCCGTGATTGAAGTACCTACTGTTTATTCAGGGAAAAATTCTCTTTAAATGCACTTCCGCTAGTATTTATGTTGAACGGATTTTTAATTATACTTTCAATAAAAAATAGGGTGTATGACTAAGTCGCATAGTTTTGCTTACATTGTAAACATTTAAATAAATTTAGAGTAAAACATTTTTTCAAAATGTAAGCTAGAAGTAAGAATCAAATCCAAACAAAGTGTCATTTTTTATCATTTCATTCAGACGTTGATATGTGATACACATACAGTATATTGTACCATATCTGTTACGGATTGGAACACAAACTTAAAAATGAACTATATATCAACAATTATCAGTCCTGACTTAAATTTAAGCAACAGCTTGAGTTATTGTCGCGGATGCACACAAATAAAAGAGCAGATACGTTAAATTGCGAATGGTTTATGGTAGCATTTTCATAAATCAAATACATGACCCTTATAGGGGTAAGTAAAACTCACTGTCTGTACTTTATCTCGGCATTCTGCTGTTGTTTAAACCTATTTGGTTTTTGCTCCTCCGTGGAGATCATAAAAGTGCAGGATGGTTTACAGGGAACACTTCAGTTAGTCTGGTCTGCTTGAAGTGATTAAGAGCCCGAAGAATCCACTTTTATTGATGTTTCGTAGTCGGAACTGAATATTACGTTTTAAAATTTGTTTGCCTTAAAGAACAAAGCTATACAAAAAAATCAAAGGTCATGGGATTTTTTTAATTACAGTATAAGCACCACCCAAAATATCAGTTCGTATTCATATTGAAGTTTCGTACGTCAAACATGTGAGTTGGTAGGGTGTTTTCTTCTGCGAAAATGCCAAGGGCTCATTTGGAAAGCTTTTTCAGTCCGAAAACTAATATCTGAACTTTAAAGTACCACTTAAATTTTCTGAAAAGTACTCATCACACATTCAATTAGGGAATCTAAGCTCCCGTAGTGGCCATGGTCGTGAAGGTCTATTTAAACAACTCTGTGAACCTTTTCACCACAAATATTTTGAAAAGGTTATAAGAGGTCAATGTGAGTTTTTTTGAAAAGTTTTATAATAACTAGCAGGAAGCCAAATAGACAGAAATTTTAAATTGCTTGGTTATATGTCCATAGTTTCATTATTATTTGGTTTAAAGCAGTGGATGGGTTAAAGTAATAACTTTTTCAATCCATTGGCAAATGTTTTATCCTTCTTTTAGTATAGTTGGATTACCTGCTTTTAAACTGTGTAAAAACTCTTTTTTAGCGTATATAACTGAATATTTGAATTGCGGTTTTCTTGTACTTGAGCTATTAATAGAAAATTATGTCTTTTTCGAAAGCGTTCGGAATTAAAGTGGAAAGTGGCATTATATTGGAGAGGTACTGCAGCTCTTGGAATCTAACCATTAACACAAATAACTATTACAAGGGATAGGAAGTGTGTTTAGAAAAAGAGTTTAAATAACTATCCAAGCTACCTCAATTTCGAAGAGGACGTGAAATCTAAGCTCTTTGAGGCCTAATCAGCCAAAAAATGTTTAAAAGTTATATTGTTCATAAAGAAATACGGTCTCCAAATCCACAATAATGTATGCGAGGAACTAGAAAAAATGCTTCGCCTTTTCTCGAAGCGTATTTTTAAATTTTCATCTACAATACCAAACTACATGTATGTAGGGCAAGCCTGGTAATGCCACCATTGGGGCACTCAACGAAGAACGGAACAAAATAAGAACGAAGGGAATAAAGAAAAGGGAGAAAAGTTGGCAATGAACCACGAGGAATCGTTCTCCAATTTGCTAAAACTTACCTGCTAATAAAACCTAAACATATATAATTATAAACTGTTAAAACATATCTGCTAAACTTAAACTTACCGGTGAAATACATTTTATAACGAGTTAAATGCGTTTTTATCTCTACATGTATTACTTTAATAATTCCACGTGCCTATTATTCGCCGACGACTTAAAACTATTTCAGACTATTAAAAATGTTGATGATTGTATGCTTCTTCAAGAGGATCTTAATAGTCTTGCTAGATGGTGCAAACTCAACTCCTTGACTTAAATGTATCCAAGTGTCAAAGCCTCACCTGTTCTAGGTACAAAAATCCAATATCCTTCAAGTATCAAATCGAAAACCCTAAATTAGAAAAAGTAAGGTCGAAAAAGGATCTCGGTGTTATATTGGATACATAACTCAACTTTAATTTGCATGTGGACTAGTTAGTTTTTTAGTTAGTTTAGTTGACTAATTTATTTCATAAAAAAAATTGATTTAATACATTGCATTATTAATAATTTAAGTCTATGGGTTTGGCTAGGACCGACTACCAGATTGACATGTTTTCATTGTTAGATACATATTTTTATTATTGTTTTTTGTTCTGTTCATCAAATGGTATTCAGCATTTAACGTCAGCGCCATTTTACCCCGCCTCAAATGGTAAAGCGGAAAGATTCGTCAGGACTTTCAAAACATCGTTGAAGAAAGTTACAGAGGGAGGAGAAGATCCGACCAGTGCTTTTCCTTAACTCTTCTGTTCATTTCGAGCTTATCCAAACCCTTTTACGGGGAAGTCACCCGTAGAAATCTTGCATGGACGGCAGCCAAAACTTCCGTTTTCTTTGATGTTCCCACAGTTCAGGCAGAACTCGAGCTTTAGAACAACAAGTCGGTTTTTTATCGAGCAAGCAGTTTTTGCTAGACATTTCTCACTGGATCCAGCATGAGTTTGTGGGAAGATTTTAAAACAACTTGGACGTATGATGAACTAAGTTGCTACAAAGTGTCTGGTATGTAAAATCTTTCAATTCTATCCAAGTATGATACTTACTTATGAAGCTGTCCGTCGGATGATATTGTTGAATGTCTAAATTAGATGGGCACCAGGCCATAGTGATTTTAGTGGAAATTAGAAAAACTCAAGAATAATGACGGGACGTTTTAATAATCATTTTCCCATATCTCAAGTTTATGCTTGAATTGGTTCCGAACTGTTCTGACATTAGGGCAGGTTCTCAAAATTATCATGTATGCAAAGTAAACCCATATTCTGCTGCTACTATAATTTGTTTGTTTACCTTACACATTGATTTTATTGTTTTTCACGTTCAGCTTTATTGTAGTCTTTTACAGCTGCTGACATAGACCTAGACATAATGTTGGTTAAACATCGATAGTTTCCATATTCGATAGTATCGATATTATTAACAAAAAACTATCGATAGTTTTTTCTATCTTTTCTGTGTGCTGCCCTTAATACGATTATACATCATCATCATCATCATCATCATGAATACATATTATAAAACAGTAGAACCCGGTGTGTCTGTGCATTGAAGAAAAAGTAATAAAAAAGAATGGGGGTGACTAAAGAAGGGTAATAGAACACAAATTAGCGATTTTTAGAATTCTTTTCTGTCTGTCTGTCCGTTTGTTTGTTTGAGCACATCTCCGAAACTACTGAACGCATTTGCATGTTGTTTTCAAAGGTGGACAGAGCATACTTTGGATCTGTTTTATTAAAATCGGATGTCGGAAAAAAGAGTTATGGTCATTTGAAGGTTTCTTGACGCGTGTTTTTAAAGCGTGCGAAGCCGCGGGTGGACTACTAGTAACCAATAAATTGTGACTCCTTCAAATATTCGCCTCTAACTTCTCCAAAGGTGGTATAATCGGGGGGAAAAGTGCTTTCAAATGCGATAAAATGACAATTTGATGAAGTGAGAAGTGCACGTAAAACAAAAATGTTCAAGTTTTCCGATAGGTGGCGCTGAACACTCACGCTGTTAAATCATGACGATCCGTTTTATTATGTTGGCCAGTGTGTAGTTTTTGCACGATCTCTGTCCACGCTGGGTATGTACATGTGTAATTAAAATCGGCTCAATAGCTTTAAATTCACAGCTGGTGAGTTGGCGAGGAGAGGGGGTAGCACCTTGTGCTAGCATGGCTTCAAATCACATTCAAGGTTTCTTCATCATACTTTTCAACAAGTCCCAAGTCGCTGATCGAGGCACTTGACCTGGAAGCTGTTAATGTAGTCTACCGGCAAGTTCAAATTTAATATAATTTAACGCATAAGGAGCTGCGGGTACAGCTAGTATTAAATATTAGAGAAATAATTAAGATAAAATTCCAAAATATTTTTCCAGTTTAGTTTTTATTTAAAAAAAAACAAAAAAAAATCGTTAACAATAAAAAGAACAAAAGATAGTTAATTCTCATAAGAAAAATAAAAAGTTTAAAGTTACATGCAAAAGAAATAAAAGTCCAAACAACAACAAAAAGAGTAATTGACAAAAACAACAAACAAAAACAAACACAAATTGAGTTGTCTTTTATAAATAATAAATTATTTAAATTTGTATCCTTAAGTCGATTTCTTCTGTTAGTCATTATCTCGCCAGCTTTGGAGAAAATTCGTTCAGAAGGAACTGAACTTCTCGAAGCTGACTTGTTGATCGGTTCCAATATTCAATTGAACATGAATTTCTATCAATCACAGGTTTTTCCAAGTATTGACAGATGCCTATTGTTGCTTCTGTAAATCGTCCTTACTGGATCTTTACTTGGAAAGAACAATAAATCTAACTTGGATGATGTTGTGGGAAACACGGAACTGCTCGTCGAAGCAAGCGATGATGTAGATGCTGAAGTAGATGCTTGTACTGTCATCACTTTTTCCTTTGAAGACGCAATCAGCAAAGAATATTATTTCTGCAACTGCTGAATTGCACTATCGGCATCTTGTCCAGTTCTAAATCCATTTTTCTTTAACTTTAGATCTAAAACCGTTGCAAATATGAGAGCCGATCGCATGGGATACGGCTTCAGACGTTTATTGACTGAGCTGATCAACGAGTTGACAACTACTTGGCCCTCAACAGTAGTTACCATAGTCTCAAAACTAGATAACTTTGCTGATATTCCTCTAAAAAACGGTATTATAAGTGAAGCGGTAACATAATTCTCACCTGATATTTTTAACGTTGCAAGTTCAATTGGCTCAAGAAACATCAAAATTTCATCTATTGATTTGAAATCCTCAGCTGACAAAGTATTAGGAGCTTTTTCACATTCACTTATAGCGACTGCCAGTTCGCTACGTTTCTCCGAAATTCGCTTTAATATGAAGTAAGAACTATTCCAGCGAGAATCTACTTTCTGAACAAGTTTTAGTTCTACATTGTTATTGCGCTTTTGGATACCACGCAATGTGTCGCTCGCTAACGTACTGCTACGCAAATATGTCGCAATAGGCTTTGCCTTCGTTGGACAGTTAAATTTAAACTAGGAGCAAAACACGGAAGGTGACGAATTTTCAAAATATCTGCAAATTTAACCATACTAGCAGCGTTGTCGGTGATTATAGTTACAACTTTTGTGCGAATATTGTACTCTACTAAAGTTGCATTAATAGCCTGAAATAAAATGATGAAATGTTACAGCAAATAAAGTCTAACCATAATTTATTTAATACCACACAATCCTGCATGCGCAAACAAAAATACATAATTTTTTTTTTTCAAATCGATAGTATCGATAGTTTTTTTAAAAAGTGATGGTATCGATAGTCAAAAACTATCGATAGACTATCGATGTTTAACCAACACTACCTAGACAGTGATTAAACATTTAACAAAATAAATTGATTTTTAACCCTTCGTGGACAAATTGAGTGTGACACACTGAAATAATATACCTAATGTTTTTTCTCTTAGATTTCAGTTCAATAATAAATCCCATAATGTTTTACTGTAAATTGTTATTTATTTACTAGATAAAAGAAAAGAAAGAAATGATATGATGTGGATACCGTAAAACCTTGACAAACCCAACCTCGATAATTCAAAATACACTGTTATTCGAAGTTTTTGTTTGGTTCAATGAAATTCGAATTATCGATAGTTCACTGAATTAGTATTTTTTTTAAAGTAATATTTATAGCCTGGAGAAACAATTGAAATTAGAAGATAAAGAATCGTTTAAACACTGGGAGTATTAGGAACAAATATCTAATGACTTTTGCTCCAAAGTTAAATTGGAAACCAAGTCAAAGATGACCACCGAAAAGACTTACACAATCAGATACAGCAAAACTATATAATCCCCTGGGACGATAGAAATATAGTTCTTTGGTTTAAAAAACACACATGGGATGAACAGTCCAAATATAATGTAGGTATGTATCTACGTTTGTATAATGAGGGAGATGAAGGATTGCCATCATGTTTAATGATATGCGAGGAGCGCTGCGCATTTACGTGTTTGAGTACGATACACGACAATAATGAAATATAAAGTGTAATGTCTAAGAAAAAGCGATTATCACAAACAAACTATAAACGTGTATAAAAGAATTCTTATGGGGACAAATTGAACAAAATGCTTTTAAAATTAATTTTAAACTTTCATGTGCAGCTATTCAATTAAAAATTCAAAAGCTAACACACTATACCCCGCTTAAATGCATCTCGTTTAAGTGCTTCGAAACCTGTTAGAACTATTTCAAATATAAAAAATGTATGAAACTTGTTCGCATTATTCGCATAATTGTCCGTAAATCACAGAAACCTTTTTACCTAACATGTGATAAATAGCTTGGATAAGTGCCTTTGACACAATTTTATATTTTACTTATAAACATAATAATCAATGAAAGGCCTTCACAGATTGTCAATGTCCATTAGCCGGCTTGTTTTCAGTTTTCTTTTTTATCAATCAAACTCACGCGTATCTTGTTGTCAGTGTATCTTGTTGATTTCTATTTTTCGTTTTTGTTTTCAAAACATATTTTGTTCAATTGGTATTAAATATGTAGGAAGATACATACAACTTGCTTGCAATGTTTCGTTTTAACCTGTTTCTTAGGATTTGGGATGAAAATTAGTTAAGCTTGAGAAAATAATAATAAACGATGCAATTAAGCTAGTCCCTCATGCTTCGTATAACTCCACATTTCGGATAGGTGCATCAGAAGGGATTCAACTTTTTGAAGTGCACTAAAGCGAGGTTTACTGTGTAATGAACGTATTTTTACTTCCCACCTTCATAGGGGAAGTATTGCAATCGCCCAAAAAAAAAGTTTCGAGATTTTAACGGAGCTTCACAATACGATACATTAGAAATCATTTGCACCCATTTTCGAAGTGATGTCTGTGTGTGCGTGTGTATGTGACAATTTATTTCTCCTTCGATATCTGGAGAACGAAACAACGTACGATCATGCGGTTTTTTTTTGTTTTATTTGTCTTAATGAAACTTAGAGCTGATTAGATTTTGAGCAAAATCGGTATAGCGGATGCTACGATATTTGAAGAAATACTTTTAAAAAAGGTGTGCTGGACAACAAGCACGTTGTGGTGTTATTGAAAATAACTTTCGCTTTTACATAACGCAATACCAGGTGGGAAGTACAGGACTGGTCCCCCAGTCAAATTTTTTAAAGATAATCATGAAGTACTAATTGATTTGTTATCGTTATAAAATCAATAATTTGGGAAATTGCAAGTTTGGTGATGGAATATCTTTTTGCAGAGAAAATGTCCTGGGACAGCGTGTATCCCAACAGTAATTACTATTGGGACAAATAAGTCCCACCAGTAACTAAATAAGCCAAAATTAAGTGTTGATTCATATGATACGGACCTGTTTGTCCCACGATCTGTTACTGTAGGGACATATATATCCCACACTTGAATGCGGCTCGTGGGACATATGTGTCCCGTTAGGTCTGAAAGGGTTAAAATACCCAACTTTTACCATAAAGGGTTACTAACACGAAACCTTACCGTGATCAACCAACGAATTTGAGACTTCTATCATTCTCAAAATTCCTGACTATAAATGAAAGCGATAATGTTATTTTCGTAACAACAATTTGTCAGATGAAATCGCGTGCCAACAATTTGATATAAGACTCGCCTAGTAAGGGCAGATATAAGGTTTAGTGCCTAAGATAAAAGAGGCATGCCATCATTAAGTGTTGGATTTATAAATGTTAATAAAGTGATGATATTTAAGGTATCAAAACGGATGGCGAAAAATTCCGTTGTGTTATATAAACCAGGCAATGACTCACTAAAACTAAATACTTTTAAGACATAAAATAACACACATCCTATTTGTAGATACATGCATACTATACATATCTGCACACATGAGTGTTAAGTCCCTCTGGACAACCTGAAAGCACCAATAGCCCATTCTATTATTGAGCAGTATGTTGTGGCACCATCCCCTCCTAAAGATTTCAAGGAAAAGAAATATAGGATAATTGCTTTTACTTTGTTCCTTGTCACGCAACTCAGCATAGAATTGCACGGCTAATTAGCGGAGTTACATGTGTTCGTATAGTACTCCCTTTCTTCCCATTTCCTGTATCGTTTGAAAACTTAAAAAAAATAAAGACCGTTACAGCCACATACATATGTTAACAAAAGCATGCAACTTCGATTTCATTTGCGAAAGACGATTTCTAATTTAACAAACTTTTATACAAACTCGTAACATTATTTACTTAGCGAAAGTCAAGAAAAGTCACTTAAAGATTTGGAAAATTAAGTGAAAGCTGATGTTTCCTTCCATGACATAGCGTCGTTTTCCTATAACGAGATTGAAACACGTTTGCATGATTTCTCTGAAACTCTCATTATCTTCTTCTTTTTTTTTGTATGACAATGTACGAATATGTTTATCAGATCTCTGATACTATCCATCCTTAATGGGAAAAAATCTATAACATGCCATTTTGCGCTCGCAAAAACCCCGTTGCAGACAAGAAATGCCCCTAAAATAGGTCAACTTTTCAACTTCTGTCCCATACTCGAACGCCCTTTTTTTAAAGCAAAGCATCGACCAGGAAATGTGAAAACAATAAATCACAATGAGAAATGTCTAGAAGTTCGGTTGATTTAATTTCGTTTTTAGTGAAAGCGGTAGGACAAAGAATCTCATGGGATTCCGGCCGAAATCCTTTTATTCCGTTTTTCTTTCGTCTTTGGAGCTTTCGAAATTGAAATGCGGATAGGACATTAGGGACGACAACTTTTCTCCCATTCGTTTTTCACCAGGTGGGACACCCCCAGGGGGCAGAGATGATGGTGCTGGATAATAATGTCGGTCATTTAAGAAGAGAGGCAAAAACCATTTTAAATGACTATCCATTTGAAAATATTAGCCAACACTAGTGGGGTGCTAAAAATACTTAGAACCAATGGTTTGAAATTGGAAATATAGGGTAAAACTTTTGACTGACGTATTTCTCTACGAGGATATACTGGAAACTGTAAAATTTAATTATGCTATGTTGTGCTCAACCCTACACTAAGTAGGGAGAGAACGAATGCAACAAATATGTTATATACATTGTTCTTGTCCACTTTATTCATATCTATCATGTCCATTTTATAGTGAAAGTCAATAGATTGGTTAACCCTAAGAAACTGTCATGTGGCCGTAATGTAGTGGTTAACATCAATGCTTGTCACCTTGAAGATCCCAGGTTCAACTCCTGATGTGAGGAACGTCAATCTACTCCAATTGAGAGAGAAGCATTTGAATTTGAATTTGTTTGTTTTTTCTATAGTTTTCGATACCATTCTTTTTTACGAGTTAATAAACTGCACATGCACCCAAAAAAATACCGAATTCGGGTTTGAATTTCAAATTAGAGAATAATTAGAGTTCAGGTTTCTTTTGGAGAAAAATACGTAAGCAAAAACCGACTTCTTACACCGTACTTCCATTGGTTTGCTCTGCGTGTGTTGAAAACAAAACAGTTTTCATTTTCGTGAGCCATGAGATAACAATTCTTAATAGAATAGTTTAAAGTCTTCATCAGGTGCTCAAATAAAGAGATTGATCTAATAAGCACAAATGCAACGAAAGAAAACAAATTTCGAATTTGCATTTGCTTTCGAATCGAATATAAAAATACGTACACTCACACTCGCTGTGTGAAAAAATAAAAGAAAATTTTGTTAACATTTTAAGCTTACCATTTTATCGCAAACAAATTTTATTTTCTTCATTCGGAGAAATGTACTACATACATATACAAAGATCCGACAAAATATTATGGTGCAAACGAACAATGTGTCCGGTATAATTGTCTAGTCCTAGCTTTTGAAATGTATCCACAATCCACAAGATTTCGCAGATATATTTTTCCAATTGTCCCCTCGACATAAGAAATCACATACTATGTAAGTTAACCGCAGTTAACACAGCCCGTTATGCAGACAATCCCAATTTCCAATTTCAATATCCATACGCACTCCCAAGCTTACACTGCACTACCGTCATACGCCACGCTCCCGTACATTTACCCCAAAGCACATTCACCTTTATTCTACCCTGTCAGCACTTCCATTCATTCATATGCACTGCTCAGCTTTTTTGTAATTTAGAATTAGGTAAAGAAATAAAATAAAGAATCAGTCATAGACTCAACCCGAAGAAATAAACTTCGTTTTATTTATTTAACTTGTACATTATGAGTAAGATAAACACCTCAACTTTTTCGAAGTTACTACTTTACCTTATCTTTTTCATTTGCTGCTACCAGTGTTGTACCGCGTCGACTACACTGTAAAGACTACGGTATTGTCGATGCGTCGTTAATGTCGTGCCGTTATTCAAAATTGACGACACGACATGTCGACAGTAGTATAATCAGTAATTATAACAATATATACATTGATTTTCACAGTTTAATTGAACGAAAAAAACTGAACGAAGTAAGCTATATATACACGTATTTGTACGGTTAATTGAAAAACACGGATAATTGGTCGGAAAAATCGGACAAAATGGTCGGTTCAATTAAGCGGGGACGACTGTACATAATTATTAGAAAATTAAGACGATTGAAATTTCATTTTTCATCACCATTAAATTTGTATTTATTAATTTTCTTATATTTTCAACAGTCTAATGGTCACTAACAGCTGTTTTTGGCGTTTTTTGATATTGAGGACACAATTTACGACATTAACGACATTGAAGACGCTATTGTCGACATCACAGTGTCGACAATTCAAAGCGACGCGTCGTGGAACAACACTGACTGCTACCAACGACTACCGAAAAAAGGTTGAAACCCAATCTCCGGCCAATGTAGTAGTTACTCAAAGTTTCAGCTTACGTCTAAGGCATAAGAGCATTGCGTTTTTTTTGGAATCGCATGACATGATTTGGAATGAAAAAAAAAATCGGGAGGAATTTTTTTATGCAGCTGTAAAAGATACTAATTTTTTATTTTTTTGTTTTGAGCTTCTATTTTCTTTTTAGAAGAAGGATTTAAAATAAAAACACGCTATCCACTACCCAACGGCAGGGAGTAACAGACAAGTGGGACAGTAGTGGCTTCTTTCTGGAAACTGAAGCTTAGTGCTTTCAGCGCTACCTAATTCTCAACGAATATATTTTACAAAATTGAGTTGCAGTTTTGCATTACAAGGCATTGCGGAAAAGCTTGTATAGATATTTTGCTTTGTTTAGTTGAAGAAGCAGTTTAAATTTGTCTCTACATAAAATAACTAATATCTTCCGCGTTATAACCAAACAGACAGAAAATGCTATCAAGCATAGACTTCACGGCACATCAGAGATAACAGTTTCTGGATAATGCAATTCGTAGAGCAGTTAATAGTATTACGCATTTTTTTAACAGATTCAGACAGCAACCCTGGTTTCTCCAGGTAATCGAATTGCAAAGAAATTAAGGACGTCCTCACTTATGAAAGGCATCCACCCACATGCATATCCATATATTTAGAGATAGACGCAGAATTTGATTAATTTTGTTTTCCTTTCAGAGCTTGAATATACAATGAAACAAAAACAAACCCCACTGACACGCAAGCAAGCGCCGTATCACAAAACAAGAAAGAGATTTTCAAAACCATGCAATTCTTCTAATAGGTACGTTGGCGATTTAAGATATCCACCAATTCCTTCGTGTAACGCGCGAGTTTGGGCGAATAGGACGTCTCCGCGTGAGCGTTGGGCCTCGCAGACCGCACCAGGCTCTCGACGTTGCAAAAAAGTTGCACTAGCAGATGGTAGTAATGACTATGGAGTAAAATTAATTCCAATAACTAAGTAGATAAAACTTTTGTTCCTATTACTTATTTCACTTTAGGGTATCTAAAGTTAAAGATAGGCATAGGCATAACACTGGCAGTAGGGTGATCATATGGCTTGAAAGTGTTGATTGTACTAATTACATCGGGATATTCGAAAGAAATACTGTGAATTATAAGCAATGGCAACAGTACCAATAATTCTCCCCAGTCATTCTGGACACACCCTCGGAGCAAAAAGACTGAAACCTAATTCTACCTGAGTTTCAAAAATCACTACACCAACACTAGCGCTGTGTGAATAGCATCATTAGGGCATTCAAATCCCCTTTAGCGCTAGTGAATTATAAAAAAAAAAAGTAAAAAGGCTTTTATTAATTTAAGTCATGTTTTTCATATAAAAGAAGTTTCTAACAAAAAAAAGTTCGTTTTTCTTGGCTCAAAAAAATAAAATATTTTGTATAAATCATGTTTCTTTTTTATTTATGCTATGCATTTATAAGTTTTTTTTAAAGTCTAGTACAGACTTTCTTCGTGATTCTTAAAGTAAGCCATAAAATTAAATATTTTCTTGCTAGGCCTCACACCCTTCACCAGGTCCCCGGAGTAATTTTTTTCACCAGGCTCTCGGAGGGTTAAGGAGTTTGTCTACCTAAAAATGTACAAAAATTTCACAAATGAGATTTTAGTCAAGATCCAAAGAAGACTGACACTGGTTTGTTTAGTTTAACAAATTCCATAAGCAAATGTATACGCTGCAGACCTGTAATTTAATGCCGAGTTCTAGCCTCAAGAATGTCCTTTGCATTGGCTTGAATAAACAAAATCCCCCGGCTAGCAGAGTTCTCAAGCCTCACCTGCAAAATTCTTGACAAATGCTTTACCACTGTTTTAGAGATCAAGCAACCGCGGTTGTCAGAGTTTTTGGTCCGAGGTAGAAGGAAACTCTCCCGAGGTCGTACCAATATATACGGTTCTTTTTTAATAAAACTAATCTTCGTTACATTGGATTTGTGGATGTCATACTACTAAAATTCCACACTTTGTTCACTTTCATCCTTCCATCCTGTATTTGTAATTTCTCTTTTAAAATCAAGGAAATGTTAAATAAAAACAGTTGTTTTTTTTGCAATTTTCTTATGTTCCATAGGTCTCCCATAGGTCAACAATCAATCTCACCAGCACCAGAAAGAAAATTCAAGTTGAACAATACAAACACCTTTAAAATTTCAACAGTCAAAGTCTGGAACAATAGAGCATGCACTCAGGACCAGTGAATACCCGATAAAGAATATGGTCATATTGGTGATAAACAATTTCGTTTTTTTGTGTTAAAAAAAAGAAAAAGAAAAAAACATAAAAATTCGACGAAGAAAAAATTTTTAGGTATTTTCAATACTTTCTATTCCCAACTTTACTTCATCCTTACCAAAAACTTTTGTAGTACAACAAACAATGTAAAATCAGGAGAATGCATGGTAAAGGGAATAACAGTAACCAGAGAACTCGTTTTTCCTCGATGGCTAACGGAACCGTTCATCCACTGAAAGTTTGAAAATCCGCTGAAAATAGTTTGTTAATTTTGGTCTGAAGACTTTATCGAGGAAAAAATGTATCTTTTGATAAAGTGACTTTTTCGACGAGTTTGCACGTATTTTTGCTGCGGTTGCATGCAAAACAATACATACATATGTATGAAACTACTTGTTTTAAAGCGAAATCTTTTCTAGAAAATGTATTAATTAATTGAGACAAAAACCTTTAATCCGCTTAAAGTTTTTCTTACTTTGAGAGTGTTTTTATACGTAAAGAAAAACAACATCAATGCATTAGTGATGTTTACAAGCGCAACCAGAATTTTTCAGTGAGAAAACTAGCAAAGTCCTTACTAAGCAGTGCTTGTATTACGGAATATTTGATTAACCCTCTACTGCATGAATTAATGTGCGCGGAGAAAAAAAAGTTTAAAAAAACGGTTGAAATAGCTTCTCTTGATTATTTGTTAACAATCCCCCTTATTGCCGATGTCGTCGTCGACAAACTACAGACGACATCTGTCGAGTCGAGTCGTTTTTATTTCGGTATTGCATAACTAAAACGATACGACTCTCAGCGCATATACGTTCCACACACATTCCACAAAGACAAGGACACATGCATGATCTCTTTCAATATGTAATTGCATCTCAGTTTCAGTCTGAGCTTCGAGGGAAATGGTTATTGTACGGAGAAAGTAAAAAAAAAAAATTAAAAAGATGAACAGCTTAGCAATTTTTTTTCCAAGCAAGAATAAAAAAAATGCATCTCAGATCCACGAGAAAGAGCTCTCGTCGAAATCGAATCCATTGAACTAATTTCGCTTTTACTCAACCCTTTGGTAAAAGATTTTGCCAACGGAATATTCTTCTCCATTTCTTGGACCAAACAACTAAATTGTTGCTCATTTCTTATCTTTATTCTCTATAAAATAATAAATAATGTTTATAATGTCAGATTTAAAAAAAAAAACCAAAAATTTCTTTCGAATCCGAAACAGTCGTCTGCTAAATTATCGACGACAAAAAATGACTGTTTTGACGACAAATGGCGTTCACAAACGACTTCCGCAATACGAAATTTGTCGTTTAAAGATACGTTCCACAAATGTGACAGTTGAGACGACAAGAGTCGCATTTTTAAGCGACAGGAGCCGTTCAGTCGACAACCGCAATACCGAACTGTCGCTGTCGTTTTTTTTGAGAGTCGTGTACGACATCGGCAATAGGGGTAAATATCTATTAAAAAAAGTTTAAAAAAAGTTTAGTTTAAAAAATAAAGTGCGATGGTGTTAACTAATTAAACGAGTATTAGCAATAATTTTTAAACAAAATTAATACATTTATATTATAGAAAATAAAGTATTTGAACCAAAATGTATTTTTAAACTAATTGTTCTTACCAATTGAACACAATTATTTGCAATTACCTAGAACCAAACTTTTTTTTTCACTTTTTTTTTCAATGCACATTCGAGAGGAACTGAAGTACAAATGAAAAAATCGCAGACAACCGTTATCTAAGAAATGCGAAAAGTACCATTTTGTGTTGTTAAGGATGTATACAAGGTGATCATGTTGTGTTTTAGTCATTTCGAATGTGATTTAGTAAAGAAAATGCCGTTTCCTTGCGAAAAACCATATATGGTTTAGTATGCAGAAGAGGGTTAAAATAATGAGAACTTGCTACCATCGATTTGTAAAAAAGAAATAACTAGTGAACACCAATAAGATCCTTACTGATACCTACTGAAGATTAAGGATTGGCATTTTTTCATATCGTTTTCTTTTTAAAACGTTTTTATTAGTTCGCTTTGGTGTCTGTCTGTTCGGTAAAAATTTTGCAACTGATTTTTAACTAAGTACCCGATGAGCTAGAGGCTTGAAATATTAATCATAGGTCAGAACTGGATGACAATGCAATATTTACTCACTTTCAGTCTGTTCGTGAGGGTTCCGACAGTCGTTTTCACATAATGACAGTTCACGTCATTTGCAGTGCAATAAAATTGTTAGCGACTTAAGTGCGCGCCACGTTTTTCGTTTTAAATCTTACAATTATTTTCATAGCTATTAAAAAAATTCACAAAAACCAATTTTCAGGACTATCTGTATGGAGTTAGGAATCTGAATTTGTATGAGGCTAGGAAAAATTATTTTTTACTTCTTAGTCCGTCTTAAAACGTTGTATATTAAAAATTAATTTTTATTTAAATAATTACTTTTAATTCATTCGCATTCGAGTACATTTGATGCAGGGTATTTGAAACTGAGGTGCTATTATTGACTCCCATAATGGTGTCCTGAATAACTGGGGAAAATTGTTGTTGGTTTTGTTGTCATTGGTGACAACTGCCTGATGTCAACATCCGTACTAAGTACGATCAAACCGTCAAGCCATATGACCACCCTATTGCCAGTGTTATGCCTATGCAGTAGAGTGACAAGCCATAATGGAAACCACAATTCCACCACCAATTCTGCTGCTCAAAAGTTTGGGGTCAAGGAATATGTGACACTTTGAATCGAAATAACTTTTAAACAATTAGAGATACAGTGGACCCCCGGTAATCCGACAAACATTTTGCAGGGCGGTGTTGGACTATCGAATTTGTCGGATTATACAGTACTGCCACAGACCCCCAATAGTCCGGAATTTTGTGAAAAGTGTACCTTGTATCCGACATATTACAAGTCAAAGTTGTTGTGCCTTGTCAAATTCCTCTCTCTTACTCTCTCTTTGAGTTTGTCAGTTGTTGGGGATTTTGTTAACTAGTATGAGCAGTACACATTTAGACAGCGAACTGTGAACATACTTACAATAAAGTACTCATTGACACCCAGGATTAGCGCGTTTTATTTAACACACGTATAGGATACAACACTATCCGAACTACAAATCATACTCAGCCCAATTCTACATAAAAACTCCCCGGGAATTTGTTCCTTTTCCCATTTCTCCTATTTTAAACAATCTTCGAAAATGAGAAATATTCTTTGGGAAAAAAGTAGGCATCACAAATTTCAAAAAAGGGGAGAACGTCATTTCATTTCCCGGGTTTTAATTCTCCAAACATTTGCTACGGAGTTTAAGAGGCCTCTACCCAAAATGTCGAACTCAAATTCGAATTTAGCGAAAAAAAGGACCATACAAAATCTTTATTGATACAAAAATCAGATAAAAATAATTCGAAATTTAGTTTTTGCAAATTTAAATTTTAGTAAAACAACAAATAAGCTTCAACTTCAAACGTTGTTAAATTTGATGGAAGCACATCGCGACGTTGCATGCGGATTCCACAAGGGAAGTAAAGAAGAGGTGGCCCTGTTTTGGCAATTGGCTGAAAAAGAATTGAATTCAGCGGGACCACCATGCAAAACTCTTGCCGAGTGGAAAAAGGTATTTTTGTACGAATGGCTTAGAACACAAGCCTAATCAAATTTGATTTAGGTTTGGAGTGATAAAAAAAAAATATGTGCGAGCAAAGGCAGCATTAAATGTAAAAACAAGAAATGCCACTGGGGGAGGACCAAATAAAGAATACAAATTTTCGGATACAGAACAGGCCATATACAATTTAGTAGGTACGAAAGAGTCTGCGGAAGGGGTTGCGGCAGTATCATTTGGGTTGAATTCTTCCGAAAAAAAAGAAAAGCGACCAATGAAAATGAAGGGCCACCAGAAAAACTGCTGAATACGGTGCCCGTACAAGAAATAGATTTGCTTACTGAAGTAGAGTTAGCAACGCTTGGCATCGAGACTCACGACAAAGAAATAATTCAAAAGAAGGACTCCCGTCCACGAGGAAGTGCTAGTGCACATAAAAGTACTGCCTCTGAAGTTTTGGAGAAGGAGCTATTAATCCAAAAGGAGTTATGCGAGACCGTCAAGGTGTTAGTCGAAGGCATAAAAGAACAGCACCGAAGCACGACGAAAATATGTCGCTCTCTGGAGGATCTTTATGATATCAAAAAAAAAAACACTTCAAGGAATGAAGGATATAAAGAAGATAAAGAATGAAAATTTGGAAGAAAAAAAACGGCACAATTGGGTCATGGAAAGCTGGCGGCAGAAGGAAGTCGAAGAAAAAATTTAAAAAAATCGCCGAGTTTTAGAAATCGAAGATTTAAAAAGACAAATGGCGGGATAAGACCCTTATGTGGGTATAATACTCCCACGCAGTTTTGCTCCCTTTCTTTTAATCACCACTAAATGAATTATAATTTTGCTTTCTTTTAAATAAAAACGTTTATTTTAATTGCTAAATTTTATTAAATTGCTGTATTCTTTATAACAAAACTTAAAGCGTGCTTCCGATATTGATCCGAATCCTACGCGCTGCTATTAAGTATTCATGACTTCCTAAGGAAGTAATTCCACTATCAATCTGGTTGGTCTCCGTACTTTCAATATTGTCCGAAATCATGAGGGTGTCATTGATGAAGTCTGCCTTGAAATGAATGCATATATTATGCAATGCACAGCAAACATTTACGATTTTTGCTGCCTTTGTCGGACTGTAATGCAGTCCCCTCGCACCTAAAAGGCATCTCCATCTATTTTTTAGCACTCCATTGGTCCCCTCAATGATATTTCGACAGCGTGAGTGGACCTCATTAAATTTGCTATCACTTGAACCTACTGCAGGCGTTCTATGAGGAGTCAAAAGCCACGGCTCCAAAGGATATCCGGCATCTCCTTATTCAAATGTCAACGTTTTTTTAAATTTAATAATTTCTGTTATAAACTTTTGTTCTTACAAAGAAGCCAAAAATTTCTTATGCCTCGTAAATATTCCTGCTCAAAGTGCGCCCTCAGCTCGCTTACATTCCAAATGAGGGAATCATGACTTGCACCGGGATGGGAAGCGTCGACGTAACGAATCCTCAATTCGTCATCACACATATGTAAGTAATTAATTTTATTTTGCAATTAAAAACACCACAGCACTTATAAAACAATTTACCAGCATAACATTTAAGCTGTAGGTTCCTTTCCTGTTATAAAATAAATGTTTATTAACAGAAGGGGCAACAATCCGGATATGTGTGCCGTCAATACATCCAACAATACCGGGCATGCTATATTTGGTGTAGAATGCTAACGTAACGTTCCTTTTTTCTTCGACCGTTTTGTAAACACTTATCCATTGTGGACAAAGCTGCGCTTCCACTGCATCTAGTACTTCTGCGAGCACTTTGCTGAAGGTAGATTGGGCCAGACTAATATTATGGTCTATTCCAACACCCGTTTGGTATCCCCCTTCAGCAAAGAAGCGCAAACATGCGCTCAGTTTCACAATAGGGGATATTGCAAAACGCTTTCTAGTCGGCTGTCGGGACGTTGTGAGCAACTCCAACAAATATTTGAAGGCCACTTTGT
Source organism: Criorhina ranunculi (assembly GCA_951813785.1). NCBI lineage: Eukaryota > Metazoa > Arthropoda > Insecta > Diptera > Syrphidae > Criorhina > Criorhina ranunculi. The sequence goes on along the minus strand of OX638382.1, from coordinate 19,172,710 downwards.
TGACTCTATAATACTTTTGAAATCTAATAAACAGAAATGTATTAATATAAATAAAATAAAATACATTTGCACCTATGTACAATGATTCAGGCAACTCCAGAGGATTTGTGCTATCCCGTAAACACCTCCTAATAGCCCTCAGCTGTTCTTGTCGGTTGTCTTCAGCATTCACTTCTGCCAACAACCTGAATGCAATGCTATGCATTTTCTTATCTTTTTCGCAAACTTTTTCACAAATAACACATCCGTGGAAAATAACGTCTACTACATCTAACACTTAAAACACAAAGCTTAATTTTACCACGAAAAATAACAAAATTCTCTTAAATATGAGAAAATTTGACAATTGATAAACAATAAAATTAATTTTTGAATTTTATTTAAATGTCAAATGCTAGGCCGCTATCGTAGTCAAATTCAAACTGAGACAACACGCATCGAACACAATACGTAATGGTGGCGCGTACGAGTTAAAACCTGTTCAGTCATGCATTAATGAAAATTTGCTGAAATAAATTGTATGTACAGCGTAAGGCATGTCGGATTACAGGGGGTGCCGAATGAGACAGGGGCCGGACTACCGGGGGTCCACTGTATTTTAAAAATAATTTTTTGTGAGTGTAGAGACAATTTTTGTTTTTTTTTAGAGGAAAACCGAAAATTATTAAAAAATGTTCTGTTTTTGTTTTTAAATGATAATACTCTATTTCAACTATTTTGGACATCTTTCTCATACTCTCCTATCGAGTTCGTCCCGTAGAAGCTCTATAGGGTTAAAATCTGAGGATTGGGCTGGTCGTATCATATTTTGAACTGTTTTTTGTTGCTCTTTGGATTTAAGGTAGTCTCTTTAAAGTTTTGAGAATGTTTGGGGTCATTATCTTGTTAGAGCCAAAAGTTATCCCCAATTAAACGATGTTCTAATGGAAGAGCGTGGTCTATCAAAATGCTTTTATGTCCCTCTTTGTTTAATATGCCATCGATTTTTACTAAATTTTCAACTCCTTCCAAGCAGAACGATCCCCAGACCATAACCGAACAGCCTCCATTCTTCATAGTTGGAACCAAACATTTTAGAGCCATACTCTTTTGGTCCGATCGACGGACAAAAACTTGCCTATTTGACCCAAAGACTTGAAATTTGAATTCATCGGTCCACAAGACGTTTTTCCACATTAAAACGGACTAATCTTTATGCTGACGATACCACTCTAGCCTTTTTTGCGATCTTGTGGCCTCAACAGCGATTTTCGAGCAGCAATTCGACCTTCAGGTTCCGCCGCAGCTACGGCAATAGCTGGTAGCCACTTCAACCTAACCTAACCTAACCTAAATGAAAAATAATTCTTATTCAGCTTGAACTCTTTTCGCAGCCAGTGACACCATAGTGACCAAGGGCGGATCCAGGATTTTTTTCTGGGAGGGGCACAAAGGCCAGAGAGGTAAAGAGTGTACCCCATAGTATTGCATTGCAATTTGTCTCTGGGATTAATTCTTTATTAATGACATGCAAGAATAACTATAAAAAATACTTTTTATAAAGGTTAAATAATGAAATATTATATGTTTAATAATGACAGTTTTCTTTTATGTTTTCTGCTGAACATATCCAGTACTTCTTCAGGGTACATCTTTGAAGCAATGTCTTGACGGATATGCATTAAGGCTAGTTCAGTCAGGCGATCTTCTCTCATATTTCTGCTAAGATATGTCTTTAACCGCCGTGAGTTGGAAAAGGTTGTTCAGCAGTGCTGGTTGTCACACGAAATTGGCACAATAATTGACACGGGGTTCTTATATTTGGCAGAGCCGTTGCTTTTTTATAAGCTTCTGCTGGTGACTTAGGAATATTTTCTTTCATCTGTTGCCAAATTTGTAACTCTCCCTTCAAAACTAAAACACAAGGTAGATCCTCTTTATATACTTCAGCGCCTTGCAAAACTTCGTCTATATCATCATCGCTTAAGTTATGGGATAGTAACTTTTGCAGCTTTCCTATTCTTTGCAGCTGAGTTCTAGGAAACCTAGACGACATTTCATTTAATATATACCTAATCAAGACAAGGAATATACACTATTAGTCGGTAATATTCTTCAACAGATTGAGTCTGAATATTCGATCTATTAGTTTGACGGCGAGTTTTTCTACGGACTGTGATTTCGGTTCAAATTTCGCTAGCGATGGCCTCAACTTTATCGAAAAGTTTAAACGTGAAAACGTTTTACTGAGGCCATTCTATGGAAAAGTGTGACACAAAAAAGATTTCGGACTTCCGGTACCGCTAGAAACTTGAAATTTGGTGTACAGGTAGGTCGTACCTCACATATATCCAAAACATTGCGACTTCTTCAAATATCCCCCTCCAACCCTTCTAAAAAGGGCGATAATCGAAGAAAAATTGCTTCTTTTTCAATAAAATGACACTTTTGCCACTTTACAGTTATAAGTTTGGAATTTTCAGTAATTTGCCTTTTGTTATATTCCAAGGTTCCCTTATGTACCTACCGAATTTCAAGTTCCTAGGTCCACTAGAAGTCCCTCAAAAGAAACTGGGCACTTCGTGACAGGAAAAAGATTTGTTGATTTTGTTACGTATAATTTAAATGCGAGTACAGCCAATAATAAGCATCGTCCTTGACAATCCATGGTTCCTCCAACCAATATAAATACCAAATAATTCAATCCCAATCGCGAATAAACTAAAACAATATACAACACTACGTACTGTAAAGCATTCGGTCTTCGCAAATACGTTTTTACGGAATTCACCGGCTCCAAGGAGCAGCATAGTCCTTTTTCAAATGCGTTCGTGTTAGTATCTCGTTGCCTCTGCAGGCTGGCTGTGGTCGTATCGACGAGCAAAGTTGCAGAAAGTACATTAACTTCAATGGCTTGTAATGATCGAGATAAAGGGAGTGTGATTCCCAAAATATCAGCGAGGATTACCAAACTCACAAGAAATTCCGATGACATTATAGCTTGGAGCAGTGAAAATACAGGTGTAGTACGATTGTCTCCTTGATCAACCATTTTCTGCAAAACTCCAGGAAGACATGCAGAAATAATGCAGTTGGTATCTTATTGCTAGTGTTTTTTCGACTGGTCTGTTTTATCTGAATCGTGTCTGGGGGGGGGGGGGGGGGGGCGTGCCCCTGTGCCCCCCCCCCTGGATCCGCCCTTGATAGCGACAATGTATTCTCTCAAATATTAATGACTCGTTATTTTAAAATAAAAGTGGGGTAGAAAAGTACTTCCAAGCTGAATACTATTTATAAGAGGAATAATTGAGTAAATTCTTTGTCTCATAAAAAAGCGTTTTTTGTTTTGCTTTTTTTTTATAAAAATCTAATTTCGAATTAGTTACTATTTAGTCAAACATTAACAACACACTATAAAAATAATGATTTTTAGAAGGATTTGGTAGGATTAAGGACATTTCAGTTCAGATTTCTAATTGACCCCAAACTTTGGAGCGGTAGAATACGTACATATGTACATACTTCAGAATAAATTTGTTAATTAATTTTTAGTAAGTACAATCATTTCAAATGCTTTTGAAGTAGCAACTTCGTCAAAAGATTACTTCTATCGAACTTACCAAATTTTAAAACTCTTTTATTACAATAAAATGCGATAAAAAAATAGTAATTCTAAAATATATCGTTCTTTTGTTAAGAAGAAAGTACGTACATACATACCTACTTCACTTCGCTTCATAATGGGTTCAATACAAATGTTCCAGACTGAATTCCTTCGCACAGTTCTCCAGGTATTCACTTTAAATATCTTTCGAATACCGGTGGGTGTAATTTATTAAACTCGAAATGCACTGGTAGATTTATTTTGGAGTGTGTGAAAAAGCAGCATGGCTGCGGTTGCTTTCCTTCCTTAAGTAAAAGCATTCCACGGATGCGGAAATAAATTCCATGTAATTTTTTTCTGAGAGCTTTGTATTCTCTTGTTTTGAGAAATGTATTCCACTTTTATAAAGTTTAATGGATTATACCGGTTTTGGTTTGAAGTAAGAAAGAGTAATCGAGTATGTAGCCAACTTTTCCACTCTAACCGAGACAAATAATGTGAAATATTGTGTACGCTAAATATTTCACGTTCGGGCTTTGTATTCTGAAGTAAGAGTAGAATCCTTCACTCAATCATGAGGTAAACCAAAATCCAGTAAGATCGTCTGCCAATATAAATCAAAGCAGGGGTACAAGTGTATCCAAAATTTTATTTAATTGCTGTTACGTACATTTTTGATATAAGAATAAGAATAAGAATGTTTCGTATACGTTAGTGTAGTAGATTGTAAAATAACAAACTGAGTTACAGTGTTTATGTGTGACTCCTCGTAACGCCTAATACGCGTATTGATAATTTATACTTTTTTTTTTTTAATATCTGCCTACCAAGTCTCTGAGTACAATTTCACTGAAGCTGAAAAGAAGGAAATTACCTAGGAAAGAACTGTTGATACAGCAGTTCGAGTCACTCTTACATTGCATGCATACATATGTATGAACTTATGATGTTAAAATGTTGATCGTTTCTCTAAAGTAGTAGTAGTTAATATTAATATAATATACATCATATTATATAATCAAGATTATTATTATGATTAAACACAATTTAAGTTTTGTATTTTAAAGAGCTTTATTTAAAACTAGCAGACCCGTGCTCGCGTTGCTTCGCGAAGGTCTTAAAAAACTTTTTTTGACATTATATTAAAAAAAAAACAGAAAAATTAAACATGCTTACCGTATCCAGAATAATGAATTTTACAGAAATAACTGTGAGAAAAATAGACATTGTTGAGGTTTTTACATACATACATTAATTTATTTACTTATTTTAATGCTTCGGGATAGACAATGTTTACTGTTTCATTGTTTGGCAATAAAACACTGATTTTTCTGTTAGCCCACTCTTGATAAGGCAATATAAAGCTGACCATGGGAAAAAACGTTGTCCCTATGATCCACCCTTATACATTTAACTGATTGACCCTGAGCCCTATTAATCGTCATGCAGAAAAACGGTTTAATTGAGAACTGCAACCGTCTAAACTGAAGAGATCCGGGAGATCCGTTGGTATCATTGGAAGTCTAGGAATAAGGGCATCCTTCCCGGCTGCGGGTCCAGTATGTATTTTAGCTTCTATAATGTTTTTGTTTAATTTCTTGATGTGAAATCGTTTACTCTTGCAAAGGTTTGGGGGACTAAGATTTCTGATAAGTATTATCGGTGTGCCGATTTTGGTACGGCGGCGGAACACCCGCTGGGTTGAGAGAAATAATTAATTCTTGAGGGTGGTTAACACTATCATTATCACTTACTACACTGGCAAGCGCTTTGTATTGATGTGCCTCCGTTTTTAGACGCCAATAAAAACATTCTTCTCTCTTTAACCCTAGAAAGCTAACCTACGCAAATTTTACTCCCATGGTGAACAAAAAAACTTTTTTCGGGCAGAGCTTAAAGCGCTAACTGTGACGTTTCGTAAGTGATTGCGTAATCTATTAACGCATCAGTCTAGTGAAAAGGGTTTGCTAAAAGTGCATCTCGTTTGATGCATTCAAGTGAATTTTTGAATTCTAGGAAGCAAAATTTACAAACTTGAACCAACCCGAAAACCAAAACTTAGCAGGCGGAAGAAAATATTGCGCACTTTGTAATTATAAAAAAGCGATATAGGTATAGGGGCTTTCATTAAGCGCACCGATCTTTAAATTTTAATAAAACAAAGTGTGTGTGAGATATCATCGACATTTTTTATTCATTTGAAAGGCCTATCGATGCCATTATGTATGGAAAATATAACATCGTTCAAATGTCCGCCGCGGGTTCTCTGGGTGGCGCGCATCCGAAATGACTCTGGCGCATAAATCAGGTTGAATTTGACCGATGGCATGGGTAATGTTGGCTTTGAGGGCCGCTTTGGTTTGTGGCTTATTCGCATAGACCTGCAACTTCAGAAAACCCCACAAGAAAAAGTCTTCGCACGATCTCGGTGGCCAGTTCACATCACCTCCACGTGAGATGACCATGCCCTCGAATCGCTCGTGCAGAATTTCCAATGTGACGTGAGCTGTGTGGCACGTAACGCCCTTCTGTTGAAACCACATGTCGTTGGTGTCCCTATCATCCAATTCAGGCCAAAAGAAGTTGATAATCATCGGCCTAAAGGTCTGGCCAACGTCGTTCTCCAAGAAATATGGACCGATGACGCCGCCAGCCCAAAATCCACACCAAACAGTGACTTTTTCGGGATGCATTGGACCTTCTTGGATCTCATGTGGATTGGTATCGTCCCAAATTCGACAATTTTGTTTGTTGACGTACCCATTCATCTAGAAATGGGTCTCATCGCTGAAGATGATTTTTCGAACGGAACGTTGCCCGAACAGAACACCCATTTTGATAAAACAATTTTATTATTTGCCCGTGTTGTTGAACGCTATATCCGTCCATGATAATTTGGCACAACAGACTGAATAGCTGACAGATGTAGCTTCTTCCTTTTGGAAGACCCTTTACAACCATATTATGCCTGTAAATTTACTTTAAACTCATTAATTTAAATATCTTTTGTCAATAAAATCTTACTTCGTTTCAACAGAGACTTTAAACATAACCATTTCTCTTTTAACGGAGTAGGTACAACGGAGTACAAAATAATGTTAGCTTTCTAGGGTTAACTGATTGGTTTTTGAGTGAGATTATCAAAACCAAGCAGTTAAAAAGGAAAAAAATTCGACTGGGAGCCAGTCCTTTACTTCCCACCTCATATTGTGTTATATCACAGCGAAAATTGTTTAAAATATACACCACAACGTGCTTACAATGTCCAGCACACCTTTATTTAAAGCATTTCTTCTAATATCTTGGCATCCGCTGTTTCATCTAAGTTTCATGCTGACAAATAAAGTTTAAAAAAACCGCATGATCGTACGTTTTTCCGTTCTCCAGATATCGAAGAGAAAACAATTGTCGCCTACACACACGCGCACACAAACATCACTTCGAAGCCAGGTGCAAATGATTTCTAGTGCATCGTATGGTGAAGCTTTGTCAAAATCAGGAACCTTATTTGTTTTGGCCGATTGCAATACTTCCCGTATGGAGGTGGGAAGAAAAAATATGATCCACATAACATACACTTCATGATCATTCAAAGTATGAATAAGAATGGGAGGGAGAGAGTGTGCGAGAAACACGGAACGATGATGAAATGGAACAAAGCAGCAACCTCGTCGTCATGATTGAATCGATATCAGCGATGTAAACAAATAAAAATAATTTATGTATCGAAAATATTTATAAATTTATTTCTCAGCAAGTAGGTATAATTAAGAAAAGATGAAGGACTTAAAATTTGCGCAAGCATATTGACTTTATACAAAAAAATTGTTTTTGCAATTTCTTAAATTGATTTAAAGTTAGGAGTGAGTATGTTGGTCAACATCTTAAAAATTAGTATAAAAAAACAATAAATGTTAAATTTTGCTGTAAACAAAAAACATTTAAATAAAAAAAAGTAGCCTAACTGGATTTCGTTAAAATAAAGAATATTATACATTTTATTTTACGTTGATCGGTTCAGTATTTGCTGAGATAACCGGGGCCAAAGTTTTTTAATGTTTCGTCTTTATATAATAGTAATGATTAGTTCACGATTCTTCTAGGCAAATTGTATATACCTAGCCCTATAGCAGGCAATCCTATCGATTTAGTTCATCGATTTGCAATTAAGGTTTTTTCCCAGTGAGCTTATCGTATCACACTTAGTATGAGGCATAATTAAAACATCTGAAGAAAGGATTCCACTATAGACTGTTTCAGTAGAGATATTTCCAACGAAAACTACTAAATTGTAGCTTCGAAGGCGTCACTTTGAGAATACATTTACAAGACAACCAGATAATGCCCCATTATTATGACACTAACCATCAAGTCATTAAAAAAAAATTATATTGACCTTTATTGCCATTATTGTCCCTCAAAAGTAAAAGAAGAAAAAAATAATAATAAAACATTTGTGATGAAAAATAAATGTTACTGTTGAAAAATTGTGCGCTTATTTCAATTAAACAATTTACCATTTATTTAATGCTTTCATAGTACATACATACGTATTAATTGTTTGCTTTCATGAAATAAATACGTACCTTTATCTTCGAATGGGAGAGTTAATTTGCAATGGAAATTAAAATCAAATATTCACACACACAAATTCTGGCCTAATTCCACTCCAAGTAGAAGTTTGTATATATTGGATTTCTGAAATAAATAGAATTAAGTTATTCTTCCTATGCTACAATACAATACCCATTATACAATACTTTTAGAATGTCGCACATTTTGAACAAAACCTCCAAGGAATCCCAAGCGACAAAATCATGTTTTGTGTGTACGATGTCCTCCTCGAAATACATAAATTGAATTTCCTGAAGCAGGAAACTTCCTATGATGTGACCACCCAAAACTTTGCCAACACTCCCCGCTCAATAATAAATGGATCCTTATCCACACACTGTCCTCACGTAGATAGCCACAGAAATCACGCCCCAAACGCAATAGAAATCAACTTGATTGAAATTGTCCCCAAAAGGATAAACCAAATTGAAAGGAAAGAATTGAAGCCGTCTATTATGAGCAAAAATCAATGTTCGGATATTAACTTATAACGGACGATGAACCGAATGCCCTAAGGATTTTCTCGAGTGTTCCGCGTGGTCTTTTCACGCGGGACAGAGTTTTTTTTTTTTTGTAAATCCAGGAAAATGGAAAAGTTTGTGTGTTCAGTTTAATTGAAAACTTTATTAAGTTCGACCCGACTCTACGGATTTATTTTAATAATTTTCATAATCCTGTGGTGGGTTCATTTTTTCTATGCGCGCTTGAAAAAAGGATTTAGGTTGTCAGTGTCAGATATTCCTGGCTGCGAAAAATATATTCTCGTTAAATGACATTGTCAATCTAGCGTTGCAGCACTCTTTAGAGCTTACTGAGTTATTTTCCCCTACCGAATTGCAATTCTACATCCATGTTATTTAATTAAAGTACTTTGGATTGATGTTTATTTAATGTTGTTATAAAATATGTAACTAGTTTCGTGTAATGAAGAAAGTTCAATTTTCCTTGTTGGAGTACGCTCGTTTGTCGTGAAACACCGAGACTTATATTTAATATTTTAAATCACGCTACGGGCTTTATTGAACCATTTAAAACTTATCAGTGGTTCATCGTTAGTATAGCTTAACAAATAGTTAGTAGAGCTGTGATTATGACGTTTATATTTTCTTTAATTAGACTTAATTTTATTTATTTATTAAATTGAATGCGCAATTCGTGCGAAGAGTATGTACTCCTTAATGAGATGGACAATAGTGCCGAGTGTTCCTTTATCCCAATTAAAACAGAAATGGTCGTTTCCCTGTATGTACTTAAGGTGAGGTGTGGTAGACAATAAACCAAATTAGTTATGAAATCATTACATGAAAGACATACGTTGGGTACAGGTCAGAGTCTGAAGTATGTATTTGGGTGTGATAATAAATTTCATGGAGACCTTTAAAAAGCCTTTGAAATATGTTTGCGAAAAGACTTTTTAGCCTTTTGCTGTTTCGTTTGGAATATGGAACACTTAGATCGAAAGTAGGTTAATTGTGAAACCACTGTGTGTGCTAGGGTTGGTATTTTCAAGCGTAACAGTTAAGCCATACAGGCAGCAAATGAATTGATAAGAGCGGGACATGTGCAGAGAAAGTGTACCATCGATTCTTCATCTTTCTCATCTTTACAGCTATTTCAGAGATCATTACAATTTGGGGAGGTGGTTGGTCTCTCTTTAGTTGAATAAACGCTAAGAATTAATGCTACGCCAAATAAGCCTAGCTTTGTTTCAATAGTCAAGAGACGTTGCTATTTATGATTTCTTTTGGACAAAGCATCGGCGTGGATCAGGTGTTTAACAAAGCTTCCCGGAAATTCGCAACGACCTGGACCTAACAAAGTGTGGTGCTGTGCTCTTAAGCCATATCGTTAAATGCTTTTGATTTAACTGTTCTGGATACAAGAGATCGGACCGTAGCCTGGCTGTCGATATACACAGATCGGAATATCTGTGTATGCTACTGGATTAATCTTCACCCATGTTGCAAGCTGACATATAGTTGTGACTAGGGCTGAAAAAGCGCTAGAGTGATGACTGACAATGAAGCATTGATGAATGAAGATGAAGCCGTCTTCTTGCAGTGCTAATTTAATATATTGTAACGTGTTTGCCGGTTCGCAATGATAAAACTTTTTCCTCTTTTCTCTTCTATTTATCTTTATTTACTCTGTTCATAAATCACCGTTTATTCCAACAACTATTACTCTTTAAATTCAACAATTCACAAATCTCTTTTAATTCAAACAACTCACACAATTAATTCTCTGATAACATCAATCTTTCCAAGTATCACTTTTCTCAAATCTCTATTCAACTGTCTCAATATTAAAATCTCTATCCAAATCTCTTTCCAATTGTATCTCTTCTTAAATCTCAATTCGAACTTTACTTCACTGACATCCCAATCGGAGTGTGTCTCTGCCGTCGAAGCTCGTCGTATTTATACCCGAGATACGAATCTAGAATCTTCCTTCCTGGCGACGATTTGCCCATCTAGTGAGATATCGATAGTTCTGGAACGTGCCTGAGGTAAGTACTAGAAAATTCCTGAAGGTTCTTATAATTGCTGAATGCACTTAAATGTAGCACTTCTCCCCACTAGATGTCGCTGATTGATGTTCCTAATTTCCACCAATTGACCAAGTGTCGCTAATACAGTCGATATTGCAATTCCACTAAATGTCGCTAATGCAGTCGATATTACACTGCCCCCCTCCTAAACTTGTTCGTCCCGAACAAGAGCATCTCTCGATCTCCGTTAACTTCTGTGGCGAACATAGTTGATTCGTGTAACCAGTCTTGCGGCAACTTCGGTGACCTCCCTTCTTGTCGATGTGGGTACAGCCTGGTACAGCCACTCCAGATCTCCCTCCTGAAATCCCGGCGTTGTTGTCCTCGCATCGTACCTGATCTGCATGCAGTCACTGGCTATTTTGATCTTCACCGAAACGCCTTTGGATTTGTATTCGCTCACCAGGCGATCTAAATCGCAGTCCACGTCATCATTGTCTTCTTTCTCTAGGTTCTCTGTCTCGAACCACAGTTGCACTCGCTGCTGCTGTCTAGTGCCCTTGTCGTGGAAGTCGCCAGACTTGATGAATGGACGCTCATCCCGTTTCTTCTTTAAGCTGGTCTTCTTGGCCTTGCCGGCTCCTTCTCTGTCCTCATCGCCGCTTAGACTAAGACCATGCGTATCGCAGATGTTTTCATTTTCCGACTCAGAGACATCCACCTCACTGTCATTCTCGTACTGGGCGTCGTCATTGGCACGCCGATCCTTCTTGTCGTACTTCCGATACTTTAGCAGCTTCTGGTGTTCCACCTCTGGCCCGTTGACATCAAGGTCCGGGATGGCATCCAGCATGGCATCCCATTCCTTTGTTGTTTTGATCTGCTCCAAGGCGCAGACATCTTCGAACTCTTCTCGTGGTCTCTCGTCTCCCTTGATGACCATGTTCGGATAGATTTTCTTTAACTGCCACCTATTCCTTTGTGCACTGGAATTAGCGCTGTCCATAATCTTCTGTGCGTTTATCTTTGCCTTCTTCAAGCGCTTGGCAGCACGACGCTTCTTTCTCGCCTTAGCTTCTTCTTCGTTGCGTCTTCTTTCGTCATTCTGTCCTCTGTCATCATTACGCCAACTCTCTTCGTGATTGCGTCCACCACGAATTGCGTGGTCATCATCTCGTCGATCTCTCCACCATTCTCTATCGCAACCACTACCGAACCCAACGCTACCTCGGTATCCATTGTTGCGATTGTTATGCCAATCGTTGTTCCAGCTGCGATTCCAATTGTCGCCTCCCTTTCGGTCAAAGTTTTGTCTTCGGCTTCGGTCATGCGGACAGCTTCCGTTTCTTCGTGGTGCTCTGCACTGCCGTTGTAGATGTCCAATCTTGTTGCAATTCCAGCAACGAATCTGCAGTTCTGCGGCGTTATTTTGGCGCTCGACGTCCACTCTCTGGCAGGAGCATTCCTCGGTGATTATTTCCCTGACACGATGGATTCTCTGGGAGGCCTGATCTGCTGCCTCCATTGTCAGGGCAAAAGCCAAAGCCTCAGCAAATGTTTTCTTCCCAGCCATTCGAACAGCCATTTGTAGTTTTTCGTCGTTAATGGCTTGGATAAACGCTTCGGTTGCCATTTCGTTGATGATCTCCTTTCCAGTATTGGGGTAGGACAGATGCGCCAGACGTTCCACATCTGCCTGCAGCTGCTGCAGTGTCTCTCCCTTCATTTGAGCCCTTCGGCGCAACTGGACCCTGTATACTTGTTGCATATGGTCATCGCCGAATCGCATCTCAATGGCCTTCAGTAGCGAGCCGTAGTCACGATGTTTGTCATCCGCGAGGGTTTGGAGTAGTTCGGCGGCTGAGCCTCGGAGTGCAAGTGTGAATGCAATCGATTTTTCTTCCTCGTCCCAATTGTTGGCCAATGCGGCGGCTTCAAATTGTTTCTTGTATATAGGCCATGATGTTTCACCATCGAATACCGGGGGCTGCATTTCCTTTCTTCTCGGACCATCGATTGAACTCACGCGAAGTTTTTGCCTCTTCACACCGTCGAGTTCATTGGTCAGATGTTTGAATTGTTTTTCCATTTCTTCGTACTGACCTCCGAATTTCGCTTCCAATCTCTTTTCGACATCTTCGATTTGTTGGTCGATGGCCTCGAATTTGACGTCCAGGCTTTCGAATTTACCGTCCAGAACATCAAATTTGGCGTCGAGCTTGGCGTCCAGAGAGTTCTTTTGCTCGTCTAACTTGACGTCTAGAGAGTTCTTTTGCTCGTCGAACTTGGCGTCTATTGAGTTCTTCTGTTCGTCGGACTTTTTGCTCTGCTCATCGAACCTCTCGGTAAGCAGTTTCATTAGTGAGGACAGGTCCATCGCTGTACTTACATTCTCCTCCTCCTCTACGTCAAATAGCTCAGTTTCGGGGTCTCCACCGTCTTCTAGTACAGCATTCTGCAGCCGGAGCACTAATTCTCTTTTAAGTCCACTGGTCTGAAGATTTCTCCTACCCAGCTCTGCTTTTAACTGGACCAGGGACAAGTTTTCCAATTTGCGACCCATTTCTGTTCAAATTTCAAACACTGTTTAAATTTCACCACTATTCGTTTTGTCCAGAATTGTTTCTTGAACGTTCTTATCACTCTGAAAAAGTTTTATCCCACTTCTGACACCAAATGTAACGTGTTTGCCGGTTCGCAATGATAAAACTTTTTCTCCTTTCTGATTCTATTTGTCTTTATTAAATCTTTTCACAAACAACTGATTATCTTTTATTTATTCCAACAATATTCAACTCTTTAAATCCAATTATTCACAACTCTTTTATTCCAAACAACTTAAACAATTAATCTCCATCAAATTCCTCTGTAGTTTTAATTCACTATTAAAATCTCGATCCAAATCACTTTTCAACTGTATCTCTACTAAATCTCAAGTCAACTGTGTCCATGCTCTCAATGCTCGTAGTATTTATACCCGAGATACGAATCCAGAATCTTCCTTCCTGGCGACGATTTGGCCATCTAGTGAGATATCGATAGTTCTGGAACGTGCCTGAGGTAAGTACTAGAAAATTCCTGAAGGTTCTTATAATTGCTGAATGCACTTAAATTTAGTACTACGCCCCCAATAGATGTCGCTGATCGATATCTAATATGTCTAAATGTCGCTAATACAGTCGATATTCAAAATGTCTAAATGTCGCTAATGCAGTCGATATTACAATATTAAAATCTCTATCCAAATCACTATCCAAATCTCTTTCCAATTGTATCTCTTCTTAAATCTCAATTCGAACTTTACTTCACTGACATCCCAATCGGAGTGTGTCTCTGCCGTCGAAGCTCGTCGTATTTATACCCGAGATACGAATCTAGAATCTTCCTTCCTGGCGACGATTTGCCCATCTAGTGAGATATCGATAGTTCTGGAACGTGCCTGAGGTAAGTACTAGAAAATTCCGGAAGGTTCTTATAATTGCTGAATGCACTTAAATGTAGCACTTCTCCCCACTAGATGTCGCTGATTGATGTTCCTAATTTCCACCAATTGACCAAGTGTCGCTAATACAGTCGATATTGCAATTCCACTAAATGTCGCTAATGCAGTCGATATTACAATATCATCTTCCATTGCTCCAAAATCTAGAAAGCTGTAGACCTAAGAGTACAACCGTAATGCACAGTCACCCTACTGACAATGTCTGTAAGGAGAGTGTAATGCCTTGCATACGCATTGATTATCGCACGCATAATTGTGCTAGATGTATTGAGGGAAGAAAAAAACATGGTTAAGGAATATATTCCCACCAATACGCAGAAGAATGGCAAAACAGTTGGAGTATCCCTGACAAGATGTGATTGGCTTTTGAGCTTATGGTAACATCAACCTTCATACAACATAACTGATAACCGGACATTGGGCAAACTCACATAAATTTAAGCAGTGAGAATAATTGTACACATTCTGGAGACGATGTACTTGATGATGCCGATCATGTTTTCGAAATAAACTTGACGAGCAGCCAACTCCGGAAAATTTCACTGCACATATGCTAGCCTTGTGGAAAGTATGGAATGCAGTTGGTGACATGGCACCGGCAGTCCTGAGAGACCATCGTCGCCTTAAAGCCAAACAAGTTTTTTTTAGGAGCGGACAATAATTGATACAACCAATGTAAAGCGAACCGTGTTTAATTATTTTCCTCGTAAGGGATGAACAAATTGATTTAACCTTTTGAACAAAATAAAGCCAATATGTAATGCGAAAAATACCATGCACAAATGTACATATGTCAGTAAGTAGGTACTACAAATTCTGCTTTTAATCATAAGCGATGCAATTTTCTTTATGGAAGTTGCAGTCGAAATTTATCAAGGTGGTGGAGTGCTCTATACCGATGCAATATCCCCTCCAAGCAGTGTTCAATAATGTTCACATAACAGAATAAAGTCATATCTGCGGCATTTGGAAACAGTAAATTGTCAAGAAGATTCAATGGGTAAGTTAAGTTATATGGGCAGAATGGTCGCATGTCAAATCAGTTAAGACGTTGCAAGCTGGATGTCATAGATAAGCATTGAAAGCATTTAAACCTCACCCAGTACAACATCCTTATGGCACTTATTAAAATTAAAACCTAAAGACTATTAGCAATACTCAAATTTTGCGGTCAACTTTCAGCAATCGGCCGAAGAGGAAAACGGTTTTCCTCTCTCCAACCATATCTGATGAGGCTTACTTTTATCTCAATGTTGTTGCCAATATACAGAGCTGCAGAAATTAAATGTTAAGGGTTGCTTGTCAGTGTGAATAGCATTCTCTCAAGTTTACAGTCTGTTGCGGTGTAGCCTCAAAAGAAATTATTTGACTTTATTTTCCTGAAAATGGTAATGATATTGCAATGACGGTCAATTATATCGAACATAAAATTTGTGAGATATTAATTCATCTGGACGGAAACATACAATGTTAAAACCACAATTGAGTTACCAGATACGTGGTACGTGCAAAACATGTCCTTTGACCACAAACTTGTACAAAGAGTTTAATTTAAAGACCATTTCTAGTTTTATAAATTCAAACAAAACTGCTAATATATATATCTAAATGTAAACCTTACCTTAAATTGGTCACCTGGCAGTTTTCTTCAAAACAATATCTGTTTAACCCTCTCAACGTACAAGCCTATGCATATGATGTTGCTGTTCTACCATTTGATCCTTTCCTCAGAATTGTTTGCTTGGACGTGCTTCATGTATAGTGCATATGGACTTTGGAGTAATTTCTCTGAAAACTGAAGTTGTTCTTTTCACTAGGAAAAGAAAAAGGGTAAATTATTTCCTTTTCCAACTTAGCAAATTATCCAGAAGTATTCTAAAATCTGTGAAGTATGTTACACCAATTCACACGAAAAGAAAACCATATTCCACTTTCTCTGTGACTGCCCAGCACTAGCCAGAGCCAGGCAGCGCACTCTTGGAAAACCCTTTTAGAAAGAACTATCTGAGATTTCTAATATAAAATTCTGCAACATTATCAATTTTCTTAATGCCACACGATGGATCTGAAAACTACACTCTTAGCTACGACCATCAACATCCAGGTCACGTGAGTTTTGGTACCAAAATGGCGCACCCGCGCTATTTGCTTCTCTGGCAGATTCACCAGTTTCAACCACTTCTACCTACCATTCTAAAATCAAGAACATTAGAAAAAAAGAAAAGAACTCTTGAAAGTCACCAGATGGGTACCTACCGAAAAATTAAATTGAATTTATAATAATTATTAAAATAAAAATACATTTTTAATATATGTACAACGTTTTTAAGACGGACTAAAAAGCAAAAACTAGTTTTTCCTAGATCCATTCCGGTGTACCCGTGTCTGGCACGTGTACCGTTATACCTGTGTCTGGCACGTGTACTCGTATACCCGTGTCTGGCACGTGTCCCCGTATACCCGTGTCTGTCACGTGTACTCGTGTACCCGTGTCTGGCACGTGTACTCGTATACCCGTGTCTGGTACGTGTACCAGTATACCCGTGTTTTACACATTTACCTGTATACCCGTGTCTGGCACGTGTACTCGTATACCCGTGTCTGGCACGTGTACCTGTATACCCGTGTCTGGCACGTGTCCCCGTATACCCGTGTCTGGCACGTTCACTCGTATACCCGTTTCTGGCACGTGTACCCGTATACCCGTGTCTGGCACGTGTACTCGTATACCCGTGTCTGGCACATTTATCTGTATACCCGTGTCTGGCACGTGTACTCGAATACCCGTGTCTGGCACGTCTACCCGTATTCCCGTATCTGGCACTGGTACCCATATCTGGCACGTGTACCCATGCCTGGCACGTGTACCCGAGTCTAGCACGTGTACCCGTATACCCTTGCCTGGCACTGGTCCCGTGTACACGTGTCTGGCACGTGTACACCGTATACCCGTGTCACATTTACCTGTATACCCGTGCCTGGCACGTGTACTCGTATACTCGTGTCTGGCACGTGTACCCGTATTCCCGTATCTGCCACGGGTTATCCACAAAATCCCGGAAAAAGTCCCGTGCACACAATTCCGATTACAAAATCCCGGAAAACAAAATCCCGGATCACGAAATCCCGATGCACAAAATCCCGAAATTCTGTGCAATTATTTCTGTCAAAAAAACTTGTATTGTTCTTTTACCTTAAAAAAAACCATGTTTGAAATAAAAAACACAATACCGGAACTTTTAAACTGTTTCCGGGATCGTCATTTTTCGGGATTTTGTAATCCGGAATGTTTTCCCGAATATTTAAAATTTTTTTACAACCTCATTCCGGGATTTTGTGGCTATCCCATCTGGCACGTTTACTCGTATACCCGTGTCTTGCACGTGTACCTGTATTCCCGTGTCTGGCTCGGGTTACCCACGAAACCCCGGAAAACAAAATCCCGTGCACACAATCCCGATTACAAAATCCCTCAACTCAAAATCCCGGACCACGAAATCCCGACGCACAAAATCGCGAAATTCTGTGCAATTATTTCTGTCAAAAAATCTTGTATTGTAAAATCGTTCTTTTACCTTAAAAAAAAAGCAATGTTTGAAATAAAAAAAAAACCACCCACCGCAACAGATAGGTGGATTTCCTTTGTATGCAACTTTTATGTAATATTTAAGTAATCCAAAATGGCGAAATTATAACAAGTAACTATAAACGAGTATACATTTTCAATTTCAACGAAATCGGAGCAATTTTAAAGAATTTCAAGATGGCGGATTCAAAATGGCGGGAATTTTTTTGCAAAAATATGCTTATATTATTACCATTTCTATTCTATTAAAAATGAAAATGCAACAATTTTATTAATGCGGAATTTGAAAATTTTAAAGGGGTGTGACACGCCCCCCTCCCAACCGATTACGCCCATCTACGAACTCAGCCGAGCTATTCACCATATCAACATATGTACAAAATATCAGTCAATTCGGTTAAGAACTGCGGCCCCTATCGTGGGGACAAGATTTCATTGTATTTCATAAATAGGCGTGACACGCCCCCCTCTCAACCGATCTCGCCCATCTACGAACTCGTCCGAACTATTCATCATATCAACATGTGTACAAAATATCAGTCAATTCGGTTAAGAACTGTGGCCCCTATCGTGTGGACAAGATTTCGTTGTATTGCATAAATGGGCGTGACACGCCCCCCTCTCAACCGATCTCGACCATCTACGAACTCGTCCGTGCCATTCACCATATCAACATGTGTACAAAGTTTCATTCAATTCGGTTAAGAATTGCGGCCCCTATAGTGCGGACAAGATTTCGTTATATTGCATATAGGGTGGTTAAATTTTAAGTGCCGATGTTGAATGTGAACCACACCTAAACGTCAAGTTTTTTTCTGCATTTCATTTGACATTTCTCAATTTCAGACTAACTCAATTTGAACCATGGAAAGATACACAATCGAGCAACGCGTTAAAGTTATTCAGGCTTATTATGAAAATGGGCGTTCAAATCAAAATGCATGTCGTGCACTTCGTGATTTTTTCGGTCAATTTAATCGTCCAAATGTGCGTACAATCGGAAAAATCGTGCAAAAATTTGAGCAAACCGGGTCTGTAGGAGATGTGAAAACACCAGTGCATACTGCAGAAAATATTGCTGCTGTTCGCGATAGTGTGACTGAAGTGCCGTCCACCTCAACTCGTCGTCGTGCCCAACAATTGCACCTCTCACGCTCGTCGTTGATGGACATTATGCATAAAGACTTGCATTTACGCGCTTACAAGGTGCAATCGACTCAAGAACTAAGGCCTCTTGACCATTTCAAGCGTCGTCAATGGTCAGAATGGTGGCAAGAAATGGCAACAGTGGATGATCAATTTTCGAAAAAAATCATCTTCAGTGATAAGGCACATTTTCACCTCAGTGGATTCGTCAATAAGCAGAATTGCCGCATTTGGGCGAATGATAATCCAAGAGTGAGTGTCGAAAAACCAATGCACCCACAAAGAGTGACTGTTTGGTGCGCTTTTTGGGCTGGCAGCATCATCGGGCTGTATTTTTTCCAAAATGAAGCCGGTCAGGCAGTTACTGTGAATGGTGTTCGCTATCGTGAGATGATAACGAACTTTTTATGGCCCGAATTGGAAGATATGGATGTGGACGATATGTGGTTTCAACAGGACGGTGCCACTTGCCACACAGCTAACGAAACAATGGCTCTTTCGCGGGAGAAATTCAATGGCCGTGTTATCTCACGTCGTGGCGATGTTAATTGGCCGCCACGATCATACGATTTGACACCGTTGGACTTCTTTGTTTGGGGTTATTTGAAAGAAAAGGTGTACGTCGATAAGCCAGCAACAAAAGGATGAGATAATTCGGCACATTAACGGCATATAACCTCAATTATGCCTTAGCGTCATCGAAAATTTGGACCATCGGATGGAGGTGTGCCGCCGAGGTCGCGGCGGCCATTAGGCCGATATTTTGTTCCATACATAATTGAACCATACCAATATTATCATAATAAAAAGAAATGACAATAATTTCCTAAATAATTTGTGTTTTATTCAAAATCAACATCGGCCCTTAAAACTTAACCACCCTTTATAAGGACGAAACATTAAAAAAAACTTTGGTCCCGGTAATCTCAGCAAATACTGAACCGATCAACGTGAAATAAAATTTATAATATTCCTTATTATTACCAAAACTAGTAAGGCTATTTCTTTTTATTTAAATGTTTTTTGATTACAGGAAATTATAACATTTATATTTTGTTCATACTAATTTTAAAGAGGTTGACCAACGTATTCACTCCTAATTTCAAATCAATTCAAAAAATTGCGAAAACAAATTTTTTTGCATAAAGTCAATATGCTTACGCAAATTTTAAGCCCTTCATCTTTTCTTAATTATACCCACTTGCTGAGGAATAAATTAATAAGTATTTTCAATACATCTATTATTTTTATTTGTTTACATCGCTGATGTCGTTTCAATCAGGACGAAGAGGTTGCTGCTATGTTCCATTTCATCATCGTTCCGTGTTTCTCGCACGCTCTCTCCCTCCCATTCTTATTCCTACTTTGCATGATCATGAAGTGTATGTTATGTGGATCATATTTTTAGTTCCCACCACCGCCCAAAAAAAAAAAAGGGTTCGAGATTTTTATAAAGCTTCACATGAAGATACACTAGAAATCATTTGCACCTGTTTTCGCCGTGATGTTGTATAAACGTATTTGTGTATTTCTTAAAATATGAAACTTTTCGCGCAACGCCTTTAGTTTTAATAGATTATTATCTTGCTCTCTGTTCCGGTAGTATGATATAGTAATGACAGGTTGAAGAGGGTGTTTTTCTTTTAGTCTCGAAGCAAGAAGTTCAGCTGATTTCTTTGGCAAGTTCTAATCATGAACCAAGTCATTGAGCTCCTCTTGAGAAAATCCCTCCCTCGTAAAACTACGTTCTTCGAACTCACTTTAACTGCTGTTCTTCTGACTGTTTCATTCATCTAACATTTCAACTTCATTACAGTTCCAGTCGATGATCCTGAAAACACTGGAACTGGCAAATCTACACTGTGTAAGATTGGGGGCTAAGCCGATTCCACACTAGGATAAACCCAAGTACGTTTTTTGTACCGATTCATACTTTTCACATTCACAGCACAAAAGTAACAGTCATTGAACTGATTGGTTGCCCCAATCCATATCATCGGCACTCCAAATTTAAGCCCTTTACGTACTCCTTAGCTCCATTGTCGCAGAGATTCCACACAAGACTTACACACGGTATTGGGCACCTAATATTTATTCTTTTGAGCAAGATTTATCCCAAAGTATGCATGGTAGGTTTGTTTCACAAACTCAGTGATCTTTTTTCTTTGTTTTTGTTGACAAAATTTGCCACATATAAAGGGTCTTTCATTAAGCGCGCCTATCTTTAAATTTAAATAAAACAAAGTGTGTATGAGATATCATCAACATTTTTTACTCGTTTGAAAGGTCTATCGATGCCATTGTGTGTGGAATATAACATCGTTCAAATGTCCGCCGCGGCTTCTCTGGGTGGCGCGCATCTGAAATGTCCAAGTTTCCATGACTCTGGCGCATAAATCAGGCTGAATTTGACCGATGGCATGTGTTATGTTGGCTTTGAGGGCCGCTGTGGTTTGTGGCTTATTCGCATTGACCTGCGACTTCAGAAAACCCCACAGAAAAAGTCAGTTCACATCACCTCCACGTGAGGTGATCATGCCCTCGAATCTGTCGTGCAGAATTTCCAATGTGGCGTGAGCTGTGTGGCACGTAGCCCCATCCTGTTGAAATCACATGTCGTTGGTAACCATATCATCCAATTCAGGCCAAAAGAAGTTGGTAATCATCAACATATAGCGGCCAAAGTCTTTCTCCAAGAAATATGGACCGATGACGCCGCCAGCCCGAAATCCACACCAAACAGTGACTTTTTCGGGATGCATTGGACCTTCTTGGATCTCACGTGGATTGGTATCGTCCCAAATTCGACAATTTTGTTTGTTGACGTACCCATTCATCTAGAAATGGGCCTCATCGCTGAAGATGATTTTTCGAACGGAACGTTGCCCGAACAGAACACCCATTTTGACAAAACAATTTTATTATTTGCACGTATTGTTGAACGCTATATCCGTCCATCGTGATTTGGCAAAACAGACTGAATAAATGACAGCCAATTTGACAGATGTAGCTTCAACAATATAGCCGCTATCAACTATCGAAGTTCGGAAGTCCCTAGGCGTGTTTTTTTGAAACTTAGCTAGCCAGTCGTTCATTTAGACGATCCCCAGCCAGCCATAGCCAGCCGATTTTTTATACCTTCAAGTTGACAACTGTCAAAGTATTAAAGGGTGTTCCTTGTATAAAATAAGTGAAAGTAAAATTTAAAACTTTGGAAGTGGGTACAATTTTTTATAAATGACTTCGTTTACATGAGGATTGAATTCGAATTGAATCCTCAAAAACCATCATGTATACCCAGATAGAATTCAATGAACTTACTCGATTCGATCACAAAAATTTGTGCGATTGAATTCAATTTATGCATTTATACCCAGATTGTTTGACAGCTTAAAAATGTGGAGGAAATTTTTCTCGCAGCGACGTCAGGGAGCAATAAAATGTTGGTTTTACCCTAATTATCTTTCCACCAGTATCGCCATAAGACAAAGTTCCGAACAAAAATTTAGAAATATAAGTATAAAGAGAGGTAAGCAATAATCACGAAACAAAAAAAAAATGTCTTACTAAAATTATGTCCATATTAGAAGTAAATGTACTGTCTTTTTCCAATTCAAGAAGAGCAAAGTGGTTTAATTTCATTTAAAAATTAGACTTATTACATGAGAAGACTTCAAGGGATTTTAAGGTCTCGGAAGCATTTCTCGGGAAATGTTTTAAAAGTTTAAGCATTGCTTAAAATTTAGCCGCAAATTTCAGTTTAAAACATGTAAATGTTATATGTAACAATATTACAGACGGTAAAACCAAAGAGAAAGGAGAAAAACATCAAACTAAGTGACAACAGAGATAAAGAATATCCTACAAAACTATATGTACGAGTGTGCATGTACCATATCCTTAAGTATTTTTATAAAAATAGCACGCAATCAAATGACAAAACAAAATAATTTAGCCTAACACATATGTGAATGCTTTATCTATTTTTTTATAAAATGCTTAAAAAAAGTTATTTAAAAATTAAATGAACGGAGCACCCTGTGCAGTATTCCAAAATAATTTTTCTAATCTTTTGTCTTTTTTTCACTGCCGTCTTTCTATTGCTGTCTATTTCCCTACTATCGCTTTTCGCGCCGCCTACCCATGAGATATCGTAAGATTCCTAGCCAGTTGCTTTTCACTGGGGATAATATCAAGAGTTGTAGCCAGCCGGTTGTTGTATTTGTTTTACGTGTGAAATTTGACTTCACTAGCAACTACTGGCTAGCAAGGTTTCAAAAAAAACACGCCTCCTATTGGAAGACCCTTTAAAATAAAAACTGTTGGGATTGTTAACACAACACTTACGCGACGAACTCATAAAAAGGACATTGTACTTAAAATAGGGCACGAACTGATAACCTTAAGGTCTAAGATCTAATTTAAGCGGAACTGTTATAACCAGGGCTCGAATAAATATTTATTTAAATCATTACTATTATATAAAGACGAAACATTAAAAAACTTTGGCCCCGGTAATCTCAGCAAATACTGAACCGATCAACGTGAAATAAAATTTATAATATTCTTTATTTTTACGAAATCCAGTTAGGCTACTTTTTTTTATTTAAATGTTTTTTGTTTACAGCAAAATTTAACATTTATTTTTTTTTTATACTAATTTTTAAGATGTTGACCAACATACTCACTCCTAACTTTAAATCAATTTAAGAAATTGCAAAAACTATTTTTTTTTGTATAAAGTCAATATGCTTGCGCAAATTTTAAGTCCTTCATCTTTTCTTAATTATACCTACTTGCTGAGAAATAAATTTATAAATATTTTCAATACATAAATTATTTTTATTTGTTTACATCGCTGATATCGATTCAATCATGACGACGAGGTTGCTGCTTTGTTCCACTTCATCATAGTTCCGTGTTTCTCGCACACTCTCTCCCTCCCATTCTTATTCATACTTTGAATGATCATGAAGTGTATGTTATGTGGATCATATTTTTTCTTCCCACCTCCATACGGGAAGTATTGCAATCGGCCAAAACAAATAAGGTTCCTGATTTTGACAAAGCTTCACCATACGATGCACTAGAAATCATTTGCACCTGGCTTCGAAGTGATGTTTGTGTGCGCGTGTGTGTATGCGACAATTGTTTTCTCTTCGATATCTGGAGAATGGAACAACGTACGATCATGCGGTTTTTTTAAACTTTATTTGTCAGCATGAAACTTAGATCTAATCAATTGGTAAAATTGGTCCAGCGGATGCCAAGATATTAGAAGAAATGCTTTAAATAAAGGTGTGCTGGACATTGTAAGCACGTTGTGGTGTATATTTTAAACAATTTTCGCTGTGATATAACACAATATGAGGTGGGAAGTAAAGGACTGGCTCCCAGTCGAATTTTGTTCCCTTTTAACTGCTTGGTTTTGATAATCTCACTCAAAAACCAATCAGTTAACCCTAGAAAGCTAACATTATTTTGTACTCCGTTGTACCTACTCCGTTAAAAGAGAAATGGTTATGTTTAAAGTCTCTGTTGAAACGAAGTAAGATTTTATTGACAAAAGATATTTAAATTAATGAGTTTAAAGTAAATTTACGGGCATAATATGGTTGTAAAGGGTCTTCCAAAAGGAAGAAGCTACATCTGTCAAATTGGCAGTCATTTATTCAGTCTGTTGTGCCAAATTATCATGGACGGATATAGCGTTCAACAACACGGGCAAATAATAAAATTGTTTTATCAAAATGGGTGTTCTGTTCGGGCAACATTCCGTTCGAAAAATCATCTTCAGCGATGAGGCCCATTTCTAGATGAATGGGTACGTCAACAAACAAAATTGTCGAATTTGGGACGATACCAATCCACATGAGATCCAAGAAGGTCCAATGCATCCCGAAAAAGTCACTGTTTGGTGTGGATTTTGGGCTGGCGGCGTCATCGGTCCATATTTCTTGGAGAACGACGTTGGCCAGACCTTTAGGCCGATGATTATCAACTTCTTTTGGCCTGAATTGGATGATAGGGACACCAACGACATGTGGTTTCAACAGAAGGGCGTTACGTGCCACACAGCTCACGTCACATTGGAAATTCTGCACGAGCGATTCGAGGGCATGGTCATCTCACGTGGAGGTGATGTGAACTGGCCACCGAGATCGTGCGAAGACTTTTTCTTGTGGGGTTTTTTGAAGTTGCAGGTCAATGCGAATAAGCCACAAACCACAGCGGCCCTCAAAGCCAACATTACCCATGCCATCGGTCAAATTCAACCTGATTTATGCGCCAGAGTCATTTCGGATGCGCGCCACCCAGAGAACCCGCGGCGGACATTTGAACGATGTTATATTTTCCATACATAATGGCATCGATAGGCCTTTCAAATGAATAAAAAATGTCGATGATATCTCACACACACTTTGTTTTATTAAA
Source organism: Criorhina ranunculi (assembly GCA_951813785.1). NCBI lineage: Eukaryota > Metazoa > Arthropoda > Insecta > Diptera > Syrphidae > Criorhina > Criorhina ranunculi. The sequence goes on along the minus strand of OX638382.1, from coordinate 19,147,353 downwards.
ATTTAAAGATCGGTGCGCTTAATGAAAGCCCCTATACCTATATCGCTTTTTTATAATTACAAAGTGCGCAATATTTTCTTCCGCCTGCTAAGTTTTGGTTTTCGGGTTGGTTCAAGTTTGTAAATTTTGCTTCCTAGAATTCAAAAATTCACTTGAATGCATCAAACGAGATGCACTTTTAGCAAACCTTTTTCACTAGACTGATGCGTTAATAGATTAGGCAATCACTTACGAAACGTCACAGTTAGCGCTTTAAGCTCTGCCCGAAAAGTTTTTTTGTTCACCATGGGAGTAAAATTTGCGTAGGTTAGCTTTCTAGGGTTAAAGAGAGAAGAATGTTTTTATTGGCGTCTAAAAACGGAGGCACATCAATACAAAGCGCTTGCCAGTGTAGTAAGTGATAATGATAGTGTTAACCACCCTCAAGAATTAATTATTTCTCTCAACCCAGTGGGTGTTCCGCCGCCGTACCAAAATCGGCACACCGATAATACTTATCAGAAATCTTAGTCCCCCAAACCTTTGCAAGAGTAAACGATTTCACATCAAGAAATTAAACAAAAACATTATAGAAGCTAAAATACATACTGGACCCGCAGCCGGGAAGGATGCCCTTATTCCTAGAATTCCAATGATACCAACGGATCTCCCGGATCTCTTCAGTTTAGACGGTTGCAGTTCTCCATTAAACCGTTTTTCTGCATGACGATTAATAGGGCTCAGGGTCAATCAGTTAAATGTATAAGGGTGGATCTTAGGGACAACGTTTTTTCCCATGGTCAGCTTTATATTGCCTTATCAAGAGTGGGCTCACAGAAAAATCAGTGTTTTATTGCCAAACAATGAAACAGTAAACATTGTCTATCCCGAAGCATTAAAATAAGTAAATAAATTTATGTATGTATGTAAAAACTTCAACAATGTCTATTTTTCTCACAGTTATTTCTGTAAAATTCATTATTCTGGATACGGTAAGCATGTTTAATTTTTCTGTTTTTTTTTTAATATAATGTCAAAAAAAGTTTTTTAAGACCTTCGCGAAGCAACGCGAGCACGGGTCTGCTAGTATTAAATATTTATATAAATATTTCGACGGTTTTGCGCATAAATCCATGTACAGTGATCCCCGCTTTATTGAACCTCGCTTAATTGATTTTCCCATTTAAAAGAACGAAAAAAGTGGACTCGAATATTTCCTATATAAGCTATACACGTATTTGCACGGTTAATTGAGTCCCGTATAATTGATTTACCCTCTTAATTGATCTTAAAAATGTATACCAAACAAACTAAATGCATCCAAATTTGTCGGTTAATTGATCGGCGACAAACAAAAGATCATAACCTAAAGATGGGCAAATTTTTGTCATTCCGGAGCGCTGTTTTCACATTGAAGTTGACAGCACTGCTCAACAGTTGGCAGCGAGCTGTAATTTGTCATATTCCAATTTTGGTAGCGGGATTCATTTGACAACAAAATTAATTCCGATTTCTAGATACCAGATAGACTAGAATACAAAACGCATAGACTTGACTGAAAACCAAGAAATCGTCAGATATGACATCCAAGTCAAAATAACATTTTTACTTTCTGCTCTCGCATTGGAGTTGCTTTGTAACTTAAAATCTGCGTACAATAATAAAACACGAATTGTTCTGAAGATAACATTTTATGAAAGTAACTCACTTATGCGCTTTGCCAAAAGCAGTTTACTTATATCACAGGTTAAGTGTAATCATTTGAGCTCAACAATTTGCAGAAGACTACAAAATCGATGAATTAAACAATAAAACTGTGTGAAAACTAAACTATTAATTTAAACCAATATTCGTCCAAGTACCTACGAAAAAAAAATAAAAATACTTACAAAGTTCAGCAATCGTACAAAAATACGTTTGGCATAACAGCTGTTTTGTGACAATTTTCAACTGACAGGATATTTTAAAATTTCAGAATTTTTAGACGAACAATCCGCTCCACTAATTTACAAAAAGTTGTCTTGCTCATCTGTCAAATTTCAGGCTGTTGTCGAATCAGAATGCTCTCTTTATCTGAAACTTCAGATGGTCTAGAAATCGGAACGCACCCATTTTCATCACAGTTTTCGAATATAACATCGTTTTATTGACTTACTGGCTCAATTAAGCAAACCTCATTCAATTGTACTAAAGAAGCAATTAAGCGGGTTTTCTTTAATTGAACAATCGGATAATTGATCGAAAAAATCGGACAAAATGGTCGGTTCAATTAAGCGGGGAAGACTGTATATATTTTCGACCCATATTTTGCACACTTTCGCATTTCAGAAGAACATTTTTCATTGGAATTGAGCAAAGATTATGTTTTTCCCATTGAGCCCTCAGTGCTGGTGCAGACGAAATGTCGTCGACTTATTCGACCCAGAAGGTGCTGAGTCTATTCGAGCGGTACAAAGGCTAATGATTTTGTCGACTGTCAAGAGAGAATTGGCTTTCATAAAAACGAATTATTCGTGTCTCACTGCTGCGCTTCATTCTATGCAAGGTCAAGGCATTCCGTTGTCAGTTTCAATTGAGAAGTTTTTGAACATCCGTGCTAAGTTTGATGGAGCTGAGCTTGCCAGCGTTCGGGAAAAAATATATGGCGATATGCGACGAAACACCGGCTTTGATATTCTTCGTAGAATATCAATGTTTCTACAGAACGCCAATACACCCGAATTCGAAGCGTACAATTTTATACGCAATATTTTTGATGAAAAACATATTTTTGATGAAAAACGGCGTAGTTTTATTTCTGGAAATTTAAACAACATCTTATACTTTATTGCAATCATATTTAAGAAATAAAATAACAGCAAAAGTCAGGAAAATTCAATTTTTTACTCCATATTTCTGCGATTTTTGATCCATAATTCCATACATATTTTGCCAATTTTTAATCCATAATTATTCGAGCCCTGGTTATAACTATCTACGTGAATAGAAAACAAAATTTTTTTGGGAATACTCAAATTAATACAACTTAGGTAGATTAATACCAGAGTTAGTCCATACAAAGTAAATACATTTCATGTCTAAAATAAGTGTTTATTGAAACAAATAAAAAAATTTATGCCGCAGAAAATACGTTTTTTTTTTGTTAGCCAGTGTAATCGATATATATTTAAAAATTTTGTAAGATCAGAAACCAAATTATTTTTTTAATTGTAATAGGTAAATTTAAAAAATGGTTTATTTAAAAAAAACAAAACGGTTATATATAAAATGCACTTTTTCTATGAAATAAATAGAAAATATGACTTACTAACTATTGCCCATTGTGTATTTTCCTAGGATCGTTTTCAAAGTTCCAGTTTGTTTCAAATTTTTATTAAACTTATTCAATTTAGTTGGAATTGGAATTAATTGAAAATAGAACCCCAATAGTCGGACAAGGCGTTTTTTGATACAGGGTGTGGCTAGTTTCTTGACGCAAGATGCCAGCGACGTATTATTTTCATTCACCCCTATACCATTCTATCCTCAGCGCGTCCTTACACTTAACATTGGATGTAGTAGTTAATTTTTTTATTCCAGTTTTTATTTCAATGACATCACCTAGCTAATTGAATTCTGCTCGTTAAAGCCTTTCATTTGATACCCATATCAATATCTTAGGTTGCGAAGTAAAATGTAAAATGTAAAATCACTTATCAAGCCCTTTCATTTGATACCCATGTCATGAGAGTTGTGAAGTAAAAGGAAATTGCCCATCTTGGATCGTTCGCCGTATTGGATTTAGAACGATATTGGATAAAATTAAATAAAATCGTTTAAAGAGTGGATTAAAATTCACAAAATTACACAGCATTTTTTAAATGTAAATTTTTTCGTTTACGTGTACATTTGTTTTAAATTATGGATTACTTTCGTGTAGGTACTGCTCTTATTAAACACTAATGGAGACATAAAATTGTCTCTACGTGGAGATCATAATCTGTAATTAAATTAATCACGATAAAGAAAAGTTGTTCAAGTCATCGAGATTAGCACTTAATTTATTGTCAAACCTAATTATAATTATTACTACCACCACATTCCGAGCGCCAAGTTAATTATAGACTGCGTGTTCGTCTGGCATTTTATACCACATGTTGGTGGTAAATGCCAAAAGTAATTTGCAGTGGACGTTATGTTTAAATCGTTTTTCTGGTCCACGCTTGAAAAGGCATTTAAACACCCGTTTCCCCTTCTACCTATAGCATTCCGAAAAAACCAAAAGTAGCTATTTATGTCGGCTTTTGGGTTCGTGAAAATAAATGTTTGTATTTAGGTCATTAGGATATATAAATCGAAACCCCTTCTATTCAAATATTAAAGTGTACGTTTCGGATTTAACTTGATCTGAAAGTGTGCAAAAACACGCAAGGACGCAGAATGAATATTGCATTTTTTTTCGAGGGTAATTGCAAAATTTGCTCAATTCTGAATAAAATCATGTACCTATACCTACAGCAAAAAGAAAACAATGTATTAAGTGTCGATTCCCTTGTTTATTCATAATGGTTGATAAAATAAGATGGTAAGCGTGTGCATACTAAAGGTAAACTACATACATACTCGTATATTAGAAATGCTTTTCAGTGTAGGTACCCCCTACGTTAATTTTAAGGTCAACAACAACCTTCATCCACACGTTTTAGCTCTAAATTATACTCGGTTGCTACCCACAAGATTTTCTTCTTCAAATTAAATAGATTTGGATTATGATTTAAATTTAAAAATCTTTTTATTTTTTTAAGTTCTAGGGAATCTTCAAAGAGATATCCGAGAGCAAAGATTAGAGAACTTAAGGCTTTCACACACCGCCGCGATGGCGATCGCGATTGCGATAACTATCGCCGTAGCGATAAACAATTAATCACACCAGCGTGATAGCGATGGAGACGAAGAAGATAACTGTTAAGTTACCACTTTCCCCCAACTCCAAACCAATTGCATTCCAGACCTTATCCTTTTTCCTAACGTTTTTACACACGAAATTAATTTTTCCACATCCACCATTGCGCGAAAGAACGATAAAATGCTACATGCAGCGATAGACACATTCAATCGCAACCCCTCGCGACAATCGCCGTTGTATATCGAACTCGGTGTGCATGAACAAGCTTGAATACACGCGTTGCGATAGATCGCTATCGCTATCGTTATCGCAATCGCTATCGCCATCGCGGCGGTGTGTGAAAGCCTTAATTCTCTTCCATCTACAGGAAGAATTTAAATATTTCAGTCCCAACCAATAATACATCCCAACAATCAGGTAAAGTGGGTTGTGGCATCAAAACAGCGCACCTTAGCGCTAATAGGGTTCTATTGAACCACATTTTTTGCCTACTCAGGGGTTGTGCATCACATTTATATGGTCTTTTATTAGATAATTTTCAATCGAACGGCTAAAACCTTCAAAACAACAGTGAGAGTATCGAATATAAATTTATGCATGGTGTTTATAAAAGTAATGAATAATTAAAGATACATCGATACTGTGATAAAATGTAACACTCCTTTGAAAATTATTTTCAGTTATTGTTTCAGATTTCACGACTCGGTAAAAGTTTGGACGTGAAAGCTCAACATAGGCAAAATTGTAAGGAAAGTTAATTAAACGTTACGTTCTACTGAATGTCCCATTATTATTAGAGATAAGATAATAGTTGCATTGGCAGGCAGAATGCTGTACCACTTTAACCCTCACAAATGATTTCAAAGTCAGTGACAGATTGGGTGATTCATTCTTCTTGGTCGGAAGGTCTGATTCTTTATCTCTTTCTTCGTTTTCCGAGCCATTTGAGTTGTGCTTCAGGCTCAGGCACAGACAATGAATTCGCTGTTAATATTCTAATTTTTATACTTTATATAAAAAAATCTACTCTTAATGTAAAATTATATACAATGGGAATAATAAATTGAATTTGTGGTGGATATTGTTTGAAACAGAAACGCAGGCTTAAAGTCTGTGACTTTGTTCTTAAATCAAACAAATTACAATAAAATTTTAAATCTATTGAAAACGCGAGGAAAAGAAAACACGAGGGATGAACTTGTTTCGGCAAAGATTGAAAAAGCAAGAGAGCGAACGATCATGACGTACTCATATATGTATGTTATAAGAAGCGCTGAGGACATGATATTCGCTGACAAAAGTAGGTAATGTGTTCCAAAGGATGAAAGGTTTAAGCAATAAGCGAGAAGCGCGTACAATGTGGATGTGAATATTGATTTAATAAATGATAAGTAGCAATATAAAGATTATTATTAATGATCAGTTTCGATATAAAGATAATTATATATGGCAAGTAGCAATATTGAAAGTCACCACAATACTCCTTTAGTTGATGAGCCGGTCGATAGAAATGTTCGCTGTCCGATTGGGTAGTTTAATTTTGAAGTACTTGTCGTTCCTTTCCAAAACGTAAGGACCATCGTAGGGCTGTTGCAATGGCGACTTGACCGTATCGTTGCGAATGTAGACGTGCGATGCTGTCTTAAGGCTGGGTTGGAGAAAACCGCTCGTACTGGCATGAGCCGATGCAGCCTTAGATCCATGGTGATGTCGTGGTGATGATTTTCCTGGTTTTTGCTTAAACGCAAATATGAGTGGTTTTTGGTCCGTTTGTATCATGAATTCCCGTCCTTCTAACATGTGTCTGAAATGCTTCACTCCTAAATATATAGCCAATAGTTCCCGGTCATAGTTGCTGTATTTTCTCTGCGTCTCGGTTAATTTTTTCGAGAAGAAACCTAGAGGCTGTGCCGATCCCTCTATGATCTGGTGAAGTATCGCACCAACAGCCGTATCTGAAGCATCTTTGGTTAGAGATAACAGTGCGCTGATTGCCGGGTGAGCCAATAGCGTAGCGTTCGCCAGCTCCGTCTTGCATTGATTGAAAGCCACTTCCGCTTCCGTCGTCCATTTGATCGGCGTACAATCGTTTTTTCTGTTCCCTTTGACTAAGTTTTGAAGAACAATCTGATTACTGATGGCGTGAGGCAGGAAACGACGATACAAATTTATCATAGCCAGAAACCTCTTGAGATCCTTAGCTTTTGACGGTTTTTCGAAGTCCTGAATCACCTTGACCTTGCTTTCAAGCGGCCGAATTCCTTCGCTGCTAACCTGGTGTCCCAAAAACTGGATCTGTTCGTTGCCGAGAGCACACTTTGAAGCGTTTATCATAAGGCCGTAGTTGCTCAGCCATTGCAGGACTTGGCGAAGGTGACACTTGTGTTCGGCCTGGTTCCGCGATGCGATGAATATGTAGGGTTGCCAGAAATACTTCTTAGCAAATCGGGAGAATTCAGGAAAATATCGGGGGATTGAGAAAAAAATCGGGAGAATAAATAAAAACTCATTACTCCATAGAAATTTTAAGCCACCATTCTCCTTCTAGCAAACAAATATACAAGGTGGCGCAAAATGAATCACCCTATCGGGGTGATACGTCAATTATATTTTGACATTTGTGAACTAGACAGCTGCAGTATACAAACAGACAAGCAATGGAGCGCTATACTCCGCAAGAGCGTGGAATAATTGTGTCGGAAGCGTTTCCTGGTCGCTTAATCTCCCGTTTTGGCGATTTGGCATGGCCAGCTAGATCGCCCGATTTAAACATACCAGACTTCTTTCTTTGGGGCTACTTCAAGTCGCGGGTTTATGCCAACAAGCCTCAGACAATCGCATCCCTTAAGGAAAATATTCGACAGGAATGCGAACAGTTATCACCGGAAATCTTGCGGAAAGTCATGGAAAATGCGATAAAACGGGCACAAATGTGTATCAACACTGGCGGCAGCCACTTGACGGATATCATCTTTTCCACTTAACAGAAAAAAATTGTAAAGGTCCAAATAAAGAGTTCCATCACTCAAAATCTTTTTTTTGTTATGTAGTACAAAAATTAATTCAAAAACAAAATTGGATGATTAATTTTGCGCCACCTTGTTTTTGGAAATGTCAGTGTCAATGTATTATGGCAATTCAAAAACAAGAAAGAGTAATGCCAAATTATTTTGTATGCTTACATTAGGCGCTGATTACATTTCTTCGTAATAAAACTTTTTCTGAACTGTTCGTGATTTTTTGAGAAAATAAAAATAAAAAATTTTTAAAATCGGGAGACTTCATAGAATTTCCGGGAGACAGGGGCATTAGTAAAAAAAAAAACGGGAGACTCCCGGAATATCGGGAGAACTGGCAACCCTATGAATATGTCGTCGATATATAGAAATGCGAAGTCTTCCAGGCCCCGGAGTACTTCGTACATTTGACGTTGAAATGTTTGGGCCGCGTTCCACAACCCAAATGCCATATATTTAAATTCGAAGAGGCCAAACGGCGTTATTATGGCGGTTTTGGGGATATCCTCAGGCTCTATCGGGATTGGTGGTATGCCCGTTGAAGGTCAATCGTCGAGAAGATCTTTCGTCCATGCAAGATATTGGCGAAATCCTGTATAAATGGGATGGGATAGCGATCCGGTTTTGTTGCCGAGTTAAGAGCGCGATAGTCCCCACAAGGTCTCCACTCTCCACTCGCCTTGCGGACCATGTGCAGAGGACTTGTCCAATTACTCATGGAAGGTTGGCAAATCCCTCTCACCATCAAGTACCGGAACTCTACCTGAGCTGCCTTCAGTTTCTCGGCATTCAACCTACGGGGTTGCGCGAATACCGGTGGGCCTCTCGTCTCAATGTGATGTGTCGTCGTAGTACTTGCTGCTACATTTCTAGCGTTAAATCCGGTGAGGTGTTTGATCTCTGAGAAGATAGTCGAAAAAGGATTATTTGTTTTAAACGTGGTAATGCTTACTTCGTTTCCGCTAGACACAGCTGCTTTGGTTGCGATGCGTGTATTGCTGTCGATCAGCTGGTTCTGCTTCAGGTCGATTAAGAGTCCAAATTGTTTTATAAAATCTGCGCCGATTATAGGTCTTGAAACGTCAGCGATCACAAAGGTCCAGGTGAAAGCACGCCGTAGCCCCAGATTGATCGTCAAACGTTTTTTACCGAATGTTTTAATTTCACTGCCGTTCGCCGTAAACAAGGTGGTTGTGATAGAGGAGGAAAAACGGTCGTTGTATGTTAGTGGAAGCACGGATATGTCCGCGCCGCTGTCGATAAGAAAATTTTGGTTCGATGCTTTGTCGAGTACAACTAATCTACAGATGTATTGGCCGGTGCGTTGTTCACTTCTGGTATCTCCGACCAACACTTCGCGGTTTAGTTTTTTGATGCACTGGTATTGAAGTTGCACGGTTCACGACACTTTTTAGCGTTTTTGCCAAATCGCCTGTGGAACCAACAATAATCGTTCTCCTGCGATCGCTGCCGGAACGGATTGGAAAACCGGCTGCTACTTCGGATTTGACGAATGTGTTTACCCCTGTTTTTTTTTTATTGACTCGTTCAACTGACAGGTGAGGTGCTGGATTTGTTGCTGTAGTGATAGGTCAACACCTGCTGAAGATGATGGTTCGGGTCTCTGTTGCGTATAGTTGACTGCCATGATGTTCTTGAAGTCTCCCACTTCCATCACCTTGTCAGCTAACCTTGCTAACGATGTCAACTCTTCATTGGACGCTTGGGCTGGTAATCTTTGGAGCCACAGAGATTTCAGAAACTCGGTGTTTATTTGTGCTCCAGCTAAGCCGCGAAGTTCGTTAAGAAGTTGAGATGGTCGCTTGTCCCCTAGGTCGACTTCCGATAAAAGTTTTTTTTTATTTTACGTTGCTCGGAGTCACCGAAATGTTCAATTATTTCATCCTTTAAGTTTTGGTACTTGTTATCCGCAGGTGGCGATAAAACTGCGTCTGATATCTGCGTAAGCACTTTGGACTCAATTGCGCTGACTGCCGTATTAAATTTTGATAGGTCACTTCGAATTCGTGCAATTTCGAATTGCGCTTCGATTTGCGCAAACAAAATTTCTGACTTCTCGTGCCAAAACGGAGGTATTTTAACCGCTATTCTGGAGATCGTTTCGCAAGGAGTCGGCGTCTCGATTTACTTTCGGCGATGCGCCGTTAGATCTAGTACCGCTTCTTTCTGACTTGCGGGGGTCTTCATCGGAAGGCATCTTGGCGAACGCGAGGCGACGATATTTTTGCTTTAAGAGCCTAAAAACAACCCTAATTTGCTTTATTACGATTATATTTGGGTTTTACACGAGAAGGGGCACGCGACTTTTAAGTAATTAATGAGAAAATACGAAACTAATCAAAACTCAAAGATTCCACGCACTTGCAAAATTATTTTTAAACGGGGTCACCAAATGTGGTGGATATTGTTTGAAACAGAAACGCAGGCTTATAGTCTGTGACTTTATTCTTAAATCAAACAAATTACAATAAAATTTTAAATCAATTTTAAACGCGAGGAAAAGAAAACACGAGGGATGAACTTGTTTCGGCAAAGATTGAAAAAGCAAGAGAGCGGACGATCATGACGTACTCATATATGTATGTTGTAAGAAGCGCTGAGGACATGATATTCGTTGACAAAAGTAGGTAATGTGTTCCAAAGGATGAAAGTTTTAAGCAATAAGCGAGAAGCGCGTACAATGTGGATGTGAAAATATGATTTGATAAATGATAAGTAGCAATATAAAGATTATTATTAATGATCAGTTTCGATATAAAGATAATTATATATGGCAAGTAGCAATATTGAAAGTCACCACAAATTGAATTGAATTCAGGCTGAAATCTTAGGTAATTTGTAGCATTCCGATATTGTCAATATGTCGTTTGTGAGGCATAAATATGCAGTTACAAATGACCTGACAGGTGTTCATATCTCTGAAAGGACTTTCCTACTTGAGCCATGTGAGATAAATTTTGCACATTTCGAGTTTCAGCATTTAATCTAAAATAAGAAACCAGAACCGGGAGTGACATTCTGCATTTTAATGTAACAGATCTGGGTATTCCAGACATACTAAAGACAGCTTATTTGCAATTTATATTGAAGTCCAAATACGCACATAAACACGTGTCAGAAGGAGAAATCAACTTACTTACCGAGGTGACGCTACAGTTCAGGGTGAATCAAGACCCCAACCAATAAGTCCCTAGTTAGCTAGCTGTTTTCAGTTGTAAAGAGGTCGCCCTTTTCTATGTACTCTTTCAGAGGTGGGCTCAAAGACCCTTCGAGCGTGAGCGTGAGCGTTGATCCCATCGTGATTGACTCTTATTTTGATATACTGTCGGCAGATAGAACAGTACATCAATCAGATGTAGAAGCTCCACCACCCCCCGCCTCTTCTACCATGGTAAAATGCCAAACGGCGGTACCATGGAGACCTGGGGTTAGAACCAGCGGAGGTTTAGGTGGATTTAACAGAATGAACAATTTTGCAACCTTCCCACATTACAATTCTTTGATGTTAGGCAATAAGGTCTTAAGTCAGATACTGCAGTTTTTTGTAAAACCAAATTTAAAATAGTTTAACTATTTGCAAATCGGGATTAAATGTTTTGAAAAATTAGGATAATAAATAAGCTCTGCAATGAAGACCTATATAAAAATGTTAATACATTTTTCTCAATTAAACCCAATGAAAAACCTAAAATGCAATTTTTTGACTTAAGACCTTTTTGCCTAACGTCAAAGAATTTTGGTCGGAAAAACTTGAAACGCCCTATATAGCTCATTGGTAAAATGAGGGTAAGGTACAAAGATGTCTATCCAGATGAGTACTTTGCCTATTGATTTTTGGTCCATACTCTGATTTATCCGTATTTGGTCCGATACTAGCAAAATATCTTCGAATGTTGCGTGCGTATCAATAAACAAACGGCTGCAGATTATGTGCGGCAACACCAGTCACTTTTCGAGTTTTGCACACAACAATGGGTAAGAATGGCCTCAGGTTCATTTTGACGTTCATTAAATTGTTTTGCCAAACTTTTGATAGTGTACCGAACGAGGTTACCCTTTTTACCTATCCGGTGAGGTACTATGTATGTACATAGTTCAGTATACGTATAGACTGGGATGCAATTTTTCGAAGTTGTGCATGTATGCTATATGTGTATGTAAACTATGTAAATCTTTTAAGTGGGTGGGAACAGTACCTTAAAGCATTTAAGTTTTTGTGTAATAACTTAGAACAAGGTAACTACTTAACATTTTATGGGGAAATGGGTAACTTATTTGGGTGCTACCATAGTTGTTAACAGAAGACAACTTTAATTTAAAAAAACCTTTAATAATGTCAGTAAAAACCGAAACTTAAGAAAAGATCGCTTAACCCAACAAGAGTTAAAATGTCAAAGCACAAATCAACCAAATATACTTTTTCTCAGTGTTTCTTCTTTTTCAATCTTCGAAAGTAGTGTGACGTTCATATATTATTTTTGAACCGACCGGTTGCATTTGTTTTTGACCGATTAAATTTGTCATACGAATCTTTATAATATGCCATTTGATGTTGGCAATTAAAAAGGTTTGGTTGGCATATTCAATGGGTTACATACTTTCTTACAAACATTAGGATTGTTGGTCTATACTTGGGGAAAACAGTGCCTAGTATCCATAAAGATCGCTTGATGAGGTAAACTATATGCTTTCCTTAGCTTTATATTTAATATGTTTTAGAAAGAGAAGGAACCGTTAAAAAATACAGTGGTTCCTTTAATGCTTTATCACCCTAATTTTGTAGATGTGCTGTACCTTACATTTTTCTAAACGCTTTTCCTTCATTCTATCTTGACGTTCGCTTCAAAAGAAAGTGCGCTTAGGTCAAGCCTGACAATAAGTACTCTGGACGTGAAAACTATCGGCACGTTAGTATTATTACAGTCGGAAACGGATAAGTGCACAACCCATCGGGCTCGATTTTGTTTGCACTTATCCGTTTTGGGCACTAATCCATAAGTGCACATACTTGCACTAATCCGTAAGTGCAAACTTATGCACTTATTTTTAAACAATTCAGTTTCCGTGAATCTATTTGTTTTTTTTTTATTTTCAAAGATTGACTCTGCGACTGACGCATATGGCACTGCGACCTAAAAGATCTATTGTGCGTGGAGCTAGTTAGACAAGGAGATCCTCTATCTTCCTTATGAAGTTGAGGATATCTCCAGTCGAGGCATTACAAATGTCCTCCGGTGTTAGGAATTCCTTGTGAAGAAAGCGTTGTCTAAGGGAGGGTTTAGCATCTATATATCTTTTAGAAGAACCTTTCCTGCAAGTTGGTCTGTAATTTCATTGCCTTCAATACCTCTGAATCTTGGTACCCACCAAAGTTTGACTTTACTTTGGAGAGCATTGAAGTAGCCTGAAATGGCCTTTAAGTTGCAGTAATGGGAGCTCTGTGCTTTGAGCGCTGCTTGACTTTCGGTGAATCTGTTGATGGCTTCGCCCTTAAAGGTTAACAAGGGTCTCTAGGGCTGCTGTAAGGTAGGTTCGCATAGCCCGAATGATGCCGAGATATACTAATCTTTGAATTCGTTGTAACTTTTCGAAGGTGAATTTTTCCTTAAAAGAGAACAACATTTCTTATGAACCAGTTGCACTTATCCGAGTGTTTTTTGGTAAATAAAATATTTTGGGTGTTCAGAATGACGTGCACTTACAAAAAAAATGCACTCATACGCTTTGCACTTATCCAAACATTATTGTATGAAAAATTTGCGAATTGGCAAGGGGTTTTTGAAGGCATTGCACTAAGACGGTTTTTGCACTTATCCGGTTTGCACTCATCCGTTTCCGACTGTACATATACAATTTTTTAAAACACTTCCATATGCATGCAGGTATGTATCTAACATTGGCAATCAAGGTTCAGTATTCAGTTTCAAATTAATGATGATACCTTTTAAGTAATGTCATCTAGGCAGCTTTATTTATAATTTTTTTTGAAAATCGTCATTAATCTTTGCTTAAAAAAATGAAATGAAAATTGTCGAGTATTAAGGTTCACATGTACATGACATTTTTCGACTTTCATTATTATATTTGGTGCGGTTCCACAATCATATTATGACTTGTTACCTTCCCCGGTAGATTGCTCTGCTGACGAGGAACCAGTGAGGCCGGGTATAAAGTTCACATAAGTATTGGCACCCTGAAGTGCACGTACAAAAGACAGCATATATCACCTCAGCCTAGACTGGGTCACATGAATTCTTACTTGTATTATACGCCAAAAACTTAACTTTTCAGGAGAGCAAATTTTAACTCTGAACCTATCACTTACCTGGGAAAGTTGGCATGTCAGTTCGGCGACTCGACTCAAGACGACTCATATCATACGATCTTTTAATGCACAAGAAGGCTTAGAGAAAGTAAGAGGCTTGAAACGGGGGTAGTTGAAATTAATTCAGTAATGCGTACAAATGATAACAACTGGAACCGAGTGCGCTATTACATCGAAGAAGATAGATTTTCTGAAGATGGAGATGATTTAGTTGGTGGTAATCCGACTCGCTCACCAGAGGAATATGGCCACCCGTGACGATCAATAAGGTTCCTTCTAAAAACAAAACGACGATGACGACGAGCACAGTATTGCGATTACTCATATTTTAAGATGAATGCCTTGTAAGTAGCATCGATTTTCTATTATTAGCACAGCCGAACATTATTAAAAAAATGTTGACCCCATATTATATCAGAATTTTTATTATTGTTATTGTGAAACACCAGTATTGACATCCCTTTCCAATTTTCTAAAACCCCAGAGGTCTATGCAGTGTGTTCCATGTTCTTCCAGCGTCATTCAACTTATTGGATTGAATATGTTATTTTAACAAGCTTTTATTTAACTTCACATGTTTCTTTCCCTATTTGTTTGCTTGTTTAGGTCACACATTTGATCAAAATGACATTTGGAATGCACCAATGGTAGTTTTAAAATAATCTTATCTCTGTCGAATTTTATACATTTGAACTTCTAGCGATAAGTTTTTAAGTCAGTTAATGAACATAAATAAAACAATGTGAATTGTTTCCCGTGTCAAGGTTTCCCCAAGGTGTCTGGCGTCCGCGATTGCCTGATCTTTAAACTTTTCTTCGTGAACCAGGTGGCTGGGATTTAAAGATTCTCTTAGCTGGAGCATTCTCATCTATTCGGTCGATGTGGTCGATCCAGTGCAGTTGACGAATTTTTGCCTTCCGGACTCGTACACATCTCTATACAGCTCGTAGAGTTCTCGGTTATATCTTCTCCCCCAATCGCCCTCCTCGCAGACAAGACCAAATATTCGACGTAGGATTTTTCTTTCAAAGGATCCCAAGATCTACTCAGCTGTCTCACTTATCGTCCAGCATTCAGCTTCTAAAAGCAGGACTGGCAAAATCAGGTATTTATAGAGCATGATTTTGGTCCTTTGAGTTAGGAGTTTGGACCCTAGTTGTTTAGACAAACCGAAGTGTTGTGACAGCACAACACATTCTAACGAATAATAACATGCGTGACCTAATTTCGTGAACATGACACGTTTGTTTTCCGTAATTTTAAGTTTGTTTGCTGTTTTCAATTCTGATTTTAGGCTTAATAATTATAGTAGAATAAGCATATTTTTAGTATATAAGGCGAATGAAAGAAGAATAAAATTTTAAGTATTCCATCACACTTGAACCTAATGAGTTGTTAATTTAGACTTCCCCCCACCAGTGGTAAGGGGTCTTTTATTGGTTGCTCACAAGAAAAACATTGGTCCTTCGAGAAAAATAAAATAATAAGTCGGTCAAAAACCAAAGTGAAAGCGTTACCAGGGCTACAGACACTGGTATAAAAACAAAGTGAAAGCGTTACCAGGGCTACAAACACTGGTATAATAACAAAGTGAAAGCGTTACCAGGGCTTTAAACAATGGTATTTTCTAAAACGATTAAATCAAAAGAAAAATAAGACGCTATGGGCGAGACAGATCTCTTTATAATCGGAGCGAAACAAAAGGGACTAGCAGAAGAGCTAGAAAAATTAGCAATTAACTTCAGCAAGGACGACTCAACCAGGAAAGCCCAGAAATATAAAGAAGAAAAATTACGACGCCTTCAAGAAATCTGGGAAGAATTTGAAGCAATTCATGAAAAAATAAAAGACGTTCTCAAACAAGACACACCGTACATGCAAAAAAATACATTTCTTAAGGCCAAGGAAATATATGAAGATCTAAAAGCTAAATTGGAGAATATAAAGCCTTCACAAAGCAAAAAGGAGGAGCCTACCCACCAGTCGGGCACTTCCAGAGGTGTTGCGAACCAGGCTCAAATACTGAGATTGAGGAAGCTCCAATTGAAAATAGAAGCGATAACAAGCAACATGGAAGAATTTGAGGACACCTTTGGAAACTATTCAAAAGAGATAAACGAATACCAACAAAAAAAGTTGCTAGAACAACTACGCAATTTGAAGGAATTACATGAAGAATTCATGTCAAATGCATCAGAAGAAGACCTCCAGACAACATATGTGACTAAGAACGAGTATAGATACATAAAGCGAGATATCAATCATTGCCTTCATCAAATGGCATTCAGACTGCGTGAAACCCATCAATCACGGGTAGACAAAAGACTACTTGGAATGGCGGTCCTTTTACGACCTATTTTCAACCATAATACTGTTACAATTCGCAAATAAACACACGATCTTTTTTTATTTTAATTCACTTTATTCTCGTTTTGTACTTCTTATTTTTTTTTCTATAATTTTATGCAAGCTGCAACCCAGACCACGTTGGAGATTTTTTTTCTTTTTCTTTTTTGACAGCTGCTGTCAGAACAGATCGATGACAGGTGTTTTTGTTGAGGCGTGCGTTTGATGGACCATAAAATCGTAACACTGCTCTCCTGTTAAAAGAATTAGACTGCCCCCAGTCGCAGTTAGGAAGATAAGTCGGAGAACTTGCACAGCGCTAGCCGGTCCCTATGCACCACTAGTGATTTGTTTCCTCCTTCCTTTGTGATGCGATACAGAACGTCTCCCATTTTCGCGATTACGTTGTAGGGTCCTTGCCAATCGCTTTGCAGTTTGGGGCAAAGTCCTTTCTTCCTCTTTGGAGCATACAGCCATACTTTGTCTCGGTCCCTGAAGGATGCAGCTTTGGCGTTGAGGTCATATCGATCCTTCATCCGGCGACTATAGTCCATCAACTGTTTCCGATTGAATGCGTATGCTGTCTCTAAACGTGCCACCAAATCTTCTATGTTCTTGGGGGCAGCTGCGGGTGGATCAGGAGGAGGCCCGGTGTAAAGTTGTGTCGGCAAACGAAGTTCACGGCCAAAAACCAAAAACGCCGGTGTCTGCTTTGTAGCCTCATGTACAGCTGTGCGGTAAGCTAGCAGCAGAAAAGGGAGATGTGCGTCCCAGTCCCTTTGATTTTCAGCGGTATACTTGGCAAGATAATCCAAAAGTGTGCGATTAAACCGCTCAACCATGCCATCCGATTGTGGATGTAACGCAGTTGTCCGTGTCTTGTCAATGCCGAGTTTCTCCAAGGTGTGTTTGAATACAGCGGACTCGAAATTTCGCCCTTGGTCAGAGTGAAGCTGAAGTGGGACTCCAAATCGGGAGAACACGTGCGTGATGAGAGCTTCTGCTACAATCTCCGCAGTTTGGTTTGGTAAGGGAAGGGCTTCCGGCCACTTAGTAAAATAGTCACAGAACACTAATACATACTTGTTGCCCTGAGTAGTGGTAGGTAAAGGTCCCAAGATGTCGATGGCCACACGCTCGAAAGGAGCGCCAACATGCACAGGTTGAAGTCGTGCCCGATTCCTCGTTGAAGGCCCCTTACGTTGCTGACATCGTACGCAGACTTTACAGTAATGCTCAACGTCCTGAGAGCATCCGACCCAATGATAACGCTGTTTTGTCTTCTTCAATGTTTTGTGAAATCCAAAATGACCTCCGGTGGGGCTATCGTGCATAGCCTTTAATATTTCCTTCTGCAATGAAATCGGAACTAGCACCTGATAGAACTCCCCATTAGTTGCGTTTACTTTTCGACACAGAGTCCCATCACGAATTACGAGTGCATCAAACATACCCCAATAAGCCTTTAATCTTGGGTCCAAACCTCGAATTTCGTCGGTCGTCGGTCGCCGTTGTTCTTCTACCCACCTTCGTACGATTGATAAGTGCCCATCTCGCTTCTGTTGATCTGCCATCTCCATTGCCAACGCTGTTGTTCGGGTTGAGATGCCTCGCTTCTCTTCTAACCGCGAGCAATGTCGACAGTTTAAATCTTCACAAGGGCGACGGGAGAGTGCATCAGCATTTTGGTGCTTCTTTCCGGGACGATGTTCCACCGAGAAGTCGAACTCTTGCAAACGTTCTAGCCACCGGGCCAATTGTCCCTCCGGGTCTCGAAAATTGATCAGCCAACGCAGCGAATTGTGATCGGTTCGCAAAAGGAAATGTCTCCCTAACAAGTATGGCTGGAAATGGGCAATGGCTTTTACGATGGCTAATAGTTCTCTTCGGGTGACACAATAATTCCTTTCCGCTCGGGTAAATGTCTTGCTGTAATATTCGATAACCCTTTCCTCCCCATTTTGGACTTGTGACAAAATAGATCCACATGCAAGTTGGCTGGCATCTGTATCCAGAATGAAGGGGTCAGTTTCGGTCGGCTGGACGAGAATAGGAGCGGTCGTCAGTTTTTCTTTAAGCTGAAGGAAAGCGTGCTCGCATGCAGTACTCCAGTGGAATTTGGCTCTATTCTCGGTTAACGCCGTCAAAGGTTTTGCGGTGGTTGAAAAATCGCGGATGAAGCGACGATAGTAAGCGCAAAGTCCCAGGAATGACTGGATCTCCTTCTTACTCCTTGGTGTGGGCCACTTTCGGATGGCCGACAATTTTTCTGGATCAGCCGCGATTCCCGAAGCAGACACAATATGTCCCAGGAATTGAACTTCTTTTTTGCCTAGCCAACATTTCTTCGGGGAAAGTCGTAGTCCTGCCTCCTTCAGGCGCTGAAAGACAGTCTCCAAGTTTCGAAGCAAATCGATGAAAGTCTTCCCATGGACAACTATATCGTCCAGATAAACAAGGCAGACGGTGTAAGGAAGGCCCTGAAGTACGATGTCCATGAGCCGCTGAAACGTTGCGGGTGCGTTAGTCAAGCCGAACGGCATTACGTTGAATTCATAAAGGCCAGTCCCGATGGAAAATGCAGTTTTATCTTTGTCTTGTTCATCCATTTCCACTTGCCAGTACCCGGATTGGAGATCGAGCGTGGCAAACCAAGATGATCCACCGAGTGCTTCTAGGGTAAGATCGATACGTGGAAGTGGATAAGAGTCCCTTTTTGTAGCATTGTTTAATTTACGGTAATCCACACAAAACCGAACGGAACCATCTTTTTTGCGAACTAATACTACCGGAGAACACCAGGGGCTTCTTGATGGTTGTACTATCCTCTGCGCTTTCATGTCCTCTAAAATTTTTTCCGCTTCTGTTCGGCGGGCTAGGGGGAGCTTTCTTGGGGGTTGTTTGATTGGAATCGTCCCCGCCGTGTCGATACGATGTTGGATTATGGAAGTCCGACCTTGGTCAGCTGAGTCTGCAAACACTGAGCGGTTACGGGAAACCAGCGAGGACAAGTCTTCCTGTTCCTTGGCTGTTAAATCGTTTGCACTTCTTGTTACCATCTCTGTTAGATTCGGGGGTAACTTGGTCTCAGAAGTAGCCTCTACAATACGTCGACATTTGAACAACTCGGGTGCCGTTTCTAGTTGTACCATTGCCGTGTTTCGCGGAATCCAAATATTTTCCCCCGACAAGTTGCTCACGCAAACAGATATTTCCCCATTCGACACTTTGCACAAGGAAGAGGGTACATAGAGCTGCTGGACAATCGGAGTTGGCGTCGCAACTACTGTTTCCCCTTCGCACGCGGCGGTGCGTAGATTAATCCAATAATCGGAAAAAGCGGGAATGCAGTCATCGCTGGAATTGGTCGCTATGATTTGCTGGGCATTAGTTCGATTAAGGCGAATCGTCTCTCCTCTTACTTGTAGGGTGTCTTCCCTTAAATTTATCTCACATGAATACAGGTGTAGAAAGTCCATTCCTATGATGCAGTCGTCGGAGATTGGAGCTACGTACATGGAATGTCGGGTCTTGAACGCCCCCATCTGCATGCTAACGTCAAGTTTCCCTTCAACGGGGGTAGTATCGCCAGTGGCAGTCTGGATCATCGCGTGTGATGTTTGTATCACCGGGCGTGCTGTCATCTTCTTAACGACTCGGGGATGTAATATTGTATGAGTGGCACCTGTGTCAATAACAGCTAGGCAGGTAACCGCGTTAACATGAATTCTGGTGACGAGGTTGTGCGGGTTGCTGGCGGACCGGACGGACACAAAAACTGGTGTAGGAGCATCTCTGTTACCCACTAATTCTGCTCCTCTAGACTTAGCGGGTTGTGGTTTCCCACCATATGGTCGTTGTCTACGCCTCCATGAAGCCCAGAGCGCCCCAAAGGAGGGGAGTCAGGGACCTCATTGATTTGGAAGTTGATAGCCCGAGGGCCCAGTCGAGCCGCCTCAATATCGAAGGTCACGGCCAGCCCTTCCTGTTTTAATTTAGGATTTCGATGTAATTCACTGCGCGGCACATAAGCCACCTCGTCGTTGTCATCACGTCGAACAAATCCATATCCCGTTTTATGAATGAATTTTATTTTGCCCTTGACTCCTTGCTCTAGGTTAACCTTTAGCCGACTATCGGAAGCTGGGCTCATTCTTTGTGTTCCCTTGGGAGCATTTTGGTTCTTACGCGGCAGCCTTCGCTCCCTTAAGCTGCGCGATTCCCGTTTCCCGAAGGCGTAGTCTGAGGGGAACCCTCATTGTCGGAAAGGGTAAGCTCCGCAACTCGAACCTGTCTTCGACTCAATCGAGTTGCTGCGCGGCTGGCCTCTACGCGTACAGCCGAAGAAAGTGCTTTTTCTAGTGTATCTGGAGCAGCGTCTCGCACCCTTTGTTGTGTTTCAGTGTCGAAAATTCCATCAATGAACTGCGCCAGAGCGATGCGATCTCTAGCCTGTTCGGGACAGCCGGGGAATGCTAAGTAGACAAGTCGCTGAATGTCAGTAGCTAATTCACTTAAAGATTCCCTTGCTCTTTGTCCTCGTCCGCGCAGTTCGGAGTGGGCTGTCGACTGTTCGTACTCGTTGCTGAATCTCTGTCTTAGGCATGCATCAAGTCGGAGAAAATCATCACGCACCTCCGGTTGCAGTGTTTCGAAGAAGGCGAGCGCAGTGCCTCTCAAGTACGGGGCGAGGTAAAGCGTCTTTAATCCGGTTGTCCAACCATTAGCTCTTGCTACCATATCGAAATGGAGGAGGTACGTGTTCCATGGTGTTTTCCCGTCATACTCGCGTGGCTGCACTTTGATTCGCTGCGGCTGTTGGGCGGATGTTGGTTGGTCTACCTCGGGTGGGACTTCTGGGGTCCTGGTGCTTACGTGTTGAGCTCCAGCTCCTCCCGTGTGCTCAGGCTCAGTGCATACAAAATCGATTCGCGCCATATCTCGTCTAACAGTCCCACACGTTGCTTCAGAAAATGAATTTTCATTCGACGACCGCTCGTGACCTCGTACATGGGTAGAGCTAGCAGGTGGTGCTCCGGGT
This sequence comes from Criorhina ranunculi, assembly GCA_951813785.1. Lineage (NCBI taxonomy): Eukaryota > Metazoa > Arthropoda > Insecta > Diptera > Syrphidae > Criorhina > Criorhina ranunculi. Next base: position 19,125,739 of record OX638382.1, on the reverse strand, counting down.
ATGGTGGAATCACGGGCTATATTTCTAGAAGAAACAGCATCCGCATACGTTGTGGCATTGCCATTAAAACCTGTAGGAGTAGAAAGGTTAGCAAGTGCTTCAACTCTGGTGTTAAATGATTCCTGTTGCGTGGCTTCCACTTGGGATATTCGAGAACCCATCTCCTCCACTGAGTTCTGTAGGCCGACTACTAGGGTGGATTGCTCAGTTAATAATTTGGCATAAGTTTCCATTTTGGTTAGAATTTGTTGGAACTTGTCCTCAAGGTCATTAGGTTCGGACATTATTTCCGGGTAGCTGGTATAAACGTGGTTAAGACTCGGTTAGGATGTCGATCGTGACCACCCCACACCTGACACCAATTGTTACAATTCGCAAATAAACACACGATCTTTTTTTATTTTAATTCACTTTATTCTCGTTTTGTGCTTCTTATTTTTTTTTCTATAATTTTATGCAAGCTGCAACCCAGACCACGTTGGAGATTTTTTTTCTTTTTCTTTTTTGACAGCTGCTGTCAGAACAGATCGATGACAGGTGTTTTTGTTGAGGCGTGCGTTTGATGGACCATAAAATCGTAACAATACACAACAAAGGTAGCCTAAGCACCACAGAAAAGATGGAGTATCTGAAGACTCATCTGGAGGGCGAACCCTTGCACCTTATTCAACACCTGACAATTTCCAGTAAAAACTACAGCAGTGCATGGGAAACACTGACAACCAGGTACAACAATAGGAGGAAAATCATGTCAATGCACATTGACAAGATGTTGAAAGCCGGACAACATGGTAATTCGGCTCCCGCGACAGCAATAAGAAACATATTGGATGCCACAAAGGAAGGGTAAGCAGCACTTAACAACATGGGTGTCAATATCACATCATGGGGCCCAATAAAAGTACATCTGATGACAACGGCACTCGATACGGAATCAAGAAATCTGTTCGAGCAAGGACTGAATAAGCCAAATAAGATGCCACCATTGAAGATGCTTTTGGAGTTCTTGGAAAGAAGATACCAAGCCTTGGAAGTTCTGGCACCCGCAAAACAAAAACAGTACAAGTGTGAAGATGAAGTAAAGCACTCAGTTCGTAATTTTCACATAACCTCCAAGGTAATGCAATGCGCTATTTGTAAAGATAATCACAATATACATTCATGTCCAAAATTCATGAATTATACACCAAAAGAAAGATATCAACAAACTAAACAAGCCAAACTGTGCTTGAACTGTTTGCGGCATGACAGACAAAGTCAATGCTTGAGCAAACGATCGTGCAGATACTGTAACAAAAAACACCATTCATTACTACACATGGAATGGTCAGACAGAGTTCCACAAGTCAAACAAAGGGAACAGCTACAACAAGACCCACCAAAATTCACGACCAAACAAGTGATCCATGGTCACCAAAGTCTAAGCGTTCTTCTTGCGACGACGGTATTAAATGGAAGCAGCAGTGATGGACTTGGTCATAGTGTCAAAATACGAGCTCTGATTGATCCAGGCTCTCAAGCTTCCCTCATAACAGAATCGATCGTCCAATCATTAAGACTTAAAAAGGAAAGGTTTTTATTGAAGTGAATGGATTGGGTGCCACGAATGCAGGAACCGCCCGACACAAGGTGAATGTGACAATCAGACTTCAAGGTCATAATAGAAGCTCTTGTCTTGCCAAAACTAACAAGGCAACTACCGTCTGAAGCTACTAAAAACTTAAAAATTGGTCAGATCGATGAACTCGAACTAGCTGATCCGACCTACAACTTCCCTGGTTCTATTGATATGATCATAGGGGCTGACGCATACGGCGACATAATTCTGGATGGTTTAAAAAGGCACGCTTATAATTCGCTGATAGCTCAAAAGTCACGTTTAGGCTGGCTCATCTCAGGCCGAACATCAAAAACAAACCACTATGGTGTGAGTGTCACCGGGCTAATAGTCCAAACATCAATAGATAGCCAGCTTGAACAATTTTGGGAATTGGAGGAAGTTGCACAGCCAAGACACCAAAAACCAAGTGATAGAGAATGTGAAGAAAACTATGAGAAAACTCATTACCGAGGAGACGATGGTAGATATGTCGTTAAAATTCCGTTCAACCAAGAAGCGGCACAAACATCAAGATTGGGAGAGTCCAAAAACAGGGCCATTGCAAGGTTTCGTCAACTGGAAAACAAACTCAGCAAGAACTTGCAGCTGCGAGTGGAGTATATAAGGGTTATTAACGAATTCTCGGAGCTAGGACACATGGTCGAGGCAACTTTGAACAACAAGCCACAGCACAACATTTATTATATGCCCCATCATGCTGTTCTTAAACCCGAGAGTACTACCACAAGGGTGCGAGTGGTATTTGATGGATCGGCAAAAACCTCAACTGGGGTTAGCTTAAATCAGTTTATGTTGGTGGGTCCTAAGCTTCAGGAAAACATCACGACCATTCTGATGCGATGGCGTAGACACAAGTTTGTCTTTACTTCAGACATTGAAAAAATGTATCGCCAAATTAGACTCAACGATGATCATCAAGATTATCAACGAATTTTATGGCGAAGTTCAACCGACGAACCCATAAAGGAGTACAAACTTACTACAGTAACATATGGGACAGCCTCAGCACCATACTTGGCAGTTAAAACAATCCAATAAGTCGCAGAAGATGACCAAGAGAAGTATCCAGTCGGGGCAGAGATAGTTAAACGCGACTTTTACGTTGTCGACGTGATGTCCGGAGGCGATACAATAACCGAATGCAGAGAAGCGCAGAAACAACTTATCACGTTGCTGAAAGGAGCGGGTTTTCATCTTCGAAAATGGGCCTCTAATGATACCAGGTTACTTACGGACATTCCACCCGAGTCACGGAGCCAGAGTAAACGAAGCCTAGTAAAAGAAGAATGATTAAAACCTTGGGGATCCACTGGAGTCCTTTGAGTGACACATTTCAATTCAAGGTCAACATTGATGCAACCGCAAAAGAAGGGCAAACACTTACAAAGCGTAAAACGCTGTCGGAAATAGCCAAGTTGTATGATCCCCTCGGATGGTTGGCTCCAGTTACTGTAAGCGCAAAAATTTTAATGCAGCGAATCTGGAAATCAGAAACTGACTGGGATGAGCCACTGGCAGTAGAACTGCAAAATCATTGGAACAGGCTGAAAGATAATCTGGTGGTAGTCGAAGACGAGATGGATGAAAATTAAGAAATGTCAAAAAATTTAGCTTCACGGTTTCTGTGATGCCTCAGAAGCAGCTTACGCAGCAGTAGTGTACTCCAGAGTAGCTTTGCAGAATGGATCCTACAAAACAACCATATTGGCCGCCGCAAGAGATACATGGAGCAAAGGTTCCCGAAGCAAAAGAAGTGTTAACCGTAGCAGTATCCACAATTTATGACATTACTGAAAGATTCTCTTGTTATTACAGACTAACAAGAGTAGTTGCTTACTGCAGAAGATTTATATCTAATTGCAGAGCTCAACAAGTAAAGCAAACTGAAGAATTGGCAGTAAGGAACATCGAAGACGCCCGCAAGGCCATTATTCGCACCATCCAAGAAAGGGCATTCCCAGAAGAGTTGGCATGCCTAAAGGATGGAAAAAAACCTTAATAGAAAAAGTAAACTTCTGTCATTAAACCCATACTTAGATAAAGATAAGCTTCTGGTGGTCGGCAGCCGTCTGGAACATGCTAATCTGACTGAAACGGAGAAACACCCATGCGTTCTACCTCACAGTTACAAGTTTACAAAATTACTAATCGAAAACACACACAAACGCACCTTACATGGAGGGGTTCGACTTACACTGTCAACGTTGCGACAATCGTATTGGATCATTCATGGTAAACGTGTTGTACGTCAAGTCATACATAAGTGTGTAAGATGTCATCGGTTCAATACCCAAGCTAAGAGTCAAATAATGGGAATGCTGCCAGCCCCGAGAGTAACTCCATCAAGGCCGTTTACTCATACGGGTATTGATTACGCGGGCCCCATTCAGGTGCTGATCGCGAAAGGACGAGGAAACCGAACAACTAAAGCATACATCGCAATATTTATCTGTTTAGCGACCAAGGCCATGCATGTTGAACTAGTGAGCGATCTTAGCTCCGCCGCGTTCATAGCGGCTGTACGACGTTTTACATCTAGAAGAGGGATGTGTTCGCATTTCTATAGCGACAATGGCACTACGTTCGTCGGAGCAAATAAGGAAATTCAGAACCAAATGAGAAGCACAATCAAGCAGTCCGAAGCAGATGCATCCAAAAAACTTGTAGTAGATGGTACCGAATGGCACTTCATACCACCTGCCTCCCCTCATTTCGGAAGACTGTGGGAAGCAGGAGTGAAGTCAGCAAAATATAATTTAAAAAGGGTGATCGGTGACACCACACTTACGTTTGAAGAACTCTCCACCTTCTTGACACAAATCGAAGCTTGTTTGAACTCTCGACCGCTGACAGCAATTGATAATGACACAATACTAACTCCTGGCCACTTCCTTATTGGAAGTGCACTCAACGCTTTACCTGAACCAATTATGGACGAGTCAAAGAGCTATCGTTCTCGTTGGTTACTAATACAAAAGATGACCCAAGACTTTTGGAAGATTTGGTCATCAGAATATTCGTCACAACTCCAACAACGAACTAAATGGAAACGGAAGGAAGTCAATATCAACATCGGCGATATCGTCCTAATAAAAGAAGATCGATTGCCCCCAACTACCTGGATGCTGGGCATCATAACTGTCGCACATCCTGGGAAGGACAACAAAGTTCGCACTGCCACAGTGTTCAGCAACAAAAAATACATCAAGAGACCAATTACTAAACTATGCCCTTTACCCATTGAAAACAAGGGAGCAGAACATCAAGAAAAACATATTCCTAGTGGGCCAACGACATCAGTTCTGCAAGCTAACGTTGCAATAACTAAAAATGGTCTACATGACCCCAGCTCACACGGAAAGGACCAAGAACCAGACTTCCTTTGAAGATGCCGATTTCTGTGTCTCGTCAGTTTGAGGCGGCCCCAGGCATGTTGTGACAACACAACACATTCTAACGAGTAATAACATGCGTGACCTAATTTCGTGACCATGACACGTTGCAAAATGACACGTTTGTTTTCCGTAATTTTAAGTTTGTTTGCTGTTTTCAATTCTGATTTTAGGCTTAATAATTATAGTAGAATAAGCATATTTTTTAGTATATAAGGCGAATGAAAGAAGAATAAAATTTTAAGTATTCCATCACACTTGAACCTAATGAGTTGTTAATTTAGACTTCCCCCCACCAGTGGTAAGGGGTCTTTTATTGGTTGCTCACAAGAAAAACATTGCAGCGGTTGCCTAAGGTTATCCTTCGTCGAATATCCACTAGGGTGTCATTTGTGGAGTTTATGTTTGCCCCGAGGTAGATAAACTCCTTCACTACCTCAAAATTGTAGCTATCAATTGTTAGGTTTTGACCTAGACGGTGTTCGACGGATCGGTTTCTGGTAGACAGCTTGTACTTTGTTTTATCCTCGTTCATCATGAGACCAACTCGTTTGGTTCGTTCTTCTTTTGCCGTAAAAGCCTCAATAATGGTACGCTCGGAACGGGTGATAATGTCGATATCGTCTGCATATTCCAGCAGCTGGATGGATTTACTAAATAAAGTGCCTTCTGTGTTTGCATCGGCCTTTCGCACTATCTGCTCCGGCACAAGATTAAAGAAATCACACGTCAGCGCGTCTCCTTGCCGAAATCCGGTGCATGTTTGGTTCTGTTTCCAAGCTGCACAGTTTATTGCGAGTTCTCTAGCGTGGTGCGACACAATCGGATCAGTTTTCTCGGGATCCCAAACTCGGCCATCACGTTATTTAGTTCGGTGCGATGAATGCTGTCGTATGCGGATTTAAAGTCGATGAAAATGTGGTGAGTATCGACTTGGAACTCGTTGGTCTTTTCCAGGATTTGCCGCAGTGTGAAGATTTATCGTCCATTAGCCCGGCCGAAAGCCACACTGATAGGTTCCGATGAGTGTGGTGCAAAACGCCTTCAGTCGTTCACACAGTACACTGGATAGACTACAATAAGCAGGGATATACCTCGGTATTTCTTAAAAGACATAGGATCGCCTTTCTTGAAGATTGGGCGGATAGAGATGATAGTCCAGTCTTCGAGCATGCTTTTGTCCTCCCATAGTTTGCAGATGATCTGATACATACTCCTTACCAAAACATCGCCAGCAGCATTGAAGATCTTTGATCACGGAATTTTAATTTGTTCGATTTTTCTCGATAACAATAAGAGATAGAAGATTATGGTTTTTGGGACTTTTTTTTTTTTAAATAATGACAGTGGAAAAAAGTACTTTTAGCATACTTATCAATTAACTACGTAATATTTTGAGAAAAATAATGATGACTTTTTTCCGAAATTAAACTTTATATCATCAACAAATTTTAATGATCATTGATCACTACGGACGTCCCTAAATTTAAGTTCGTCTATACTCTAGTACAGGCAGGCACCATAGCCTGTAATATGGAAGACAATAGGAAAAAAAAATATATAACTCCTAGGCTTTGAAACGTCTGTAAATTATAAAAATTCACTCATAATTCTTTAATCAGATTTTTTTTTAAATGCAACAAACATAGTTTGCAAATATATTAAGTAAATCTAGGAACGATTCCAAACGCATAAGTTGTGATACACCTCTTCCACTGAATATTGGTTGTCATTCAAGGAAATAAATGATTACGACTAAAATTGTTATTTGAATTTTTAAGTACCATAAATGCTTTTTAAAATTGATTCAACCGTGCTCAATAATTCATATAAAACATTAAGCAAGCTTTTACAAAATTAATGACTCAAAAAAATCAGAGTTTTACATATTTTTGGAATCGATTTTTTTTTTTTTATAAATATATTCCATGTCGAGGAATTGGAAAACACATTATCAATCTCACCACTCCAATCATAAATGATACATCTTAAACAGTTTCAAATTATACTTCCTGAAGTAAGAGAGGATACTCCCACGATAGAAGATATTTTTACTTTGTACTTAAAACTTGTAACTGAGAGTGTTCAAAGTCAAAAGAATTCGAAAAGTAGATTGTATGGTATTTATTTCACACAATCAGAGAATGGCATGAACTTCGTGTTGGTATATGGCCACAGAGGGCAACGACTTTCTTTTGTTGTACAACAAAGTTTTGGTAAAGTTTTTCAAAGTACATACGTATTGATGTTGGGGTTCTTGTTTTTCGTATAAAAGTCAACGTTTCTACATCTTAATCAGAATTGAGATCTCTTTATGATGGTTTGGGGGCCAACTCCGTTCAAAGGTAGGTACATATGAGTATGTATTCGCTAAGGACTGCCTTAAAGCTTGATAAGAAGATGCAAATAGAAACGAAAAATAACTTCAGTAATATTTGTAACATTACTTTTAAAGACAATTGTCAAGAGTGTAATCATTAAACTTCAAAAGAGTTAAAGCAAGAAACACATTTTGTTCTCTTAGAAAGTTATATTTTGCTAAACACGCATATTCATTACACAGCAATAATAATTTAATTTAATTTATATTGTAATATGTTCGTATTTGTGTACAGATCTTAAATTAAGGAAAATACGAAAAATTATGGGAATCACTCTTGGTGGCCTAAAATATCAATTTTGATAAAAATCAATAAACCAACATTCAATTTTCATACTCAAGATTATCAATTGGGAATTTCTTTTAAATACTAACATCCTACAAAACAAAAACGTGATAGGGAAAGATTGAAGAGACCTCTAACGAGGAGCCTGCTCTTTTTAAACTTCCTCCACTGCGCATATTACCAGAACATCAAGGTAGGTAGGTAGGTTGAAGTGGTGACTGTATCCCATATGATGTAGCTTTCAGTTGAATCTCTAAGTGTTCATTGTGTTCCCCTTTCGTGAAATGTCCAGTCTATAGGAGGAGACTACGAAGAAGGGTATGTGTTATTTGATTGGTGATAGCGAGAATCCATCAACATCCTTCATAGCATACTCAATCAAAGTCCTCTTAATTTACATATCTGTACTGTTTGTATTTACATTAGTATCATACTTTTCGATAACAGCCTGAGAAATTTTTTCTTTCAGATACCTTAACCTAAACGCCTTTAAACAAAATTATAAAATACCCCGTAGGTACTACAGTTTACTTATGTAATACCAAATAATATATAATATATAATACTACACATATATTCTTTGGTAATACTCGTTCAAAAGCTTATTTTTTAACAAATAAAACAACTTGAGTTTGTGGATCATATAAAATATGTATCAGATACATATATGTACATGTATATAGCAAATAATTTAAAACCTGGTGTCTATTAATATGAGAATCACCATTAGCACAAGTGAAACTAGCTAAGGCTCAGCTTGCTGCTGCAGCTACGTGGATGACGAAGTTAATGCTGTGAATGAATTGCGATAAGCAATGGAAAGCAAATCGAAAACTAAATTCTTTTAAAACAAATCGTTACGTTAACCTTACACTTTTATTCGAAAGACAATAATAATCGTGTATGTGTGGATTGACGCTACCCGTTACACAGTTCAATTGAATGACGTCTAATTTTCATTTTTTGTGAGTTTTCGTGGTGTACGGTACGATAAATGAAACAGACGATTGCATTGCATATATTTATTTTTGTAGTAAAACTTCATACTGTTTAAATTTTTTGTTTCGGCAGCTCAAATCTTTCATTTTCAAATCCCATAAACTCAGTATTAAACGATAAGTTCCAATGAAGTCCGATAAAAATGCTCGGCCTTCATCGTCCCTCAACTATCCGCTAGCGACAAACATGTTTTCTCTTCCGCGACACAATGCATAGTGAAGTAATTTATGTCAATCCAACCCTTCAGTGTTGTTCCACGACACGTCATTTTCAACCGTCGACAAAAGTGTCGTTAATGTCGTCAATGTAAAAAAAAACGTCAAAAACAGCTGTCAGTGAATAGTATTACTATACTAGTAAGCATAAGCACTGAACTGATTAATTAATAAGCAAATTAATATACACAAATTTCAATCGTCTTAATTTTCTAATAACTACATAGTGTTATATTTACTGATTAAACTATTGTCGACATATCGTGTCGTCAATATCGAATTTACGATTCGACCACCCCTATCGTAGAATCCGTCGGGGGGAAAGATTCACTATAATTTGACCGTCGCGTCGGTATCGTTGAATCCGCTGAAGTGAACTATTCCCTTGTCGGCAATGTAAATGAGTTTCACTGTATTGTGGAAACCGCTTAGGTGGAACTCACCCATACAAAATTGTTCACTTCTTATTTGCAGCTCAAGAGTTGCGGATTACTTTGCGGATTGCTTTTATTTTTGTTATTTCCGTATTTTTGTGTTCAAAATGTAAGTAAATTAAATTTACATATTTAAATTCTATAATTTGCACAACAAATAAGTAATTTAAAACACATTTCTTAGGAAAAAAACGAAAACCCGGAAGCAATTTCAGAAAAAAATGTATCCAAGTAAATACATTTGGTAATTCCATAATGTATTTGCAGCTCTTGCTCTTCATCTAAATCTGAATCATGCGAAAATAAAACAATACTATCCATTTTTTAATTTGTTTCGCTTATTTTTGAACAAATCAAACAAAAATAAATGCTGCTTCTGTCACTTATCACAAAAATTGCTGTCTATCTGCGACACTGTCTTTTCGACACACTCGTCGGTAAAGATGCGTCCCCGGCGGATTCTACAATACCAACGTAAAGTGAAAGTGAATCAAACAAGTGACGTGAAACTCCGATCCGGCGGATTCCACGATAGGGGTGGACATTGACGACGCATTGATAATACCGTAGTCTACGCGGCACAACACTGCATGACGGTGATCATGAAAAATCAAATATGTTTTGATTTTCAGTAGGTCTAGGTAGGTTAGAAACAAAACACAGCACAAAAACACAAAAAAATAAAATAAAAAATCAAAAAAAATTATAAAACAAAAAAAAACAATAAAAATACAAAAATATAAAAAAAAGTACGTATTTAATTACGTAGTTAGTTATGATAGGTTAAGGTTTTTTTAAGATTGTTTTAAGTTTTAATTAAGTTTTAAGAGAAATAAAAATAAAAAGTCCAGCCACTAAGTTTTTGTGAAAAATAATTTTCTTAGTTTTTTTCAGTAGTTAAGTCCTTAGATTGTTTAAGTTAATGAAGTTAGGTTACGTCGAAAGACATAGAATAAGAATTAAGTTTAGCTTAGAGTGCCCGTGTAGGGCCAGTAAGTTAGAATAGCATAGTTAAGTTAATTAAGCTAGTTTTAAGCGTTTTTTGTCTAGCATGTAAGAATCAACGAATTAAGCCAATAAAAATGCATTAAAAACGAAAACGAATGTTTTGATTTTCGTCAATCAGACTTCACCAAATGTGTGTGATGCATACAAATACATTTTCACAAACACATGTCATTGTTTGATGTCATTCGAATGACCGTGTAAGGTCTACTTTACGCTATGTTCAAGGACCGTAAATGGGGAATAAACCATAAATTTTGTTCTTAAGGACACTGTCGGGTCCGTAACTACCCGCTTGTGGGATTCTTTCCCACTAATGCCACCTACGAATTTGAATCAAACTCCCAGTATCCCTGCAAAACCAATTTTAAGTATTTCATCCCGGGGTGGCATTCAATTTTCGCTATGATTCCTTTACGTGTTGTTGGCTTTTGGCTTCTGTTGAGATTTTCTTTAATAATTTTTACTGCTATCTAGGTATATTGGCAACATACATCCTACGTCCCCCGTGACGAGAGCGTAGTAATCTACAATGTCATCTGAATTGAATGTTGGCTAATTTTGATTCCAAGTCATTCGTTTTTGCGTGCAAATTTAGGCGTGTAAGAAAAATAGTTTTTTATTGTTCAGGAAATTGAGCATTCATATTGTTATTGCTGATGATGTATAAATACATCATTATCATTATCATTACTATTATATAAAGACGAAACATTAAAAAACTTTGGTCTCGGTAATCTCAGCAAATACTGAACCGATCAACGTGAAATAAAATTTATAATATTCTTTATTTTTACGAAATCCAGTTAGGCTATTTTTGTTTCAATGTTTTTTGTTTACAGACAAATTTAACATTTATATTTTTTTATACCAATTTTAAAGAGGTTGACCAACAAATTCTCTCCTTACTTTAAATCAATTGAAAAAATTGTAAAAACAAAATTTTTTCTATAAAGTCGATATGCCTACGCAAATTTTAAGCTCTTCATCTTTTCTTAACTATACCTACTTGCTGAGAAATTAATTAATAAGTATTTTCAATACAACTATTATTTTTATTTGTTTACATCGCTGATATCGATTCAATCATGACGACGAGGTTGCTGCTTTGTTCCATTACATCATCGTTCCGTGTTTCTCGCACGCTCTCTGGCTCCCATTCTTATTCATTCTTTGTGTGATCATGAAGTGTAAGTTATGTTGATCATATTTGTACTTCCCACCTACATAGGGGAAGTATTGCAATCCTTGATAAAACAGATGTATCACAAGAGTTTTTCTTGTACTCTTTGCATGTCAATATCGTTCCCTCATTCCGAAGTGTTATTGACCATTTATATCAATAGAGAATAACAATTTTAGACTTTCATCAGACGAATCTGTCAATGTCATTGCATACATAAGACTGGTGCCGTGAAATAACGCCAAGCGAAATAAAGCCGAATTTTGAAATTCGCCCTTATTTCACTTTCAAATGTGTAATAAAGCCGAGTCGGCCTTATTACGCTTTTCGTCTTCACCAGAACCCATATTGGGAATCTGTATTGCACCGCTACCGCTCCGCTTTGCTACTGCGGTCCTTTTATGTCCAAAACTGGTGAGGAGCAACAGGTTTTTGTAACATTCTGTTCTTGTTGTTAGCTTCTCTCTCTTTGAAAGTCGGCTTAATTTCGCAAACAATGTTCGGCTTCATTTCGCATTTGAAAGCGAAATAGGGCCGAATCCCAAAATTCGGCGTTTTTTCGCTTTCATAATGGGAAATAAAGCCGAATTTTGAAATTTGGCCTTATTTCGCTTGGCGTTATTTTACGGCACCCAAAAGACTATGTAACACCTTAGGGCACCGAAATAATTGTACGCAGTGAATCAGTTTATGACAGGTACATAACTGACATTAAGCACGTCATGATCATTCTAATTTACCACATCCAATTTTACCGAATCTGTTTAGCAAGTTGTTTGAACACTAAGTGGACTGTATTTTCTTTTTGTAAAATTAAACTTCATTTTATTCTTAACTTATTTGGCTTACATTAAACTCTATTTATTACGACCACACCAGTCAAAGAGTAAAACGCAAGTGAGTGCAAAAACTCCACGAAAAGAACAAGAAAATGTTTATACATAAGCAGCTGGGCTGATGTTCCCGTTTTACATATTCGGGTACGCATGTGTACATAGCAAAGCCAGTTGCGGTTACAGTTGAGTGGTGTGATGTCGCGTGATTGTTTACATAGGTACATAAAGGGATGATACATATTGTTTTTAACATATGTGATAAGATGTGATAAGTAGAACATAATGTAAGATTACAGTGTTGCCATAGGGGCGCAAGTATTCTTTAAATATTGTTACAAATTGGAAGTACAAGTGTGAATTAATATATATAATGGTTAGTTCCGCAACACAAGTGGTTCGTGATAACAAAGTTTAATTAAAGTGCCCAAGGAGAAATAAATAAATATCTGTGGAGACCAACATGTGTCATTACCTCACCCCATTGCTGGTAAAAATGTTGGTTACTGGTATTTAAATTCTTAAAAAAAAAAATTCTCCCACCACTAGTTTTATCGGAAAAAAGTATTCGAGAAACTCGACAGCTTGTATAAATTTCATTGAAATGATGTGCAGTTTTTTGTTTTAAAGAAGATATATGTAGAATCTGTTGTGCGCTTGATGCCAATAGACGTAAGAGGAAAATATCTTATTATTTTTATCATCTTTTATTAAACAGGTAATTAAAATTATATTAAAATTAATGAGATATTTAAAAATTCATTAATATTTTCAATAGATTTGTTATGATCAAAAGTGGCACTGCAAATCCATTCAGTTCCTGCTAGCAGTGCAGCGGCAGAACGAGTATTTTCATTAGCAGGGAACATCATAACAGAAAAAAGAAACAGACTGGGACCCAAAACTGTCGATAGTATATTATTTTTACATTCACATTATAAAAATTTCAATAAATAATAAAAAATTACTTATTATGAAATCTAAAAGCATTTTGAATCTTTATTTAACTGATAGTAAAAGAAAAAAAAAATTAATTTAAAAAATCTTTTGTCCTTGAGTCATATGCGGTGTATGCGGTGTTTTTGTTATTCATTAGCGGTCGCACATACCAACACTTAGGCGAAGTCGATATGAACATGCGGTAGTACAGGATGCAATGACTCGTAAACACAACTATAAATACATACACCAACCTATCGCAACAATTGCGGTGCTGGTATGCACTCGCACCGCTTTCTTCTCACTCATCGCATAGTGCTTGAATTGGTATGACTGCATGAATGCAACGTAATACGTGTTTGCAGTCAATGCGATAGGGATACATATTTTATGAGGTATTAATGAGTTAGAGTCGTAGAAAAAACGAATACACATGCAATGTACGAATAATTGCGGTATTTCGCTGCAGATCTCTGATGTAGATGAAGTAAAAGGTTCCGAGAATTTCTGGATACGATAATTCAATCCCAATTGGTTGGGTCATATACCGAACCCTTTCTCCATAGGCAAAAAGAAGATAATGTTTCCTACTGTACGCAACACAGAATCTGTTACATTGGTGGAAAGTGAGGATTCAGGGGATACGCCTTGTAATGACAATTTCGAAGAAACGCATGTATCGTGCATCATGAATAATTACATTTAAAACCTTACAACCCTATGCATAAATTAAAATTGCGGGTGACCGTTGTTTTGTGGTTCAAGTACCATTAGCCGTACAGCAATTATTTGCTTTCAAAAGGCAAATGTTCCTGGTTACAACCAGACAACTTCCCGTGGGGTATTAACGGAAACGAATGAAATGGATGCATGTATGTATATTTCTCCCTTCCTTTGAAATTGCATTAGATGTATGTACCTACGGCGTTAGTTAATACACTGATAATTTTTTGTATTTCTTAACAGCATACTCATTTGAATTATTAACGTTTCCTTTTCTACAAAAGCTTTCTGCAACTGTTTTATGTACAATTGTCTTTTGACAATGTTTATTTACCTCCCATTTAATTTCGATTGATAAAATAACTCTTGTATTATATCCTACGAATAGGTACATATACAAAGTACTATTTATTAAATATGACAATTATGTATGGACTTTGTCAATAACTTTATTTGAATTACTTGAATCCTGATACTATGTTCATGGTAGTTTTTGATTCTGATAATGATTTCTTTCTTTGGACGGGAGCCCAATCTGTGAAACATGTCTGATCTGTAGCACAAAGGGCGAAGTAGATATCCCAGAAAAAATTGTTTATAAGCGATAAACACACACTGTTTGTCAACAATATGTACTGAATTATTACGATTATGTAGGTATTTTGAAAATATCAACTTACCCAGCTTTGTTTCAGTTTTGCTGATTTGCTTTTGCTAAAACAACTTAATCCTTCCTTGTGTCGTTGATGAAACTTGGCAAATACAAGGAATTTCTGTTTTTAACTACAAAAGCACATAAATTTCATGAACTTACACCCCTTTACACTTCAATTGTTTACCATATATTCGAAAGTTTATGTATTCAATACGTATGTATTGATAATGTTCCAGTAGCACAAAGTAGCACGAAACGACGACTACTCAAACTACTAAAATGGAAAATAGATGCTAATCACATCTGAATATGTTTCAGTCTTCGGAACGACATAAATAGCATTTTTCAGATTGTATCTTAATCTTCTCAAGTGAGCCGTAAAAAAAAAGAATTTTTGAAATTCCTACGTTCGAAACAAAAATAACGTTCAGACTGGGATAACAATTTCACTTTAACCTATTGTTGAGTCCTTCTAGGGCTCCTTTGCCCACATTCTATTCAGAGAACAAATAAATAATTTATGGCTTCCACACAAGGTTATAATACAAGAGGCTATTTTCCTCTTTTCCCGGAAATACTTTAGTTGGATTCTTGGATTCTGAAACAGTTGAATCATCAGAAAAACCAAATACGAAACAAAGCCATTTCCTTGTTAAATAAAAGGGGTTGCATAGGAGCACGCATCAAGAGTTTCCTTTCTCAGTGAACCGCCTTAAACATAATGGATGTGTAAATACATCTAAATGTAATTTTATTGCTTGGTATTTTAGTATTATTGCATTGTTTAATTATCGATTACAGGTGATCTGTAGAATTCGTTAAATATGTATGATTTTCCCTTTCAATCAGTTGATTTAAAATTGCTTTAAAATGCTTTAATCATACATTTTTAAAGGGTTTTATTTAGCTTCACTTGTCGCTTTGATTTAAATCTTGCAATCGATTTTAAACGCACTTCCCGATGAGCTAGAGACTTGAAACTTAAAACATAGCTCAGAACAGGAATACAACGCAAAATTCAATATGGCGGACGCCCCAGAATGACGTCTGAACCTTTTTAAAGGGTTTTCTATAGATCGACCTGTTGCGTCGCTTCAAATCTTGCAATCGATTTTAAGTGCACTTCCCGATGGGCTAGAGACTTGAAACTTAAAACATAGCTCAGAATCGGGAGACAATGTAATATAGGGTGTCCAATGTCATTCTAAATCCAAGATGGCGGACGCCATCTAGCTGCTCATTTCGTTGGTTCAAATCTTGCAATCGATTTTACGCACACTTCCCGATGAGCTAGAGACTTGAAACTTAAATCATAGCTCAGAACAGGAATACAACGCAAAATTCAATATGGCGGACGCCGCAAGATGACGTTTGAACCTTTTTCTTCACGACACCCTTGATATGGGTATCGAATTAAAGGGTTTGACTAGTAGAATACTATAAGCTACGTAACGTTATTCTAAATCTAATATGGCGGAGGCTCCAAGATGGCGACCGAACCTTTTTCTTCACGACCCCCTTGATATGGGTATCGAATTAAAGGGTTTGACAAGAAGAATACGATAAGCTACGTTACGTTATTCTAAATCTTATATGGCGGACGCACCAAGATTTCTCTTGAACCTTTTGCTACACGACCCTCTTGATATGGGTATTAAATGAAAGTGTTTTACGAAGGGAAAATGATAATCTGCGTGATGTTATTCTAAATACAATATAGCGGAATCTGTGTTAGTAATCAGGATTTTAAGTATGGATAGAATTAATAATACAAATTTGTCACATGTCTCTGTTATAATCTGACATGCCATGACGGCATACACCTTATCCATTATAAAGAAATGCAATTTTCAGCAAAGTTTAATCACGGAATGGCCGAGAGAAAGATGTTGCCAATAATTGTGTCATCGGCCTCCACAGTCCATAAAATGCAGGGTAGTACTATTGACCATGCTGTGGCGTATTTAGGCTCCAGACTCTTTGAGGAGGGCCAGGCGTATGTAGCATTGAGTCGCTTCGGGACTTTTGAAGGGCTGTGTATTGAGAAGCTAGACTGTGAAAAATTAACAGGAAAGAATCCATATAATAAAGACGCAATGAGAGAGTTGGAAAGGATAAGAAGTTTGCGTAATGATACCAATTAATGAAACTAAAAACTAGAAAATAAAAATAAGGTAGAAAAACTTTTAAGTTAAACGGTTTTATTTTTATCAGGGGCTGTACCAAAAACTAGAAAATAATAAGAACATAAATCTGGGTCCCTGAAAGATACTGATTTCTTGTGAGAAATCATGCAAGTCAGACAGCATTGCAGTCTTCTCCAGTCGGATGCCAAGGGCCACTTTCTGTCGCTACGTCAGTGGATTAAGTTATAATCTGGAGCTTTTATCAGACTTAAATAAAAACATGGGACGCATTAAAACATGTATAAGTAGGTATCTATTAATAACAACTTGATTAGACTCTTTCCATGCTCCACAAAAAGAAAATTTTCAATGCGTCCCACGTTTTTGTTTAAGTCTGATAAAAGCTCAAAATTATAACTTAATCCACTGACGTAGCGACAGAAAGTGGCCCTTGGCATCCGACTGGAGAAGACTGCAATGCTATCTGACTTGCATGATTTCTCACAAGAAATCAGTATCTTTCAGGGACCCATATTTATGTTCTTATTATTTTCTAGTTTTTGGTGCAGCCCCTGATAAAAATAAAACCGTTTAACTTAAAAGTTGTTTTACCTTATTTTTATTTGAAATTGTATCGAAAATGTATTTATGTAGGTAATGTGGGCAAGAACATCAAAATCTCAAGCGAATGCACAAGGAATTAGAGAAAATTTTGAAAGCTAAGATCATGGTACAGTCCAACATCGATGCAGCCAAAGGACAGATTAATATTCCAGTTGGATTCATTGTCAGGCAAGGACACCAGCGCTGAGATCAGACGAAGAATAACCCTTGCCAATCGCTGCTTCTTTGGGCTAAGAAGGCAATTGACTAGCAAAGCCCTCTCTCGAACAACAAAAGTGACGCTAATAATCCCAGTCCTGCCCTACGGCGCAGAGGCATGGACTTTATCAAAAGTGGATGAGGGTGCTCTTGGCTGCTTCGAGAGGAAAATTCTTCGCGTGATTTTCGGTCCCGTCTACATAGACGGTGAGTGGAGGAGGAGATACAACGACGAACTGTACGGGCTGTACAGCGACATCGACATGCTCCGGCCCGAAAAATCTTCGAATCCGCTCCCGAGGGACAGCGCAGTAGAGGAAGACGGCGACTCAGGTGGCGCGCGCAAGTTGAAGGGGACCTCAACTAACTTAGCGTGCTGGAGGCAGCTAGCTAAAGATCGAGCTGGCTGGAGACGCTTGTTGGTTGAGGCCCAGGTCCACCCCGGACTGTAGCGCCACCTTAAGTAAGTAAGTAAGGATTCATTAATATCGTCCCAACGTCTGACCAATTGGCTTTGGTCTCAATGGTTGTTACATAAGATGTGGATCGGGCTTTCCAACATAGTTTTAAAAAAATTCGCACAATCAAATTTTGAACTTCCAATAAAGAAATAAGACTAATTGAAAATACACAGAAATATACTTTGCAACCATGATACCTTGAAGGAAGTGGACTTACTCTGTCATATGATCGACTTAGTAAAATAAGGACTTTGTCACTCCTTGGAGTCCGTAAATTCCGTGAAAACGTATTTCAGAAGACTGAATGCTTTACAGTACGTAGCGTTGTATATTGCTTTAGTTTATTCGCGATTGGGGTTGAATTATTTGGTATTTATATTTGTTGGAGAAACCATGGGTTGTCAAGGACGATGTTTATTATTGGCTGTACTGGCATTTAAAAAAAAATTATTCATAACAAAATCAACAAATCTCGAAATCCCCAGTTCCTTGATGAAACTTGAAATTCGGTAAATAAGGAATATAACTAAAGGTAAATTACTGAAAATTCCAAATTTATAACTGTAAATTGGTCAAATTGCAATTTAATTGGATTAAGAAGCAATTTTTCCCACGATTATAACCCTTTTTCGATGGAGATATTTGAAGAAGTCGCAATTTGTTGTGTATATGTGAGGTGCGACGTACTTGCACACCTCATTTTAAGTTTCTAATTGTACCGCAAGTCCGAGATCTGTATCGTTCCAAGACGTGCCTTTTTCCATTTGAGAGATTTCTAGCGGACTTAGGAACGTGAAACCCGGTAGATAGGACTTGGAATAGAACTAAGGAAAAATTATTAAAAGTTCCAAATTTATAACTCCTTTTTTTAAACCCGCCCATTTTTGCATTCTATCCAGAATGTGCAGCAAAATTTTTGGTGCACTTGACCCGATGTCAGCGTTGTACTTGAACTTTGGGTAATGAATGCCTAAATGCTTGACGTCAAATCAGAAGGCGTTAAGAATTTTTTTCATCGTTTGAGAACATTGAGCGACTTTGAATATGTAATGCCTTACACAAGATAAAGGAAAAAAATATATGAGGGAAGGAATAGTTTTGATAAAAAGAATGACGGACTACTGTTGTAAGTCGAGTACTTCTCAGTCACCTAACCCCTAACATTTAAATGCGGATATTAAATTTACTGTTCCCAGTTCCAGAGAAACTTAACAATTGTGGTAAGTGTCGTTATCAATCCCAGCGAAAGTTCCAGAATAAAATTTAAAATAATGACGAAAAGCTTAAACCTAAACATATCTTACATTTTATATTGCATTTTTCATCACACCTATCGTCCAATCCACAGAAAGCGAGGTGAGCTCGGAATTGAATTGATTATTTCAGGCATACTTTTACTCACCTATGTATTATGTACATACCTACCTATTTTGAAATTTCACTTTCGAACTAATATCCGAAACTGAATAGGTTACCTCTATTTTATTGCACATCAATGTATCTGCTTCCTACAGCTTCGGATGAACAGAAAAAAAAAGAAGAAGAATAAACGATGCTTTTGAATTGCTCGAAATGAAAACATATACGGGAGGATTTATGTGTACACATACATAAATACTTATTACAAACATATTTGTATATATATTAAATTTAAACCATAATTATGACCGACGACAAGTGCTCCACCATGTATCTGGCACGAAAGCAGCCCATAACTTATGGTCAAGTAGTAGTACGAATTAATGAGAGAACAAGCAGATACAAATTCCCACAACGGATATCATTATCAAACTCAGAACACATCCTTTTTATTGTATTGAAACAGAGGGATGCAACTTCCAGTAATTCCAGTAAAGACACTTTCATTTTGTGCGAGCGCCAAAGTGCTTCATTTCGAATATTTAGTTTCCAACAACGACACTAGTGCTGTTGACAGTCATTAAAAAAAATAACGGAATTGACAGAAAAAGAACATTTTGTCTTCTTAGTCGCAGTTTTGTTACATTCTTTCGAGAAAAGGAAACATGCATGTTAGCTTTAAGATATTGAATACGTTTCAAGCGGTTTTTCTTGTGAATGTCATACATAAGTAACTTAGTGTAGCTTAAGGTTAGACGTTTGACATTTTCTTGCTCTATTTTTGGTTTGAAATGTTATTCATTAATGATTTTAGCGGTGGGAATTCTGAGAAAACAAAGGCAAGACGACTGAATGCCGAGGTGGTTACATCAAAGGGGAGTGAAAGTCATACAGCAGTTAAGGAGCGAAATAGTGGCACTCAGTAAGAATTTCTAAGAAACGATTTGACCTCGTAAATGAATGATGTACATACCACAATTGCAAAGGCCAACGATATACGTGCTACAAGCTCTATATAAGTAGATACTAACGTATGTAAGTACATACATCATTAAATAAAAAAATAAAAATTAAAAATCAAATCGTTGGCCTTGGAACTAACACTGTTGTACTTTTATATGAAAAAAAGGGTCGGGGCACTGTCAATGTCAATGATTGTGCGGTGGACTTGCGTTAAACTGTCTTCGTTAAATGATAGAAATATCATGAGATGATGCTGAAGTTGCTCATCGTCTCTGCGAGTGGCGGACGATGAATTGCATGCTGGTTTGCTCCGGCATCTGGTCCCGGGCCCGGGCTCGAAACTCTTGTACTCGTTCAAAAAATTACTAGGTTTGATGGATTCTTCTTTAAGCTTTCTTTCTTTTAATATACATTTCCGCTGTTTTGAAAGCGGTCTATCGAACAATTAAGTTTTTTTTTTTTATTGAAACGTTATAAAGTTGTAAACATTTCAGGATACTACAACAAGTATAAACTAACAAGCAGTTTTAGAAAAAATGAGAGTTTTGGAAAAAAATGAGAAACACGTAGGAAAAACATTTTATACAGTATTTGACGAATTTACGATTAATTGCAATATTTGTTATTTTAAAATTAATAAATTTATATAATAAGTTACAAATGTTAATTAAGTCGCAAAGCTCGTCTGGTTTAATACGCTTAAGTCTTCGGGTCAGTCCAGTGGTATTAATCAGGATTGCTGTTTCTTGGTTGACGTGTTGTCTCAGTCGTATGAAGTGCATTCTCGCATATTTGGCGATGGTTTCTTCTATCGTTTCGAGGTTGAGGTCGCGCTGTAAGTCGAAATATTTTCCATACCAGGGTGCCTTGAAGATGTGCCTTACGACTTTGTTTTGGAACCGTAAGATTTTAGCAATATTGGATTTGGAAGTACACCCCCATAGTTGGATACCATATGCCCACACTGGTTTCAGTATCTGTTTATAAATTAAAAGTTTATTTTTTATCAATAGTGACGATTTTCTACCAATTCCAACAATTTAAATGACTACGTACTAGACCTTTGCGGCCCAGAAAGTCTTAAGGTCCATCCCGAATTAGGTGGAGCACCCACGAGAAAAATGGACCTCAACAAACTTGACAAACAACAGTTTTTCACGGCAATCTGGCATGAAAGAGCTTCTCAATCCGCCGTCGATTGGAGTCCGCAATTTAACTTTAGGTCCCTTCCATTAGTGCGAAAATTATAACACGCACAAAACACGAATGGTTGTGAGAAGCCAGGCCTTGGCTCTCTATGAGCTGTCGCGCCAAATATTTGTATTTATTTGTAAGTATTAAATACCAAATTATTCTAATATTGTTATTTCTTATTTCATCCCAGAAAACTTTTCTCATGTGATTTAAAGCACCAATTATGTATACAATATGCACATAGAGTCTTCTTGTGCTCTTGTCCAATGCTTAGAGGTCTTAGAAATGACTCATTTCCATCGACTAAACTCCGAATACAAATTAAATCTATTCCGAACCTATCGCATGTTGGAAAAGGAAATACTGAATTTTTCAGACTGAAATCAGAAGCTGGTGACATTAATATATACATATTTTTTTTGTACTATAATCTGTACCCTCAAAAACTTTCTGTCATGTGGAGGTGAATACCTCTTTCTACTTCCCATAGAACGTAATGCTAAAATAGATTTTTTTGTTGTCTATGTCCATAGATAATAATCAGACAAATCCACGTTGCTACCAATTTGGTCGCCATCCACCGTATTGAAATTGTTTGTTTTCTATTTTTTTGTAGTTTCCACAGTTCTTTTGTTGAAACCAACAACCGGCGAGCTAACCAATTAGAAGTGAAATCAGATTTTAGACAGGAGATACAAATTATGAAATTCATTTAGCTACCACGATGGTGCCAAAATTTATCACTAAATAATATTTTACCCTCATTCCAAATTAATTGACACAAGGTCATAGTTGTTTCCGCGTCGAAGGCCAGAGAGCATGGTTTTCAGCTTGTCTGCATGCATTTCATAAAATTGCGTAGGAATTTAATTTTTTTCTCATTAGTTTCGATGAAGGAATTCGGTCGCAGATTGGGAAAAAGTTTAGTTATGAATTTTTAATAAGTCAGTTAACGTTGATGACGGGTTAAAGTTTTTAAGTTTCTTTTTTTTTTTTTTTGGAGGATGATTGAGAACCCCAAAAACCTTTCCAGAATTAGGTGACAGGCATCTATAGCATATAACTTTTTGTCTTTCCTCAAGAAGAAGCAATAAAACTGGAGACATACAATTTATTTAAAAACTCCTTTTTTTATAATTCACTCACGCTAAGCCCTTGGTTATGAAACTTTTTACACAGCGCTAGTGTTTGAAACTCAGGTTCCGAGGGTGGTTTTTAAAATAACTGTTGAGAATTTTTTGGTGTTGAATTGAATTTTTATTTTATTTTATTTGAACTCAGTTTTTTGGAAGGAAAAACGCTTCCGATGAATTCCAACTAACTGATCAGCTTTTTATTATTGTGAGACAAAAAACTTTCTTGCCAGTCTTATACGTAAAAATTCCATCAAGAACTGGTGCATACCTATACTCTGAATCCACCATGTAGAATGACAGGTCTCTTTTCGGTCATATGGGAGTTCACAGCACTCATCCACTTTTTGACTATATTTGGCGCGCATAAATGGAATGGACCTATAATTTTATTGCCGACTCCGACGACGGATTGAGAAGCATTTTCATGATAGATTATGCTCTTGCAGATTTGTCACACCTGCGAAGAGGTGGTGTCACGAAAAACGTTTGATGGTTTTTAAGGCTCAAACCTGTGTCCTCTGGCGTAGCAGTCCAACGCACTAAGCAAATTTCTATTAAATTATTTTCATGGAAAACATACTACACTCGGCAAATACTCCAATTGAATATACATATTTTGTCATCAACGGTATTGAGTTCTTTCCGGAAAGGGAATGTAGATATCCCTACACACGTGTAGATCCATATCTACAAGCTTAAACTGTAATGTTTCAATAATTTGATTTAATTCAAGTGATATATGTTTTATTTCAAACAAATTAAAATTACTTTGTGTATTTGTATCTATTCAATCGCAAATGTTTATTATTAATCATTCTCTTTGTAACAGTTTAAACGACCCTAATCTCATTATGTCTGGAGGGTATGCATACTCAAGCATTTAATAAACATATCATATTTAAACTAAAACATGACACACCAATTGCACGAAATTAATTAACATAATTCACATCAAGCTTTATAATCCTTTACGCTTGCTACACCACTTGACAATGCCCACAAGCGTTTGAACTTTAGGTTTCATTTAAATTCATAAGTAACTTAAATTCAGTAGTAACGAAATAAAAACCAAAAATTCTGGGGTCTTTTAGTACTGTTTTGTATAATTCGAAATTTTAGAAGTAGGTAGTACATAACACTGATAACACTGGAATCAGTCATGTGCATACATACATATGTATTTCACTTAAATGTGTTAACAATCTGAAACGGTAAGCGGAAGTGGTAGTTGCCGAAATTTTTTTTTCCACATTTACAAGTAAAGTCAAAAGGTTCTGAAGTCTTTTCTGGAATTTCTGCGTTAAAATGCATGCAAAAGTCAAGAAGCTCTTTCGCAATGTACCTAAATACATACATATGTGCAATGAAATATGATGATACTGTAAATAATTCCGCAACCGATGATAAAGCTTCGGAAATATGGAGTCATCTGTCACAGAAATTGAAAAATTATCATCTCTTGATATCCTTCTTTTTTTTCTCTCTCTTTGTGATATATAGGCACATGGATTGATATTCTTAGTGCAAAAAATTCTTATATATGATCCAAAGAGTCATCTAGTGGCAGAATCGATTAAAGAAATACAAACGTCCATTTGTATTTATATTGTAAGCTTGAAAAACTAGTACGGAATCGTGGCGTCGGAAATCTTATTAGAAGCAGATAATTAATTAAAAAATACTAGAAATTATTTCAAAATGTACACATTAAGAAATAAATAGAACATCCTGTCATTAAAAACAGCATTATGTCAACAAACTTACTTACTTATTAAGGTGGCGCTACAGTTCGGGGTGAACCTGGGCCTCAACCAACAAGCGTCTCCAGTTAGTCCGATCCTTAACTAACTGCCTGCAGTTACAGCCTCCAAGTTGATTGAGGTCCCTTTCAACTTGTGCGCGCCACCTGAGACGAGGTATTCCTCTACTGCGTTGTCCCTCTAGGTTGGATTCGAAGACTCTTCGCCGAAGCGTTGGTGTCCATTCGCCCTTTATGTCCTAGCTATCCTAAATAACCAACGTGTAGTTGTTTGACTAGGTCGATGTCGCTTTACAGCTCGTATAATTCGTTGTTGAACCTCCTCCTCCTCCTCGGGACCGTTTATCTTACGAAGAATTTTCCGCTCGAAGCGACCTGGAGTATCTTTATCAACCTTTGAAAAAGTCTATGCTTCAGCACCATAGAGCAGGGCTAGGATGATTTAGGTTTTGTACAGAGTATCCTTAGTTCTTCGGAGAAGGGACTTACTACTCAATTGCTCTCGCAGCCCAAATAAACGAAATTGGCAAGAGTTATTCTGCGTTTGATTTCTGATGAGAAGTCATTTTCAGAAGTAATAAGCAGAGCCAAGTCGCTTACTACCTAGTGACATTCTGTCCGATTCATCGATGTTGAGTGCCCGTTCTTGTTGACAGCAAATAGGTATGTACTTCTTTTGTCCTCGTTGATCGCTTATACAATTTTAGCCGCTCTTGTCTCAGTACTCGCGAACGCACCCGCTGATAACTCGCTGATTTCTCCCAATTATATCACAATCGTCAGCGTACGCGAGTAGTTGCACACACTTCTGAAAGAAACGAGTGAATTCGTGATTTATTTATCAATAAAATCCAAATAAAAACATGTCCTAATACATGATTATAAATTCACTAGGTAAAGGTATTGTTGATACCTTTGATTAAATGATACATGATTCGCACAGTGTCAGCAGAAATACTCACCGTTTGCACTATTATTTCTCTAGACCAGACCAAGAAGAAATTAATTACATAATATTATACTTGACCTCCTTAACTAACCGACTAATAAATGTAGGCGAAATTATCCAGATGAGCTGTACTTGCCATATAAAAGGTTTTTGGTTAAACACTTTGGTCGGAGAGAGGAGAATAATCATTATAAAAGAATATCGATGCGCAATTTGTCTACAAAATCACCGAATTATGTTAATACGACCTTTAAATTTATTATTTTTATTTTCGAAGTACGTCTATGACATGTGTTTTATTTTAATAAATCTTTTTTTTTAGTTATCTTTAAATTAATTTTAAATGAGGGTAGCAACCCATATCTATTGCTTTTCCAACACATATATTAAAACTTGTGTAGCTCCCTACACCTATATTTTCATTTAACTGGGTCTTCATATGTTTATGAACCTATGTAGTTATATCACATTGGTACTAAGTTGTATTGCACTTTATCAACTCTGGACTCCTTTCAGTGGTCATCATCAGCTATCCCAATTATGCTTTGTTTCTCAAAAATCCCTTAATGCGAAAATAAAACAAAGTTGGTTTAATAATCCAAACTGAGTAAAGTGATATTGACATTGGAATACCATTTAAGAGGTAAAAACTGCTACGATGAGATTTATGCCGCAAAATCGAAATAAAAATCATGTAATATGCAAAATAGCGCACCATATGGCAAGCCTGACAGCCGTTGTAAAAGAAACTTATAAACAATTTATCACCATTACAGTACATCAAATATTCAAGTTTTTTCGTACCTCAAAAGTCATTTTAATATGTTCCACTAGCAAACGATTATCTGAAAACAATAACGATCAAAATCGTTTTTGAAAAAGCAATACAAAAGTAATAAAATATGAAAGCAGGAAGAAAATACACAGACCTATTCCAACCGCTTTATTTTTGTTTCACCAACCACGTGGTTTTGTATGTATGTTTCATGTGACCCCGATTTTGGCACTGGGCACTTTCTTTCGAGGAGTTGCTTATCCGAAAGACTGCTCCCATTCAACCATTCAACTTATCGAAAAAGATAGTTAAACGAAGAGGGAGAAAAGCTGTAGGAGTTTGAATTATTTTGCGATTTACAATATGTGCGAAACGTTCCATGGAAAATGGCAAAAGCATCCGACCCTTTTCGACATTTTTCTTTTCTTTTCCTTAAATTTAGCTTTCTTTGATCGGATATCGGATTAGAGCAAATTCCGGAGTCAGCATCTACCCTCATAAGCTGCTTTCTTTGTACATACTATGTATTTCTACTTCGTCGGTTTTTGTCATTTGAGTTCATTATGGAACTCACTCAATTGGGGCAGACAATAAGTGATGGGTGGTACTTAGGAGTGCAAGCTTCTTGTTTGTATACAATGCGTAATAAACGTTACGAACCTTATACTCGTAAGCTGAGCATATGGTGAGTGGCTGTTGTGATAAATTGAATGTGGACTTACCTTAGTTTAATACGAATATTCAATGTATATATGTATGAGAGTAAGTACGTCTTCTGGCTAATGCATTTAAGTGCACGAGTTAAGGTAGAAAGCCATATGATTGGTGAAAATGAAGGCATTGACTGACCGGATGCGAATGTTTCCACAAATATACCGGAATACGTAACACAAATTTGCAAAATAAAGTATATGAAGTGATAATGTGCGGTGAGATTGAGAATTGTATTTTTTATATGTATAACCTTATTACATCTCATTGGTCGTTTAAAGATACTTCAAAATTCGACGAACAAATGCTTAATGTCTATGGATTTAATTATGGTTTGGTCGGGTTTGGTAAATTGAAAGTTAATTTACCACCATGCCTTTATGAACTTGTACTTTGTTGTTGACGAGGCGGTACAGTCCTGGGCCTAAAATCCCGTTGTGTAGTAAAAACGTTTCTTCCGTATACTGAAGACATATCAGTATATACATACATGCACTAGTGCATACATATACACGTATAGTACAAGATATTGTAGATAGACTTATGTTCTAGAAGCCTCCAGAGGTGACAAAGATATTCATGTTGGTGTTCCTCCAGACATTCAACACCTCACAGGTAGATAAGTAGGTGGAAGAGATGACTGCACGCAATATGAAGTAGTGCTCCAGATTTCACGTGACCACGTGTACAAGTACTGCACGTGTAATAAAAACGTGCGTTCATTAGCACGGGTACACGTGTATTAAAATGCACGGATCGAATCGAGGACCCTAATTTAAATACACGTGTACTCGTAATAATACACGCACATCTTAAATACACGTGTAGTACGTGTACATGTTTTCACGTGAAATCTGGACCACTTATATGAAGCACCCTTCACTCGGAGCTTTAAAGAACCATTGTATTCCCTTAGCGTGAAATGTTCAGTCTGAAAAATTTTACAAAGAAGGGTCTATGTTACTTGATTAGTTTTCGTTCGGCCTCCCTGACCTGTTTCTGCTTGGGGTGTGTATTTAGCTCGACGCGTTTTACAAATTTGACTTTACTGCTATGGCAGAAATGGCTTTGATGGTCTATGTAGATGGCAATGACTTTCCTAGAAACTAGTTTCATTGATAATTCTAGGGTCGCTTCGTCGATAGCTAGGACTTTCGCCTTCAACACGTTAATGTGGTTCGGATGGCTTATTTATGGGTAATATTGGGTTCAAGTGAGTAGCTTCTTCTTCGGTTTTTGAGCAGTCTGTGAAAATGGAAATTATTTTCGGGTTAATGGCTCTGCTGCTTTCTCAGTCATCACTTGAGGGGATGAATGTTTTGAGGCTTAGGCTAATGTCAGGAGATGGTGTACAACGCGGACTCAGTTTCTACATTCTTTTTACCAATCACATTTGGGGTAAAGAAATTTCAGATCTTCCGTTTTTTCTTTTACAGAAATATGTCATTAGTTTTGTTTTAACACCTTCTCGTCGCGTTCTATTTTGCAAATTTTGCATTTATTAAATCTTCGACTGAGAAGAGAAGTCCGCTCGATGGCCACAGAAGGCCGACGGTCATCATCGCACAGTTATTATACAAGGTCCTTACATAATTGTCAACGTCACTGTAAAAGGCGTCTTTGACGAAAAAAAAAAGTCGATTTATTGAGCACTAAAATTCATAAATTTAAAATGTGAAATAATTTTTGTTTAGCTTTCTTAGTTCAGTAGTATAAAGGATTTTAAACTTCAAATGGCTAAAGCGACTCAGTGAGTTGAAATTCACCCCTCTTCACTAAGAATCCAATCCTACCTCGGGTGACCTCTTCTGTAAGCTGAAATAATCTAAACCGGAAATGTTGCTCTTCGCTTTCTAGGAAATTTACTTGTATTATAGTTACCTATTCAATACAGTGTACGTGCTTAGTTTTTAGCTTTCTATTTCCTTTTTTTTTGCAGGTTTTAACGTATTTTTTCTTCAATTGCCCAATATAATGTTATCATTTTTTAAAATAATTAATCAGTAGAAAGATATACTTTAAATACCAAATATCTGTATGTAAACTGCGCGGTGGCTCACCAAATGTAAATTGCAATACGAAATTAAGTTATCAACAACTAGTAGTTGCCAATTTTTTTTTATATGCATTCTACAGGAACAAGACACTAGTACATAAGTATGTATGTCTAAGTTCTTAATTTATCAGAAAGACTCTGCTAACTTATTTAATGAAATATTAATTTGCGTCTAATGGATATCCCCTTAAATGCAATTAAATTGCATGACATTAATTTGAACGGGCTCGAATCTAAAAGCATTTGGGTGTAGTTGTTTCATCAACCCCTGAACTCCTGTATATTTTATATTGAAAATTGGAAAATCCTGTAACGTTGAGCTCTCTGCGGTTATTCTTCAAATCACCTTTCTATAGATGTAAAAATCGAACCATCAAAATGAGGACCATATTTATTTAAATTCCGTAAGACGATATGTCAGTTTAACTTTAAGTATTAAAATATGACACCCAAATGATGGCCTCTTTATAGATAAATAATAAATAATACCTACATAGGTATGTGTATACACATAACCAACGTGTCAAAAGCAGAGACCCCGACAATTTGTCATCTACGTACTCAAAGCATCCCTCAATACCACAACACTAGTGTATTCTTAATGGAAACCCTGAAAGTAAATAAAGCCGGTCATTAAATTTAATGAAACTGGTCATTAAATTTCCAACTGGTTTGGGTCAATGGGCGATGAAATATTTTTAAGTTAAAAACTTCCCTTTGTGTTTTTTTTTTTCTGTTAAAATGTGAATATGGATGATATAACACGTCCTAGGCAGCTCACTATTCCCATTATTCGGTGTATTCTGAATATTTTATTATGAAAATATTGTCAGCTTAGTATGCGTTATAACTGGTCATGCTTAGTCTTCAAAGCGAATGGTGAATGTGGTAAATATTAAACTTTCTCAAATTAATTTCTTTGCACTGTGTTAGTGGACAAGGGATTAGGGAGGAAAGGAGAAATAAATGAATGTACATATTTCATTGTTTCTTTTTGGGACATTTTAAATACGACACGTTTGATTAATTCATTGACCTGCTACGAAATATAATCATTCTCCGTTCTTATACGTGGGCAAGTTTTTCGGAGCGCTTTGTAAGTAGATACCTATTCTATGTTGTACAAGAAAAAGCATGTGCCTGTTTTTGCCAGAGCCTTTGGAACCTTCTCTTTTAACCAGTTTAGGTTTAGAAGCATCCAAGCTAAGGACGTCTTTTTGAGCTTTGAGTTGTGATATTGCAAGATATTGGAGATCGTTATAAGCAATTTCGGGTGCCTTTTTGATATCGGAAATGCAAAAGCTCTATTGTTGGTACTCTATTTTTTTTTAGACCCCGTCTATGAATAACTATTTGGAAATTTTCAGTAATTAAACATTTTTAGATTTTTACATTTTTTTGTTATAAGATTTAGATTCTGCAGGGTCTTGAGAGTCTGTAGCTCAAATTTTATTATGATCGGTCCCATAGAACCGAAGTTACACGGCTTTTACGAGCGCGCGCCGAGCCGTGTCAGAGTTGATTTTTATGAAAAACCTGCTGCATTGCTAGGACTTGATTTTGTTTTTTACCTCATATCGCACACCAATCGATTTCTGATCGATACATTTTTTAATTTCTTTTTTCCTGACTTTCCTAAAGCACGAAAGAATAGAAAATCACGAGGGTCGAGTCATTTAATTGATTTCTGTTTAAACGCGTTTTTTTCGAAACATGTTTTTTTTAACTGGTGAGGATTACCGACACCGGAGTTTTTGACCGATTTTGAAAAAAAAATTTTTTTTGTTTTATTCTGTACGTTATTGGCTATCGAATGACACATGCTTTTGTGGAAATTCGAATTTTTCACAATGCTGCACACGTTTTTCCCCGAATTTTTTTTACCATTTTCGGACCTTAATTTTCAAAACTGCGCCATTTCTTCCCCGATTGGTTTTTTTTTTCAAAAGCATGTGTCGTTCGATAGATTTATCCTTCTACTTTAAACCTCAATTGGAATTTCTGCACCTACAATTCCCACCAGTCGAGTATAATTTTTTTTCATGTGTGCACTCGACGGAAGCTGTGCGCACGCGCAAGGATCGATGCGAGATAGAAAAAATGCACATGAAACTACATAAAATATGTATACCTAACAACGAAAAAATAAATAAATAAAAAGCTGCAATTGTGCCTTTGCGGCATCGAATTAAAATCACCTTTTACTCACTGTTTTTTTACGAATCTGACCCATTAAATTCGCCATACAAAGAGCCGACAAGAGGGCGATTTAAAATATTCAATTTGGTTTGATTTTTATAGCGCACCTTGTGCGACAAATTGTAAATTCAGTTTCCCATTTCCATTCTGGGAGAAGGCAATGAAGAATGTATTAAATGCATCTACAGGTATTCTAAGTGATTCGAGAATTCGTTAAAAAAAATCTTATCGAATCTGGGTATAAGTAATGGAATTTACTAAAATAAGATTCTAAAACACCTGTTTTTGAACGCACCGAAAAATATTACATATAGGCAATTGTCGAATCTGTTCTTCTTTTAATAACTAGGTACTAATAATGTAAGTATTTATCTACTAAATGTAGATGAAAAGATGATGGAAACCTTTTTATGCGAATGTCTACGGACAGTTGAAGCAATTTGTTACATTAAAAAGAATCCTTGAACAAACCAAAGAATTTAAAGTCAGGATGCATAACCTTTTCATTGGGCCGCATGAACAGAATAGAGAAAAGTGAGAAATGTCTTAAGTTTGGAGTAATGTCAA
Organism: Criorhina ranunculi; assembly: GCA_951813785.1. Lineage (NCBI taxonomy): Eukaryota > Metazoa > Arthropoda > Insecta > Diptera > Syrphidae > Criorhina > Criorhina ranunculi. Next base: position 19,093,997 of record OX638382.1, on the reverse strand, counting down.
TGTCTCACATCCACATGAATGAAGTTGATGACAAGAGAAAAAAAAAGTGTGTAAGTTTTACACCATTCAGAACTTTCCCTGATGTTGAGTGACAACAATCTCTTTCTATGAATTAAAATTATGAACTGTAGAAGTCAACTAATCAGTTGCTGGCTTATGTCGTTTGTTAAAATTTAATACCAAAGTTAACAAAAGGTGTCGAGACTCGGGTAGTAGTGAATAAAAAATTGGTTTGAAATCCCTCCATCTGCTGAGGTAGGCAAACGACATTAAAATCGTTGGTCGCTTCCCGGCGTGCATGTGCAGTCATACGGGTTTACCCGGAAATCGATGAACAGGCGAAATGAATTGGTCCGCGTAGTAAACGAAGGCAAAATAAAGTACATGCATGCTATTAACAAGCAAAGAACGATCGTCCACCGCGGAGGGAACACTCCAAGTAATCCCTCTTGAGAGAAGTGTTTTCCTAAAAGGGAACACTCAGTTCGGTGTGAATAAAAATATTCCTCAGTTGCAGTTTTAGAAATTGAAATTATCAAATTCAATTGTCAAGTTGCTTATGATTTGTTACGAAATGTAAAATATAAATTTTTAATTTTAATTGCTGGATAAGATTGGAATAGTTTGACAAAACATTATTCTTCTATTCACTTTTTTTCTTCTATTCTATGTATTTTCCTTGTCTGAATAATGATTTTCACCCTCAACATTTTCGAGTGTAAATTTTTTCACACCAACATGAAGAGAACCCCCAAATTTCAAAATCTGTTAGTGGAATGTTTTCGTTAAAGTTGACGAAAAACATTTTTATCCACTTCAAATAAAGTGTTGCCTCTAAAAACTTGAGGGAACACTCACATACAGCTTTTATTCACACCATCCAATACGTCACTGTTAATATTTACAACTTTCAGGTAGTTAAGGGGAGTTCATATACAAGATTCGACGAAGACTCGCTTTGGAAACCTTCCTCGAAAGGCTCAATATAAGCTCTACCGGAACTTAATCCTACCAGCTATATAGCGCCGTCTGCCGAACGATAAACACGAGGATTTTCGAACGAAAACTTCTTTGACGAATATTTGGCCCAATGTCTGACGAGAGCGAATAAAGGAGAAGGTATAACCACGAACTCTACGAGCTGTACCAAGATATGAATATAGTCTAAAAAAGAGTACATTTGGTCGGCCAAATCGAGAGAATGGACAGCAATGGTCCAAGAGGATCTTCGAGTCTCTTCAAACCTTTGGCCAAGCTGTTGCGGATGCCAGATTCTGGGTCTACAAAATTTAAAGCAACATGCTCGGACGCGGATGAAGGACTGCACTGTATTAGAAATACTAAATGTGCAGGCTGGTAGAGCATTTTCTGCAGCAATCAAGTGAAACAAGTGGGGAACGCTGAGTAGCAAACAAAGAACGAGAAAATCTGTTTGATAAATTCAAGTGACTCAGGTTTTCAAAATTGTGTTTTTGATGATATGGGTAGATCAGAGCAGAGTGTCGATAACATTTTCAAAAGTTCTAAGTGCTATTGTGGAAAAAGTAAATTTATTTTAATTTAATCTATCGGGAATCGCGGTGCGTATTTCCTATCGTTATTGAAGCTCTGGACTGCATGTATGCCGCAGAACCTGACCCTTGTTCGCTTAAGGTTCGTTACTTTTGTCTTGCATCTAAATAGATGTCGCTGTTCGGACTTTATTTCCTTTGAACCAGACTCTACGCTGCTGCATATCGTATTTGCAAGGCTTAGGATTACATATGTGGGTACATCCTTCAGGGTTAACTGCATCAGCAAGGAACTAAAAGGCACGGGTTTAAATACTAGCTACAAGATCTGTTATCTTAAGGTTATTCTAAAAACAAGTTTAGTTAAGTTTTACGAAAAAAAAAACAATTTTTTTTTATTTTCAATACCTGGTTGGGACCAGGAAAAATGTTTCAAAATACCATAACTCTTCGTTTTGAGGGAAAACTCATTTTCATAGACAGCATCATGAATTGCCTATAAGGTCGCAAAATAATTGGGTACAACGCCAATGCAACTGCCATAGTCATATGTATGTATGTATGTATGTACGGTAAACCATTTAAAAATGGCTCTTGTGCAGACTAACTTCTCCCAAGTCATTTAGTCACAAAGCTGTTAACCAATTTGATGAACTTGAACTCTTTATAAAAACAAAGTTGTGCCACTTTTTACTATACATTTGTACATACCTATATATGTGGCTACAGATTTTTTTATTTTTATTTTTAATGTGGAGTGAATAATGTACATAGTGTACCTAATGTATAAACAGTTTTTTTTAAATGCTTTTATAAATAAACTAAAAAGAAGAAAATAATTCGTTTTCTGATTTCATATATCTACCTATATTTTTTTTATTTGTATTCATATCTACATATTGTTCACTTTTTTGTGAAATAAATATTAAATTTAACTTATTAACTTTTACATTTTGTGCATTTTGCTTGAATCTTTGCTAAAGATACAGTTGATTTTATATTTTTATTTGATTTATTCAATTTAGTTCCCACAAGAATAGGATAATAAAAACGGTCAATCCTCAATAGAGGATTTAATGTTTTCTAGATGTTTAAATGATGATAAACAATGAATCCGGGCCAGAAAAATCAAATAAAAAAAATCTTCAGTATGTACATATATACACTTTATTTCAGGTCAAAGTACATACATATCTGCTTTTCACTATTTAATAAGACGCTATACATACAAGAAGTTTGAGAAATTATATTTCCATATTCAAGTAAAAGTAATAACCTTCGAGAGCCAATATCACGATGACCATTTTCGCCCACATACTCCTAGCATTTACGAGCGCCAGGATGTGCTTTTAGAGTACACATTTATTAAGTATGAATAAGAATGAGGCATTTGAAGGAAATTGTTTGTCATAACTAAACTTATAAGTTAAGACTTATGAATGTTATGTGATAATAAGTATATTTATTGAATAAATCCTTTGAAGACAGGCAGTAATTCACGACGCTTTCAACACTTTTTTAGCCATCTGCCTTTAAATGGTATTGGACAGTGAAATAAATAGTTCATCATCGAACAATAAACTATGTAGGTACCTAACCTACTTATAAAATTTAACTCATAAAAAAGCGAACACCAAGAATACGGTCTGCACACCCACCAAGCCCATTTTTACACCAAATAAAGTTTTTTATGAATGTGAGATTTCATTTCTACGTTGATGATGTATGTACTACATACATACGTACGTACATAAATGTGTGGAGCAAAATTTTGTGGTTGACTTCAACTTACACGTATACGTATCCTCGTACACATTTCTTGTTTTGTTTTTTATTTATTTTTTGGATTACGAGTATGTATAAAATAGGCACACGATAAAGACGAGCGATAGTTTTTCTTGCTAACCACTGTATTTTCTGAGTCTATAAATCTCGAATTCAGCAGAGATTTGAATTAGAAAATCAACTTTCTACATCTTAATTAAGACGGTGAGCAAATCGCTCCTTCGTGGTACAAGCTATGTACATCATTATTCATTACTATTACATAAAGAGGAAACATTAAAAAACTTTGGCCCCGGTAATCTCAGCAAATACTGAACCGATCAACGTGAAATAAAATTTATAATATTCTTTATTTTTACGAAATCCAGTTAGGCTACTTTTTTTATTTAAATGTTTTTTGTTTACAGGAAAATTTAACATTTATATTTTTTTCATACTAATTTTAAAGAGGTTGACCAATATATTCCCTCCTTACTTTAAATCAATTTAAAAATTTGTAAAAACAAATTTTTTTCTATAAAGTCAATATGCCTACGCAAATTTTAAGCCCTTCATCTTTTCTTAATTATACCTACTTGCTGAGAAATAAATACATAAGTATTTTCAATACATCTATTATTTTTATTTGTTTATATCGCTCATATCGATTCAATCACGATGACGAGGTTGCTGCTTTGTTCCATTTCATCATCGTTCCGTCGTTCTCGCACGCTCTCTTCCTTCCATTCCTATTCATACTCTGTATGATCATGAAGAGTAAGTTATGTGGATCATATTTTTACTTCCCACCTTCAAAGGGGAAGTAAATATTGCAATCGGCCAGAGATTTTAACAAAGATGCACATGACGATACACTAGAAATCATTTGTACCAATTTTCGAATTGATGCCTGTGTGTGTGTGCGTGTGTGTATGAGCGTGTGTACCTGACAATTTTTTTTCCTTCGATATCTGGAGAACAGAACAATGTACGATCATGCGGTTTTTTTGATTTTATTTGTCAGCATGATACTTACCTAGATGATCTGGTTAGACTTTGGGTAAAATTGGAACGCAAGCACGTAGAGGTGTGTGTCGGAAACAATTTTCGCTGTGATATAACACAATATGAGGTGGGAAGTACAGGAATGGCTCCCCAGTCACATTTTTTGGTTTTTGAGTTAATGCAAGATAGTTACTCAGATTTTATTTATATTTTACACAGTTTTCGATACAATCGGAGTAGCTTTATAAAACTCTCCCCAATTTTTGTTTAAAAAGAATATCTTTTTGAATTACGTAAAAAATACAAAAAAAAGGCAACGGTAAGAAAATGTTTTTTAACTTACTTTATTTGTAGGTTAATTTTCCTACTTTTTTTTCATTATAAAAAACATACAGAAAATATAGTCCAGATTTGTTTGCTTTCTTTTTTATCATAAGGAAAACATAATGATTAAAAGAAAGATAAATTTGTCAGAGAAATCCCGTAATACCAAAAAGAAATCTTTACAACATTCAAATGAATAGCCTTCACAGAGACAGGAAAGATTAATTGATCAGCGAGATTATTGGAGAAGAATTCATGGAAATGGGGATCAAAATGCAGCAACAGCAAGTATTAGCACTTCAAATGTGAATCAGTTGTTGGGCAATAAGGCAGCCTTTAATTACACACCACTGTTTCCCTACATAAATAACAAAACAACAGAGATAGGTAAAATGGATAACGTTTGCACATTTTGTAAAGCAAAAAATCTTGCTGAGGAATTTAGTAGCATGTGCTGCTCTAATAGTACAATAAAGCTTCCACCTACAGCCGAACTATCTAAGCATTTACGAAGTATGCTTATTGGATCTTACCCCCACTCCAAACATTTCCTCGATAATGTGAGGTTATATAATACACTTTTCCAAATGACATCTCTTGGTGGAAAACAGATAAAGGAAGGAAACTTCATGCCGACTTTTAAAGTACAAGGACAAACATACCACCTCATCGGAAGCTTGCTCCCCCAAACAAGCAATCCAAGCTTCCTCCAAATATACTTCATCTCAGAAGCGGATTAGATCTCTTTGCGGCAAAACATGGCTCGTAATCCCAAACGGGAGATCATAGAAATACTTCAAGGTCTCCTAAATAGTCAAAATGAGTACATATCCATTTTCAAGACCACATTGGAATATTCGCCTCCAAATTTGTCAGACTTCAAAGTTATTATTAAGGCTGGCCACAAACCTGCAAATGAACATCGTGACCGGTTTAATTCTTCAACAGCAAATGAAATTGCCGTGTTATTTTTAGAAGATGATAAGTGTCCCCGAGATATTGTTTTACATAGAAGAGGTGGACACTTACACCGTATTTCGGAGCTCCATCAATCATATGACCCACTCCAATGCTCATTTATGTTCATTCGCGGTGAGGCCGGTTATTGCATAGGGATTCCGCAAATTTTACCTGCAACCGGCCAAATAAATTCAAATAAAACTGTATCTTGCAGGGAATTTTACGCTTATAGATTGATGGTAAGGGACAACCAGACAAACTTTTTGCTTTTATTTCGTAAGCTTTTGTGCAGTTTGTGGTGGATATGGCAGCTTAAATGATAACAGAGAGGCTTATTTTCGAAGTAACTCATCAGCAGACTCTGAAAGCTGATAATAATTATATTGATCTCAAAGACGCTGTAAGCAATGATAATGTTAATCCTCGGGCAACATATAATTTTGCCATCTACGTTCACTGGATCACCAATGTATTTTCAGGACGCAATGACATATATCAGAAAACATGCTCGGTCAGATCTCTTCATAACTTTAGCTTTGTTTAATAAAGCTGTCCAGGTCAGTGCAGCTCATGAGCTGGATAGGTTTTCGTGTTCAATGAGAACAATTTTAGTCCAGCTCATGCTCTGCTTTGCGTTCGATGGGTCTGCCCTGTACAGATTTTCTGCACCTATTCTTGAGGTGGAACAGATTTATGGGAAATGTCATAATCAGCTGTGATTGCAAATTAGTTTTTTTAAAGGAATATTTGTGAATGGATTCGATTTTATGTTATTTAAAATGGACAAAATTAACATATAATTAGAAAAAAGCAATCTGTAGTGGTATATTGCACCCCCAATCTGATAACATCTTTTGAATCTCAATTATTACTATTCAAATGCAATCGATGAAAGATATATGTTCTTATTTTTGACAAGTAACATATGACTTTGACTGTATTTTTCTGTACTAACTTGATCTTATAATTTTAACAAATTTGTGCTGCTCTGCTTTGCCTTTTTTCTCATTGAATAAAGCTTATGACATGCAATCCAGAGTGGCCGGAAATTAAAGCTGAGCTTCTTTCGGGTCATGTTTAATATTTTTTTGGTTTAATATTATGTCAAAAAAAAGTTTTTCTATAAATTTCGCGAAGCAAAGCGAGCACCGGTCTACCTATATTTTCAAAGTGAATTAATAATAAGCTGAGTTCCTACATAAACACTTATGGATCGTCAACGGAGCAACTACCAAGAGTCCAAAATCTGATTTTTACTAGAGTGGGACATTCACAGTGTAGGTGACAGACGGATTCAACTCTCCCTTTGTCTCTGCTGCTTCTTCACTATTCATTGTGGTCAACACCCAGTTTCCCGTCGCTCGTTCTTCACACTGGCAAAGTATAATCAGGGAGACAGGTCTTCTTTTGTCGATCAAGCGCATAGTATTCTGGCAGTTGCCCATGTTTTCATGTTGTATCCACTACATAGTGGCCCTCTTTTTGGTCTTGTTACAATGGGTGTAGTTCGGCCCTTATTCTTAGAACTTCATCAGCACTCTGGTTTGTTTGCAGAGCTTTACTAGTTTTGATTCAGGTGTTGCTGACTAGTCTGAAGAACTACATTTCGTCAAATGATTAAAATTTGAAAAACAAATTCCAACTCTTTTAACCAACTCCATTTTTTTTAGGAAACGATTACTCACCTCTTTTGCATATGCCCTGCTCTATCAAGGTTGAGGAGGAAGACATAAGAGAGTACTTCTTCAATGACCTTAGCGACCTTGCTAGACTCGACATCTTTAGGATTAAGAGTTTTGTATGTGGTTCTAATTGGTTCTGCACTTTGTGCGGCACAGTATAGGGTTTACACTGATACGGTTAACCAGAGCTTTTACTCCCTTCATTCTATAGGGAATTCCCACATGTGAGATTACTGAAGCTGGTCTCCAGTTTCTACGCGCGGTATCACAATGGGCCTTCATTCTGGCCTAAGTGGGTACCTGCTTATTGGGGACTGCCGCCCAACCTAACCAACTATAGGTGGTTGTCTCAAATGTCGAACGTTCTGTAACATACCGTAGGTACGTATATTTCAACCGCTTTGAAACCATTTGGACTTACTATTATAAGATACGTATTCCCTTATACAACCAAATTAGAGTTATACCGACGGCATAACAATTTTCTCATAAATGTAATCCTTAATCAGCTAAACGAGTGTCATATTACTGTCGAAAAATTAGCATAAGTCGTACAAATCACATGTTTTAGAACATGCGATTTAAAATTCATTGAGTTCCAATTGAAATACCAAAAGTATTGGGATGAGTGGAAATCGCAAAAAAATATCTGCATACCGAGGAGGGGTATATCCGTAGTATATCTATTAGGTTAGTCACGTGTGCGTGATTTATTCAGAGAATTGAAAATTTTCAATGTTCCTTGGCTTTATCCCAATCATAATCATGGCCACCATCGTCATCGTTGTGGGTTATTATAAAATCCAACGAAATTCATTTATTCATCGAGAGCAGGCATGGAACGGAAACAATGCGCTCCCCTGGGTGTAATTTAATGAGTTTATAATGTCAAAGTACATCGTGTACAGGCATTTTCGAAAGAGTACACACGTTACACAGTAAGCAGTGTGTGGGTAGCCTGTGGGCTTATTCTCGACAGTAAATAAAAAAAAACCCCATCAATGATTTAAGTGATAAAAAAAATAAAATTTAAAAGAAATAAAGTTTGCAGACCTTCAAAACAAAAAATTATTAGCGCCTTTTCGTAGAAAGGTGAACACTAAGTAGTAGCACGACATGTGTATTTCAAGATATTTTCACACGTGAGGATATTTTGTTGTCATGTTTTGTATATAAGTAGGTACAACTTAAATAAGAAAAGGTCGCGGTGCTACTGAACATACAAAGTCATAAAACATTGTCCTTGCACTGGCCGAATTCAGAAGAGTTCTGTTCCAATTCAATATAGTCTTCGACCTACAATTTGCGCATGGACAATGAAAACTCGTACAGCAAACGTTCTTCAGTTTTGCGAAAGCTAGCACTCTTTCTATAATTTTCTCTTAACTGCGTCAGTGGAAATGGAAAATTCAGGACTATGTATAACCAAAGAGAAAACATAATTTTTCTCTTTAAATCATGTGGTATTCCACATCGTTTCTATACCTGTTCGGTTAACATTCTCTGTAATATAATATTTTGGGTCAACTGTAATGTGTGCAAGTCTATATGGATATGAAAGTCCTTCGAAAAGGAATGAGGTGACATTTTGAATGCCAAACCGGACGATTCCAACAATTATCCCACTCGAATTTTGCAAAGGTGAAGGCAGCCAGAACCCTCGTGTATTTAAACTTTTCCCTTGTGGTAAGACAATATGATTCAATTCGAATGAACTTTATGGTTCAGCAAATCAAATATTTATGACTAACAATTCGTTTTTCTCAATTGGTCACCATAAAAGTATTTGCAAATAACGTTTACAAACTTTTTTTTTGCGGATTTCAATAAGAAATTAAATTTTATGGGCATTGAGGGTTATATCTAACATTTTTTAGGATTCGTCAAATTTAATACACCAGATCTGGTTTCAGAATCTGGAATCTTCATTCATATGCACTTAATACGTCACGTACACCAATTTTATGTTTACTCGGTTCATAAATGACAAGTAGGTATTGCGTGAACTTTTTTGGGCCCAGCAATTTGACCAATAAGAAGAATCTTTCCTTAACATAGCGACTGTCTATTGATCATTTTCTAAACATTTCCACTCAATGATTACTTGTTAAATGGTTGACCCGCTTTGGTTTGGTCAAACCAGGATAGCTTTACTATACGTTAAACTTGTTTGCTGTTTTTCTGTGCATTGACAGTTATTACATTGCATCCTTTTTGAAGAGGGAGTTAGATTATTATGTGCTTTATTGTGGAACCGAGCTGTCTAAAGCAGCAGTAGTTGACTTGGTAACGTACATCATCTGCAATATATGGTTTTAAGAAAGTCGGGTGATAAATGGAACCCCAACAAGATGTAAGCATCCTCCTGTCATGAAATACAAGATCTTATCTGCTGTTGTGCGTAAACGTTTAAAGCATTTTTTCAACAAATTGATTGGTCCATATCAGTAAACGAGGAAAGTACACCATGGACTAAATATTCCCACAAAGGTAGATCTTGGAGAATTTCGAATCGATACCCACCACCTTTTTAAGAATTTTTATAATTTCGTTTGGCATCTCTGCTTAATTCCATGAGACACGTCCTTGGTGTAACCCAATATTAAAAAAAAAAACATAATTCTTCAGAGATTTGTGAAGAATTCATACGCTTACACCAAAGGCACAATCACTTAAAAGTCGGTCATTACTCACATCCGTCGACGATCTTGACTTAATCGGAAGAATGCAAATGCGATAGTAAAAGCAGCGAAGATATCTGTAACGGACATCAAGGGGTAAAAAAAAGTTCACACTGTGAACAAGAAAGGACAATCAACACCGACTTCAGTGATAGAACAGTCAGACAGTTAAAATTTTGAGGAAGTTAGGGCCTTTGTCTATCTCGGCTCCGCTATTAATTTAGACAACGACCGACCAGCAGCGCTGTGATCAAACACAGAATATATATCACGTTCACGTCATCTATAATTTCTGTATTTAAAATGATATGTTTTTATTCTGATACACTTAATTAAGAACGCTTGTTAATTACGGTTTATTTTGTTAAAGCACTTGGTCTTTTGGTTTATTTTGTTAAAGCACTAATACTTTTCACGTCGTCGCCTTGAATCCTTTAATAATCAAGACATCTTTACTGAGGACGTGCAATTAAGCATATTAAGCTTATGTAGACGACTTCTTCTTTGACTTCTGAACTATACTAATGAATCCATATCTGAGTATACGGTGTTTTGTTTCCGGTAGTATTTGTACTCAAAGCTGTTTTAATTTTGTTTTGCCGACTCATCCTGTTATTCTCCTTTTTCATAATATCTACTATTTATACTATAGATTTAAAAATGATTGCAATTATAATGTCTTGTTTCCAAAATTTCTTTGCAACTGCCTTTTTTTGACTTTGAGGCTTCTACGAATATGGAGGGTCTCAATCCCCCTCTTTCTTCCGCTACCCTAATAGCATTCCAAAGAGGTTAAAACCGGTCTTTAGAAAAAACAAGAAAGCTAAGGACGACTATCGTATTTTGAGTACACACATCTACCTTTTACACACTAAAAGGTAATAGAAATAGTTGAATACTGAAATAACACAAAGTTTTAAAATTCGAATAAAAAGAAACAATTTTAATTAAAAAATATGAACACTTCGTTGCACATATACATACTTGCATAACAACATACAGTTCCTTGCTTTAACATAAAAATAGTTTAGTCAATAGTGAGAATACATTTTATGATAATTCAAGTGCCAAAGCAAAGCGTAAAGTCTCATAATACTTTTAACTTCTTTAAAAGTACGTAGTTTCAATAAACCCTCTTTTACTTAAATGCTCTGAGTAAATTTTTATCTTCTGAACTCATATGTAAGTTGCATTCAGCTTTCATATCTTCCCATAAGCCTTAAATGATACGTACGACATGAATGAAAAACTTTTGCAAGTACAAGTTCCAAAAAGTGGTTTTAATGCACACATGAATGAACAGTGATAAAATTGCTAAAGTTGTTTGAAGAGGTGGGCTGTTGATTTGGGAAAAGAAATCGATTGTTTTGATAAAGGAGGAATATTGGTTGACGATAGTGAAATATTCTAATTGAATTAGAAATTATTTTTTAGTTAAATCGGCAGTGATTTAATTTTGTGGCATAATCAGTTTTCTCTGGTGTTTGATTATTATGGTCTCTAAATACATATATACTCAGCGAAATTCTTATAAAAACTCAAAAACAATTTCAAAAAATTTTATATTCTAAAATATTACATATAAAGCTTTTTATTTTACATAAAAAAATTAATATTTAAGCTAGATTTAAGAAACAATTTACGAAGAAAAAACAAGTAGATTGCATCCTAACAGACTTTAGCAAAGCATTTGATAAGCTTTCACATCGTGTTTTATATCATAAAATGAGAAAATTGGGATTTAATGAACAATTTGTATCTTGGCTTAAATCTTGTTTGTTAGATAGATCCTATTCGGTTCTGTTTAACAGTTGCTCTTCGAGTTATTTTACTGTCAATTCGGGAATACCTCAGGGCAGTCATTTAGGTCCGATTCTATTTATTTTATTTATAAATGACCTGCCATCTGTTCTAAAATATTCAAACTGCCTTATATGTGCGGATGATGTCAATATTTTCAAGACTGTCTCCAACATTGAAGATTGTAAGGACTTGCAACACGATATCAATGCTTTTTATTCTTGGTGTTCACATAACTATTTATTTTTAAATGTTGATAAATGTAAAATTGTTAATTTTACACGTAAATTGTCGGTATTGTCGTTTGATTATAATTTTGATGGTGTTCCTCTTTCTAATGTTGACAACGTACGTGTCTTAGGTGTTGTGTTTGATCGTAAACTTGAATTCACAATTCACATCAACAAGTTAGCCAATAAACCAATAAAGCCAATTCGATTCTTGGCTGGGTAAAAAGGGAATCAAGGCAGTTTAGTGACCCATATGTCACCAAACAGTTATTTATTACATTTGTGAGGCCCATACTGGAATATGCTTGTCAGGTATGGTCACCTCATTACAACTGTCATAAAATAAGACTTGAACAAATCCAAAAAAGGTTCCTACGTTTTGCTCCGAGAGGAATAGGCTGGCAAAATCCTTATAATCTTCCCTCTTACAACAGTCGACTTATGCTAATTGACTTGCCTAGTCTTGAAAATAGAAGGTCATATCTATGTTTTACTTTTATTGCAAAACTTATTGACGGTTACATCGACGCCTCGTACCTTTTGTCTTATATACACTTTAATGTTCCACAAAGGAATCTAAGAGTAATACCAAATTCTATTTTTATTGCGCACTATCGTACCAATTATGAACGAGATTCTCCCTTAAATTATATGTTCAATCTATATAACAAATACTCTTATCTTCTAAATTATAATGTTAATGTTTCAAGTTCTTCTTTTAAAACTAATTACTTTTCTATATTAAATAATTCTGTACGCTAGACAGTTAGCATGATGAATAAATAAATAAATTAAATTAAAAAAAAAAGAAGTCTGCGTAACTTTAAACATTTGTGATTCTTAACAAAATCATGTTTTTAAAATTGCGTTTAAGCATCGTTTTTATTTATCTTTTCAAACATTCTACTGGGCATACTTTAACCCAAGTTCTGAAGGAGTACAGTTTCAAAACAATTTTAGGAATTCTTCTAGCTCCTCAACACTGTTTTATTGTCGTTATACTGTCACCGTTCATGACAGTGTTCCCCGTTAATTGTATTGTCAGGACATTTTTTTTTTTCATTTTTGATTTATGTATTTACTAGCTGTACCCGCGACTTCGTCCGCGTTGACCTAAAATTTCTTGCTGTTAAGCTTGGCTCGCGAATACGTTGATGTGGCATAGCTTACAGATTATGTGATGTGAAGATTGTTTTCTTTTTTTTAAATAAAGGTGGAAAGCATCTAAAGCCTAAGTGCGGGATTATAGCCCGAACTAAGACCACCTCTGCCACCAATATCTATTCCCTTTCCCTTTCCAGATGTGTCAGCTCTACGAACATGCTTTTGGCAAAAATACAAACTGCACTCCACTTTCACTATATTTCCCGTTGAGTATAGAACCATGGTCACTGGAAGAACACATGCCCCACGTCTTCAACTGTGTCTTCCTACCACTCCCATCAACAACAAGGTCACGTGAGTTGTGCTTGTGCCTTGTCCAAGTTTCAGTAATAAGGATAAGACGATATGTCCATGGGCCTTTGGTTGACAGGTTCCAACTCTGCTGCCATTCTCTCAGGCTCCTTGTTGTTTCGTCGTGCGCTAGTTCACCTTCCTTCCAAGTCTATCACAAAATTGAGTCTTTTAAATTGAAAGGGCAAATTGTTAAGTGTTATAGGAATGCGAGGAATTAGTGCGCTCTCTCCTTTGGCAGTTCCGGTGAGAATTGTAGCCTTGATCACATTTCTCTCCAACTCTGCGATGCACAACCTGGTGCTATTGTAGGTATAGTATTATCAGCAAAACAGCAAAACCGAAGCACCAGTTTATGAGACGGCACTCCGGATATCTCTAAGAAATTTAAAAACCCTGCTATTTAGGTCATAGCGTCGTTTGCAGACATGATCTGCTTCATATTCTCGGAGCAGAAAAAAATATAATACCTCGCCTCGTACTGAATATCTGCTACAACACCATTTAAACCCTTTCCCTGTGAAAAGCGAGTGAGTTCCGATCATTTAGATGCAAAGATACACCTACCCTACCCACCACAAATAAAAGGAAGCAACAAAAAAGGGAAAAAGGAAAAACCACCCTTGTCGCGCACACGATCATGATTTACGATCCCTACGATGTGCCACTGACTGAGTGCTGCGCAGGTCACTAAATGGATGTTTCCTAAAGAAATATGAATAAAGAAAGATGAATAAATAAATAAATTAAATTAAAAAAAAAAGAAGTCTGCGTAACTTTAAACATTTGTGATTCTTAACAAAATCATGTTTTTAAAATTGCGTTTAAGCATCGTTTTTATTTATCTTTTCAAACATTCTACTGGGCATACTTTAACCCAAGTTCTGAAGGAGTACAGTTTCAAAACAATTTTAGGAATTCTTCTAGCTCCTCAACACTGTTTTATTGTCGTTATACTGTCACCGTTCATGACAGTGTTCCCCGTTAATTGTATTGTCAGGACATTTTTTTTTTTCATTTTTGATTTATGTATTTACTAGCTGTACCCGCGACTTCGTCCGCGTTGACCTAAAATTTCTTGCTGTTAAGCTTGGCTCGCGAATACGTTGATGTGGCATAGCTTACAGATTATGTGATGTGAAGATTGTTTTCTTTTTTTTAAATAAAGGTGGAAAGCATCTAAAGCCTAAGTGCGGGATTATAGCCCGAACTAAGACCACCTCTGCCACCAATATCTATTCCCTTTCCCTTTCCAGATGTGTCAGCTCTACGAACATGCTTTTGGCAAAAATACAAACTGCACTCCACTTTCACTATATTTCCCGTTGAGTATAGAACCATGGTCACTGGAAGAACACATGCCCCACGTCTTCAACTGTGTCTTCCTACCACTCCCATCAACAACAAGGTCACGTGAGTTGTGCTTGTGCCTTGTCCAAGTTTCAGTAATAAGGATAAGACGATATGTCCATGGGCCTTTGGTTGACAGGTTCCAACTCTGCTGCCATTCTCTCAGGCTCCTTGTTGTTTCGTCGTGCGCTAGTTCACCTTCCTTCCAAGTCTATCACAAAATTGAGTCTTTTAAATTGAAAGGGCAAATTGTTAAGTGTTATAGAAATGCGAGGAATTAGTGCGCTCTCTCCTTTGGCAGTTCCGGTGAGAATTGTAGCCTTGATCACATTTCTCTCCAACTCTGCGATGCACAACCTGGTGCTATTGTAGGTATAGTATTATCAGCAAAACAGCAAAACCGAAGCACCAGTTTATGAGACGGCACTCCGGATATCTCTAAGAAATTTAAAAACCCTGCTATTTAGGTCATAGCGTCGTTTGCGGACATGATCTGCTTCATATTCTCGGAGCAGAAAAAAATATAATACCTCGCCTCGTACTGAATATCTGCTACAACACCATTTAAACCCTTTCCCTGTGAAAAGCGAGTGAGTTCCGATCATTTAGATGCAAAGATACACCTACCCTACCCACCACAAATAAAAGGAAGCAACAAAAAAGGGAAAAAGGAAAAACCACCCTTGTCGCGCACACGATCATGATTTACGATCCCTACGATGTGCCACTGACTGAGTGCTGCGCAGGTCACTAAATGGATGTTTCCTAAAGAAATATGAATTTTAAGAAATAAAAATTAGCTTCTCCTGGACATAGACTATGTACTCACAAAGTTTCATCAAAATCCGTTCAGCCGTTTAGGCGTTACGGAGGAACAAACATCCAAACATCCAAACTTTCACATTTATAATATTAGTAGGATAGGATTTACTTACTAGGCTCTTATGACATACATACAATACATTTGAAGATTACATATTTTTACATTTACAATTAGATTATTTGTGTGTTTGTTTAAGAGTTTGTAAGTAGACACAATCTTTAGGTTAACATAACTAGTGTCGAGTGTATCAAAATAAATTTGAGGAATATAATACAGTAAATCAAAGGTGGTAGTGGGTTGGTATGTAAGAGACTCGAGAAAAATACAGAACCTATATATATAAAAATCAATTGCTGTGCGTTAGTCTCGCAAAATCTCGAGAACGGCTCAACCGATTTGGATGATTCTTTTTTTTTGTTTTGTTCGTCTAAATACAGGGGTGGTTTAGGAAAAAAAATCCGAAAGAAAAGCCGGAAAATCAAAAAAAAAAATAAACGTGAATTCACTAAGCACCCCCACTTTCAATAGAAGGCGTTTGTTGCGGATCTATCGTTTGACAGCTTTTGATAAAATTAAAAAAGTTTTTTCGTATAAAAAGGTAGACGATTTCAAGAAAATGTTTCGTTAAAGGGAATTGAATTATATTCTGCAAAAAATCATTTCTATTAAGGTAAATTAACTTTGCAGGCTCAGACATAATCAAAAATTCATTCAAATGTTTTTTAGCAAGACTCGATTGGATTTAATATACGGGGATTTCAATATCGTAAAGTTCTCATTGAAGATAAACAAGGTAGTTTCGATAAATGTGGTTCGAGTAAAAGTCATTGTGAAAACAATTCCGTGTCGTTTAACAGTATCCATTACCATGCCAAAGAGTCGGGCTAACATAGGTCGTCGCAGTCAGTCAAATGCGCGGCGATCTACTTCACGTGCGAACCGCTTTGATGACCAGCGCAAGATGGATAATCAAAATAGTCGTATTGGCATGTCCCAATTACGTTCGAGAAAGACTGAAGATGAACGGAAAGCGAATAGACTTACAATGCAACAAGTTCGTGCACATCAAGCACAATGCCAGCGAGCACAACACAATCACCATGAACGATTGCGCCGACGCGGTGCTCCTATAAACTTGGAACGAGTGGCATTCGATTACGATTCGGAAATTGATTACAGTGCGGACAGATCAGTAACGATTGGACAAATGTCAGTCGTTTGTCCACAATGTAAGGCGTTGAAATTAAGCGGCGAAACTCCTGGATTGTGTTGCGCAGGTGGGAAAATTAAATTGCCACAATTGGTCCCGCCCCCAGAACCATTACGCTCATTGGTTTCTGGAATAGGAAGTGATTCTACGCATTTCCTGGCGAACATCAAAAAATACAACAGTTGCTTCCAAATGACGTCGTTTGGCGCAACGCATATTGTACGGGACAATTTCATGCCCACTTTCAAGGTATTTACAACACAATCTTCTTTCGCTTTATTCACCGTTGCAGAAAACACATTGAAATCATTCAATACAGTCAAGTTTACATTACCATTGCAGATTCAAGGGCAAATATATCATTTAGTAGGAGCGCTGTTGCCACCACTGGATGCGGATCATCAATTTTTACAAATTCATTTCATGGGCAATTCGGATGTTGAAGTTAATCAGCGTTGTCTTCACAATCCGACAACGAAGCGAGCCATTGTCGGAGAATTGCAAACTTTTCTTCATCAAAACAACGAATTGATCAAATTGTTCAAAATTGCGTTGGATCGGGTGCCATCCATTGCAATTGCAGACGCGGAAACCAATAAAAAAGTCAGTGCTATGAATTTTTATTCATACAGACTTATGATCCGTGAAGGTGGAGAAAATCACATTCTGAAGTGTCGCCGTCTTTTCCATCAGTTCGCGGGTGACATGTATGTAAAAATTGAGGCTGAACGCCTGACATATATTCGTTTGAACCAAAAGCAGCTTGGGTCTGAAGCTTGGGACCGCGATGCTATAAATACCGATGGCAATGCCAACAATGCAACGTAGGAAGAATGACAATTTTGCCAGCCACTTACATCGGAGGCTTTCGCCACATGCACGAGTACGCGCAAGATGCAATAGACAATATGGCCGCCCAGACCTATTCATAACATTAACCTGTAACCCCCAATAGATCGAAATTAAGAAGGAACTGCTAATCAGACAAAAGATGTCACGCTACTACACATGGAACGCATCATTGAAATCGTTTCAGTGTCGGAAACAAGGAACACCAGTTGAAGGACGTCCAAATTTATTAGCTTCAGACACTCTGGGTCGCATCTACACTGTGCATCCAAATAACGACGAATGTTACTATCTTCGATTATTGTTGGTGAATGTTCTTGGTCCGACGCCGTTTCAACAATTGATAAGTGTTAATGGGCATCTGTGTGCGGCTCACCTTGAGGCATGTCAACTCTTACAGTTGCTCGAAAACGATTCGCATTGGGACAATACGCTCAAAGATTCCGCCATATCTTCATCGCCGCATCAAATTCGCACATTGTTTGCGATTATCATATCCACATGTTCCCATTCGAATCCAAACTTTTTGTGGGTCAAATATAAGGACGACATATCTGAGGATGTTTTGCATCGTGTGCGTCGCCAAACTTCAAATCCGACATTGCAAATGACAGCAGAAATGCAAAATGAGGCATTGATCATGATAGAAGACATGTTTTTATTGATGGCGAATAAAGTGTTGTCGCATTTGGGCATGGTATCACCTAATCGACCAATGCACGATGCATTCAACTACGAATTGCAACGAGAACAACAATACGACACCGAAGCAGTTCGTACAAATGTTCCGCAATTGAATCAACAACAAAAGACTGCGTACGGCTCTTTGATGGAAGCTGTGAACAATGGAACTGGTGGCATTTTCTTCGTGGATGCTCCCGGAGGGACTGGAAAAACGTTCTTAATTTCATTGCTTTTGACGTCGATTCGATCGCAGCATGAAGTTGCCCTGGCACTGGCTTGATCTGGAATAGCAGCAACTTTGTTAGAAGGCGGACGAACTGCACATTCTGCACTGTAATTGCCACTGAACATGCAAATCAACGACACACCAACTTGCAACATCGCCAAAAACAGCGCAATGGCGAAGATTCTACTGAGATGCAAATTGATCGTTTAGGACGAATGCACGATGGCCCACAAAATGTCACTGGAGGCGCTGGACAGAACGTTGAAAGATCTTCGTGACAATCAAAACATTTTTGGAGGAGCTGTAATTCTGTTGTCCGGTAATTTTCGTCAGACTCTTCCTGTTATTCTACGTTCAACTGCAGCTGACAAACTAAACGCGTGTTTGAAATCATCAAATTTGTGGCGGCATGTGAAGGCTCTCCGATTGACAACTAACATGCCCGTATTTTTGCAACAAGATCGAACTGCAGATGTGTTTTCGAAGCAATTGCTAGACATTGGTAATGGGAAAATCGCAGTTGACATCTCGACCGGATTCATCACATTGCCCACTGATTTCTGCCAGTTGACCGAATCAAAGGAAGAGCTCATTCGACGTGTTTTTCCGAACATAGTGCAAAACTTCAAAAATTATAATTGGCTGAGCGAACAAGTCATATTGGCGGCGAAAAACAAAGATGCCGATGACCTCAACGTGAGCATTCAAAATGTCATTCCGGGACAGTTGTTTTCCTTCAAATCGGTTGACACAGTTATCAACCAGGATGAAGTAGTCAACTATCCCACAGAATTCTTAAATTTGCTGGAATTGTCCGGAATTAAATTTGCTGGAATTGGTGGAATTGTCCACCCCACAATTTAAAATTAGAAGTAGGCTCAGTCATCATCATATTGCGTAACATAAATCAACCTCGACTGTGCAATGGCACGAGACTGGCTGTGAAAAAGCTCATGAACAACGTCATCGGGGCGTCGATTATAAAGGGAAACTGCAAAGGGGAGGATGTTTTGATTCCACGCATCCCGATGATTCCAACGTACTTGCCATTCGAGTCAAACAAATCACAAGGCCAGTCGTTGGGAGTTTGCGGGATTAACTTGGAGTTTCCGTGTTTCGCGCATGGACAACTGTATGTCGCGTGTTCGCGTGTCGGCAAGCCATCATCTTTGTTTGTTTACGCGCCAGAAAACAAAACGAAGAACTTAGTTCACCACAAAGCTTTGCATTGAATGGTTTCTTCATGTGGTGGTCGCCGTGGCTTAGTGGATAGTGCGTTGGACTGCTAAGCAAGAGGACACAGATTTAATTCTCAAAAACCAGCAAACGTTTTTTTGCGGCCCCACCTCTTCGTAGGCCTGACAAACCTGCAAGAGTATAATCTCTCATGAAAAAGCTTCTCAAACCACCGTTCGGAGTCAGCAAAAAAACTGTAGGTCCCTTTCATTCGTGAGAAAAATATGATATAACACGCACAACATGAATGGTTGCGGAAAGCTTGGCCTTGGCTATATATGAGCTGTCGCTCCAATTATTTGCATTTTTTATTTTTATTTTGTTAACCTCATGTCTTTTCTGAATTACGAACGAGTTTCATTTAATCACTAAACGAAACTCAAACCGATCTCAACGAATTCGAGTTAGAAGGTTTATTGGGTCTCATATTTGTTTATGAAGAGTTACAATCAAATCAGTTTTAAGTGGTACGAAGTTCACCGGGTCATCTAGTAGGAATATAAAAACAAAGAAACATATCTTCATTCATGACTATTTAGCAATACTTATGTTATTATTCTTATTAAGTGCTTAACTTCATTTATATCGAACGCGAAGAGCGATTTTTTAATTTCACGATTGAATAAGCCGGGATTCATGGTACATCTTAATTCATGAGGTAATATATTATACAGTCTAGGAGCAACTGATGAAAAAAAATGTAAGAAATGATTCGTATTGTGCCTTGGGATTGTAGCCAGATATCGATCGTTGCTTCTAAGTCCACGGATAGTTGGAGGCCGATTGAGCGAGTAACCACTTCTTAAAAAAAATATGAGACTTCTAGCTGGCCACTCAAGAACCTCAATATCTTTTCTTTTTTTTTACTAAACGACTCCCTAACATATTCTAGTTGAATGAATTGCAGAATAATCTAGTTGGAACACAAAATTAGATGTTTAACCCCGAAAGAAAGTGAAACGTAAAAAATTACCGAGTTTAGAATTTTCAATAATTTTTCCTTTGTGATATTCTAGGCCAACCTATGAACTTACCAAATTTCAGGTTCCTAGATCTATTAGAAGTGCGTTAAATAGAAATATGCACGATGTGTCATGAAAATGATTTCGAACTTCCGGTATACCTAGGAACTTGAAATTTAGTGTGCAGGTTGGTCTTGTCCACAAATAAAGGAAAATATAAAAAATCTAAAAAGTGCTTATGTACAAATAAAAATGAGCATAGTCCTTGATACTCCTGAATATATCAGGTCCCAAATAAATCTGTTTATTTTGCCGAAGTAATAAAACACATTGCTTTGTTTTAAGTCGGGAAAACTTTATAAAAAACCCGACTGTCTTTATTCCCTAACTCTCATACGTCTGTACTCGCTGGGGTTGTTTTTCTAACTAAAAGATACCTACTGATCGCGTATTAAGGGAGTGAGGCTCCCACATAAACGCATTTTACTGATCGATCCGATACAAAATCAATTCCAATCGCGGATAAATTAAAACAATCACCCCAATTCTTCAACTCGGATACGACAGTCGGATAGTCCATAGTCGCATTTAGTTATTACGAAGACGTATTTTACGAACACACTCGTATGTAAATTTTGACAGGTGTCGTATGCATCGCAACGCATACGAGTCTCGAATTTTTCGCTATTACGGTGTATTCAATTGGTCGTTTATTGGCCGTATTTGTCTCGTATTTCACTCGCATACAAAGTTGGCTACGATACGACTCGATTGAAAGTGAAGGAAAATGGAAGAAAAAAATATGTAAATACATGTATTTTTGCTAAAAATATATCCATTTTTATTTTTGTGTGCTTTAATCGTAGGAAAATAACGAATCGTATTCAATTTGAAAGGCTGGTTTCTGCTAGAGAACAAAACATCGATGTCTATTGAAAATGAAAGAATGAAATTTCTAAATGAGCAAACAAAAATACAGTCACTACTTTTGAAAGAACAGCAAGAAATAAATATATATTTAAGAAAATCTATTTAATTCATTTTTGATTTATTTTATTCACCAAAAACTTCACTCTGCTTCAAAAATCACCCCCGAACTTAATGTTTATTTTTCCGTTTTATTGGTTTGACATTTGCATAACTGCGATGATATACGTTGGTTTTTTTAAGAAGTCGTATGCATCGCATACGAGTCGAAGAATAGGAATTTAATTTCGATACGACTCTTAATACGAAAGAAAATACGACTCGGCATTCGAGTTGAAGAATAGGGGTGAATATGTAACGCTACGTAACTACTATGAAAACATTCAGTCTTCTTTAAGACGTTTTTATTACGGAACAAGCAGACCCGTGATCGTGTTGCTTTGCGAAATTTATAGAAAAACTTTTTTTGACATAATATCAAAACAAAATATTTTTAACATGCCCCGAAAGAAGCTCAGCTTTAAATTCCGGCCACTCTGGATTGCATGTCATAGTTATGAAGAGATTTGACCGACCATGTTTTCTGACATATGTCATTGCGTCTTGAGTTTTTATGTGAACATACCTTGGTTATCCAGTGAATGTAAATGGCAAAATTATATGTTGTCCTATATTCCGAGGATTAACATTTTCATCATTGCTCTCAGAGTCTGCTGATGAGTTCTTATGAAAATAGGCCTCTCTGTTATCATTTTAGCTGCCATATTCACCACAAACTGACTGAAAAGCTTACGAAATAACAGCAAAACGTTTGTCTCATTGTCCCTTACCATCAATCTATAGGCGTAAAATTACCTGCAAGATACTGTTTTATATGAATTTATTTGGCGAGTTGCGGGTAAAATTTGTGGAATCCCTATGCAATAACCGGCCTCAGTGCGAATGAACATTAAAGGGTATTAGAGTGGGTCATATATGTAAGTGTCCACCTCTTCTAGGTAAAATAATATTTCGGGGACTTTTATCATCTTCCAACAATAACAAATTTCATTTGGTGTTGAAGAATTAAAGCGGCCACGATGTTCATTTGCAGGTTTGTGGTCAGCCTTAATAATAATTTTGAAGTCTAAAAAATTTGAAGGGGAGTGTTTCAATGTGATCTTGAAAATGGATACATACTTTTTTGATTGATTTTGGTTTTGATTATTTAGGAGACCTTTAAGTATTTCTATGATCTCCCGTTTGAGATGAGGAGCCATGTTTTGCCGCAAAGAGATCTGATCCGCTTCAGAGATGAAGTATATTTGGAAGAAGCTTGGATTGATTGTTTGGGGGAGCAAGCTTCCGATGAGGTGGTATATTTGCTCTTGCACTTTAAAAGTCGGCATGAAGTTTCCTTCCTTTATCTGTTTTCAACCAAAAGATGTGATTTGGAATTGTGTATTATATGACCTCATATTATCAAGGAAATGTTTGGAGGGGGGGGGGTCAGATCCAATTAGCATACTTCGTAAAGGCTCAGATAGTTCGGCTGTAGGCGGAAGCTTTATTTTACCACATGCTACTAAATTTCCATTTGTTTGCTTTATAAAATGTGCCAAGTTTATCCATTTTACCTATTTCTGTTGTTTTGTTATTTATGTAGGGAAACAGTGGTTTTGTAATAAAAGACTGCCCTATTGCCCAAAAAATAATTCACACTTGAAGTGCTAATACTTGCTGTTGCTGCATTTTGATCCCCATTTCCATGATTTTTTCTCCAATAATCTCGTTGAACATTTAATCCTTCCTGTCTCCGTGAAGGCTATTCATTTGAATGTTGTAAAGATTTCTTTTTAGCGTTTCGGGATTTGTCTGACAAATTTATCTTTCTTTTGATCATTATGTTTCCTTTATGATAAAAAAGAAAGCAAACAAATCTGGACTATATTTTCTGTAAGTTTTTTTATAATAAACAAAAAGTAGGAAAATTAACCTACAAATAAAGTAGGTTAAAAAAAATTACCTTCCTTTTTCTTATATTTTGTACGTAATTCAGAAAGATATATTTTTTAAACAAAAATCGGGGAGATTTTTATGAAGCAACTCCGATTGTATCGAAAACTGTGTAAAAACCAAATGAAATCATGTCATTTGTTACAGTACCAATGTTAAAGGACAGTTACCATTTTTCCGTTTAAAAATAAAAAATCAAGATCAGCATATTTAAAATTAAAACCACAATCTGTTTCAGCTTTAAATTTATATTTTGTCTTTCTATCTACATAATTTCACTCAATTTCATTTCTACCTTACCGAGTTTTTACTTTTGGATGAATTGAATACAAACGAAGAATGAGAAAAAAGCATACTTCCCTCTTTAATTGATTAGTTTCTGGCTTTAATGCAAGAACCAAGCAGTTTTAAAAAAAATCGACTGGGAAGCCAGTCCTGTACTTCGCACCTGATATTGCGTTATATAACAGCGAAAATTGTTTCCGACACACCAAATCTAACCAGATCTAATGCCGCTCTTACATCATGCAATATTATTGCTCGGTATTGCGCAGTAATATTGACCTTGTAAGGGGTTTATTGCGCAATAATTTCGTTTTGCCCAATATATTGTGTAATGTTAACAAAATTTAATATTTTTTGGAATTTCTTCAATATTTTGCGCATGTCACACAGCATGTCTTCTTTCAGCAACGAACCGATACATAATATTTTGCAATAATATTGCATCGTGTAAGGACGACGCATTTTCACGCAATATTTTTGGCCAATATTTTGCGCAATAATATTGCATGGGGTAAGGGCCGTATAAGGGCCGCATAAGTATCATGCTGACAAATAAAATCAAAAAAAAAACCGCATGATCGTACGTTATTTTGTTCTCCAGATATCGAAGGAGAAAACCTTGTCAGATATACACGCACACACACACACACAGGCATCAATTCGAAAATAAGTGCAAATGATTTCTAGTGTATCGTCATGTGAAGCTTTGTCAAAATCTCGAACCCTTTTTGTTTTGGCCGATTGCAATACTTCCCCTATGAAGGTTGGAAATAAAAATATGATCCGCATTACCACATATACTTCATGATCATACAAAGTAAGAATAGGAATGGAAGGAAGAGAGCGTGCGAGAAACACGGAACGATGCTGAAATGGAAAAAAGCAGCAACCTAGTCATCGTGATTGAATCGACGTCAGCGATGTAAACAAATAAAAATAATGGATGTATTGAAAATAGTTATTTATTTATTTCTCAGTAATTAGATATAATTAAGAAAAGATGAAGTTCTTAAAATGTGCGTAGGCATATTGACTTTATGCAAAAAAAATTGTTTTTGCAATTTTTCTAATCGGTTTAAAGTTAGGAGTGAATATGTTGGTCAACCTCTTAAAAATTAGTATAAAAAAAAAATAAATGTTGAATTTTTCTATAAAAAAAAACATTTAAATAAAAAAAAGTAGCCTAACTGGATTTCGTAAAAATAAAGAATATTATACATTTTATTTCACGCTGATCGGTTCAGTATTTGCTGAGATTACCGGGGCCAAAGTTTTTTAATGTTTCCTCTTTATATAATAGTAATGATAATGATTCATCGGCTTTAATGAGTAGTATAGTCTCTTTTGTTCATCATATTCAAGGTTATCTACATTTATTTTGATACAACATTTCTTGTACTTTGTAAATGCTTTGTAACATGATAGCTCTAACGAGGGCTTCTCGCAACGCCATTCACGTTGTGCGTGATATATCTACAGTTTTATTGCCGACTTCGAACGGGGAATTGAGAAGCCTTTTCAAGGCAGATGGTACTCTTGCAGGTTTGTCATGCCTGTGAAGAGGTAGTGCCGCGAAAAAGCATATGCTGGTTATGAGGCTGAAACCTGTGTTTTGTTAGAAATGAAAAAAAATGGACTCTGTTTTCACGAAAAATTTATTTGAAGGTGTATCGCTCTATTCTCTATCTGTCTACAACATAAATGTCAAAGCACAATGACATTTGATGCCATTTGCACAAATTATGGAACATTCACATAATGATATTACTTTCGCCCCACCTTGTACATATGGCTCTATATTAATGGAACCGACTTATGAAGTCGTTATTAGTGAAAGGTCATTGTTGGGATATATTTATAAATCAGTCTTAATAAAACTTAAAATATTTATTTTTTGGTATAACCTACAGTTTTGCCACCAACGATTCTGCAACGTCGTCGAATACCCTGAAACCCATGCTGATAAGCAAATAAAGCCATTTTCTCCATCTCCTTTGCAAATTCATTTGCATGGATCCACTTATAGAGATGTCAGCATTACTTTGTGAATAAAACCAGATTAGTTAAGCAGGTTCAATGCCTTTTGTCCTTATCCTTATTAATTGTTTATGTATTATATTGTGCAGTGGAATGTTCCTTAAGCTAGGGGTAGGTTATATTTCTTACTGAAGAAGAGACTTGAAAATAATAAAAACCTCATGGAAAATAAATGAAAAAATCATCAAGGAATGTATTTGTTTTTAAGACAGAATGTTGATTATTTTAGAGTTTCAAAACACATGTACAAGTATACACTTAGGCCGGTGTAATATTCCTACGAGATATGTATATGTATTTATTTAAAAAAAATTGAATAAGTAGGTCAATTTTGATTGTATTTTTTGGTTTTTTTATTTTTATTTTTGTTAAGTCCGAAATTCGATGCAATTAGTACGAAAAAAGAATACGATGCTAAGATACAATACTTCGATACAACGCTAAGACATAAAGCTGGGTCTCGGCGCTAAGAGTATCTATGTAGATACGTTTTGACGCGACGCTCTAAGCACGTATTAAAAAGAAAAAAAAAACAGCTATTTCATATTCTTCTTGAGCGGAACCAGCTATAACAGCTAGTAAGTAAATAAAACTATTTAATAAGATTGTAGCAAATACAAACATATCTACAAATATCATTATGCGCAAAGAAATATTTGTAACCTTCGTTTTCGAATGGTTTTTCATTTCGAAATCATGGAAAAATCTAAGTAGTCGGCTGTTATCCGTAACTTGTAACCGTAACAATAATTATTATTTAAAAATTATTCGAGTAGTTTGCTATAAAACAGTGATAGTTTTGCGAGCCATTGTGCGGATGTACAATTAAGAGTAAACTATGAGTGGCTAGCTAGATGATTGCTTACTTGACCCAAACACAACATTTCTTGTACTTAAGATCGAGGGCTATTGTTGGTATTAAAATTAATTTATACCTACATAAGTTTTGTTCGACTCAAGTTTGGTACTGGCATCTACAAGTCCTATTGTTTTTTTTTTTCTTTTGTTTGGTTCTCATTTTTGCCTTACATTTTTTATTCGTAAGTTAAAATCAATAGGCGAAATGTATTGCATGCACATTGAAATTACTGAAACAATGAAGACCTTTGGCATTCTTATTTTTTAATTTGTTTGTTCAACTTAAGCTTACACAAATAAACCCAATCGATACAATATTGTCTATTCGAATTGGGAATATAAGGAAAAACAACTTTTCTGCTTACCATGGTTCATAGCTTAACCGAAACGAACAATATGTGCTTCCTTTTGAAAGCTTGGATTTATTTGTTTTATTTTTTTGAAAACTCAAAATGATCTCGTTCGACATTCAAGTACCATTATAGCATTAGTAGCATTAAGTGGATTTGTGTGTGTGTATGTGTATCGAAGCTATTTCTGAGTAGTGAGTAGAGTAGTAGTTTTGAATGCACAATTTCGTGTACAGAATCTCTTGCGATGGTTAATAAAAAACAGCCTTAATTTGATGAAACGAGTGAACTGATATCGTGTATTTAATTTGTATTAGAAAATCGAACGTATTTGATCTATCCATAAAAACCTTGAGTTGGTTAAAAAATACCACTAACAAAGTCAAAATCAGTTTGTAGTACCTACATAGCGTAGGACGTTTCTGACACCTGTGTTTAACAAATAGGTCGTTATAGTAAATTGCTTCATCATACCTAAATGAAGTTTGCTTCTACAAACTCCAAGCCTTGTTGCATGCTTGTCTATTACACAGTGTCTAATGATGGCACGTATTATGATATATCCATCTACATATCTATTAACCTTCCTATACCCGCGCATTGGTCTGTGAGACCGTCAAATTACATTTTCGCAAATATTTTAGTAACGGTGCAATTTAGCGCAGTGTACTTAATGGTAGCTTCGTGATTTGTTTCATCCCTTATTTTAGTGTGGTTTAAGTTTTTGTGCGGTGAGCACGTGTAGTGGTTTCAGGCATCATTCGGTCTGTGAGACCGGCGCGGGTATACACGTAACAAATTTGAGCAGGTATTGTTTTTTTTTATGCATATTATGCGTTTGTATGCCTTATAATTATTGTGTTATAAAGCTATATATTATAATAGCAGACCCGTGCTCGCGTTGCTTCGCGAAGTTCTTACAAAACTTTTTTTTACATAATATTAAAAAAAAAACCATATCCAGAATAATGAATTTCACAGAAATAATTGTAAGAAAAATAGACATTGTTGAAGTTTTTAAATATGTATGTATATTTATTTATTGACTTATATCAATGTTAAGGGGTTGCGCCGACTTTCAAATTTAATTGGTACGGCCGCGGAAGACCCGCTGAGTTTAGAGAAATAATAAATTTTTAAGGGTAGTTAACACTATTTATTACTTTAATTACACTGGCAAGTGATTTGTATTGATGTGCCTCTGTTTTTAAACGCCGACGAAAAAACATATGTACTTCTATCTTTAACCCTAGAAAGCTAACCTACGCAAATTTTACTCCCATGGCGAACAAAAAAAAAGCTTTTTTTCGGGCAGAGCTTAAAGCGCTAGCAATGGACTTTCGTAAGTGCTCTATTGACGCATCAGTCTAGTAAAAAGGGTTTACTTATGGCCAGTTTCACAGTGCGAGTTTAAACTCAGTTTATGGTTTAAACTTAAGTTCAACCAGATGTTTGGTTTCACAGTGTTCGTTTAAACTCTATACTGAGTTTTATGTTCGGTTTAAGTTAAACGACTCGATTCTACCGTTTAAAGTTCGTTTAAGTTAAAAATGTGGTTATGAATGCTATTGTTGTGAAATGTCAAATTGTGTTTTTCTTCTAAAATATTAATAAATAGTGTGTAAAATAATGTTTTCAAGTGCAAATAGTGATTCTGATGATAGAAGTGATGAAGAATATTATAATATCCTGGTTAACGTAAGCCGACAAAGAGAATTTCGCTGCAGGACAAATCACTTTTATTTTTGGGATGATATGGACTTCCTTAACAGAATTCGCATGTCCAAACAATCAGCGTATACTGTTTTCGAGGAAATACGTCCAAAAATTGAACATCCAACTAACTAATGTACATGTAATTTGATTTATATGAAAATAAAATGTTTTACTTCAAGGAACAATTCAATATCAGCCGAAATCAAGTTTTTATTGACTTTGCCTTTCGATAGCATCCCATGCTGCATTTTTCTCCGTCCAATGAATCCTATCAGTTTTTTTTATTTTCAATTGTGTCATTAAATTTTCCTTTTCGCTATCGCAAAAATGAGTACTTCTTTTCTTTTGATTAATATTATTATATTTTTGCTTCCTCCATTGTCTCTCTTTTGTCTTTTCTAAGTGACTTTTACTCTAAAGCAAACACCATAATAGGAAAAATTCAAAATTATTTTCAGTTTGCCATTTAATTCAAATACTGTGATTCAAATACATCAGTGTAATTCACAATAGTGTGATAAACTTCGTTTAGACAAACTGAGTTTAAAAATACAGTGTGAAACCGAACGATTTAAACTCAAAGTTTAAACTCAGTAGTTAGTTTAGTAAAACTCAAGTTTAAACTCACACTGTGAAACTGGGCATAAAAGTGCATCTCGTTTGATGTATTTAAGTGATTTTTCAATTCTAGGAAGCAAAATTTACAAACTTGAACCAACCCGAAAACCAAAACTTAGCAGGCGAAAGAAAATATTGCGCATTTTGTAATTATAAAAAAGCGATATAGGTATGAATAGGGGCTTTCATTAAGCGCATCGATCTTTAAATTTAAATAAAACAAAGTGTGTGTGAGATATCATCGAAATTTTTTATTCATTTGAAAGGCCTATCGATGCCATTATGTATGGAAAATATAACATCGTTCAAATGTCCGCCGCGGGTTCTCTGGGTGGCGCGCATCCGAAATAACTCTGGCGCATAAATCAGGTTGAATTTGACCGATGGCATGGGTAATGTTGGCTTTGAGGGCCGCTGTGGTTTGTGGCTTATTCGCATAGACCTGCGACTTCAGAAAACCCCACAAGAAAAAGTCAAATCGCACGATATCGGTGGCCAGTTCACATCACCTCCACGTGAGATGACCATGCCCTCGAATCGCTCGTGCAGAATTTCCAATGTAGCGTGAGCTGTGTGGTACGTGCCGTCCTGTTGAAACCGCATGTCGTTTGTGTCCATATCATCCAATTCAGCCCAAAGGAAGTTAGTAATCCTCGATCTATAGGCCTGGTCAACGTCGTTCTTAAAGAAATATGGACCAATGACGCCGCCAGCCCAAAGTCCACACCAAACAGTGACTTTTTCGGGATGCATTTCACGCTCTTGGATCTCATGTGGATTGGTATAGTCCCGAATTCGACAATTTTGTTTTTTGACCTACCCATTCATCTAGAAATGGGCCTCATCGCTGAAGATGATTTTTCGAACGGAATGTTGGCCGAACAGAACACCCATTTTGATAAAACAATTTTATTATTTGCACGTGTTGTTGAACGCTAAACCCGTCCATGGCAAAACAGACTGAATAAATGACAGCCAATTTGACAGATGTAGCTTCAACAATATGGCCGCTATCAACAGTCAAAGTTCGGAAGTCCCTTTTGGAAGACCCTTTACAACCACATTATGCCCGTAAATTTACTTTAAACTCAATAATTTGAATATCTTTTGTCAATAAAATCCAACTTCTTTTCAACAGAGAACTTAAACATAACCATTTCTCTTTTAATTGCCAGGGAGTAAACGGAGTACCTACAAAATAATGTTAGTTTTCTAGGGTTTTGAGTGAGATTAGCAAGCTTTTACTTTGACTTACTTACTTTTCAAGCAGTTAAAAAGGAAAAATATTCTACTGGAGAGCCAGTCCTTGCACTTCCCACCTCATATTGTGTTATATCACAGCGAAAATTGTTTAAGATATACCGCAAACGTGGTTACAATGTTCAGCATATCTTTCTTTAAAGCATTTCTTCTAATATCTCAGCATCCGCTGGACCAATTTTACCCAAAATTGATCAGATCTAAGTTTCATGCCGACAAATAAAGTAAAAAAAAACCGCATGATCGTACGTTGTTCTATTCTCCAGATATCGCAGCAGAAAAAAATTGTCACATAAACACACGCGCACACAAACATCATTTCGAAAACAGGTGCAAATGATTTCTAGTGCATCGTAATGTTAAGCTTTGTCAAAATCAGGAACCTTTTTTGTTTTGGCCGATTGCAATACTTCCCCTATGAAGGTGGGGAAATATGATCCACATAACATACACTTCATGATCATTCAAAGTAGGAATAAGAATGGAAGGGAGAGAGCGTGCGAGAAACACGGAACGATGATGAAATCGAACAAAGCAGCAACCTCGTCGTCATGATTGAATCGATATCAGCGATGTAAACAAATAAAAATAATGGATGTATTAAAAATACTAATTTATTTATTTTGCGTAGGCATATTGACTTTATACAAACAATTTTGTTTTTGCAATTTTTTGAACTGATTTAAAGTTAGGAGGGAATATGTTGGTCAACCTCTTTAAAATTAGTATGAAAAAAATATAAATGTTAAATTTTCCTGTAAACAAAAAACATTTAAATAAAAAAAATAGCTTAACTGGATTTCGTAAAAATAAAGAAAATTATAAATTTTATTTCACGTTGATCGGTTCAGTATTTGCTGAGATTACCGGGGCCAATTCTTTTAATGTTTCGTCTTTATATAATAGTAATGAAGTAATGATTGAATATTGGAAATGGAATAAGAAAGGATAAGATTGATGCTTGAGGAAGAAAATTCGGATTCCAATTACGAAGACGAAAATGACAGCGATGTGGAGGACCTGGTTGAACAACAGGAGGCAGAAATTGACACTGAGCAAGATGATGATAGCGATGAAGAAGTTGCAGAAAACTCTGCAGACTACTACATTGGCAAAGATAACCGTACCAAATGGAAGAAAAATCCTCTATCAATGAAGGTAAGACGACGAAATAGAAACATTGTGTTAGAGGCCGATATTAACGTACACAAACACAAGTCTTTATTATTAACTACCACGCGTTTATTTAAAGGAATTCAAAACAACAATAATATACAGAGTAAGGAAGGAAACGATCCGTTGTCGGCGACTGATTTTTGATGACTGCCCAGAATCGTCCTAGGATGAAACTTAATGGATCCTATTTCTTTGTAGTCGGTGTGTGTGCGTGACAATTGTGACCCAGCTACCTGGTGTAAAGCGCGAAGCAAAAAACATGAAAGAACCAGGTGAGATATGGAAGTTGTTTTTTACTGAAAATTTAATGAGCCAGATCACGGCCTACACGAACCAACATATAAAACTGTTAACACCAGAATTTGAAAGAGAAAGGGATTGCTCGGAAACTGATGAGGTTGAAATTCAGGCACTATTTGGGCTCTTACTCTTTGCTGGTGTTCAGAGAAATAGTCGTCTGAATGCTAAAGATTTATTCAAAACTGATGGCTCATCCCCAGATATCTTTCGTTTAACTATGAGTTGGAATCGGTTCTATTTACTATTGCGGTGTCTCAGGTTTGATGACAAAAGTACAAATTGGTCGCTGTAGTTATTGTTCGTCCAAAAAAAACCGAAAGGCACGATACAATTGTGTTTCTTGCAAGACTTATTTTTGTTTGGAACATGCAATAATGGTTTGTCCCGACTGCCACGAAAAAAGCTCTGATGGTGAATGTTAATTTTTTTCATTGTTCCTTTATATTTTAGCTTTAAGCTTTTGTTTTTTTAAAGAAAAAAAATGTTTGTTCAAGTTTTTGTACCCTATATGAAAAAGGACCTTTTTAAGAGGCTTAATAAAAAGCCTGCAATTTATTTGTTAAATACAATAACTTATACAAACTTGTTTTATTTCGTTAACAATATATCACTCTACTGATTAAAATAAATTTCATAAAAATATTCAAAGTAGAAGAGAAAC
Organism: Criorhina ranunculi; assembly: GCA_951813785.1. Classification (NCBI taxonomy): domain Eukaryota; kingdom Metazoa; phylum Arthropoda; class Insecta; order Diptera; family Syrphidae; genus Criorhina; species Criorhina ranunculi. The sequence goes on along the minus strand of OX638382.1, from coordinate 19,061,062 downwards.
TACGGGCTCTTGAGTTTCGGTCCCAGAGACCGTGCGCGGGTATACGTGTTATTTTTTTTGACGCGGGTATAGGAAGGTTAAGAGAAATTAAATTCTAAGAGCGTTCAAGAGCCAGCGTTGGATTCGAAACACAGGGCACATGTTCGACAGGTAATGGAAAAACCCCCGATGGTTTAATTTGCCAAGAAAAAGATTCTTAATTTACCAATAGGAGGCAATAAAGCAGTATTTCCCTCCATTAGTATGAAAAATAAAATGTGCACATCATAATTGGTTGGGATAAGCTGTGACTTGGCCCTTTACACCAAATATTTATATTGTAATTGTTACTTGACATATCCCCAATCTTAAAATTATTTATTCACATTATTACCTACTCAAAGTACACAAGAAGTGCAAAGGTCACGAATTGGCAAATAAATTGTTGACCTAGACCTATTGCTACTTAGGAATCATGTAGACGATTTACCTAAGAATTTTATTGAGTGAATCATTAAACACACCGAATATTATATTATTGTATACTTTACTTATTGTTCTGCTTGGGTTATCACTTTTGCCTTTTGTGTTTGATTTTCTTTTCTTCTTGACACTTAAGTGCACTGCATAACATGAACTTGTCCATAAAAATTATATTGTGATAGATTATTACATTGTTAATCCTGTTTTACTTCATCAGAGCAATCTGATATATTCATACATATTCATTGAAGCATATGAATACCTACATACTCGTACATGTACATATGGACACAGCTTGTCATAAATATATGTACCAGTAACATGTTTTTTTTTTTTATTTAAATGTTTAACATTTTTATTTTTCTTAAACTAAATTTATTCCTTAATAATACAAGAGGAGTTTATGAACTTAAAAGCTCTTCAATAACAATTTTCGTTAAAATTTAGGGTTCCTAAAACATTTTGTATATCCTTAACCTTATATTCATAATATCCTCCATTATTTTGTAGAACCTTTACAATTCTTCGTAATATTGAGTTGACTCATTTTTGACAAGTTGGAAAAATTACCCGCTCCTCTTCGATTCAAGTCTTTCCATAGCTCATTCATTAAACTGAGATCTGAAAACTAACTGAGCCATTGAATTACAGGCACGTTTTGGTCCCAAAACTTATAAAGGGTGGTTAAATTTTAAGGGCCGATGTTGAGTGTGAACCACACCTAAACGTCAAGTTTTTTTCTGCATTTCATTTGACATTTCTCAATTTCAGACTAATTCAATTTGAACAATGGAAAGATACACAATCGAGCAACGCGTTAAAGTTATTCAGGCTTATTATGAAAATGGGCGTTCAAATCAAAATGCATATCGTGCACTTCGTGATTTTTTCGGTCAATTTAATCGTCCAAATGTGCGTACAATCGGAAAAGTCGTGCAAAAATTTGAGCAAACCGGGTCTGTAGGAGATGTGAAAACACCAGTGCATGCTCGTACAGCTCGTATTGCAGAAAATATTGCTGCTGTTCGCGATAGTGTGGCTGAAGTGAAATGAGGCCGGTCAGGCAGTTACTGTGAATGGTGTTCGCTATCGTGAGATGATAACGAACTTTTTATGGCCCGAATTGGAAGATATGGATGTGGACGATATGTGGTTTCAACAGGACGGTGCCACTTGCCACACAGCTAACGAAACAATGGCTCTTTCGCGGGAGAAATTCAATGGCCGTGTTATCTCACGTCGTGGCGATGTTAATTGGCCGCCACGATCATGCGATTTGACACCGTTGGACTTCTTTCTTTGGGGTTATTTGAAAGAAAAGGTGTACGTCGATAAGCCAGCAACAATTCAAGAGCTAATGGATGAGATAATTCGGCACATTAACGGCATAGAACCTCAATTATGCCTCAGCGTCGTCGAAAATTTGGACCATCGGATGGAGGTGTGCCGCCGAGGTCGCGGCGGCCATTTGGCCGATATTTTGTTCCATACATAATTGAACCATACCAATATTATCATAATAAAAATAAATGACAATAATTTCCTAAATAATTTGTGTTTTATTCAAAATCAACATCGGCCCTTAAAACTTAACCACCCTTTATTTTACAAGACTCGATGTGTGTCTCGGGCCATTGCCCTGCTGGTGGTACGAGTGCCATCGGATTATCATGTTTTTACTGGAAAATCGAGGTATGATATCCTCTTAAATAACCTAATATTTATTTCAAATTGTAGGGCACAAACGCGGTTTATAGATTTATTTTGAGAGACAAGAGCTTAGAGTCACTAATTTTGGAATGGACCTGAATGACTTAGAATTCGCTTTAAATCATAAAACTTGAAACGTGTCAATAGCATCGTAAAGCATGACTGTATATAATCGCGGAAAAAATAAACGTTCATTATTATTCACTGACAAATACTTGATAATAACTCAATTAATTATTTAAGAAGAGTAAATACTTTTACGAATGACACACTCTCAATCTTTGCTTCTGCCTATGATTATGAAATTGTTAGCTCTTGTTGACTCTTGTTACTAACATATGTAGCGTTGCAGTTCGGGGTGAACTTGGCCCTCAATCAGCAAGCCGTTCTAGTTAGCCCGGTCTTTAGCTAATCGCCTCTAGTTAAGCACACCAAGTTGGTTGAGGCCCCCTTTTTACATGTGTGTGCCATCTTAGGCGAGGTCTTCTCCTGCTGCGTTGTCCCTCTGGGTTGGATTCGGGATCATTAAGGTCTTGTATAAAGTGTCCTTAGTTCTTCGGAAAAGAAACAGCGATTGATAAGAGTTATTCTTTGTTTGATGTAGTCTTCAGAAGTGATAGCAGAGCCGAGGGAGTCCCATGCCACCTATTTACTGCGACGTTCTGTGCGATTTGTCGATTTTGAGCATCTTGTTGTTAACAGTAAATATTTATTTTTGCCCTCGTTAATCACTAAACCCATTTTGGCTGCTTCTGTCGCGAATGCACCAGCCACAGCTCGTTGAGCTCTGTCTAAATCTTCTTTTAACATAAAAGTGTTGGTGAGAACGTAACCGACTTTGGAGGAACAGTGAGTATTTTCCATCGTCATCCTGCATTGAGGGACGAAGTGTGAAAATGTGATCGATTGTGAATTTATGCCTCCACATCCCCAAAATGATTTACAGTCATCGGTTTAACTGAACCCGCGTCCTAGGGACTCTCAAAATAGAACAAAAGTTCAAATGGATGGTACCATTTCCTGTGCTATTGAATCATTGTATTGTTCTATTATTATGTGAATTTTGAAAGAAAACAAAAACTCAAACATAATAAAAATCATTGAAATCTTTTCAAAGACTAATGTAATAAAAGCTTTCTAGTTACGAGTATGTACCCATAAAACTTTTTAAAGGGACATAATGACCATTAACAGTACATATCTTGATCATATATACCTATTTTCAAGATCTGCGCTCGATAATTTCCAATATACTATTCATACTCCATGAATCCTAATGTATAGCATTGATTACAATGACAAATATGCATTTTATTTCCGGAGTAATCATAAAAAGTATTCCCTACTTGTAAGGCGAGATTTATTACGGGAACCGTATCTATCTATTCACATCCATTTTAAAAGCAGAGAAAAATGTGACGCAATTTTATCACATTCCAACAGCGAGATACCTCTTCTGTTTGTTAGGTTCCTGTTCGCTTTGTTTCCGTTCTATTTCGGTTTGTTTGCATTATTTTTTTTGTAATTATTATTTAAAATATGGAGCGATATATTATTAAAGAAACAAAAAAAACTTTATGCAAATATGAAACATGGAAAATCTAATTAGGCTTTATTGTTTGATTATTTGAATTTTTTGTTACCCAATAGCTACATATATCATTTTTATTCAAATACTAAAATTGTTTACTTTCGATTTGAAAATATATATGAGTGACGTAATAATATGCAATATTAAAGGTAAGATAAAACAAAGTGTTTAACAGTAAAATTAATAACATTCAATTATTATTTGAATGGGGTTATTCGTGGTTATTTTATTAAATATTTCATTTAAAAAAATAAAACTTTTAATTGTTTGCAGAAAGCCAAATATTTGTTTTCAAGCTGAAAGGTTTTCAAATAAGAGGTTGGAGTTTGAATATCGTTTGAGCGACAGAAGACATTGGAAGCACAAATTGCACTCTATTTTATTTGTCTGTCAAGGTCGGAATGTAATGAGTTAAGCATACGTTGCCATTCTTTATGTTAAAAGAGCAAAGACAAAAATGAGAAACTGAGGGTGCTATAATCAGCGAAGGAATAGATTGGAGTTGATAGTTAGTTGAAGTCGAGAGATCTTTTATGTGTAAAAATGACAAAGAGAGTCGGACACAAAACAGAGCCTTTACGAACACCAGCATTTATAGCATAGTGGGCGACTTTCTTACCACATCCCACGTGGTTTTAGCTAATCTCGATAAATAGGATATCTCGGGTTTATCATTTCTTTGCAACGTGGGTTGACCCTTTTTTTTAATATTAATACGTATAAAATGTTGAAATAAATAATCCAAACCTTTTAACTTAATGTTGAGGAAACAGCATTGGAACTCTCTAGTAAGTAAAAATTGTTCATGAATACTGTTATTTCGCCTACTTCACATCAAACACATATTTTTATTTTCCGAACTCGAATTTTATGTATGCATGTACATACGTACATACATATATCTACGCTGGTATACAATTTCTAAAAGAAATACGATTGAATCAAATCTTTTTTGGGTTGTAAGAGAATTTCTCTGAGGAAGACAGTTTGTTTCAAAGTTTGGCTCGGCCGAAAGAAAAAAAAACGTTTTTGACTAATCTTATTTCGTTGATGATGCGAATAATGACGCATCTTATGTTTAGCCTCACTCGGATCTCAAAGTATCCATTTTGTTCCCCGGTAATTAATGAAGATAGTAATATCTCAAATCATATACATATGTTCATATTGAAGGTAAGGTTAGGTAGATGTGTAGGTTTCCCGTGGGACTTACGTAGGATCATAGCCCATCGTGATGCCTATAGAATTCCCTAAAAGAGATTTCAACCCGTAGAACCATTTAGAATTATTGATAAATTATAGAATTTTGCGCAGGGGTATTTGAGTTAGGTCACTATTATCATTGAAATGATAGTGCCCAAGAATTCTTCTTCTGCTGTGGGTGAGCGCTGGACAATGGCAGAGGAGGCGAGTTGTACTTTCCTCCTCCTCCTAATCCCTACAGGTTCTGCAAAAATCATTGAAGAGAGCCTCTAATGTCCTGGCGTGTTGTCCTACTAGGCAGTTGTCTGTGATGACACCAATAATGGTGCGAATTCGTGTTCTGTAGAAGGTAATAATCTCCCTTGACTTATAGTCGTCAGTTTCAGACCATATGAGTCAGGTGGAATGACACTTATGACCGTTATATTTTGTTTGATAATGAGTTTCACTGTACTGTTTGGTATACCCAAACCTTTGTTATGAGAAGGAATCTCTAGGATCGTACCAGATCTGATGAGTTCGGCTTTGCAGGTACCAGAGATGTCACTGTTTCCTGGCACCCAATAAAGGTGAATGTTAAACTGCTCAGTCATCTCACTAAGAGACGATAGGCAGTCGAGGACGGTCAGAGAGTTATTGGTGACATTTGATAGAGCTGTTTGGCTGTCGCTGAAGATACAAATATCCTGAGTAGATACAATGTTCTACTTCAGCCATAATAAAGCTTCCTTTATCGCCATTATTTCCGCTTGGAAAACACTACAGTGATCAGGGAGGCAGATCGCCTGAGTATTGTTAAGTTTGTGTGAGTGGATGCCACAGCCCACACCTTCGTTGGTTTAAGAGCTGTCTGTATAAATGTGAATTCGTTTGTTGAAGGATTTATGCTATACCAGTTGTCCTGTGTGGGAATTGTGACTTTAAATGCACTTTCAAAGGAGTTGAACGGGGAGGTTCCATCAAATTTGTTTGGAAGGTTGTGGAATCTGTGTAAGACACGGGAGTGACCATAAGGTAATTGGATTCAAAGCGAAGTTGCTTTTAAGCGGACTGCTGCGATTGCCAAAACCTGTTAAGTTAGGACGTCCAGGGGGGTGAGATTCAAGATGGTCTCTAGCGCAGCAGAGGGGGTTGATCTTAGGGCCCCCGTGATGTAGAGACAAGCCATCCATTGAACCATGGTTATTATATCAAGATATTAGCTTTTATTGAGTGCAGTTCACCATAATAAAGTTCCATAACGAAGTATGGGTCTGACTTTGGACGTTTAAAGCCAATATGTAACCTTGGGCGTTTTACCTCACTTGAGAACAATGGCTCTCTTGCAAGTGCAAAGGGCTATCAAAGCTTTTTTGTATCGGTTAGTAGGTTTCCAGCATAACTTCCTATCGAAAATGACTCCAAGGAATTTGGCCTCATTGGAAAAAGTTAGCCTTGTGTCGTTGAGTTTTGGAGGAATGGTTGTACATATGAAGATATGTACAAATGTGGTTTAAACATCATATGTACGTAAATATCTTGTATGTACATATGTATGTATGTATTATGAATTTCCCATGTTCTCACTACAACAAATATCAAACCACAAACAAACAAAATGGCCCCCATTGAAAAATGTAAACTTTTACTTCACCTACCCTGTATTATGTATTATATCGTTCAATTCACTCCTCCTGTTGTGTTATATTCGTACACATAATTAATTGAAGATTAAAACTGACAAGGACCCGTAACCATTTGAAAGGGGAGACACGTTGTAGATTGCCAAAAAACCATCCCAGTCACATTGTTGTACACCACTTAATTTACCGCGACTGTTGTGTCAGGGAGTTACGTTTGTGGCACAAAACAGTGCTCTGAGTGCAACTTATGAACAACTTTCAGCTAAACTGTCAGTGTCGATTGAATTTCTCAACTTATTAGTACTATACTGTAGACGTAGAATATCTCTGCAGCTGCAATTTTGTAAAAGCAGGAGCCTGGCAGCATCCAATTGCAAATAACTGTCAACAAAAGAATGCATATATCATATGTATGTATGTATGTTGACTATTAGAGCAAAATCATAACTTAACGTTTTACAATGGAAAATGTCTTTATTTTTATCTTTAATTCACTATTCTAATAGAAAAGTTGGAACTGCTGGAAATCTATGTCATTTAAAAGAATGATGCTAAATAATAACCCGAAGGTCTTAGATGCTCTGGCCTCACTACTACCTTATAACTTTAATTATTAGTTAAACTTTTAATAATTAATAATAGTGTTAATTATGCAAAATTTATCGGTGCAGCAGCCGATAGAATGCCAGAGTTAAGCTTCTGAAATAATTGAGCGCGTTACATATTTTGTTGGAATAGAAGAGACCCACAGTTTTAATTGTCGTCCCCGACCTTTGGGAACACCCAAAAAGTGGTTGTTGGGCTAAACAACTTTTAGAAAACACTAACTACTGCACTGAAATATATTCATTCCAACTAATTTTAAGGGCTTATCTGCTTTTGATACACAAGTCGTGTTCCAAACCAACACTCTGACAGAAAAAAAAAAAACATATAAAGTGTAAAAATACAAATAGAGCGCCCTACGAGAATAAATTTGGTAAACGTCAATATATAGGTACTTGAAACATCTCTGGGATAAAATGTATTCTCAATATTAAGTTTAGCTAAGTTTGTATTCCCTATCAGATAGCATTGAGTTTTTATTAGGATTTTACACTAAAATTGATGATTAAATCATATTTGAGAGTTAAGTTTAGTAAATATTCGCTGTTGGCGGATATTAACGACCTGGGGCCATTAATAGTAAAGTTAAAGAATAAGCGATGTTAAAAGTGCTATACGTATTATCCACAAAGAAATGGATTGTATTGCGTGAAGGAGGCAAAAGTCAATGATAAATAAAAGAAATATCATCAGATAGAAAGACGCAACCAAAACAACCTCATACAGACCAATCAGCTTTCTTCCTGTCTTATAGAAAATCTTTGAAAGACTATTGAGCGACCGTATAAAACCCATATTGAACAGCCTAAATGCAATACCTGACCACTAGTTCGGATTTCGAAGACAGCACTCGACAATACAGCAAATTCACAGAGTGTTTAATAAAATATCAACTGATTTGGAAGAGAAAAGATTCTGCGTAGTAGTATTCCTTGACGTCGTTAAGGCCTTTGACACCGTATGGCATGCTGGCCTACTGCAAAAGCTAAAAAATTTACTACCAACGGACTTTTACCTGATGATAAAAAGCTACTTAACTGATCGACATTTCTATGTCAAGTATAAAGACGATCACTCAAAACTATATCCAACGCGAGCTGGGGTCCCTCAAGGAAGTGTATTAGGACCATTACCAGAGACATTCCTCTTCCAACACAGACAACATCAATGATTGCTACTTTTGCTGATGACACCATATTGCTTAACTCCCACAAATGCTTACAAACAGCGACTATGGAACTACAAACAATCCTAGACAAGACCTCCAAATGGTTCACTGACTGGCGCATAAAAGTAAACGAAGAACAAACGGTTCAGGTTATATTTACTTCAAAAACGAAATTTACACCTCAACCACTAAAAATCAATAACAAAGATATCTGCATTGACATGGTTGCCAAATACCTAGGAATCTACTTAGACAGCAAGCTTATTTGGAAGCACCACATACAACAGAAGCGAAATCCAATGAAGAACAAATTCAGACAACTATACTGGCTGCTGAAACGAGACTCACCACTATCCATAAACAACAAAATCCTTTTATATAGAGCTATTATTAAACCAATCTGGACTTATGGAGCTCAAATCTGGGGCACAGCAAAGAAATCGAACACAAACATAATCCAACGACAACAATCTAAAATACTACGTACAATAGTTGACGCTGAATGGTACAAAACAAACAAAGTTCTTAACAAAGATCTTCAAATTCTCACGGTAGCGCAAACGAGCAAACGGCATTTAGCAAGACTAATATCACACCACACACAAACAGCGACATCAACACCCTCCCAACACAAGAAATGCTGAACAGAAGACGACTGAAGAGAACAAGACCTATTGACTTGACCATGTAAATTTTACATTGTAAAACAAACAAAAAAAAGTATTGTGTATTGTATATATTCTCATTGTTTTTTCCATGTAAATATTGTAAATATTTGCTAATTAATCAAATGATCTGTTGACAATGGTCACAAATCAAATATGTATATCCCTCACCATGTCCTTATAATAAATGTACCTAATTTCGGTTAAGACAGATAGATGTATAAAATATTCTTGGGAAATAAAAAAAAAAAAAGATGAAGAACTGAGCCTAAGGGAATACTCATTTGTGTTGATTTATTGCATAAAAAGTTCGCAATCCATTTAGTATCAACATTATTAAGTTAAAGTTTATTTGCGCTATGTGTACCATACTCTATCGAACGTTTTGAATATGTGCATATAGAAATGTACGTGCATACATTTGTACGTACATATTTTTACTCAAGACTTTAAAATTTGCGCAGCTTTTTGAAGCCGAAACTTAAGTCATATATAAATCTATCCGAAGGGAGATAGGTAAATTCAAACCGCCATTATTGCACTTCTGAAATAAAAACATACATTTACACGAGATGACTGAATTCGCTTGAATTTATTTTTGCAATCGACTAAGACCGCATGAATCGAGTTTAGTGTTAAACTTAATTTGGAAACGCGTAGAGCAAATTTTTACATAATAAGTGCAGGCAATACAATGTCTTAGTTATTTGAAAGCCAGGTCCCAGCGACAGAAAGGAAGCACTAACTCATTTTTCTTAGAAGTCTCCAACGTGAGCAAGAACCAGACAACGTTTCCTATGAAATGCACAGTATGATATGAGTTCACGGAAGCGTAATAATGTTGTCTTCCCCCCAAACTCTGGGTGACTGGTCAAATCAGCGTTTCTCTTTTATCCATCGCCACACTAATGATTCTAAGATGGTAATATAACTGTCTAAGTACCATCTTCTAACAACTTGATCAGCGGAGTTGTGATATCAAAAAAGGAGCTCCTTCGGTTTTGTTTCTACTGAACCATCACTTATACCTCCTATACGAGATAGGAAAATTTGAAATCCTTAACACCCTGTTGCAGAAGTTATATAGCAGAAATTCCAAAGCGCTGCTATTCAGAGCTATTTTCTATCATGTGAAATCATGTCTATGTCTACGTTCAAGCACTATTTGAATTCTACTCTGTCCACTTATAGCTTTTAAGATGAAGCATGTAATTTCATTGCATGATAATAAGTCCTAAAATATATGTTTTGAGTCTCAGCTATACATACATACTTTTGACTGGGATGTTGTATCAGAGTAAGGATTCGATTCAAATGGAGTTGTTATTCTATTGCGTGTTAGAAAATTTATATTCGAGCAAATTTTGGCAGATAAGCAAGGATTCGGTTTAACAAATATTTGTGTAATTTCTGTGCTGATGTGGGTCTACATCTCTGTTTTACTTCCGCTTCAAATATTAGAAATCCATCGCCTTACGATAAATCTTTTAAAAAATCGATATGAGGGAAGCTGTTTCGATAACTGGATGTTCAAGTTATTATTATTTTGAAGTTTTCTTCAAGGAGCTGCAAAAATGATTCTACGTTGTTAATCCCAAAAACAGCATCCGCAGTACAGTAGAAATATGTTATGTAGTATTACTTCAAAGTGCATCGGGTTAAGTCTATATCGAAAAGAATGAAAGCACTCTACGGATATAATGGTTTGAAAGTTGAAACATTCCTGTTTACATGTTCTATAAGCTTAGGTACTGGAAAGTTCATCTTACCCGCATTGTCCTTACTGGAGTGATTTTGAGGACAACAAATATATTGGTCGAGCAATATATTTTTTCCCCGTCTTATTCCAAGTTGGAAACAGCAACACCCATGTAGCACGCATTCTTCTGTGGATGTAGATGTCTTTGAGATTAGTAGATTAATGTCTCCAATAAATTGGTATTCGATTCTATCCGATAACCAGCAAATCCTCTATACAACCACAGCAGGTCCACATTAAATAGTAAGGTATTCTGTCTTGAGCTCTCACCATATGTAATGTACGTATACCACACCTTTTAAATTTGAAAATCTCCTGCCAAGGACCATGCTTTCTTTTCATCTGTAGTGGCTACAAGTACCTTTATATATGTAGGTACTTGTAGCCACTACAGATTTTAAAGCTATAGTCAAATATTGAAAACTTGAAAGCGTCAAGATTTCATCTTTAATGTTCCAACAATTCTTTCTTAAGTGCATTTTCTCTAGAACAAATCAAAAAAGTCATGCTGCACACTGCATGTGTGGTGCAAATCTTTATTCAATATGAATTTGTACGAGTATACGTGTTTATCTTTATGTGCGCACATCCTGCTCCGTGTACGTATGGACGAGTATTCCCTTAAAGGAAATCATCAGTTTCCTTGACTCGCGTTGAGTGGGTTGAGAGAAAAATCATTTCTATCTGAACAATTCGATTACTGCAGAAAATTCACATTTTATCCTTGAATTCTATTCTCAAACAATATGGAATTTTCCTGCATCATCCCTTTTTCCGCTAAACTTCATTTTAAGAAGATGCCATATTCTAAGCTGACTGGGATTGCCTAGGAAAAACTGCTCCTTTTTATTTCCGCAAGCTTAAAGAATTTGCATTCAATTCTCTGAGTTTATTCAAATTCGGAGTTGGCGTTGCATTAAAACGGAGTTGTTTACTTAACGGCGGTGATGAGACGGCGGGATCGTAATATTCCTTCGCCCGTTGGCATTTCGAGTATTTCCCATTGTTAGTTCACCAGTCGTTAGCAGAGTCGTGGTGTGCTTAACGTACATACAAACATACATATGTACGTATATAATTGATTGGAGAATTTAAGTGGCATGCAGATTCCATTGGAGTTATTCCATCATTACTTTTCCTTTACGATTGAGGTTGAATGGCGGAGCAGTATAATCGTTTTGAAGGTTGGTAGAAATTTGGATGATAAGCAGTAATTTTCACGAGTTAATGACTCTTTTAAGTTATTAACTTACGTCTGTGTGGTAAACTCTTGAATGCATTTTGCATATATGTACACCTAACAAATTTGTCTTTGAATAGAACATATTAGCAGCTATGAAATGAAGCGTGGAATTTCAAAAGGAATAATAATCCGATAAACTTAGAAAGAAACAACTATAATACATTATGTACATATGGAGATAAGAAAGACAATGATTTCAGATATTGCGTTTGTGTCTTTTGGAATTTGTTGAATATGATGGTGATTAGGAATTATCCCTGCTTGAGACTAAGCGAATTCATTTGGTTTGATACGAAAGAAGTAACACACTCTAAAATACACTGTAAAGAACCAACCGGAAGCTCATATCGTGGTCTCATATCATGGAATCAAATTGTCAATCTGTTTACGGTTTTATACCAAACCAGAATAGACGTATTGCTATACCCATGACTGTAAATAAAACATTTAATTTATTACCAAAATCAATTCTTATGCTTTATTTAATTCAATTGTTTCAAGTCAAGACGTGTGCTTAACTGTGAATGTGATTAAGAATGAAGAATATTGGAATAGATTCCGTTTTGTCACCATCGACTTTAAAACATAGATCTTCTATTGCCCGCGTTGGATTGTTCTTAGATGGTTAGAATGTTCGATGGTATATCTCTGTACTTGAGGTGTATGCTGACGTCGCTTAGCCTAACTCGATCAAAGGCTTTTTTTTAAGTCTATAAAACATATGTATGCAGGTTTATTAAACTCTTAAACTCTCATACCTGCTTTATGATGAATATGGTGTCACTAATATCTGTTTTTGAGATTACAGCGGCCAGTATTTTTGTTTGAAAATAGAGTTGAGGAGAGATAGTCCAAATTATAAAAAAAATAGCCTTGTTATGTTCATGTGGAAAGAATATTTTAGCAAGGTACTGAGCGCCTTATACATGGTTACAAACTATCTGCAATAAATAAGCCTCGGCTACCACAAATAAAACCATCTCAAAATGATAAAGCAGTAGGACTTGATGGCAGACCTTCTGGAATCGCACATAACAAATTTGTCCATGGGAAGCGAAACCTTTAAGGAATGTTCAGTAAAATAATTCCTGATAATCAATTCGGTTTTAAGGCGGGTCATGATACAATACATGCCGCGTCTAAACTGGTATCTGATATCCAATGGAACAAATGCAAGAACAAATGCACGGGTGCCTGCCTGGTTGATTTGGAGAAGGCCTTCGACACCGTATGGTTAGAGGGTCTCTTTTACAAGTTGAGCAGGTTGGGTATAAGCAAACCACTGCTGTACATGCTATGTAACATGCTGACCAGTAGACGGTTCATTGTGAAAAATGGCAATGTGACTTCGGCTGGTACATTCGAAGTCAAAAATGGTCTGCAACAGGGTGCAGTAAATTCGCCGATCCTGTTCAACATTTACACGAGCGATCTCGTAGGTTCTCTTCATCATGCTATTGCGTATGCAGACGACTTGGTTGCGTACAGATCAGGTCCAAAGATAGAGGTCATTGTCACTCTCTTGCAGCGTGACTTCGATAAGATTCAGCTATATTGCGACGACTGGAAGTTGAAAATCAACTTTCAGAAGTCGGAAACCATTCTGTTTAGGAAGCCGTTGTCTGGGGCCTCTAGGGATACCAGAAAGAATTGGCGAAAGTTCGCAATCGTGGGACAACACGGGCGACCATTAGTGAGTCGAAGTGTACTCAGATACCTCGGGATCTGGCTAGACCAATATCTGTATTTTAACAAACATGTGGATGCTGCTCTGGCCAGAGCCCGAGTTGCTTTTGCCCTTACAAAGAGACTGTTTTACAACAGCCAACTCGATGCGAGGGTGAAGGTAATCTGCTATACGGCCCTAATGCGGCCAATGCTTACATATGGTTGTCCCGTGTGGTTCAACGTGCGGGCAAGCTTGATGGAAAGGATTCGGGTGTTTGAGAAGGCTTGCCTTAGGCCTTGCCTTCGCCTATACAGAACACTAGAGTCTGAATACAGAAAATTCTATTCCAATGAGGTCCTATACAACAAGGCGGACCTAATCAGAGTGGACAATTTCCTAGTGAAGCTTACTCGGGGCCACATTGCAAGAGCAATGAACTCGGTCAATAACCTGATCTCTGGGGCTTACTACCCCAATCCTATGTATCACGAGAGGGTGCGCCTTAACGGCTTCGTCCCCCCAGAAGCTTTTCTGCATTTTGACAAGGAAGGTCTGATCCAGGATAGGTTAGCGGTGCCGCTAATCTTCCATGTGGCCCGGACAACTGTGGAAAGGCAACTCAACTACGGTCGAGACGTCGTTGAGAGCACTGAGGAGCGCCTCCGGTTCAGTAGGTCGGTTTCGGAGCGTGACATTAGGGATGTTGGGCGGCAGCACCAGACTTTTTGGTGGCTGTCAGAAAGCGAGGGAACTCCCTCGTCGAACCCTATCGATTCGGGCTAGTCCAGAGATGGACAAAGCTGGCCATGGCCGGCTTACATAGTTTAAATTTCAGATTAGGTAGGTTATTTTTAGGTAGATTAAAGAAAAAAAAAACAAATAAAAAATAAAAAAAAATAAAATAAATAAAAAATACAAAAAATACAAAAAATATAAAAATCCAAAAAAAAGTACGTATTTAATTACGTAGCATGTTAAGATAACTTAAGGTTTATTTTAAGGTAGTTTTAAGTTAATTTTATTTAGATTTAAGGAAACATATAGAAAGTCCTGTCACAATGTTTTTTTGAAAACAATTTTCTTAGTTTTTCCAATAGTTTAGTCCTTAGATTGTTTAAGTAAATTAAGTTAGGTTAGGTCGAAAGACATAGATTAAGAATTAGAGTGCCCGTGTAGGGCCAGTAAGTTAGAATAACATAGTTAAGTTAGTTAAGCTAGTTTTAAGCGTTTTTTTTTCCTAGCAAGTAAGAGTACTGAATTAATAAATAAAAATGCATTAAAAACAACACAACAACTTTTAGGAATGTTTGGAAGATGCAGATGATCATCAAGCTCCCAAAGAAGTATGTATAACCGTCCCTCTCTTTCTGATGATCCGATTCATTCCTTTGCAGACTCGCCTTTTTTCAACTGAAATTACCAAATCCCAGGAGCACTCAAGCTCATTTTGGTCCATTTTACTCCTAGACTAGGCTTACTCATTTATAACTCCGCGACATATGTATGTAGCGGCAAGGATTCTAGGCGCGTATAATCATTTACCATTCGAGGCATCTTCGGAACAAATATCTCAAAAGCAATGGAGGATGCATTTTCTTTTTGCTTCAATGTCATAAGAAATTCCACTGAACTTCCTTCTTTGAAGCGAAAGGATACTCGCCTAACTTCCTTTCTAAACTTCTAAGGAAACTTATTTCTTCTGCCTGCTTGGATTTATTTTTGGAGAAAATAAATTTTCTTAGTTTCAATAGTTAAGTCCTTAGATTGTATAAGTAAAGATAGTTAGGTTACGTCGAAAGACATAGAATAAGTATTAAGTTTAGCTTAGAGTGCCCGTGTAGGGCCAGTAAGTTAGAATAGCAAAGTTAAGTTAATTAAGCTAGTTTCAAGCGTTGAATGGTTGAATAACCGTGTTTTTAGTTAATCGTGATAAAAACAAACATCGTGTACGTTAATTTATTTAAGGATACGGACAATGGTACATACAGCGCATGTTGGTAGAAATCTAGCACAAATCAATCTAAAATTGAATCCTCCATTGAACATAAAAATTAAATTATTTACAGACTAATTGCAACCAAACCAGACAGTTTTTAAATGGATTGCCATCAATGTTTAACTCTTATCCACTGGAGCATACTTATATCAGCTTGAAATTAAGTTAAAACTGTCAAACAGAGATCTCTATTCTACTTAAATTATTTATCACACGTACATTTAACAAATGTAGTGCACGATAGGCAAATTGGATATATTGCCCAAAGTCGTAAAGAAGATTATATGTAAAAATGCAACCCAGAGCATTTTCTCAGTTGAGGAAACCAAACTGAAATTGCATTTCATTTCGGAGCACAAAAAAGAAAAAAAATGAAGCAAAATCGGCTTAACGGTAATCCTCTCAGTTACATTCGCAAAAAAGAAGGATTCGAAATTCCCAAAAAAGAAACGAAACAAATGCAATCTAATTTAAAAAACACATATTCTGGCACATTTGATATGCGCGCATAGCCACGTTCCACAGGAGCAATATTGTTATATCCTGAATTTTCCTCAAGGAATTCTTGTAAGGCAAACATCCTGGATGTGCTAGAAGCATCTCATATCTCCATTAAAATAAAATTGAATTTGAAATTGCGACGTACAAAAATGTTTCCCAACAGATTGAGATCCTCATCAAATCTGAAAAAGCGATTTCTTCCTTAATAAACAGTGCGCTTTAAAGTTTATTTTTTCTTCACACATGTACCTACATACATACATACATATTTTATGTTATGCCGGAACTTAGCTAAAGAATTTCAGCAAAATGACTGTTTGGATTTATAAAAATTTAAAACACAATCCGAACATTCTAGAAAAGTTTATTAGGCATATGGAAAACTAACTGACACTGAGGCAAGTTAAATTCACCATGCACACCCACACACAAGCGGAATGCATTACTCAAAGTATAAACATAACGTGTGGAGGTTGCATTTGTTGGTGTTCACTCGTGCAGTGGTCATGTCACCTGGGTTGTGTAAATTTTGGATAGTTCATGACCACAATGTCAAACTTACACCGCACATTACTACGTAAAAAGTCCAAAGCAAAACCGTAAGTGTGAATGATATTTGGGGCACTGTGTTATTTTGCAGAGAGCCTCAACATGCAAAAGCTATGTTGTTGTCATCGTGGCGTTAAATGTTCGCTCAGTGGAAACATAATTTTGGTTAGACCGTGTGCGTGTTTTTGTGATTGCACCCGTTGTTTGCCAATTGTAGAAAATAATTTCGTAAATAAAATAATTTGTGGAGTTGAAATTAAAACATGAACATGCAAACGAAGTTAACATCAACCATAAATCAGTTTTGTGAACATGTTTGCATTTAAGCAACTGTAGAACATGCACCTTTTGGTATGCGAAAAGCACTTAATCCTACACTTACCTCGTCGCGTGATGAGTTAAACCCTTAGAAGTCTGCTTTAAACAATGAGTTCGCCAGACGGAATTACCAGGTATGTACCATTATGTAAGTTGAAATTACTTAGTGAATAGTTGGTGAAATATTACTACAAATGTATAGTCAATTTTCTGATGGTGCATTGGAATATTCATCCTCTTACCGTTTCGGTTATGACTGAGTATCTGAATTTGGCTCTCCAGTTTAAGGGTTACGTGTTCGTCGGAATAAAGAAATAACACAGAAAACATCGTACTTACGAGAGAGACATGCTGCATATCAGAAGACAAAATGCATGTGCTTGTGAAATTATGCAGCTAACTGAAAACTGAAAGACAGTAGCACGTATTTTAATGATAATATAGAAAATTTCGGTGAAAAAAAGCACTCACAACAAATCACCATATCATTATCAATATCGATAATATCGCAATAGTCTTCAAGAAATTGTAAAACTTTTTAAAGATTTGAAAATAAAAATAGTAATAGTCTTCAGAGTGGCCATAGTGTAGTGGCTGCATCATTGCTTGTCACGCTGACGGTTACAGGTTGAACTCCCGATATCAAAAAAAAAAAAAATCGATCAACTGCGAAAAAAAGCTGACAGCAACTCTACTGTAATAGGCATAACACTGGCAGTAGAGTGATCCTATGGCTTCAAAGTGTTGATCGTACTGAGTAGTGATAATGACATCGGAATGTCTGAAAGAAATACTGTGAATTATAAGCAATTGCAACAATACCAGTAATTCACCCCAGTCATTAGGAGCACCACCATCGGAAGAAAAGACTGAAACCTTATACAACCTGAGTTTTAAAATCACTACACCCACACAAACGCTGTATGATTGGCACCATACGGCTATTCATAACCCCTTTAGAGCTAGTGAATTATAAAAAAATAAAAATAAAAGTTTGAAGATCATGAGGATTGCAGATATTCTTGACGATAATCTATTATTATCGGCAGAAATGACATCCATACCTCCCTACTTTATGTTGAGAAGAAAGTCGGTTCCTGATTTGCTTCATTCGTAGACCGAAGTTGGCCCATTAAACATTCAGAATCGTTGTATCATTACCAACCTGAACGCTTAATGAATCGTAGTGGATCGGCAAGTAATAGTTCTACAGGCTGACCAGACCTCCAATGAACTGCATCCCCAGAGGGAGATTAAGTTTTCTTTGAGGATAACACCAATGTTTGCGGCAACAACAAACCTGATATTCAACCTGGTTATGTTCAATTTAACTCTACAATGTCTAAGAATCAAACAGATTTTGGTTGAATTGAGTGATTTGCGGCGTAAATAATTAGCTAATCTTCAACAAACCACAGAAGTGTCCTTACAGTGGTTTCTGATCAATCTTTGAAGACGTACACCTGGCCAGTACTAATAAAGCTATCCGATTCCCGTTATTTTCTCAGGGGAATAAAGATGAAGTGCGTTGTTTTTTGTAAAAGCAGTAGGCAAAAGTTCCGTTGATTCTTTAGTCCCATTCACCACAATACATCTGATGAATAGGTCAAGTGGCAGAAAGTAGGGTCATACTAATCTTTGAACCTCATTAAAATTATGATGACAAAGGCTTTGGGTCCAATCAATTACTTTCACCCTAATGCTTTGTTTGAGATGCGTTTAATAATAGCGGTTTACATCCAACAAAAATTGTACGCTATGTCTTCTTTGTTTCCCCTGAATTGCATTTTCAGGAAAGCGTGTAGTCGGGAGTTATGCCGAGTCATTGTGCTAATGATGAAAGTGGTCACCGTGGCTTAGTGGTTAATGCGTTGGACCACTGTGCGACAGGACACAGGTAAGAGCCTCATAACTCCAATAACTTCGCAGGCATGATAAACTAGCAAAAGCATAATCTGTCGTGAAAAAGCTTCTCAATCCGCCGTTCAGAGTCGGCAATAAAACTGTAGGTCCCTTCCATTCATGAGAATAATAAAACACGCACAACATGAATGGTTGCGATAACCTAGGCCCAAGCTATCTGTGAGCTGCCGAGCCAAATATGTAAGTATGGAAGAAAGATGTAAGACTGTTCTATCCAAATTGGGTATAGTACAAAATTAACAAACTTGTAGGTCTTTTTGCAAACCGTTTGTAACAGAATAACGTCACTGAGATTGTTAATTGAGTGCTAGATCTATAATTTCTTATAGAAGATAAAAACTTCTCTGAGATTGGTAAGACAACTCAATATGACAACGAGTTTATTGAAAATACCACATATTATTCCTTCCACAATGCGGATCCTCCACACCTGTGGTGACATAACTCCGCCTTGTGGTAATCCCTTTATTTCCATTTCTCAAACCATTATTTTTCTATTCTAAGTTCTGATTTGGAATTTCAATGTAAAATAAACCTGCTGCATAGATTGGTTTAATGTCGACGTTAAGGGCTGTAATCTAAAATTTGTACGAAATTATAAGCTTAAACCTTAGAGGAACAGCTCTTTTTGGAAAAGAGCTTTCTAAGCTAATCATTAGTCAAAATCACCTTACCGCCATCTAAACTTATTACTGGGTATAGATACCAATGAGTTACAAACACATGTCAGTGACACTTTCTACCATTGCCATCACTGAAAAGAGATTGTATAGGAAGTTCTGCCACCGCTTTTGCTTTCGGGCTTTCCACCACGCGAGGCACAGAAACTAGCAAACTCAGTTAAAGCCTGTACAATTTGCGAATGCAAATTGAAAAGCAATTTAGTATAAAGTAGTAAACATTCTATTCTCTTTAATTGGAGTAATATATTTCAAAAATCGTTTGGGCTTAGTTCACATGAAAAATATAATTGCATAGAAAAATAGTTTTATCATTTCGATCTAGTGGCCTGGCCACACCTAAAGTGGAAGAAATACATTAAAACTTATTTCATGTGCTAAATGGGTGTGCAAAAACTATAAAGTGAAATGATAAACCTGAAATGAGGTTAGAAATTACTGCTAATTACTTGCGGTAAAGGTGTCAAGGTAGAAACGTATTGTAAAAGAAAAAATAAAAAGATTTCAACATAACTCAATACGTCAACAAGTTGAAAGATTGGCTTATTGGAAGATGGCTGGTAAATTATCATCTGCATATGGGATTAAATTATTTTCCAAACTTACCACTCTATTCTATGTCATTACCTTTAAGTATTTTAATGTCGGCTTATCCCAAAAGTGGATAACTTGAGAGTACACAAGTTTACCGTGTGTTTTTTCTTCAGAAACACAGCACTTATAATTTTCATTGCTTACTTTTATGGGTTCGAGTCCAGGGGAAGTCAACCATAGTGTCAGGGCACAATACAATGTTATCGAAGAAATGTAAACAAACCATAGAATTTCATTCTCTACGCACATAAAATGTAATTTAAATTTCGCGCCACAAAATTCTGGCGGCAATATTTAATGAAAGTTTTATATTCTACAAAACTGTACTTAGAAACAAAAAGAAATGTTATTGTAACTGATGTATTAAATAAAACTTCACTTGACATTGGACACTTGTCGCGCATAGTCGTTTCAATTCGTCGTATTTCGCTCGTTCCGCTGTTGCCGTGCACTTTGGTATATTTCAGGAAGTATAAGAAGTCCTCTGCGATATACGCAAGAATTCTCTATACAGAGTGCGAAAACCCTCCTACCCTACACATAGAAAAAAAAAATCAGTATGAACAGGGAAAAGAGATACTGGATACACCGAGGAAACACCCACGCTTAGCATTAAAAGAGGAAGAAGACGAAGGAAAACAAGGACGATACTGGTTTCAAGGTCGCCATTTGAATGAGTGAAAATTAACATTAGTTGATTGAGCAATGCAAACGCCTTCACATCTACTAGCACTTGCATTTGATCTGATGATGTTAATCTGAATGAAATAAGCAGCTCAATTTAAATAATCTTAAATTCAACGCATTCAAGAAATTGACTGTTTTTATTTTTTCTCTCTATCAATTTATACGTAGTTTTTGTCGGATCCTTCCGTTGGTTGCAAATATTTGAATATCTTTCATATTTTACTTTCCTTTTGTGACCAATTTATGCTGTATTTATCGCAACGAAAAATAACAGCCAATCGTTTGGCCCTTTCTCTGTTCAAATATTGTCAGAACAACTTAACCGCTTCGATGGAATTGTGATGTTATTGCAAACTTCATAGGTATTTTTAATAAAGTAAAAGGCAATTGGAAATATCCTGTGGAAGAGTGCAGTGGACAGATTCAAGTGTGCTTGCAAATGCTATCAACTTGAATGAAAAGGATAATGCTGAAGTTAAATTGGTTTTGCTAGCTTAAGGGATAAAATTAATTGATTACAAATAATTTGAACACCGACGTGTTTTGTTATTTCCAACTAGTTAAATATTTAGTTGATTGGATTCGGCAATAAAGTTTGAGTAAGGGCTTTCCCAAACTATATACATTTGTACATACCTACGTAATGTGTTTTTCTAAAACAGAATTAAAATGTATGCAACAACAATTAAATAGTGTTATTCTTTTGTATCTAGGTTATAAAACTGTATAATTTTTCTGTATTTCACAACACTGCACATGAAATTTATAATTTCTCGCTCTCATTCACCATTTAATCTCATGGTTTATTTGTGTTTGTTTGTTTTTAATTCATTTTTATTTATTAATTCAGTACTCTTACTTGCTAGGAAAAAAACGCTTAAAACTAGCTTAACTTACTTAACTATGTTATTCTTACTTACTGGCCCTACACGGGCACTCTAAGCTAAACTTAATTCTTAATCTATGTCTTTCGACCTAATCTAACTTAATTTACTTAAACAATCTAAGGGCTATGGTTTATTTGTATTCTAATTATCGTGTTCCTTTCTTGAACTGTTTATTTGTGTACCTACACATACTTATTCTTAGTTTTTCCTTTAAATAAAATCGTTTTAATTACGGCAGCGACATCTTGCGGTTGGGTTCGCATCAACGGTGTGTTCGGTTTCATTCGCGGAAATTGTGGTTGTGGATGGTGGGTAAATTTATTTGAGGTTAAGGTGGTGGGTTTTATTCCCTGTCACTGTCACAATGATATATATTTCATTGGCAATCTTTAAATCTTAAGAGTAGTTCTTTATATCTTGTTTAGAATTGGACTAAAATAGCCGTAGGATCTTATGACCTCGAGCAGTAGTAGAGTTTAAGTGCCCTGCAAAAAAAAAGAAAAAATTAAATTAAAAGTGTTCTGTTGAAGTTAAGAAAAAGCAAAAAAGAAAGAGTGCATCATTTAGGACTATATAAGTCCTTTTAAATGGAATGCAACTTCGAGATCAAGAAAGAGAAGAGGGACATTCAAGATTTGAGAAAAAGTAATGGAAGGATTTTGTATCTTTGCAAATTTTAAGCTTTTGGAAACATTGATTAAAATAGGTTCTTCCACATTCATGTTTTCAAAAACATGATACAAGTTTGATCTGTGTGTAGGTGCATTTAACATATGCAAAAGAAGAAGTTACGTGTCAATACTAGGTACTTAAACTAAACTATTTATCAGAGGAATTTTCATTCTGCTCCATTAGTTTGAGATTACTGTGGTTTTATACACCGACATAATCTTTAAACAATAAAGAAAATAAAAAGCTAAGATTTTCTTGCTATAACGGAACTTTGCTTGGCATCTTCTGGGCATAGAGTCCACCAACCGTTAACACTTTTCCACAGGAATGCTAACTCAAGCTGTCTATGAAAAATTTTCTTCATTTCGTTATATACGTTCATTATGTAGATTCATCAAGCGCTATCTTAACATCATCCCAAAGTTTTTTTTAAGAAATTAAGTTTTGGAGGTTGCGCCAATCTCAAATCACTATTATGCTAATTGGAAGTTTGCTTCGGGTCATTCTCTTGCTGATAAGTCTATCATTCCTATATATATGAAAGCAGAACATTTTCCAAGATGATGACATACATATATACCACTTGTTTCATGGTTTCATTAACCCAGAAAAGTATTTCTCCTTTCATACCCTTTGGTCTATGTATACTTCTACTACTACTTTCTTCAACAACAATTCAAATTCTAAGCATCAATTAAATTCGCTCATCCAGAGTATCTTTGACGAATTTTTTACTATATATTACTTAAAATTAATTTCAGCGTTTTTGACGTCAAATAAAATTAATTATCAATATGTTCAATATTTAAACAAAGCCACTTAAATAAAATAAAATCATAATGATTGTGTAATATAACTAACAACATAATGATTTTTTTGCTATAACGGAACTATTTATTCTCCAGTTTAAAGCTTTTTTAAAGCGATATAAAACGTTGTATAGGGAAATAATTTGGCATCATTCGTATGGTCATACGTAGACACGTACGTTTTACTCGTATGTTATATAAGACGTTCATAATATCAGCATTCGCTGTATTGGACAAATACTGTTATACCTTGTTTTATGTTCCAAGAAAATGGCAAAAAGGACCCTTTTATAATTCATCCCCAGAAAGGTGAAATTTTGCATATAATATTCTCGTACATACTTGTATGCACGACGTTTTGCAAATAGTTCATGAGTCATGTATGTCTGAAAAATCTTGTGAACCGATGCCTTTTGAACAAAAAGTAAGAAATAGAGAATGAGGAAAATAGAGACAAAACACTATGCCTCTCCTTGGAGTCGGTGAATTCCGTGAAAACGTATATTGCTTTAGATTATTTGCGATTGATTTACTTGGTATTCTTATTGACTGGAGGAGCCCTGGATTGGCTGCATTTAATTATGAGAGTTAAGGACGATTCTTATTATTGGCTGTACTGGCATTAAAAAAAAAAGAAAGATAACAAGATCAACAAATACCTGTAAGACATACCTGCATACGATTGTGCCCTTTTTGAGGGGGTTGGAGGGGGATATTTGAAGAAGTCACCAGTTTTTGGTTATATGCGAAGTACCCGAGGTACTTGCAAACCAAATTTCAAGTTTCTAACTGTACCGGAACCCCTTTTTGGTGCTACATCGTGCCTGTTTCCATTTGACGGACTTGAAGTGAACCTAGGAACTTGAAACTCGGTACATGGGTAGGCCTTGGAATATACCCACGGAAAAATTACTAAAAGTTCCAAATTTATAACTGTAAATTAATCGAGTTGTCGTTTTATCGGGCTTAGAATTTCTTTTTGGGGGGGTTGGGGCGGAAAATTTAAGGATGTCACAATTCTTTGGAAACATGTGAGATAAGACCTACCTGCACACCAATTTTCAAGTTTCTAGCTGTACTGGAAGTTCGAAGTCTTTTCACACTTTTCCATAAAATGCCTCCAGAAAAACATTTTCACGAAACTAAAAACTAAAAACGAAAAATTACAAACAAATTATGTCAATAAAAAAAGTGAGTTCTT
This sequence comes from Criorhina ranunculi, assembly GCA_951813785.1. NCBI lineage: Eukaryota > Metazoa > Arthropoda > Insecta > Diptera > Syrphidae > Criorhina > Criorhina ranunculi. The sequence continues at coordinate 19,036,547 of OX638382.1, read as the reverse complement.
CACAAAAATAAAGTAAAAAATTAAAAATCTATAGTATTTTCTTGTGTAGTCAGGAAAAAGCGGGTGAAATAAAACAGTGTTGTCCGTTCAACAGTTGACTTAAAACTCTATCTCTTTATTTCGGGATGACAAGTTTATACTATACGTTACAGTTGCATCATACGATTATAAATACATTTAAATAAGGAAATACAAAGAATAGTATGTGAATACATAAGAGAATACATAAAGAAATATATGAGTAATGACAATTGAGTGGAATTTGCGACTACAATTCGGCCATTCCTGATTTTAAATCGCCTCGATTTACACAAATATTGACTTTTTGATATTTTCAACACAAAATGACTTTCAAATGAAATATAAGATTCTGAAAGCGAAAGCTTTCAAGTAACCTAAGTATCTGATCGGGAATGAAACACAGCGAATTCCATAAAATAGTTTTTTTTCCTCATGTCATACATTTTGACTTTAATTGTTTACCACGTACGGCTTCATATTTTCGGGACTTGAAATCCCATCGTATCGGTTTCGAGAAACTTGCAGGTTTTCTAGGTCTTTTATACGATACCTATCATTAGGCAATACTTCATATACTTCATAGGGACCCCTATATTTAGGCAGTAATTTTTTGTTAACACCTGCAGTAGTGACAACATTTTTAACTACCACATAATCACCTACTTTATAACGAATGATTCTAAAACTTGCCTTTTCTTTTTCCTCGGCTATGTCTATTGGATCTTTTTGAATGATTTCATCATCTAAATACTCGCGGACCGAATCATTACATTCGCCTTTTTGGAGAACACCAAACAGCAAAACGCTAGGACATACACCTGTGCTCCTATTAATGGTGTTGTTTATGGAGAATTGAATTTTATCCAAATGTTTTGACCATTCACCCGGCTCGACTTCGGATTCTTTTGATAACATAGCAGTCAAAAGCCTGTTTATCCTCTCCACCTGTCCATTTGATTGGGGAGATTGGGTGGCGACTTTTATATGTGTCACATCAACATCTTTACAAAATGACAGAAATTCATCTGAGGTAAAACAAGATCCCCTATCCGAAATCAATCGTTTCGGTGGGCTGTAATTTGAAAAATAATTTTGCAAACTCTGAATGACTTCTCTAGAACTTGTCGTCTTCACTGAATAAAGCTTGGTAAATTTAGTGAACACATCCACTATCAGAAAAATGTATTTCTTTAGATTTCTTACACCAGCTGGAATAATTGTCTACATGACGTGTATCAAAGGGCTTATTACCCTTTGGGATACTGTGTAGTTCACCTTCCTTTTTTCCAGATGGAACCGCGAAGTATATACATTTTAAACATGACTTTATGTAGTCTTTGATTTTCTGCTTCATCGATGGAAACCAGTAAGTCTTCTTAAGATGTTCAAATACTTTATCCGCACCCACATGACAAAGTCCATCATGGTGAGTTTGGATAATATTTTTTTCCATTTGCTCTGGAACATAGAAAGCAACAGAATCTTTACATTTCCGGTAGATAAGACCATTGACCATTTCGTAAAATGGGTGTTGTTTGTGTTCTAACATGTTAGCAATATTCTGAATGGTTATATCCTGATTTTGGGCAGAAGCCAGTGCATATTCAAATGACTCCGGTTGTATCAAAAGGATGTTATGACACCTACTCAGGGCGTCGACGTGGTTCATTCTGACAGAATCCCTATGCTCTACTGAATAATTATATTCCTGGAGCTCTAAAGCCCACCTTGAAATTCTAGAATTGATAATCTTTTTTCTTAGCGTAAGCGTTAAAGACTTGCAATCAGTTATAATTTTAAAGTGAATACCCATCAAATAGGTCCGAAATCTTCTTAACGCATATATGATCGCAAGAGTTTCGAGTTCAAATGAATGGTACCTTGACTCTGTCGGTGTTGATTTTTTGGAGAAACAGAAGATAGGATGGAACTTCTTATCTGACTGCTTTTGCATTAAAACTCCACCAAAACCCAAGGAGCTGGCATCGCAGTGCAATTCGGTTTCTGCCTGTGGAGAATAAATGCTTAACACTGGCGCTTAAAGTAATTTTAGCTTTAACAACTGGAAGACACTTATCTCTTTTTCCCCAAACTGGAATTTAACATTTTGTTTTAGTAGATCATATAGTGGTTTTGATATTACTGAGAAATTTTGAATAAATTTTCTAAGACATGAACTTAATCCAAGAAATGAGTAAAGTTCTTTAATGTTTTTTGGAGTAGGGACATTTTGCACAGCAGCTAAACCATCAGAATTAGGTTTTATACCGTTTGCACTGACTTCATAACCAAGATACGTAATTTGTTCTTTCATAAAAATACATTTGTCGTACCTAAGCTCTAAATTGAAATCCGATACTATTTTGGCAACTTTCTGTAAAACAGCAAAATGCTCTTCTTTGGATTCAGTTGCTATGAGTAAATCATCAATGTATACGAGTAATTTGCCCTCAGCTATTAAATCTTTAAATCTCGTATTAATATACCGCTGGAAAGTTGCCGGGGCATTTTTAAGGCCAAATGGCATATAAAGAAACTCGAACTGGCCTATAGGCGTAACAAACGATGTTAACTTTACGGATTCTTCAGCCATCTTAACGTGATGAAATCCATTTTTGAGGTCTAGTAATGAAAAGTATTTTTTATTTCGTAGCCTGTCCAAATGATCCTCGATTAGGGGAAGAGGGTAATTGTCTTTTTGTGTAACACTATTTAGCTGTCTGTAGTCTACGCATAATCTGAACATTAAATTTTTATTTTTTGTCAAAACAATCGGAGACACAAAAGGTGAATTGCTTTCGCGTATTATTTTTCGGTTCAATAAATCATTCAAAATTTTCCTTAATTCAAGAGTATGTATGTATGGTAGCCGCCGCGGTGCGCAATTAAAACTCACATTTGATTTACAAAGAATAATTTTCATTTCATATGGAATATTCGGATTATAAATGTTTTTATCAGAATCGGTTTGTTTCAAAATAGCATCAATGCGTTGTTTATATTCGTGTGTAAGATTATTGTTAATCCTCAAATTAAAATCATTTTTATCATAACAAGTATGTATCTATGTTCAAAATATCTTTCGCGAAACTATCGTCATGCAAATTCGTAAAATTGCTGTCATATTTGTCGTTGAAATTATCATCACAATTATCTAAGTTGTTTAAATTTCTATAATTTTAAGTCATTTATCATATAATTTGTAGCAAAATTTGTAGAATCATAATCTTTAAATTATTTATTAATTTAGTTTTAGAATTTTCAACATTTAATTTTATATTACTGGCTCGTAAAAAATCTCTGCCAAGAACAACAGAGTAAGTCATTGTTTTATTTTTAACTACATGCAACATGTAAATCACAGGTCTATCACTTACATAAATAACACATTCAGCTTTTCCTAGAATATCCAATTTTGTTCCATTTATTCCAAAATACTGGTTGCAGATATGTTCTAATGGGAGGATCACGAAAGATGGTATAAATTGTTCCTGTATAAAACTTATAGGACTGCCTGTGTCTACCATTGTATTTGCTTGAAATTCGAAAACATCATTAGTATTACTATTAGAAAATTTGAACTTAACATCAATGGTTAAGTCGTCGTTAACTGTCTTGATCATTACATTTTCTTCTTCTGGTTGAACTTCAGGCTGCTGGAGTAAGAGAACTGCTGGTGGATTTGCAGGTGGCTTGATGCTTTAACAGGTGGATAATAAGTGTCCGTGCTTACCACACTTGTATCAACTTCCTCGCTCTCGTCGTGGCTTCTGGCAGCTGCTAGCAATATGTCCAGTCTCATTGCAATTGAAGCACTTGTCCTTATGTAGTCTCTGGAGTTGGCCAGCAGACGAGGTTGTTATCGGTGTTGAAGAAGAAGGTATGTTTTCTGCGGCATAATATTTCATCTTCTGGTATTTCTTTAGCATTTGTTTCAAATCGTCGATACTTCTTGCCGTAAGAAGAAGTTGTTTGTGCATAAAGTATCAGGAATTCCTTTAATAATGTAATGTATGAGATCCTCGTCTTCGATTTCTGCATTAAATGCGATCTCCTGCATAGCCAGTGTGTATTGATGAATACTCTCGTCCCTTCTCTTCCTCCGGTTCCGTAGAATATCGTGAACATCAGCTGACGTGACCACTCGGTGAAACTACTGTAGAAGTTTTGATTTCAGCTCCGACCATGTGGAGCAACGGGATGAACGGAGAAATAATTTTGCTGTCCCTTTCAGACTTCTTCTTGCAAAAATAAATGATTGCTGCTCTTCCCAGTTGTGCAAACACCTTGCCTCCTCGAAACTCCGCACCCACTGTTTAATGGAGAAATTATCGTCACCAGAGAAGTGACGCACAATGTCTTCGATGTCTTTGTATGAGATTGAGCACGTGGAGCTTTCGACTGGTCAACATAAAGCTGCGAGTTTTTCTTTTGGAGCTAAAATTTCCTCTTGTTTTTTTTATTCTATCGGCAAGCCTGTCAATTTCGATTTGAAGATCATCACCTTCCTGGGCAATAGGTCCTGATTCATCCTGGACGTTAGAGAAATGTGCGCTGATTTCAGATTCGTCCAACTCAGCAATATGTTCTTGTAACCTTAGCTTCAATTCCGCCTTGTTACCGTTACTCTGGAGACCGAAGCTGGTTAATTTTTCCTTTAATTGAGCAACCGTAGCCTCTGGTGCCGGTGTTTATGGCCCTAATCACAAGGTCTCAAAGGCACTCGAAATGAGTCCTAGTGTCTTTCAGGCGGAATTATATGCCATCGATACCTGCGCCAATATCGTTCTAGACTCCGGCATAAAGGGAGTTGTCATCAATATATTCACGGATAGCCAGGCAGCGCTCAAAGCACTGAGTTCTCATTACTTCAACTCAAAAGCCGTTCTAGGCTGCTTCAATACCCTCCAGGACCTCTCAAAGCGAAACAAAGTCAAGCTCTGGTGGGTACCAGGACACAGAGGAATTGAAGGCAACGAAGTTGCAGATCAACTTTGCCAGGATAGGGTCTTCAGAAAGGTACATAGGTGCCGAACCCTTCTGTGGCATCCCTACCTCCGAGTTCAGAATGAGTCTGGACAGATGAGAAAAACAAAACCTCATATCCTATTGGAACAACACTCAGGGACTCAGACAAGCTAAAAGGGCTATCCGACCCCTGAACAAAACCACTAAAAATATCCTTAATCATAAAAGAGACGATATCAGAAGACTTGCCGGCTTCCTCACCGGTCACTGTAGCCTCAGATATCACCTACATAAACTAAATATAGTTCAGGAATCTGAATGCCGACTTTGCTTAGAGGAAGATGAATCAGCAGAACACGTACTATGTGAGTGCGTGGCTGTCTGCAGAGTCAGGAAGCGCTTTCTCCATAAGGAATTCCTAACACCGGAGGATTTTTGTAACGCCTCGACTGGAGATATTTTCAACTTCATTAGGAAGGTAGAGCATCTCCTTGTCTAACTGGCCCTAGGCACAATAGATCTTTTAGGTCGCAGTGCCATTTGCGTCTGTCGCAGAGCCTTACCAATAATAATAATAATAATAATAAACCGTAGCCTCTTGGATAAATTGTTCGACCCGTACAGTTGCCATAGTTTTGGAGTTTTTTTTTTCCACACGCGACAGATCATAAAGTATTGCTTAACACTGGATTATTAATACGCGGACTGCACAAAAACTTTTTTTTCACACGAGTTTAACAGATCTCACTTCTGATATGTAGTCAGGAAAAAGCGGGTGAAATAAAACAGTGTTGTCCGTTCAACAGTTGACTTTAAACTCTATTTCTTTATTTCGGGATGATAAGTTTATACTATACGTTACAGTTGCATCATACGATTATAAATACATTTAATTAAGTTAATACAACGAATAGTATGTGAATACATAAGAGAATACATAAAGAAATACATGAGTAATGACAATTGAGTGGAATTTGCGACTACACTTGTGTTGTATTTGCAGTACTTTCCTGTTTAAGGTGTTCAATCTTATAAATTTAATAATATAAAATCCAAGAAAAGTTTCGATTGCAACACTAAACGACTTTCTTTTAATGTCGTCTTCATTGTTTCAGTTTTCTAGAGTATTAAGCCAACTTTTCTGATGATTAGTAGTTTTATCTTCTCGGATCTATCTTTCCGTTGCCTCCTTAATATTTTTGCTCTTTTCAACTTTATCTTTCCCAAAGTTGAGTTGGCGAAAGCCTTGGAAAAGGTCTTTAATAACTCCCATTCATAAAAAATTACACAAGTTCAATTCTCAAAACCATCAAGCGTTTTTTCGCGGCACCACCACTTCGCGGGCATGACAAACCTGCAAGAGTATAATCTGTCATGAAAAAGCTTCTCAACCCACCGTACATAATGGTTTTGAGAAACTAGGCCTTGGCTCTATGAACTGTCGCGCCAAATATTTGTATTTGTTATTTTTTGTTTGAGGGGGCTACGGCTGTTTCCAGCGAATACAACCGTATATAGCAAGATTGACTAAACAAACAAAATAAAACAGCTATTATTAACAATGGAAAAATACTTTTTGTAGCCCAGTAGCAGATCAGTAATAATTAAAGATTAGGATTAACTAGCGTTCCTTTAAAATCCTTTGTCTTTGCTATGAAATGTGTAATACTTTCGAGGAAATGCGCAACACCACATGAAAACACTCTACGGTAACAAGTTGGAAAACTGCAACCGATCGGTCGGGTTTAGGCGCCTGTACTGGAAAAGAGATACACAAGTACGATTTTTTAAAGAAACTATTTGTCCTTATTGGTAATGGTTTTTTTCTTTAAGAAACCAATATTTTTATCCCTAAGTCGCTAAGTGTGCATGTATGTTTTGATCACATCACATTTGTTTTAAGTCCTCAAAGAACATACATAATATATAACCGTATATAATCTTTTAAAAAAAGTGATTAAATAAAATGGCGCAAAATTATAGTCGCATAAAGTACACTTTAAAAAGATTTTAGCACGTAACAAAGTCAAGATTAGTGTTTTCCTATTTATAGTCGACATAAAACTGACTTTATAGTTATCAGCTCGCGCTAACTTTAAAATCACAAAAAGTACCTTTTAACTTTTAGAGTGGGCTTTTAACCATATGTCATCTGTCAATTTTAAAACGAAATTTCACAAAATATTTTCTCAGGATGAAGATATAAAAAAATAAAAAAAAATTTTCAAATTTAAATTTTCAGTCAACAGTCACAAAATTTGATACAGCATTGTCCCTTAAACTGTGTTTTTGTTCCCAAACTTTTAATTTTTGGGTTTATTTGACTAAAATTTGCTGTAAGTCTGTTCTAAGGTCGATAATAATTGTAGTGAGGTTAAAAATTGTTTATAATTCAATTCAAAGTTAAGTACCAGCTTTAAAGTTAAAGGACTGTTACTTAGTGGCTACTAACATTCTTTAAAATCAGACGACTATAATTTTGCACCAATATGTTTAAAATGTGAGTTTAGTACAACTAAAAGAATTATTTTTTTTTTGTTTGCTTTATTACCTTTCCACATTCTTTAATAAATAATTATAAAAAATTTTTGCACATGAACAATGCACATACATTAAATATTGTGTTATATATAAACATTATTAACTCCTATGCACTTGCTTTTTTGTGTCATTTCAAAATGTGTTCTATGGATGAAACCAATGCAAAGTTTATATTATTTGTTAATAAATTCAAACAATATGGAAGAATAAATTGTAAGGTGATGCTTTTAATATCAAATCATCATTTTAGACTGACTTATAAAAAAAAACCTACAATAACTTAATTATTAAACTCAGACTTCTGACAAACGGAAAGTATAGGTAAATAATATACTGTTTTTAATATTTGTCTCTTCGTTTTTCATTTATAAGGAACTCGTTTGTTGAATGAACATAGTTTTCCAAATTAACAGCTAATCAAATTGAGTTTTCCTATGCTAATAAAATGAAGTGAGTGTAAACAGCACCGCTAGAAAAACAAAGCATCTGACTCTGTACTATGACAATATTTGAACTAAGTATATATAACTTATTTGAAGTTTAACTTATTGCGCAGTTTGAAGTGCTTACCTGCTTCAATAAATAAACAAGGTAAACGTTCGCCGACACCAAACTCTTAAAGATATGTCAATGATTCCGTTAGCAAATATGTACATCTCTAAACAAAATTCTAGACGACATCCATTTACAAAGCTAATTTCGATGCAAAATAAGGATGCAATGTTTGCTTGTTATTCAATTTCATAGAAATAACTTTAGATTGTGCACACTAATTAAAATGAAATGGGAACTTACAAAAACAAACTCAAGCTTGTATATTCTGTGCAGTTTACTCATACATTATACAATACATGTTTGTGTGTTCGTAAAACAGCATAATCAGTTGAATAAAATCATTAAAGTTCAAAATGTAAATGTTCCGCAAATGAATGATTCTCTGATTCTCCGAGACTGAACTTGGAAATGGCTCTAATTGGCTTCAATCCCATCAGAAAAAATCTGAACCTGTTCCTTCTTCTCGTAGATTTCGTCCGACAATTGGAGATGGAAGAATGCAAAGAGCACTTGAAAAGAAATTTCTCTGGGGATGAACTCTTTATTCCGCCAACTTTCATATAAATGGAATATTTAGAACATAGTAGATGAGAGCAAATCTCCTAGAAGCCACTACCTCAGACATAACCGCCGTTAACAAGTTAATCGAGATGCAAGTTGAACTGAAGTGCCTTTCCTGACAAATTTTCTGTTTTCATCTATTTCCTTCAGCCATAGTTTAGTTCTTTATTTTCTTTCGAATATCTTTCTTTTTATTTCGGGTCCCATTCGGTTTACGTTTTTATTTCAGTTGGTTTCCATTTCCATTTTTAATTGAAATATGATTTGTAGAAGTGGAGAATATCTAACAATTTGGGATTCTCTTTGTTTTCTTGGTTATTAGAAAAATAATTGACAGTATTGTTTCAAAAGGGTTGTTTTGTATTTAAAATAATGAAATAGTTTTTAAAGTTTTATTCTTACTCAAGCTGTGAATTGTTTCCATTACTTTTGGAGAAACAAACATAATATACATAGGTTTGTGAATTCACAGAAAATTATATACTTGTGTGTGCCTACTAAATTATGCCCGTTGAACTGTAGCAAAGCAACTGAACGATTTTGACGGATATTACAAAAAAAAAACTTTTCTGTTACGCTAGTAGAACTTGAAAGGACACAGAAACCAACTTTTTTTTAACTCGTCCATAACTTTTAAATTTACACCACTAAAATCTTCACATATCCTCAAACAAATATAAGAGTATCGTCAACAAAAAGCATCACTTAAAGGTTGTTTCAACTTGGTTGGGGTTGAAAACTAAAAAAAAATTAGCAATTTGCAGGAAAAGATATATCTATCGGAAGCGGTTGGACGAAGAAGAAGAAAAAACTATCCTCCACCTTTTCTTTAAGTTTTCAGTCCTCTCAGTTAGAAGAAGAGCTTACATTATATAGGAACTATATTTGTCCACAGTCTTGAGGAACTAGCTAACGCCAGCATAAAAAGCCTTCTGCGCTTATTCTAGTTCAGGCTGGCTCTGCAGGTAGTTTCTGGATATAAAAAACTCATATCCATGAGGTATCATAAAGGACCTTCTTTAGTCTAAGCGTAGCTGCATCGAATGCAGTTTGCCACTCTTATTATTATTTTATTATTATTATGAACGCTCTGCGACTGACGCATATGGCATTGCGACCTAAAAGATCTATTGTGCCTGGAGTCAGTTAGACAAGGGGATCCTCTATCTTCCTAATGAAGTTGAGAATATCTCCAGTCGAGGCGTTACGAAGATCCTCCCGTGTTAGGAATTCTTTACGGAGAAAACGCTTCCTGACTCTGCAGATGCCCACGCACTCACATAGTACGTGTTCGGCTGATTCGTCTTCCTTCAAGCAAAGTCGGCATTCGGATTCCTGAACTATATTTAGTTTGTGTAAGTGATATCTGAGGCTGCAGTGACCGGTGAGGAAGCCGGCAAGTCTTTTGCCACTCTTACCTAACCTAACTTAATCGAAAAAAGAAATATCATATTTTAAAAGCCTTACCACATAAACTTGATGAAAGTGATTTCGAAAAAATCTCACTTACAGTTCTGGTCAATGTCTTCAAAGTATGTACCTACCTACATCTAGTCTGTAATCCCTGTTCAATACGCTATAACTCAGTCAATTTTACAAAGTTCGCATTCAAATTTTTACTACGTAAGTATCATTGATACATAGTTTTAAGACTTCAATCTCTTCAGACATACAACAACAATAAATGCAACCCAATCTCTATATATATAAAACTCTTTACTGATTGACTGACAGATCAACGCCCAGTCCGTTAGAGCTAGAAACATGAAATTTGGACAGTAATTTTCTTTAGTGGCGTAGACACCCAAAAGGGGAGATACAGGGTGTTCAAGTTTGTATGGAATCGAAAATTTAAATTGGAATTAAGAATTGAAATTTGGTAGGTAAATTCTACAATAAAAATAAAGAAACACGTGTTTCACCGTTTTTCAAAACTATATCCACGGGCCAAGAAACAGGGTGTTAAAGTTTGCAAATTTATAGTATGCGCAACCGTAGCCATCGGCACATTCGGTTCGTGATCGTGTCTTGTTTTTGTTTTGCCGAGTTGGGCAAGGGTGGTTTTTTCGTTTATTTTTCTTTGATCGTATTCTTGCTTCTATGGATATACTGCGTAGTTTATTTACAGTGCATTCGCAGTTCGGCGTAATTCGACGGGGAACAGGTGTGTAGGATGAGACATGAGACGAGACTACTGAACCGATTTCAAAAATTCAATATTGAAATGGTGACATTTTTTGCTTCCTTCTATCTTTGAAAGCTCCATAGGGACAGATAATTTCTAGCGACTTAGTATACACCTTAGTATGTATTTAAAGCGTGCGAAGCAGCGGGTGAACTGCTAGTAAAGTATAAAACCCACTTAAAGATAGAGTTTATATCACGACTAAAGAGTAGGTAATAGAACAACAACTAAGTTCGAACCTTGACGGACTCCAGAATTTCTGTAAACTTCACTTTTAGTTATGAATTGTTCCATCCCTTTGTTGCTTAAATTACACCAATTTTTCACTGAACTCTTTGTGCATCAGTACCAGGATCAGAAAATTCCTTAGAATGATTGACTGTTCAATGGATATTTGCTTATGTACTCGTGTGTATACATGTTCTAGATCCAACTATCCATTAGGATTTCACTTGCTAAGTGTCTCTTTATCTGAAATATTCTTTGGACATACTCGTTCGTTCATATCACCAATAGATAATTTGGTTCATACATCCATTCTGTCAATTTTGGTCGATTACAAAGAGCACCGCAGGCCAACAATTTTCTCATTATCTTCGAAATTCCGATCCAAGAAAAGCATACAAACTTTTTGGACAATTAAAAAAAAAAAAAAAATGAATCAGAAACAGTTTCATGAAATGTGCATGGCCATAGTGTATTGGTTAGTATGGTTGTATTTTCAACACACGTATATGTTGTACGTTCAATATCCACCCGGGAATAACTATTTTTTTAAAATCAGATTCCCTCGTTAGGACCAGATTGCCACCCATGAAATAGGTATTAAGCCTATTAGCATCTTAACATCTGAACTTCTCCTCCAACCCCTACACCAAATTTCTTCTTTTTTTTTCTAACAACTTACATGCATACATACAATTACAAAACTACACAAAAGGACTTCAGGCTTCAAATGCCTATTCCTTCGTATAACATTACCTTCGTACTGGTTATAATGTGTTTGCTTTCTAGATAAGCTTTTATTTTGCACTATTCATCGCGATTGTATGCAAAATGAAATAGAAGGAGAGAAATTGCCTGTAATTGGACTTATTATCGATAAGTCTGCTGATACTCACTATCGTTGACTGTCTACCGCTTCGGGCTATTTTGAAAAATCTCTGAGTAAATTAGGTTGTGTTTCTTTAGAGGAATGAAATTGGAAGTGTAAGAGAAAAGGTTAATTAATAATCACGTGCTCGCAGGCTTGAAAGCCAGTCAATGTTGGCTTTTTGCGATATGACGTGATTCGCACAGGGCGATAGGGCGCGAGTTATATAGCTTATCTTATAAAAATAAAAACTCTCTTTTTCCAAAACGTTACAACTTTCTTTATTCGATGTCCAACTTAGACTAACTTAAACCAATGATACAATTTTTGTTCTCCCCACAACATCAGTCTGTACATAACAGCTCTACACGAGTCTGAATACATGTTTACCGCAACACCTCTAGCAGCTTGGGTAACGATCGCGGCTGCAGACTGTACTCATGCTCGGCTTGTTTTTTTGTTTACTACTGCAGGTTGTTTTTAACAAACATGTGACAATGGCATTGTGTTGTTACCAGGCTGATGGTTGAAGACTTGTGGCTTGGCTTGGGACGCTTGTTGTTATCTCTTGTTCTATTGTGGTGCTGTTACTATGTCCGTTGATTAAGAGATCGCTGAAGACAACATGTGGCAATGGCGTTGTGTTGTTACCAGGCTGTTGGCATGCTGCTGCATGTAACTCCTCCGGCCCAAGTGTGGACTCATGAGTTCACAAATTAAGATTTGTTGTTGCAACTTCGGGATTCATCCTGACCTGTGTTGGTTATTAATTAAGGAAGGGAGGAATGGGACGGATCTGGATAGGACTTTTTTTGTTTTACTAAATTATATATATGTGTATACATTTTGACTTCTTCTTTTTTTTTTTTTTTCTTCTTCATTGGTTCCCATCCAATATTGAAGGAGCTCATAGCCAAATTAAAACGTATTTAATTGAACATTATTATTATTTTATTTTATTTAACCTTTTTTTTTCAGGTAAATTTCCGTTTCTTTTTAATTTTTTGTTTATGCACCCTCCGTTTATTAGAATCTATTGTTATTTTATTGTCGTTGACCACCTTATGGTCTATGAACTTAGCTGCCAGTTTGTTTCTCCTGTCGTCTTTTTCAAAAATTCTATCATCTACGTTGAATTCTGGAGGATTTCTACGCATTTCATTACGTTCCCTAATTACATTTTCTTTGTATGCTAAACTCCTATTATAAGCTAAATTCCTTAACAAATCGTATGTTTTGACATGTTCCCTAAAGTAGTCTTGTTCTGAATTAATGTGCTTCGTTACTGGGAAAAAATCTTTTTTATTAATATGTCCGGATATTAATTCGAATGGAGACATTTTAGTTACAGAATGTATAGTACTGTTATATGTAATGATTGCTTCATCCACAATTTCGGCAATTGGTTTATGTACACATTTGGATTTAATAATTCTAATCAATTCCGTAAGGGTGGAATGAAACCGTTCTACAGGTGAGTTCCCTGTGGAGTTCTTCGCACATGTCGTGTGTAGACTTATCCCATATGTATCCAAAAGTTCCCTAAAAATTGTAGACAAAAACTCGCTACCATTGTCTGTTACGATTTTCTGTGGGATCCCGTGGTGTGAAAAAAAATGTTTTAGTCTAATGAGGTTTATGCTACTTCTGGATGCTAATAAGTAAGCACTTGCAAATCTACTAAATTTGTCAATTATTGTTAGGAAATGTTCCTTATGGATCGAATAGATATCTAAGTGTAAAATCTGCAGGGGTCTTGACGGGGTTTCAGTTAATTCGTACTTTAAAGGTTCTCTAAGACGGTCATATTTATATTTTTGGCATCGCAGTTATTTATGACTCGAGATATGACGTTTTTCATATTAGGGAAATAATATTTTCTTTTAATGTGTGCTAAACTTCCGTCTATCCCCCTATGGTTGGAGTTATTATGGTAAGTTCTTATTATTTCCTCTTGTTCGTCAGGTTTGGTTACATCTTGCAGGAGAATGCTACTTCTTACTAGTTTTGAGGAGTTGTTGAAATATTTGGAATAGACATATTGAACTACTTTAAAGGTTTTATCTTCTGCTAGAATAGCTGTAATTCTTTTTGTGTTAATAAAATTTTGAAAAATATGAATCATAACGTTTTCATCACAGATATTATGCGTTTCAATTCTATATCTTTTTTTCCTCTGAAACAAAATTGCTAAGGTTGAATGTATTTTTTTTCGATTTGGGTTTTCAATAAGTATTATTTGGTTGGAAAATTCGTTAATGTCTCTCTCTGAAATTGGAATACCATCATCAGAGTTCTCAAGAGCAGAATGAATCGTTTCCAAATTATCTAGGTCATCGATGTTGTTATTAATAGATACAAGGTCTAGATTTTCTGATTGAGGTTCGCTACTTTCGTTCACATGAATTTCAACTCGAGATAGGGCGTCGGCGTTAGAGTTTGATTTTCCGCTTTTGTAGGCTATGGTGTAGTTGAATTCTTCCAAGTTCAAACGCCAGCGTACTAGCTTGGAGGTGGGGTCTTTTAGAGAAAAAAGCCAGGTAAAGGGTTTGTGATCAGTAATGATATTTTCTGCCATAGAGATAAGGCCGAAAGTACTTTGCAGACCACACAATAGCTAATAACGCTCTCTCTATTGTACTGTAATTTTCTTCGGACTTGGACAAGGTACGGCTTGCGTAACAAACCGGCTTGTCTGCACCAATTGGACCTTGTGATAGTACTGCACCGATTGCACCGTTACTCGCGTCAGTAGCAGAGTTGGGCGTTATTCGGCTGAAAATTTATTCGATTGAAAAAACAACAAAAAAATTAGTTGGATTTTTTAATCGCAGAAACGAATAAATTGTAAACGACTAAAATTTTACGACTAAAGAAAAGCGATTTAACAAATCGGATACATTTTTAGTCTTAAGTATGCAACTAAAATTGCAATCGGATAAAAAATTAATCGGATAAAAATTTAGTCAAATAAATATTTAATCGTTTAAAACCGAAGATAATCATTTTTTTTATTTGAAAAATCTCTGATTACAAGAAAATTATATATGAACTATATGTATACAGTATACATCTTCTATGAAAGAAACTTATAATGTAAATATGAAATATGTAATAAAATATTATATTAGGAAAACATTAAAGAAGGAAGTATGTAAAAAATTATAGTAACGCTACAGTATTTAGATAAAGTAAATCAACACAAGTTTTCTCAATTGCATTCTTTTTTTTTTTTTGAGTTGAACATGGATTCAAAAAATTGGTCCTCTACAGTTCTTAACGGAACCATTGAATGAATTATGAACTTCATCACATCGTCGTCAAATTTTTGTTGAGAAAAACTTCTTCGTGAGGTAGGGCAGGTTTGCCGACTTTTATTATTTTTCTGTTTTTTTCCTTTTACTTATTCTAAATATTCTTCTGCACATTTGTTTCCTTGTCGCCGTCTTATATGTGATAGAAAATTCGATAAAGAATTACTACTGCCCTTTATAATTGTTCGAACAGGCTTGCATAACACGCAAATATCTTGCACACTATTTGGGCACTTAACATTTGGGATGCTCTCAAAATATTTACCATCCAGAATTGTTAGATGGTGTTTCTTGGCCGGTGGGTTCCCTTCTGCTTTAGTGTCAGAGTTTGTGCTATTTGCTAAAGTAGAAGTCTCTACTGAAAACTCGGACAAACCAACACTACTGGAAGATTCAGTAATTTCAAGGTCACGATTCATTTTAACATTGATTAATTTTAAAATCACTCTTGAGTAGCCCGATAACACAAACTACAGCTTTTTCTACAGACAAAGCTCAAGTAAACTAGCCAGATGCATTCCCACCCCTGCCCAGCCCCGCCCCTTTAATTGTACGCCTAGTTTTAAAATAAATAAAGTGGAAGAATAATAACTGGTGCATTAAAAAAATCGTTTTTTTAATCATGTTTAACGACTACAACTAAAATCTGCAATCGTGACTAACGACTAAATTTTTATACATTAGTCATATGTTGCGATTGAAAAAAACGATTTTTTTTCAAAAATATTTTTACATTTATTTGCCACTAACGATTTAAAAATTAGTCGCAATAAATGATTGATGTTGGCGACTAAATTTTTAGTCATAAATCGTCAATCGGATGAATTTTGCCCAACTCTGGCTCAGTAGTAAGGTTGAATGGTTTAGAGAAGTCGGGATATTGCAATATTGGTTCATTACATAAGAGGTTTTTGCAGGTTTCAAAGCAATCTATATATTTGGAGTTAAGAATGACACTTCTACCTTTCCGGAGGCATTCTGTCATCGGTTTTGTGATTTTGGCAAAAAACTCTTATAAATTTCCTATAATAGCCCAAGAGCCCTAAGAAGGATTTTATTTGCTTTGGAGTTCTAGGTACCTATAGGAAATTTTTTTATGGCGTGGATTTTGTCCGGATTTGGTCTAACGCCCTCGGAGGTAACTAGATGGCCAAGGAAAGATACCTCCTTTTGTAGGAATTCACATATCTTAGCTGAATTTTAAAGTTAGCCTCTCGAAGTTTTTTCAAGCCCAAGTCCAGGTTCTCAATATGCTCTTGAAGAGATGTGGAAAAGACAATAATGTCATCAATGTAAACGAAGCATATTTTACCTTGAAGTTCGCGTAAAACGTAGTCCATGATTCTTTGGAACGTTGATGGTGCGTTCTTTAAGCCAAAAGGCATTCGTACAAATTCAAAGTGACCATTATTGACTGAGAAGGCTGTCTTTGGGATATCTTTTTCATCCACTTGAATTTGGTGGAAACCGGATGCCAGATCAAGAGTGCTGAAATACATTGATTTACCTAACTTGTCTAAGATATCTGTTACATTTGGTATTGGATATTTATCGTCTTCGGTTTTCTCATTGAGTTTACGGTAGTCAATTACCAACCGCCATTTTTCCTTGCCACTTAAATCTCTCTTCTTTGGAACCATCCAAAGTAGTGAAGACCAAGGCGAAAAATTTCGACGTATGATACCTTCTGTGAGCATTTTAGATATCTGATTCTGGATTTCCTCCTTAAGGATATGTGGATGCCTATACGATTTTGTATAAATTGGAATATCGTCTCTTGTCTTTATTTGATGTTTGATTTCACTAGAAAATGTCAGGTTCTCACCATCCTTAAAGAAAATCTGCTGATATTTTCGACAAAGTTTGAGAATTGCCTTTTGTTCTTCAGAATTCAGGTGTTCAATTCGAATCAAATTGCTAATATCTACATCACCTAGGCTTTCTGAGTTACATATTGAAAGGTTGTGTATTTCTGTAACATTGTTTAGATTGATCCTATTTGTTTTTATTGGCTGCTCCAGAATAAATGACTGTGGACAATCAGACGAATTTATAACCTCAACAAAAGAGTACCACCCATTTGCTTCATATATACCTTCAGGAATGAGTAGGTCCGGCTTTATTAACGTTGGTTTTATGTAGGTACTGCCAAACTCAATGTCAGCAGGGAGGCGGCAAGTAATTTTACTCATTTCCGGGACGGAATATGTTTTTGACATTAGATTGGGCTTGAATTTTAATGGTATTTTTATATTTTCTCTTTCTAAAATGGAGTTTTTCAAATCGACTTTAGTTTCTAGATCTTTCAGTATTTCAATCCCGATAAGACCATCAAAGTAACTATGGAAATTGTAAAGCAGGAATGAAATTGGTCTATCAGTTTTAAGTTCCGATAGCCCATTTAAGGTTACCTCTTGGTTAATGAATTTGCTATTGAATACAGTTTTGATTTCTATGGGATCTATGGTTTCTATTTTGAAGTTGATTGCAGCAGTTGGGCTTATAAATGATCGATTGCTTCCTGTATCTATTAGAAATTTAAGTTTAGAATTGTTCAGGCTGTCTATTGTTATGCAAGGTAGTAGGTTACTATTGTAATTATTTATATCAAGGTAACCTATTGAGTCTCCGAGGCAAGTGTGAGAAAATTTTCGTCGTCGACTTCACTCTGTGTAATTTGGTTCGAAGAAGTTGGAAGGTCTAGGTTTTGATAGTATCTCTGTGGTTCCGGAAAAGTTAGGTCATCTACGTGTGTTTGTACCTGGGTGTTTAAAGTGTTCGTATTATCTTCAATATTATGTAAGAAGTTGCCTGAATTTCTGTTAATTTGAGAATAATTTAAGGTGTTCCTATTAGTACTTCCACTTGCAATATCCATGGGTTGCTGACGCGAAAATTTAGTCTGATTTGAATGCGGTTTATTATTGCCAATATTATGTACATTGTTGGTAAATCGAGGATTGAATCTTCTGGTTTCCTGGTTGCTTTTAGGTATATATTGCCTTGAAAAGTTGTGTTCGTTATTATTAAAAGATTCTGGTCTGATTGATTGCTGATTAGTGGGGAAATATGGTCTATTGAAAGGTTGTTGGTAGTGAGCCGAATACTGTCTAGCTGGTAATTGCTGATAATTAGGGTGACCGTATTGCCTAGCTGGTCCGTTAGAGTTTTTTTTATACAGAAAAGGCTGGTCTCGAAAATAGATACAATTTTGCTCCTTGAGACACAAATTTAAAGCATCTGATAGCTTTGTTGGTCTCATAGCTCTTATGGTAGAGCCCGAAGCCCTGATAAAAAGGTGTTAAGACACATTTCTTCGTATAAAACCTGTTTCGATAGTATGACATTGTTATCGTTTTCATGGACCCTCACATGGTTTATCATAGCCAACAATAAATCTATAACTTTGGAATAGAATACCTCAACTGTATTTTGGGTTTGTCGGAGTTGATGAAGATCGCGTATCAAGCTCGTTTCGTTTCGTTTGTCGGAGTAGTGCACAATCAAATTATTCTTAATTTCCTGCTAAACCACCGGAGTGCCATACATATTAAGCACTTCGTTAGCTTGGCCAGTAATTTTATTTCGAATCGCTCGAAGTATAATTCTACTATAGCCCGTATCGTTTAACTGTGGCATGAAACTCAATATCTCTTCAAAATTAGAGAGTAAGTCATAAAGAAGTCTTGGGCTACCATCAAAATTTGGCAGGTCTTTAACTGCATCAGGGATCCTGAGCGAGTTAAACACGTTTAATGCAATAGAAGAATCATTGATACTCATTTTATTTGAAAAACCTTTTACAATATTTTCTAAATTATATTTTAATTGTTTCTTATCAGCACTAGGTATAGAGGAATTCACTTTAAGTTTTTGAATTTTAGGATTTTTAAGGTAAGGCATGGAAAGGATTTAACCAACGACAAGTAGGACTCACCTGAGGTTGATGAAGAATGTTCAATGCTGAATTCAAAAAAAAAATTATCCACACTTTTATTATTATTTTTTTTTTTTTTGATGATGATGGGTAGATAGTAAATAGTTCGTATTTTTTGATTACACTGGATCCAATATAAATAGATTTTTATTTTTTTTATTTTTTTTTATTTAATTTTTGTGCACATATGTTGAACTTATGTATTTAACATTATCTTTTTATGGATTTTCGTGATTTCACTGTTTGTTCGATAATAATTTTAAAACTTTTTTTTGTTTCTTTTTTATTAAGTTATAGATTATCACTCCGATATTCCTTCGAAGTTTTTATTTTTCGCTAGCAAAACGTAAGCTACTTAATCTTTCACTTGTGTATTATGCTAGACGAAGCATACCGACTGCGCCAGTTATATAGCATATCTTATAAAAATAAAAACTCTCTTTTTCCAAAACGTTACAACTTTCTTTATTCGATGTCCAACTTAGACTAACTTAAACCAATGATACAATTTTTGTTCTCCCCACAACATTAGTCTGTACATAACAGCTCTACACGAGTCTGAGTACATGTTTATCGCAACACCTCTAGCAGCTTGGGTAACGATCGCGGCTGCAGACTGTACTCATGCTCGGCTTGGAGTTTTGTTGTTTACTTCTGCAGGTTGTTTTTAACAAACATGTGACAATGGCATTGTGTTGTTACCAGGCTGTTGGTTGAAGACTTGTGGCTTGGCTTGGGACGCTTGTTGTTATCTCTTGTTCTATTGTGGTGCTGTTACTATGTCCGTTGATTAAGAGATCGCTGAAGACAACATGTGGCAATGGCGTTGTGTTGTTACCAGGCTGTTGGCATGCTGCTGCATGTAACTCGCGCCGTCCTGCTGGAAATACATATGATTATCAAGGTCCATGTCAATCAGTTGGAGCTATGAAAACTTGGTTTTTATTATGCGTTAGCCTACAAAAAAAAAACTGCTCCAAACAGTCTGGCCTTCATAGATAACTCAAGTTTTCGGAACGCCTTATCGTCTGAACAAATTTTAACATTCAGCCCCTATATTTTACAAGCTTATTTTTTACTTCACATGTTTGATTGTTTAGATCAAATCTTAAAAATGAGTTTTGAACCACTACCATAGCTTCGAATAACTTGAAACTTAGCATTGAAGATTTAGCAAATCGCGAAGAATTCCACCACAGCGCGGCGGTAGTGTGGTCTAGTAGACATTTGCATGGAAAATATAAAAACAAATGTATTACCTCTCACGCCCTTCTCACAGGACATTTAGTGGCAAAAAAACCTTTAAAAAAAAAAACACTTTCCATTTTTTGTTCACCAATATCTCTTTTTGTGTGGTGGCCGTGGCTTAGTGATTAGTGCGTGGGACTGCTGAGCGAGACACTCAAGTTCGATCCTCAAAACTGTAATGAAAAAGCTCTCAATTCGCCGTTCGGAGTGGGCATTCAAACTGTAGGTCCCTTCCATTTGTGCGAAAAATATAACGCGTATAATATTAATGGTGAGCTGTCGCGCTAAATATATATATATACGTTTATATAATATCTCTTCTCTTTCATTCAAATCGGGGTTGGATAAAAGATAAATTGGATTAAATGCGGCTCCGCCCTTATATTCTACGATTCATACTTTTCAAATTATGATTTTGAAAAACTACTTGAGTCCTTCTCAGATCTCAGACGATGTGACCGTGCTCTTTTTTTCAGACTTACGCAAAGTAAAAAAGTTAACTTAATTTGAATACCCGCCATTCAATTTAATGGGATACACTGCATTATTTGGCAGCGGATTTTGGTTTTTATAGATTTTTTTCATTTATCGCAAACATACATCAATAATTTGTTTTTAATGTCAAAGTTATGATTTT
This sequence comes from Criorhina ranunculi, assembly GCA_951813785.1. Lineage (NCBI taxonomy): Eukaryota > Metazoa > Arthropoda > Insecta > Diptera > Syrphidae > Criorhina > Criorhina ranunculi. The sequence goes on along the minus strand of OX638382.1, from coordinate 19,015,487 downwards.
GAAAAATTCGCATTCTTAAAAGCGCTTTCTGTTTCAAGCATGTGTCCGAATATAAAAGGTGTTCTGTATGAAAAGCCCATTTCAGTACGTTTAAGAATGAAGAAAACGTTTCAACGTTTCGTCATAAAATACAAAATTTCATAAGAAAATCATTTTCATGGATGGGACTTTTATCACATTTAACATTCAAAGTGTATACCATTGATGTCATAAAACCAGTTTATGACGATACCCAAATTATTGGCTTCTACCCTGTGAACTTATTAGGAAGTGTACAAAATAAATTCCCATTTTTGGAAAACAATGGTGCTGTGAATATAATCGATACTAAAGATAGGCTATAAAATAGATGCTAAAATGCAAAAAAAGCTTCTATTCAAAAATTTGTTTGCCTTGGCCGATAGAGGACAAAGCAATAAACTCTTTTTAAAATCCTTGCTGGTCCTTAAAGGAAAAATCCTATTATTTTCAGACGATAATTTGAATATTTTTAACATTGCTTATACAGTTTAGAAGTGTTGATTTATGTAGTCTATTTTCCACTTGAGTTACCCCATATAATGAATTTTTCATTTTTAAAATAAACTAAAACAAGTAGAATGCGACATTATATCCAACAATGATTGTTCACACGTAAACATAACATAAAGGGAACAAAGAAAATGTTAAACATGTTAGATAAGAGGGCGAGGAGTGGGGTTATCACGTGTGTTTATTTTGAATCCTTGCAGTTAATGGGTTTCTGGAAATATTGAGGTAGGCAAGTTTTAAAAGAGTGGTCTTAAGAGATTTACTTTCTGTCGAAAATAGGCGAAGGACGCTATGACCACCTGCGCTCAAAAAATTTTAGCAAGTGAACATATCTTAACGAAAAATAAAAGCTTAGATGAAGTGTCTCGAGTATTACAAATATGCAAATTGCCTAAAGTAGCAAATATAAAGTTCTTGTAACTGTTTTGAATATAAATTAAAAATAAATGAAATACTACAAAAAGGTGATATGTATTTCAATAGTTTTTCAATGAAATGTGTTGAATATAAATCTTAGCACATTTCGGTAGCTGCATTATTAATTCATTTCATTAACGATCAATATAACACAGAACTGAAGTAAAAGCTCGCAGATTCGTACATGTGTGTTTATACTAAAAGCAAACCAAGTAAGGGCAATGACTACGCCAGCGAACATGAATAATAATGATTTAATCAGGCAATGTGGTGACAAGAGTGATGTACTATAATTGCAGGCAAACAATCGCTAGTCCTCCTGGATAATTAGAGCAATCCATGGAAGTACACACATTGTACCTACATATAACGCACGCATATTTGGTAGTGAATCCTTTCGAGATTTTAAGCTGCAGGCGAGATTGTGTTGGAGTTAGATATGCCAGAACAGTAACTGTCTGATGAAATTACGTGTGCGTAATTGATGACAGGTTATTAAAATAATTTAAGCCATCTAATTGAACAGTTTCGTTAATGAATTATGCTGTAAGTAGGCTGTGATTTCAAAGACATTTGTCTCAAACTACGAATGCAAATTATAACAAGATGCAAAAATGAAAGCTTTATGTATAGCCTGAATAAAGAAACTTATTGTCACATGATGAGTGTTTAAAAATTAAAATTTTATTTTGATTTTACCATCATGATAGTATTTTGAAATGGCTATAATAAACAACGAATGCAATGTTTTAAGTGAGAATAGTCTGCATATCATACAATCTTCTTTCTTTCATTACACTGAAAAGTGTTATTCGCTATTCGCTCAATTGAGAGAGCGAGAGGCCTTCGCTAATACACCATCTCTATGCTTCAGATAGTGCACATTGTATACTTCGAAACGGTGCTTTCAAATTTTCTTCTGACAATGATCGCTATCATCTGCGCAACCCACAGCCTCTATGCGTTGAGTTTCCAGGGACTAAAGAAGGCTGTTGACCACCAGAGACCAGAGAAGAGGTGAGAGGACTCTTCCTAGTGGGCATCCTCTTGTTGTAATACTAGTTTGTATTATTCTCGCATTCAGCATGGAAATAATCCGTCTGCAAACTGTGGTGGAAGTGTTCATATTGTTTAGCGCCCCTAAGGTGGACTCATATGACGTGTTATTAAAAGCTTCTTCATTGTCTAGAAAGGCAATAAGATATTTCCTTCTGATCGATGGAGGTTTCAATTTTGGTTAGTAAGTCGTGAAGTGCGGACTCAGTAGATTTACCTGGTTGATATGCATGTTAAATTTTAAATGAGGGCGACGACGTAAAAAGTGCATTTCCTCGTATGTGTATGTCAACAATTTTCTCCATGCTTTTGGGGAGAGCTGTAAAAGAATGTATTCATTTAAGAATTTAACTCATATAATTCACTTTTGAATGGTGACTTATAATTTTAAATCACCATTCATTTTGAAGTCATTGAATGCGCATTTAATGAACGGAAGTCAATACTACCATTCATTTGCATTCAATGCATTCATTTGAAGTCTTTTGTATTCAATTGCCATTCCCATTCATTTGCATTTGTTTGAAGTCTTTTGCATTCATTTCCATTATTTGCTTAAGCTTAGGATTTCCGATAAACTTCCTGAGAGCGAGGATCAGTGCTCAACAGTTTTGGAGGAGCTAGTTTGGAACTCGCTTTTCTACGGAATCTGCAGGTAACGTTGTTTTCTAGGCTCAGCTCCTTAAGATTTGTGGGGTAACCTGATGTGACATAGTGTGTGATTTCTAAAGCTAGCTCAACACTTTCAGGACAACTTTTCTTTAGAAAAAATTTAAAATAAATGCAAAAGACTTCAAATGAATGCAAATGAATGGAAATATTGACTGCCATTCATTGAATGCGAAAATTGAATCCTCATTCAATGACTTCAAAATGAATGGTGATTTGAACTTATAAGTCACCATTCAAAAATTAAGTCAATGAATGAATTCATTTCACATGAATTCAATTGGGTGCGTTCAGTGAATGCATTCTCAAATGAATGCATTCTTTTACAGCTCTGCATTTTGGGTATGAAGCTCAGGGTAAGGTATCTGCTATTTTGACTGTGAGAGGGTGAATGTACGGATTTGAATTGAAATAGTTTTTGAGGCTGTGGTGATTATTGATATAAATAAATACGAGGCTTTTGGTCAGTTAAAGTGAATTTTATTCATATGTGAACTTGGTTAGTTTTTCCAGCGTAAAGCTCGGTTTATTTTTAACCATTTAATAAAAAGGGTGCTGTGATATGCCTTAGCTCAACTCTCCTTGTAATATCATTATAATTGATGCATGTATAATTAAAAGCACATGTACGAAACGAATATTTTTTTATTTTTTATTCTTTGACATACAAAACTGCTCACGCAAGAATTCTTAAATTGTATTGCCCCATTTTGGTGAATACATTATATTTCATTCATGATCCACTTAATTTTTCTTTTCAGCTTGCCACACTTTGGCGTATGCAAAGTTTACTTTAATAATACATCTTCCATTAGTTCTAACTCTCTTGCACAGAAATACATCGTAATCCATGATTTCGACTTCCCTATTCAACCATTCCTTATGCTTCGAACGAGAAGAAATTCACATTTTTCAACTTCTCGTACTGCCTAAGTAGCACTTCAGTATTAGCATATATGATAGCAGTAAGATCAAAATTTGCTTGGTCCAAGTTGCAGATAGTTCAAAAATGTCACGTTTCTCTTTGATATATACAAACGAATATGAACTTTCATTTGAAAAGCTAGAAAGTAGTTTGCTTTTCTCTCTTGGCCACTGTAAAACTGACTTCTCTTAATGGGAATTCTTCTTTCTAGAAATAAGAAAAAAATAGTGCTCTCTCATTCGTAGATATTCACAAAAGAGAACAGTGGTAACCGACGTAGGAAAAGTGACCTCCATCTGAAGCGCCGAGTACTTGAATAAGCAATGCTGAAGTCAATAATCTCATTCGGTGATGCAAATGCTTTTCTTCATTCCTCAAGAGTTCTTTCGAGACGATCTCACTATCAGACGCAGTTTACACACTTTGGCTCCGAAAATTTCAATCATAGTTAGTTTAAAATACAGTTAAGATTCAATCAATTTCATCAGGTAATTAACTTTCGTTCTCATCCTGGCAAACGTGATTGCTTGTTTCTTAAAATGAAGGTTGGGTTTTCCGTGTCGTCTCGAACATGATCTCTCTTTGCCGAACAGAATCTGTGTCAGGGTTTTGTTTAGTGAATGTTGTCGATTTTCCGGGCCGAAAGACACTATAGTACGTGCCTATTACAGTGGTGCAAAACAACTTGAGAAGTTCACACAGGACAGGATTTTGTAAACACTTTAAATGACACATGTACGCACATATGTAGTTTAACGACAGTTTATAGGGGCCAGGGCCTAGCTTCACGCAACCATTTATGCTGTGCGTGTTATAATTTCTGCACGAATTGAAGGGACTTACAGTTTAATTGCCAACTGATTGAGAAGCGTTTCCATGATAGATAATATTCTTGGAGGTTTGTCGTTGACTGACAAAAGGTGGTGCCGTGAACAACTGTTGGTTGTTTTGCTGAAACTCGAACCTGTGTCCTTTCGTTTAGAAGTTCAACCCACTAACCATCAAGCAACGGCAACCAGTGATCACGGCTACAATTTATTTGCTTTCAATTATTTTCGTAAATATTTCAACACACACTGATGTATTTGTTTCATAATTTAAGTAAACCATAATATTTGGTGGTGACAGATAAAGTTAATATCATAATTTATTTGAAATCATTTTTAATTGACATTTGACTCATTCTCGATACTTTAATGCAATTTAATATAAAAACATATATATTTTTTTAACCATCACCCATGAACACAGAATACAACGATCCATCATGGTTGCTGAATTTCTTTTACGTACGAACACAAATATTACATTCTTGCATGCAACCAATTTGATGGTTTTTAATTAACCCAACAATGAAATCAAATACAATAAAAAAAGTCACTTATATTACCTGCACAATAATTTCAATCTCCATGAACTCCATGAATTTTCGAAAATAGTCTGTTTCGCACACAATCAACCTTACTTCTGCATATGTCGGTAAAAAGAGTTTGTAATTTAAAAGGTAATGCCAATAAATATTTTAATTGTTCCTGCCTCGTTGGTAAGTTAATATGACTGAACATTAGCTATTTTAACATTATAAAGCTTTAATTGAAATTAACTTTATTTTTGCTCGGTAGTAGTGGCATTGGTTGAAAACAGGTAAAAAGAATTTTGCTTAGAAGTACAATGGAGCGAAACGAGTTTGAGTATTTTTATTGAACATTTTCTTAAATGCGCGAAAGAATTTATAATTTTTTTATATATATAAAAAAAATGAATCAATTGTAGTGTTAAGAGAAATAAAAACAAAATCTACTCTTTTAAATAAAAAAATAAGTTTTGACATCATACAAACATCTTTGGTCGAGAATTGAAAAGCGAAATTAAACGGAAAAGACAATTCAACTTCATTTTCAATTTGTCTTCTGTTATTATCCAATTCCTTTCTATTTATACTTCGTTTAGAACGTAGTTTTGTTTAAAATCACTTTCATCTTCACATTTGATAATTTCTGCTCAAGAATATCCCTCTTCTTCTTGATTTTCCTCTAAAAGTCCGGACAGCAACCTTAATTTGTTTTGGTAGCATTGCAAACATTATTCTTGCTGGTAAACATTGCCGTATGCTCAATATTTAATGAGTATGCAGGCATATACTATTATTTAGCAAACCTCTTACAATGTGTGTTAATTCTTATGACGCCTTTTACCTTTTGGTCATATAACAAATTTAACTCCACATAAAAATGCCAAATATAATATTGATTTTTCCAGTCCGTAATGAAAAGGAATAATATTTTGAATGCAAATATCAAAATATTATTTAGAAATACATATATGCCAAACTATTTTCACCGTTTTACATCACAATCTATACAAAAAGGTACAAAAATAAAGGAAAACTCAACATAAGCAAAATAAACAGTTTTCCTAGAAATGATAATATATGCCAAAGGGCAGGATTTACATATGAAAACGAAAAACGGAATACATAAAGATGCACAAGCGTCAAAGGCTACACTGATGCAAAACATAACCATACAAAAAGGACAAAATGCAAATGTACCTTTCCCTGGTATTTCACCAAACTTATTCACACATATCCTCGAAGAACTTTTTATTTTGGGTGTCATGAACATTTGCCATTTTGCCATTTGTCCATTGATCGAAGGTACTGCAAATTTTCACAAGTGATGACAACGAAATACAAGCTTCATGGTATGGATATTGAGGTCATTAACATATGAATGGTTAAAAATTCTAAAGAACGGAAGTGCAATAATTTCCTTGGCTTGTATGAAGATAAAGATGAATATTGGCTGTAAAATTAATTTTTTTTTTTGATGGAAGTGAAAACCCCGATGAGTGTAAAAGTTGTCACACGTTTCCGTAATTGTACCGTAATATACAATGGAAGCAAGCAAATGTCATAAAATTAGAAGAACAATGCATTTTCCTTGTTTCTTTCAAAATGTTATTCAATATTTTTTTTTCTAACCAGCTTACTGAGTTTGTCACATTCAATTTTAAAAATGAACGCCATATTCAAATGCGTATTTTAAAGCTTACGAAAATTCATTTGATTTTGCGTGGCCTTCTTTAAATTAATTAAATGGTTTTACGTAAAAGTGCGGCTTAAAAAAGAAAATGCTAATCGGTATCTAGGTGAATAATATTGGTCGGCGAAATAAAATACAGTCGAATCCCTCTAAGTTGATTTTTTACGGGAGATCAAAATAAGTTTAAGTTAGAGGGATTTCTAGAAACATTTTTTTTTTCAAACGCATTTATTAAAGGTAAAAAATAGGAAAATACATTTTGGGCAAAATTACTTAAACAAATTTGCGATATAACAGTCGCAGTATTCACCCGTTTAAGAACTGATTCTACCCTAAAAAGGCAGTGGTGAACCTCATCCGGTACAGCTTCAGTCATTTCAATTGCAGTTTGCAATATTTCAATTGCGCTTTCGATCTCATTATTTTCCGACATATGAGTAATTATTGCTTCGGCATCCTCTTCTGCAGCTCCGCTCTCATTATTGTCAGCATCAGCAGCACAAACTATTGCTTCCAAAATTGTTTCAGGATCAAGATCTTCTGTGGCGACGATACCGTCATCGATTTCAACATAATCCTAAAATTGCACGCCTTTGAAATTATAGTCTGTTTCAAACCCGCTTCCAACCAAAATCTTAATCCAGAGAAAAATGACAAGTACTCAACCAACAACACAAGCATGATCCATACGTGCAAATTGTTTAAATTTGTTACCCTTTTTTATGGAATAATTTTTAACATAGAATACCACGCTAACCATTTTCGTGCGACACCTAGTATTCAGCTCGGATGAATACTAGTAGGCACGTTCTAGTGCTACTTGGGTTCATGTTGAACCGCCGCCTCTACTTACCTACATCGACAGGCATTGACAAGCCTCCGAGTGTATAATCTTTAGGTTTAGGTCGCTTTCATTCGTAGGAGAAATACATATAGGATGCACAACATAGCATGAATGATTGTGAGAAACCAGGCCTTGGTCTTCTATGGGCTTTCGTATCAAATACTTGTGTTTTTAATAATTTTTAGCATACCATCAGAAGTATATTATCACTTCTGACCTACAGTCTATTTTAAGGATATAATTAAATCGTTTCTCTGCAATCAAGGTGATTCTAAGTGCAATTGTTTATGAATTATTGAAAATACACCCCGCCCGCAAAAATCATTCGGGATAAATAAGAAAGGCACTCACATGACAACTTATGGCTTAAAATTGTATAATATAACTTTACATGCTTCACTTATAGACGGCTCTTAAATACTCCTAGTAAATTCATTTTTGGTATACTTCGGGATAGTGTATAACAATCAGCTATTGGACTGGACAATATGCACCCAAAGGTTTATTGAAATTATCTTTGCATACATCTCATCTCACCTTGTTAGAATTTTTAATACCATCCTGATCACCTCTTGCTCTTGCTATGAGGAGCTTTCGGAAGGCCAGTAGTAAGACCAGCAGTTTTAAAAAATCTAAAACAGCAATCAAAGAATGTCGACAAAATATGATACTATCCTTTAGATTAATTTTTTGGAAAACCGATGAGAAAAAAGATTAATTTGTTTCTATAAATTTCTTGAATTCTTTCGTATTTTTTCAGCTCTGATGAAAATTATCAACGATGAAGTTTGAAAATACATGTAGAACGAAAAAAATAAATCAAATAAGCGATTATCAGACTTTTTCACAATTAACGAAAGTTTCCCGCAATGGTCGATCTTGGGCACAACGGCTATTGTTTTTCTCCATTCTACATAACGAGCTCCCAATTCAGACGAGTTTAAGGGTTTGCTTGCAATAAAAAAAAACTTTGAAGTAATATTAAAGTAATCCAAAATGGCGAAATTATAAGAAGTACCCATAAACGAGTATACATTTTCAATTTCAACGAAATCGGAGCAATTTTAAAGAATTTCAAGATGGCGGATTCAAAATGGCAGGAATTTTTTTCCAAAAATATTATTTTACTATTACCACTTCAATATTATTAAAAATGAAAATGCAACAATTATTAATGCGGAATTTGAAAAATGTAAAGGGGTGTGACACGCCCCTCTCCCAACCAATTACGCCCATCTACGAACTTAGCCGAGCTATTCACTATATCAACATGTGTGCAAAGTATCAGTCAATTCGGTTAAGAACTGCGGCTCCTGTCGTGCGGACAAGATTTCGTTGTATTGCATAAATGGGCGTGACACGCCCCCCTCTCAACCGATCTCACCCATCTACGAGCTCGTCCGTGCCATTCACAATATCAACATGTGTACAAAGTTTCATTCAATTCGGTTAAGAACTGCGGCCCCTATCGTGGTGACAAGATTTCGTTATATTGCATATATATATAGATATATATATATATAAACATTTGAGCGGACCATGGTTTTTGTGTTTACTATAGAGGTCTTGAAAAGTTGCATTCAAATTTTTTGAAAGTTGCGTCTGCAATAGGTAGTATTTCTTCGAAATCCACCTAAAACACACCTACTGAGCAAATAAATAAAACTACGGAGTACGCAACTAGCGTTTTTTTTATGTAAATGGAAATCTTTATCCCGATTGGTAATAAACTTCCAAACAAGGCTAACTAGAACTACTCACTACACACATACAAATTCTTGTTCAACGCTTGTGTATCGATGAGAATACAAAATCAGAAAATGTTGAATTGGTATTTTCTACCTACGCAAAGAAGCCAATAAACTTGTACATTCCTACTGAAAACTAAGATCTTTTGTTTTTGTTACTAGTTAAACTATAGGTAGTGTCAGATGAGACACAGATTATAACCTTAATCATTTGGACAAACTAACTGATTCCACATAAATTGAAGAAATCTGATGATGGCTATGTGTGGTGTGCGCGTGTGGATGTGTGTGACAAATTTTCGATATCTGGAATGACGTACGATTATGCGTTTTGTTGTTGTTTTATTTGTTTGGACGGAACTTAGATCTGATTAGATTTAAATATTTAAAGAAATGTTAAAAAAAAAAAATACTTGGGCAGCATCCGTATAAGATCCAATTGACACAAGAACTGAAGCCCCAAGATCACCAATCGCGTCGTACGTTCGCTGATTGGGCTTTGGAGACGTTGGAAACAGATCCAAATTTCTGCGAAAAAATCATCTTCAATGATGAAGCCCATTTTTTGTTGAGCGGCTTTGTAAACAAGCAAAATTGCCACATTTGGGGACAGAATAATCCACAGCTGTATCAAGAGTCTACATTTCATCCGGAGAAACTTACTGTTTGGTGTGGATTTTGGTCAGGCGGCGTCATTGGGCTATACATTTTCTGAAACGAACTTTCAATGGTGAATGGTATCGGGCCATGTTCACTGACTGTTTGTGGCCGCAATTGGATTGCATGGACCTAGACGACGTGTGGTTTCAACAAGACGGCGCAACGTGAGTTATAAAATTCAAACCACTAGTTTCATGTCTTGTATTCGACTGATTTCTCCTTATTCTTTTCATAGTTTTCTACATATTATATGTTCGTGATCATACTCGGAAAACGCTGACGTAGTGTTTGGTCCCACGGTAAGAATATGCACGAGTATGATTACGTTAACAAAGAATGACATATTATACAATAATATACGGTTACAGAAATTTATATAACTCGTGCCATACACTGAAAAAATTATTGTACATAATATTAATGAACGCCATTCATACAGCAAAATTCATTAATTTTTTAGACAAATTCATTGATTTTATGTACAAATTCATAAACAAATACGGATTTTATGACCAATTCATTAATCCTATGAATTCGTATTCATAAAAATATTTGTATAGGAGATTTTATTTATGAACGCTGATTCTTATTTTAATGAATTTTTTCATAAACTTATGAACTATTCATACAACTGCCGATTACGATTTTTAGAATTAATGCATTGCATTTATGAAAATACTAATTAAATTAAAGAAAACGTTTCATCGATCACAGATTCATGTACCGATTCATTAGGTGTATGTATTTGTTCATAAATAGTATGTATAGATACATAATCAAAGATTTCGAATGTAAATATTCATACACTTAATGCATTGGTGTTTATTTTTCTGAATCCATACTTAGTTTCAATGCATTTGTTCATAAAAAATCTCAGACAAAGTAGGTACACTTTGTACACTCCAATAAGAAAGTATATCTTGAAGGATGGCCATAGTGTAGTGGTTGAATCATCGCTTGTCACGCTGAAGGTTCCAGGTTCAACTCCCGATGTCAAAAAAAGTCGATCAACTGCGAATAAAGCTGACGTGAACTCTACTGTATTAGGCGCGCATAACACTGGAGTTTTAGGGTTGTATATGGTTTTAAAGTGTTGGGTCTTAGTGTAAGACATCCGGATGTTCGAAAGAAATACTTTGAATTATATGACCAACGGCATGATAATAATGAATCGATTCATTGAATTTAAGAACGTTTTCATACATCCAATACCTACGTGCATAAACAAATTTACGAATTTCATTCATTAATTTTATGTACAGGTTCTTACTTTGTATGAACAATTCATAGGTGTATGAATGGATTCATAAACTTATGAATAGGGACGTTAATTTTAAGAACGTGATGTTTAGCTCACTTTTAATGATTTTTTTCATTTAGAATAATAATTTTTTCATTGATATTATACACGTTTTTGGTTCAGTGTACATTACATTATTTCCAGAAGAGGCGATGTGGAATGGCCGCCAAGATCGTGCGATTTAACGTCCTTAGACTTTTTTCGCTGGTTTATGGCAACAAACAAACAACAATTGACCAACTAGAGAAAAACATCATTTTAACCATTGGTATGATCCAGTCCGACTTATGCAACAGAGTCATACAAAATTGGACCTCTCAGATTGAATGTACTTTAATCTGCAATAAAGGTTTCTGTCATATCTCACACACAACGCTTTTTATTTAAAAGTAAAGACACGCTTCATTTAGAACTCTCCGTGAGCTGCTCTTTGAACTTTGTTCACTTACGAAATTATTCTCGAAAACAGCTTGAGAGCTACTCGCAGTATTTTCACTCTCAAATGGACACACATCTTTTAAGTTTATACAACCCAAAACATTCCCATTTTAAAGTTTAAGTGTATACAAAATAAATTGTTGACCTACTATTAAATGTGAAGTATGATTACGCCAAATAACTAGTATTGACGAAAGTAAAAGAAATCCCCAATCCTGCATTATAACTACAGATCCAATTAAATTGGAGTAAGGATACAAGTATATTTTCTCTACTGTGATTCTTACGCAATCCTTCTGTCAATAGTCGAAATCGGGGCCACCAATCCACATTTCTTACAGTCGTACTTTCTTTAGGTGATTATCTAAATCGAATGAACGTGATTTACTGCTTGTCATCAGTGAAGAAATTGACCTCAATTGAGAGATATTTGTGGTAAATTTCCACAAATTCACAAAGCAGCAGTCTTTGATGCTAGTGATGATGGTTGGGTAACGATATCAAATCAATTAGGAACGTGATTCCTTCTCTCTTTCAGTGAAAACCAATTTTACTTCTCTTCTGTTTTCTATCGCCCCAAATTACACCTTCTTCGCATGTCAACTGAGCTTTCCTTTTGACATCAATGAAATTTACTCAAATTGCTCTCTAATCTTTTGCAATTTTATTTTTGGGAAAATTGCTCAAATTCTAGAATGTACACTCGTACATACATATAAAAGTTGTATTGTGATTATTGCCTCAATTTGTAAAAAGGAATTTTAGGATTCCGTAAAACATGTTAGTGAAACTTATTTTCTTAATTTTCTTTGTGTAGCATATGTATTATATAGCTTTGGGGTCAGGCTTCTACATTTAAGCTAATGACTAAATTAATGTTCTTTAGTAAACTAAAACCCATTCGAATTCACATAGAAAGCGAAAACTTCGCTGAAAACGGTACCTCTTTTGAATAGTTTCGACCGCATGTATTTCATCTCGTTAGCTTACAAAGAGTGACTTTCTGCTTGTGAAGTATGCATGACTTGTTCCCAGGTTAAAAATCACACAAAGTTCTTCAAAGGGTTTTAATATGCTTCCTTATGTACGTGTGTTGTGAATGTCATATACAAGAGCTGTCTACAAGGACTGCAATTCGAATTTTTTGAAACGGAAATTCAGTAACCTTTCCAAGAACCGCATAAAAGAACTCATTTGCACAGAGGTAAGCGCTCGTCAAGCATTTAATGCTGGTTTTCATTACAATAATTCTGAGACAGAGAACTATATACCTTCCTTGTGAAACTCAATTTTAGTTCTGGTTCACCGCTTGTTCGTCAAAACAAAATATGAAACGAAGCGTTTACAATTGCTCTTTGCTTAACGTTGGGAAGAAAAAATAAAATTGATAATGTTTTCGCATTTTCCGTATACGAACTGAGGCCTAAGCCCAACAAAATCTAAAATTATAATTTTAAAGTTCATAAAGTTCATATAATGAGAACGATCTCATTTATTTTCAAAGAGCCAAACCTATTCATCGCAAGTAGGCACAAAGCAACAAACTAGAAAAAATTATGTTTTTTTTTTCAACATTTTTAATGACCTAGATACATGTATCCAACATAGGATAAAGTATGTACGAACAAGTAAAATTAAAAAAAAAAATGCATATCTACATATACCTATATAATATAACCACTTTCCTATTATGCATTCGCATACGAGTATGTATGAACGTGTTCATGGAAACCATTGATATTGATGCTAAAACTGAACAAGGACAGTAGAAGGTTGTTCTTTTGGAAATCGCGCTATGTATGATTGCAGTAGCAGAAAATAATTTAACAAATCGCAGTCAGTGTAGCCGTTTATTTGGGAACACGAGTTTTGTGCAACAACCTTCAGAAGCACTAATTTTGTACCTTTCTGATAAGCAGAAAAAAAAACCCAAATAAACGCATACAGGATTCATCGATATGAAAAACAAAAAGACAAAAATATTGTATGGAAAGGGAATTATATCTCCTACCATGTGCGTTTTTAGTCTATCTAACACTTCCTTAGTTGCCGTATCTTGGCTTTGAACTACGACTTTATGCGTACTAGGTATGAATGTCACGAAAAAATGCGTTGTTGTTGCGTTTGAACGGACAGTGCTAAAGTGCTAAAGTAGTATTCGCGCTATCGACATTGTGTTACATCTAGTGTTAAAAGAAAATTCGAGTTTCATTACAAAGCTTGAAGGCGAAATATTAGTAGGAAATTGAAAACGAGAGTAGCATGCCCGTGAAAAGATGGCAGAAAATGGCACGAATTTGACTCCAGCGGCAACAAACATCCACTTCTTCGGCTTCTGAGATCGCCGTGGTAGAAGCTTATGAACGTATGTACAGAAGCGACCTATCAGATATCTGGCCTAAGTGACTCCGATTAATACGGAGCCGTTCAGCACGAAGCTTAATAGAAGCGTACCGTCAACACATTCTGCACGTAATTCATCGACAACCCATTCGGACATGTCTGTGATACGTGCAACAGACTCTAATTCAATCTATAATTGAGTCTGATCATAGCATCACAAGTGACCGTTATCGTGGAAGTGTTCTTCAATGAGCGAGATTAGATATCTACTTATACACTTGTCGGGATGCACTTACGACCTAGACATAGTTCTAAGTAGTTATATGCAGCATGGTAAAGCTAAGCAGCACCACATTTTGTCGTTTTTTATTTTACGGCATAAAAGTTAACCGCAGCCTCACAGCCTCACAGCTTCACAACCTGTTATGCAGATAATCCCAATTTCCTATAGTCCCTAGCTTACACTGCATTTCCCTCACACGCCACACTCCCGCACATTTACCCCAAAACATATTCACCTTTATTCTACCCTGTCAGCACTTCCGATCACGACAATTACCCCAAGCACATTCCTCTATTCTACCCAATCAGCACTTCCATTCATTCATATGCACCGCTCAGCTTTTTTGTAAGTTAGAATTTAGTAGAGAAATAAAATAAAGAATTAGACTGAAGACTGAAATGGAAAGAATAAACTTCGTTTTGGGAAAGCCAGAAAATCCCGGAATTTTAAAAATCCCGGAGCACAAAATCCCGGAAAACAACATCCCGGATTACCAAATCCCGAAAAATGACAGCGCAAAAATTCTGGGATTTTTTTTTATATCTAAATTTTTTATTTTTTTATTATTATTTGTTACCTTAAAAGAACGATTGTATGTTGTATAAATGAAGAAAACAAAACATTTGGCTTAGAAACTTGTTTGAATTGCCCTTTAGTTAAGTGTACCAAGCAATTGATTTCAATTTAATATCTCTTTAATATAAGGTATTAAATATTTTTCCTTTGCTAGCATATTTCCCTTGTGTTAAAACATATCAACAACTAAAATTATTTTTGATGTAAAACCACATCAAAGAGAAGAAAATGGTCACTTAAAAAATTTGAATCACGGAGCGGTAACTTTTTGTCGATTCTCACGCATTCGAGTGATCTCCTTTCTGCAGAAAATATTATGTTCACATTATCAACAATGCAAGAATAAATCGCTCGATTTTTTGACAGAGCAATTTCACAGAATTTCGGAATTTTGTGTTCCTGGATTTTGTAATCGGAATTGTGTGCACGGGATTTCGTGAGTAACCCCTTCCTTTTATTTAACTTTTTCAGTTAGTCTCAAAAATAGGTTAAAACCCTTCATACGAATATATTATCTAAAAAAAATATTTAATTCCCTTTAAAAAATTGCAAGCGAAAATCACGCTTTTCTGAATAGTTTTCAACCACTTTTTTTGAAGAACGCGTTTTGCTTAGGAGCATTATCTTGTTGAAAGACTTGGTATTGACAGAACATACTGTAGCCGGCCATGTGGAACAAGTAAAAACACTTCACATAATATAAAACGTACATTATTTATCTAAATTGAAATAGTAATTTATTGTCTTCTAAACAAAATATTCAATTCAACCAAATGCGATTGCCCTTACGTGGAGTTAAAAAAAAAAATTGTTTTTAAGTTCTTAAATTCACTTTATTTTCATAAAACATTAACAGAAAATTTGAAATACTCTAAAAATGTAAGCAATAGTTCCGGCAACTTTTTCTCAACTGCTGCCGATTCAATTATCATTGCTTTATATCAGTGGTTCTTAACCGGTGGTCCGCGGACCACTGGTGGTCCCTGGAAGCACCCGAAGTGGTCCACGAAGAAAAAATATTAAATAAACTAGTTGGAGCTGGCAAAAGCTTGGGGGTTTTGTACGGACGGTGCTCCTGCAATGCTTGGTTCCCGCTCTGGTCTTGCAACGCTGGTAAAAACAAAAAATCCAGCAGCAATTACGACACACTGCGTTATTCATCGGCAAGCACTGGCTGCCAAAACGCTCCCGGAACGTTTCGCTACTGCGATGAAAAAAACTGCTATAAAAGTAGTTAACTTCATTAAAAATGGTGTACTGAACACTCGTCTCTTCAAGCAATTGTTCTCTGATATGAATTCTGAACACGAAACTCTGCTTTTTCACACGGAAGTGCGATGGCTTTCCAAAGGAAACATGCTGTCAAGGTTGTACCAACTGGGAGAGGAAGTACAAGCATTCTTAACTGACAAGAACAAAAAGTTCCTGGATCAATTCTTTGAGTCTAAATTTCAAATAAGTTTTGTTTATTTGGTAGATTTTTTCGCCCAACTAAATAAATTGAACCTTCAACTGTAAGGGTCAGGAAATTTTACGTTGCAAGGCACCAGCAATATATTTTCATATGAAGATAAAATCAGTGCATTTATCGCGAAAATTGAGCTATCGATCAATAAAGTCGAAAGAGACAACTTTTCTGTGTTTGATACCCTGAATCAAATTATTAACGGACAGTGTGCTGAGATTTGAGGAGAAATACAGAATAATATTACACTTCATTAGAAAAACTTAAAAAGTGAATTCAATCGCTATTTTCCTGACTGCGAGGACAACGGTATTCGGAAACTGATCCGCATTCCTTTCATTGTAAACGGTTCTGTGATGCCTGATGCATATCAAGAAGAATTGATTGAAATGCAACACGAAAGTAACTTGAAAGATACATTCGAGACAGGAATTAATCTTGAAGATTTTTGGCGCCAAAAGGCAATTTCTTTTCCAAAGATTCGAGAAATTGCTATATATCACCTAACTTTGTTTTCATCGACATATCTAAGCGAGCAGGGGTTCTCGGCGCTTCTGATAATTAAAAACAAGCACCGAAATCGGTTGGATGCCAGTGCCGACATGCGTTTGACTTTAAGTAACACTGAATCAAGGATTCAGAAGTAGTTATACTTATCTCCATAATGTAAAATAACTAAAATACTGTTGGCTTTGAACAATTGTATGCGTGTGTTATTTATACATAGAACAACCCTTTATTCATTTACATTTACTGCATTTTACCTCTAAAGTTTGGAGTCTAAACAGTTAGTGGTCCATAGCAAGACAGAAATTTTGTCAAATGATCCCTCATCACTAAAAGGTTTAGAACCACTGCTTTATATAATTGTGCAAAACAATGGATAGTAAGAAAGGATCTTGTTAAAGACAGGAAACAGATGGATGTAATTAAAAATTGATCTTTGGGATGCAGTAAAAAGGATCGATGCAATAAAAACGGGTATTTGATGGTACATAGGATGTAATTATGAAAGGGATCTTTAAGACACAAAAGGAAGTGATTGCGTAGATTTTAAACGGACTATACTCTCCTGCTACTCTTCTTATGTCTTATTTTCTTGTTTGTTTCACCAGTGCTGCAACAATACATACCTATTTCTTGGCCAAAATAGTGTTGATTAATGATTTCTATTTTATCGCGTTATCAACTATGTAACTCTTTGACGAAATTCTAAATGTGGCTTTATATTCCTCGATTCAGCTAGGGATATCTAGCTCAGTTTCACCCTCAGTACTGTCAGTGTATGTTAGGAGATGTAAGCTCTCAAATGTGACATATTTTCGTACAAAAAAAAGGATTACAAATTGATTAGATTCTTTTTAATTTCTTTTTAATTCAACGATTGTTTATTTCTTTTGTCGTTTCATTTTATTCCAAATCATTTTTGTTTTTTTTACGATAGTAAATTTATAAAATAAAAAGTCGGTATGTAAAAATAAAAAAAAAAACCGTCAAGAAGAAATTGAATCTGTCCGGCACTTACCTTGCAAGTGTTCTGCTCTGACTATTAGAATAAGTAGGGCTTTTCGGAATTATTTCTTCGACGAGTTGGAAGATTTACCGAGCTTACGGACCTTCTGAGACTTATATCTCTATAAGATTAGTTCCTATGGTGCGGTTCCTTTTCAAGGTTGTCAGGATAGCAATTTTTTTTTTCTATAATTCGCTAGCGCTAAAGGGGTTATGAATACCCTTTTGATGCTATTCACACAGCGCTAGAGTTGGTGTAGTGATTTTTAAACTCAGGTTGTATAAGGTTTACTTTTGTTTGCTCCGAGGGTGGTGTCCAGAATGACTGGGGAGAATTATTGGTACTGTTGCCATTGCTTATAATTCACAGTCAAAATGGACACATGCATTCATTTTTGGTCGTTGGCTGGAAAATATTAAGAAAGGAAATACATACATACATACACACTTCAATTATTTGCACTCCAATCTATGGGTGCGCCTACGCGTATGTGACAATAAATAAATGTTTCACTTTTTGTTAAACTTCGAGATTTTAACAAAAGAAATAACACTACCGTGGGGAAAAAGGTTTTACTTCAAAAAGAATAAAAAATGTGTTTGCTTTGTAGCTTCACAAATAGTCATAAATCAAGAACAAAAAAGAAGACATTTAAGCTCAATCGATTCACAAAAGTTTGACGTTTTTGAATTTACATTACTTTTCACTTCTTTTGAGATATTCTTGTTGTTTTTCTTAATTTACTGGAATCTTTCTTGCTTTCAACATCTTAATACGCATCAAAATGAACATCATTTCAAAGAATTCAATTATGCTAAAAAATAATTGTTGAGCTCGTTCTTTCAATAGGTAGCAAATTAAGAATTACATTTCAAAACACAAGAAATACAAGCGAATTACAAACTGCTGAAATCCTTTTCAGCTTTTTCGAATGCTCCTTTTTTTTTCTTCCCTTTCAATGTATGTACAAAAAATCTTGTCTAAAGACTTCATAGTCTCCACCCGTTGAATCTACAATACAATTTGGTATTCGTTTTTTTATTTGCAATAACTAGCATTGCAGCTTTTCCATCAGTACTGTTAATTTGTCTGTATGATGTCCTCCCTTCAATACAATGAAGTATTTTACATTTACCGTAGGAACTTATTACTTCAATAGTATTCAACAGATCATTCCTGTAGCTTGTTTCTATGGCATGGCCCTGGAGAACAGTCAATTGTGGTATCTATCTGCTGTGTGCAATTGGTGTCTTTTACAATTTTTAATTAAAATTGCCATTTTATTTACGTGGAGAATATAATTTTCTTTAGATGAGTTTTTACTCTCTAGTAAAACCGGAATCCAGGAATCCATCATCAACTACTACGTAATGAAGGTAGAAACAAAAAGCAAGATACCTTGGAAATGAGAAAATATTTCATTGTTTCGCCTTTGTCTATGCTTTCAATAAGCTTATTCATTGTACTCATTAATGAAAGAATGTAAAACGAATGGGATTGTAAGGTAAGTTCAAAGTTGTATTATGATAAAACGCGTGTTTTTAAAATAAATTACATGTCATGATGCACCGGAGTAGTTATTGCAATTAAAATTTAAATTATGTTAATGGATATAAAAGATAAAATTGAAAAAATGTTCGAGTATGACCATGCCAGAATCGAATATGCATACATATATGTATGGACTAGCAGACCCGTGCTCGCGTTGCTTCGCGAAGTTCTTAAAAAACTTTTTTTGACATAATATTAAAAAAAAACAGCAAACTTAAACATGCTTACCGTATCCAGAAAAATGAATTTCACAGAAATAATTGTAAGAAAAACAGACATTGTTGAAGTTTTTATATACATATATATGTATTTATATTAATTTATTTACTTATTTTAATGCTTTGGGATAGACAATGTTTACTGTTTTATTGTTTGGCGGAAGAAGCAAATATAGATTTTTCTGTGAGCCCACTCTTGATAAGGCAACATAAAGCCGACCATGGAAAAAAACGTTGTCCCTAAGATTCACCCCAATAAATTTAAATAATTGACCCTGAGCCTTATAAATCGTCATGCAGAAACACAGTTTAATGGGGAACTGCAACGTCTAAACTGAAAAGTGAAATCCGTTGGTATCATTATAATTCAAGGAATAAGGGCATCCCTCCCTGCTGCGGGTCCAGTAAGAACTTAATCTTCTATAATATTTTTGTTTAACTTCTTGACTTGAAATCGCTTGCTCTTGATAAGTTTTATTGGTGTGCGATTTTCAAATTTAATTGCTATGGCCTCGGAAGACCCGCTGGGTTGAGAGAAATAATGAATTCTTGAGGGTAGTTAACTCTATCATTATCATTTACTACACTGGCAAGTGCTATCTATTTATATGCCTCTGTTTTTAAACGCCGACATAAGAACATTCTTCTCTCTTTAACCCTAGATAGCTAACCTACGCAAATTTTACTCCCATGGTGAACAAAAAAAGCTTTTTTCGGGCAAAGCTTAAAGGGCTATGATTGACCTTTCGTAAGTGTTTGCGTAATCTATTTACACATCAGTCTAGTGAAAAGGATTTGCAAAAAGTGCATCTCGTTTGATTTATTCAAGTGCTTTTTCAATTCTAGGAAGCAAAATTTACAAACGTGAACCCAACCGAAAACCATAACTTAGCCGGTGGAAGAAAATATTGCGCATTTTGTAATTATAAAAAAAAACTATATACAACCACATTATACCCGTAAATGTACTTTAAACTCATTAATTTGAATATCTTTTGTCAATAAAATCTAACTTTGTTTCAACAAAGGTCTTAAACATAACCATTTCTCTTTTAATTGCCAGGAAGTAAATTTTACTCCTAGTTAGCTTTAACGAAGTACAAAATAAGGCGGGCTTTCTAGGGTTAACTGATTGGTTTTTGAGTGAGATAATCAAGCTTTAACTCAAAAACCAATGAAAAAAATTCTACTGGGGAGCCAGTCCTGTATTTCCTACCTCATTTTGCGTCATATCACAGCGAAAATTGTTTCTGATATACACCACAACGTGCTTACAATGTTCAGCATACCTTTCTTTAAAGCATTTCTTCTAATAACTCAGCATCCGCTGGACCAATTTTACCCAAAATTTATCAGATCGAAGTTTCATGCTGACAAATAAAGCAAAAAAAAAACCGCATGATCGTACGTTGTTCCGTTTTTCAGATATCGAAGGAGAAAAAAATTGTCACATACACACGCACACACAAACATCACTTCGAAAACAGGTGCAAATGATGTCTAGTGTATCGTCATATGAAGCTTCGTCAAAATCACGAACCTTTATTTTTTTTTTGGCCGATTGCAATACTAAGGTGGTGGGATGTGGGAAGTAAAAATATGATCCACATAACATACACTTTATGATCATACAAATAAGGAATAAGAATGGGAGGGAGAGAGTGTGCGAGAAACACGGAACGATGATGAAATGGAACAAAGCAGCAACCTCGTCGTCATGATCAGCGATGCTAGGTGGAGGGATTTTCCCCGTTTTTCGGGATTTTTCAATCAAAAAGGGAAAAAGGGGACAACAGCTTCGAAAACGGGGAAAATTAAACGCACTAAAAAAAAACTTGTCACGTTCACATTTTGCAGCACGTGAAGCGCAGAATGCAATGTCATGATATTTATTCACATTTGAATTGCAGTGCAAAGCATCAGAATGTTTTCAGCGAGTTTCAAAATGTCTGTAACCTAAAACCTCATAAGGTACTGCATGCAACTCGGACGCGATGGTTGTCACTTCATTCAGCACTGCAAAGAATTGTTGAGCAATTTAAGCTTTGCTCCTTTATTTTATGGGAACATTTTAAGAGGACAGTGCCAACAAAAATCAGTGTAAAAAAATATACAAACTGCTTGACTACAATTCCTTACCTCGACTTTTTAAATTTCTTCTTACCATTTTTCACTAAATTAAATCTACTCATGCAGTCGGAAGATTTAAAAATTTACGTGTTTTATCAGGAAATTTAAATAACTCTAAAAACAATGTTGACTGTTTTATGGAAAAGGAATGCATTGATACTTTTGGAAATATTTTTGGCATCAATTTGCACAACATTGACAATTTCTTACTGCTCGAGAATCTTTATTTAGGCCCGTTTTTAAATGACAGAGTAAGAAAATGAAAAATTGGGAAAAAAGCGGGGAAAACGAATCATAGGAAAGGGGAAAAAAATTGTATTGCATACAAAAAATCGGAATTTGCTCTGCAAAAACCTGGCAACACTGGTCATGATTGACTCGATATCAGCGATGTAAACAAATAAAAATAATGGATGTATTGAAAAAATTTATAAATTTATTTCTCAGCAAATAGGTATAATTAAGAAAAGATGAAGGGCTTAAAATTTGCGTAGGCATATTGACTTTAAAGAAAAAAATTTGTTTTTACAATTTTTTTTAAATTGATATAAAGTTAGGAGTGAATATGTTGGTCAACCTCTTTAAAATAAGTATGAAAAAAATATAAATGTTAAGTTTTCCTGTAAACAAAAAACATTTAAATAAAAAAAAGTAGCCCAACTGGATTTCGTAAAAATAAAGAATATTATAAATTTTATTTCACGTTGATCGGTTCAGTATTTGCTGAGATTACCGGGGCCAAAGTTTATTAATGTTTCGTCTTTATATAATAGTAATATATATAGATGAATTTAACATTTGTTTAAAATTTGCATTATATTTATACAAAGAACCAAGTTTATATATCAAAATCTTCATTGGCAAATCCCGTAACTTCAACTATACAGCACAGCATGTTGATAGCCGGAAGGCCTATTTTATTTCGCAATTTTATTTGTCCTTTGAATTCGTTGCCGTTTCTATCTTAGCCACCAACGAAGGCGAATATCAAATCCGTTTTTGACGCGGAATAGATCTGTGTTTGTATAAAATAAGTCAAATTGAACTAAAAATGAATTTTTTTTTATGGTTTATGCGCATTTCTATTTTACTTTCAAAAGTAATCAAGACGAAATTTGGACATTAAACCAATTAAAACAGAAAGATAAACAACTAAGAGAGTTGACGAATCCATCAAATCTAGTAATTGATTGATATTATTTCGTAAAATTTTCTTCTGATTTAATTCCCTAGGCATATTGAATTACTAGCAGACCCGTGCTCGCGTTGCTTCGCGAAGTTCTTTTATTTGACTATAATATTAAAAAAGGACTATGCCTCTTCTTGGAGCACGTGAATTTCGTAAAATCGTATTTCCGAGATCTTTTTCGTGACACAACGTGCCTAGTTCCATTGGAGGGACTTCTAGCGGACCTGGGAACTTGAAACTCAATACATACCTATGTAGGTAGGTCTTAAAATATAGCTAAGGAAAAATTACTAAATTTATAACTGTTAATTAATCAAATTTTCGTTTAATTGGATTAAGTATTTATGTTTTATTACCCCCTTTTGTCCGAAATTTAGTTTTTGTCACATATTATGGAAAAGATAAAATGTCCCCAGTAAAACATTTTCACGTTAAAAAATAAAAATTTAAGCATGCTTACCGTATCTAGAATAATGAATTTCACAGAAATAATTGTAAGAAAAATAGACATTGTTGAAGTTTTTACATAGGTATGTACTGTAACCGTCTAAACTGAAAAGGAAGATACGTTGGTATCATTGGAATTCTAGGAAAAATGGCATCATTCCCTGCTGTGGGTCCAGTAAGAATTTTAGCTTCTATTATATTTTTGTTTAACTTCTTGAATTGAAGTTGTTTGCCCTTGCAAAGGTTTCTAATAAGATTTATTGGTGTTCCGATTTTCAAATTTAATTGGTGCGGCGGAAGACCCGCTTAGTTGAGAGAATAAATAAATTCTTGAGGATAGTTACAACTGTCATTTTCATTTATTACACTGGTAATTGCTTTGTATTGATGTGCCTCTGTTTTTAAACGCCGACGAAAAAACATTCTTCTCTCTTTAAACCCAGAAAACTAACCTACGCATATTTTTCTCCCATGGTGAATAAAAAAAGTTTTTTTCGGGCAGAGCTTAAAGCGCTATCAATGATCTTTCGTAAGTGCTTGCGTAATCTATTTACGCATCAGTCTAGTGAGAAGGGTTTGCTAAAAGTGCATCTCGTTTGATATATTCAAGTGATTTTACAATTATTAGAACCAAAATTAACAAACGTGAACCAACACGAAAACCAAAACTTAGCAGGCGGAAGAAAATATTGCGCATTTTGTAATTATAAAAAAAGCGAAATACAAAATCAACCATATTATGCCCGGTCCGTAAATGTGCTTTAAACTCATTAATTTGAATATCTTTTGTCAATAAAATCTAACATCGTTTCAACAGAGAACTTAAAAATAACTATTTCTCTTTTAATTGCCAGGGAGTAAATTTTACTTCTAGATAGCTTTAACGGAGTACAAAATAATGTTAGTTTTCTAGGGCTTACTGATTGGTTTTTGAGTGAGATTATCAAACTTTAACTGAAAAACCAAGCAGTTAAAAATAAAAATTTCGACTGGGGAGCCAGTCCTGTACTTCCCACCTCATATTGCATTATATCACAGCGATATACACCACAACGTGCTTGCGTTAATCAGCACACCTTTCTTTAAAGCATTTCTTCTAATATCTCAGCATCCGCTCTCGCTGGACCAATTTTTCCCAAAACTGATCAGATCTAAGTTTCATGCTGACAAATAAAGTTAAAAAAAACCACATGATCGTACGTTATTCCGTTCTCCAGATATCGAAGGAGAAAAAAATTGTCAAATACACACACAAACATCACTGCGAAAACAAGTGCAAATGATCTTTAGTGCATTGTAATGTGAAGCTTTGTCAAAATCACGAACCTTTTTTTTTTGCTGATTGCAATGCTTCCCTTATGGAGGTGGGAAGTCAAAATATGATCCACATACACTTCCTGATCATACAAAGTAAGAATAGGAATGGAATGGAAGGAAGAGAGCGTGCGAGAACCACGGAACGATGATGAAATGGAACAAAGCAGCAACCTCGTAATCGTGATTGAACCGAGGTTAGCGATGTAAACAAATAAAAATAATGGATGTATTGAAAATACTTATTAATTTATTTCTCAGTAAGTAGGTATAATTAAGAAAAGATGAAGGGCTTAAAATTTGCGTAAGCATATTGACTTTATGCGAAAAATCTAGTTTTTGCAATTTTTTAAATTGGTTTAAATTTAGGAGTGAATATATTGGCCAACCTCTTTTAAATTAGTATGAAAAAAATATAAATGTTAAATTTTCCTGTAAACAAAAAACATTTAAATAAAAAAAAGTAGCCTAACTGGATTTCGTAAAAATAAAGAATATTATAAATTTTATTTCACGTTGATCGGTTCAGTAGTTACTGAGATTACCGGGGCCAAAGTTGTTTAATGTTTCCTCTTTATAAAGGGTGGTTAAGTTTTAAGGGCCGATGTTGATTTTAAATAAAACACAAATTATTTAGGAAATTATTGTCATTTCTTTTTATTATGATAATATTGGTATGGTTCAATTATGTATGGAACAAAATATCGGCCAAATGGCCCCCGCGACCTCGGCGGTACACCTCCATCCGATGGTCCAAATTTTCGATGACGCTGAGGCATAATTGAGGTTCTATGCCGTTAATGTGCCGAATTATCTCATCCTTTAGCTCTTGAATTGTTGCTGGCTTATCGACGTACTCCTTTTCTTTCAAATAACCCCAAAGAAAGACGTCCAACGGTGTCAAATCGCATGATCGCCACGACGTGAGATAACACGGCCATTGAATTTCTCCCGCAAAAGAGCCATTGTTTCATTAGCTGTGTGGCGAGTGGCACCTTCCTGTTGAAACCACATATCGCCCACATCCATATCTTCCAATTCGGGCCATAAAAAGTTCGTTATCATATCACGATAGCGAACACCATTCACAGTAACTGCCTGACCGGCCTCATTTCACTTCAGCCACACTATCGCGAACAGCAGCAATATTTTCTGCAGTACGAGCTGTACGAGCATGCACTGGTGTTTTCACATCTCCTGCAGACCCGGTTTGCTCGAATTTTTGCACGATTTTTCCGATTGTACGCACATTTGGACGATTAAATTGACAGAAAAAATCACGAAGTGCAAGATATGCATTTTGATTTGAACGCCCATTTTCATAATAAGCCTGAATAACTTTAACGCGTTGCTCGATTGTGTATCTTTCCATGGTTCAAATTGAGTTAGTCTGAAATTGAGAAATGTCAAATGAAATGCAGAAAAAAACTTGACGTTTAGGTGTGGTTCACATTCAACATCAGCCCTTAAAATTTAACCACCCTTTATAATAGTAATGATATTTGCAATTTAGAAAACGACATCAAGACTTCTTAATTAAATTATTTTTAAAAGAATATATTTGCTGATTAATATCTTGTCTATCCTTTATTTATTTGAAACAAAGATCGTACAACAAATAATGCTTTTCGTATCCCTAGGGTGCCTTTAGGTAACGAACAAGAACAACAATTAAGCTTATGTATGTCCTTAGGGAAAGGATTTTGGAATAATTATATTGCTTGGCAAAAGCCGTATCTTGTGCGTAGAAGTTATATTTGCATATCGAATTTGTCAACCCTCTGTTTTGATAACATTATGGGATTCGTGAATAGAAGCAACGAGTAGATTGACGCATAATAATAGCCGTGTTTTTTGAGAGCTGTATACCCAGCCCAGTAAGATTTTACACACAAAGCAATAACAACAACCCGAGTGGCGACAACTTTCCCAGTAGCAGCAAGTGAGGATAGAACAACATAAGTTGACCACCAGAGCGCGAAAAATCCCATAAATTAGCTTTTAGCCGATCGTATTTGTTGCTTTTCCTCGGTTTTGACATTTGCAAACTGTCAAACGAACAAAAAGAAATCGAGCCGCAAACCAATTGGTTGGTGCGGCTGCTACTGGGGATGAAGTGAGTATAGATTGTTTTTTTGACTAAAGTGAGTATATTTTTCAAGAAAACACAGCTAATAACATTTCCGATTTGGTTAAGTGATAACAAACATCGTTTGAGTATAATATTGAAAGATCTAAGCAAAAATTTAATTGAAAACATATTCGGTTCATGTTTTCAAATTCACTATGCAGCGAAATAATGTTAACATGCTCTAAAAGAAGGTGAAGTATACAGTAATTTGATTGACAAACTTTTGAAAATGTAGCCAATTCATTTTGACTGTCAATTCAAGACAAAGCGACATTTTGTTTGACAACTCAGCTATTTCCACTTGCCATTTAAATTCTTTGTCAGTCATTGACAAACGCTGTTAGTCAATTCATTGACAAAAAGCTTTCCATATTTCCACTTGCCAATTTTCTAATTGACATAAAAATACGTCATTTGTCAATTTCAAATCGACAAGTGGAAACCTAGCATAAGTAGAGCAAGTGAAGAGGGACACATTACTTTACATTTTAACTGTAGTTTAGTAGGTACGCAATAATATCAAATTTGAAATTGTTGCTGGAAGAGCAATTAAATACATATACAGAGTGATTGAATTGCGTCCACGGCCAGCCGTGCAGACTTCCACCCAGTTCGGCATAAAAACTGCGATAGTTTATAAATTACGTATCGAATCACGTCCTTTAGCTCTGAATTGGTTTGGGTGTCATTGGCATACATCTTCTGCTTCATATAGCCTCAAAGAAAAGAATTCAGCCTAATGATATCGCACGATCTCGGTGGTACCACGACGATTGTCGAAGAAGTACAGCTCAATCACGTCCTCGAGCAAGATCGATAAATTGCCATCAACTCGGTGGTTTTCTAACACCTGGTTCATGGTCTCCTGGCTTCACTTGTTGAACCAATTGGATCTTTTAGGCACCGCTTCATAATTAAAAATGGCAATTCTAAGCATGACCAGATTAGCCAGTTTAAGCCGTTTATGTTTAACACTTTGACAGAATAGTAATGTTTAATTGTAATCTGAAATTACATTAGAAAAAATTGTTTCTACATAGTTCCGGTCTTTCTCAATTGCAACAACAACTTCAATGTGATGCAAAAGTGGCTTTACAGCTCAAACTTTGACAAAATATTTGTAGGCTTTTACTTTTAACGTTAATATTTCTTAATGATGTTTCCTATATTGGAAATCAACAAATATCTTAGCATTCTTCCCGTTTCTGTGGGTGAAAGTGAATTATGTCACCAAAGGAATTTTTTATTCCCACTAAGGTTAGAGAGTCACAAAAATCACAATCGTTGTATGATTTCCACGTTGCTTCACGAAAGATCTATCGATGGTTCTCAAACTATCTAAGAAACGCCTTAAAATCTAAAAGATGCTATCACGTATGCAACGCCAAGGTAACTTCTTAACACAGCTCACAAAGGTATAACAACTTGATTTGACGGGAGTGTACAGAATATCCTTTCAACATACGAATAAAAATCGTATACTTCCAGTTGATCGATTGATCAATCGTCGCAATATCGCTGAATCTTATCAAAGTCATGGTGCAAGAGAGTTACTATGACCTCGATCATTGGACCTAATCTGTACTCAATCAAGTCGTCTGCATACGTAGACCCAAATCAATCCCAATCGCGAATAAACTAAAGCAATATACAACGCTACGTACTGTAAAAACATTCAGTCTTCTTTAATACGTCTTCACAGAATTCACTGGGTCCAAGAAACGGCACAGTCCTTTTTAATTTGGAATGTATCAGCAGAAGTTATATTGCCATTCTTCACAATGAACCATCTACTGGTCAGCATGTTACGTAGCATGTACTCTGTACAGCAGTGGTTTCCTTTTCCCAACCTGCTCAACTTGTAGAAGAGCCCCTCTAACCATACGGCCTTGAAGGCCTTCTGCAGGTCAATCAGACATACACCCGTGCATTTGTTCTTGCTATTGTTCCATTGGATGTTCGATACCAATTTAGCCGCGGCATGTATTGTATGATGCCCTGCGTTGAAACCGAATTAGTTGTCATGAACTGTTTTATTGTCCTCAACCCACCTAATCCTAATCAAGGTCCTATGGATCACTATTTTGAATTCCTAGCTGACCGGAGATTCCCCGGATTGGAGCTTTCTTTTTCTCTTTTCGAAACTGTTTGCACCACCGCTGCTTTCCAATGCACTGGATATTGTGCATTATTCAGCGCCTTATTAAACAGGGTGGTATAAATGTATACCACTTCTAGGGAGAGATGTCGAACCACAATGTCCCTCTGACTTCTTCCTTCTAAGTGAGTCGAAGATCGCTTGAAGTTCTGCCTTTGATATGAACGGAGGATGAACCCTATCATCGGCGATGACATTATTTGCCATACTATTGTCATTGAACTCTGTGAAACCAATGTTCTCAGATCGCCAGTTCTGTATTTCATTTCGAAGATAGAAGTTGTGCACAAGGACGCGATTCTCTAGGTCGTGGTTTGGGCGAAAAATATCCAATTCGTCTCATCTCAAGCTATCTATTCCCTTATATTAAACTGATTTTGATGATATTTATTTTCGTGAGTAATTTGAAAAGTAGCTATCGCACAATTTACATAGTTACAGAGATTACATAGGTACAGAGATTTGATAATACTAGTTATCTTTCTACTGAAACAGTTTATTTGTTGGACATGTGAATAACAATTATAGAAAGAAGTTTAGTTTAAAGGAAACTACGACAAAAACCTTCAATATAAATACAACAAAAAAAAGAGAAAAAAGAATTAAATAAATGGAATTATAACTGTACTAAATTAACAGATACAAATTACATAAATATACGCATAATGGAATAAATAAATAAATAAGTAATTAAATAAGCAAATAAATAAGTAAATATGTAGTTGAAATGATAAATGACAAAGTAATCAAACTATCAAGAATGCAATGGTCGAATGAATAGATAATCAATCGAAATCTGTTTTATTTTGTCCGATTTTAAGTTTACTACATGATATTAAAGTACATTTGTATGTGTATGTTAATATTTGTGCTTGCCATGTTCCCAACACAGTAGTCACGTACAAAAAATCACGGCAAACATCTTCCAGCTTCTAAAAAGTGGCGCGCTTTATAGTCTGTTTCAGTACAGCTTCTGAGCTGATTAGGTGACTCTTCCATAAAACACGAATGATTCCTATCGACTTAACAATAAAGACTTCAATCCAATGAGTACCTTTTTCTAAGTTTCTGGCATATACAGGCTGGTTTGTGTGGTATTTTTGACATGAATTCTGTGTTGACATAGATATGTACATATGTATTAACTCTGTGGCATTCCGGTACAAGTTGCGATATTAAGCTACAATGTTGTCTTCCGTATAGCACTTCACCTGGTGATTTTCCATATTTGTGATTTGGAGTCGTACAATAAGTTAATAAGAACCTATAAGGATAACCCTGTTTTCTGTGCGATAATCGTATTCCCCTTTTTGAAGTCAACCTTGAAGGTACGGACTTAGTCAGTGTCATTGATAATTTGTTTTCCCCAAAGATAGTGCTTAGTCAACAAATTTAGTCCTTTGCAGACGGCGCAATACATTACTTTCGTCCAGAAGTTATAGGACTGCATTATCAACATGTTCGTTTAGACGGTTTTTGTGCTTTCGCGCGAAGTTTTAATTTTCATCTTATACAGAAGAAATTCCAAGACCTCTGTGTATATCATCATTGTGGACAACTTCTCTAAGCACTTTATTTTCTAAACCTTGTAAAATATTGGAATTTTTTTGGTACAACCCCAGAGTTGTATACAATATGCCCATACCAGCTTTAGCACTTGTTTGTATAACAGCAGCTTGTTCTCTGTATTAAGCTTTGAATGTTTTCCAAGTAATCAATACATTTCTCTGTATTTGGTATCGAGTTCCTTACGTTTCTTTTTCACATGCGACTTAAATTATTGCTTTGCATCGAGTGTCATTCTGAGGTATTTAGCCTCGTTTACGTAGGGAATACGAACCTAGTTTATAAGAACAGGCAACTATTCGTTTTCTTATAAGTGAAGTTCACATGAAAAGATTTGGTTTCGTTAAGGGCGATCCGTCATGCCGTTGTCCATTCGTTTACACTATTCAGAGTGTTTTATTGATAAAAAACGACGTGAGTTGGTGTAGTTCATTTAACCATTTTAAAAATGGATATATGTACGTTGTTTTAAGTTGATCCGTTTTCCATTTATGATTTCCATCAATTGATAGTTTTATACATACCTAATTGTAGCTCCATTACTTACTTTAAATTTGTTTAATCTTTTAAGTTATTCTCTCTCCTTTTTTTTATAGATTACTCGAGACAAATAGGTTACTAATACATAAAAGTAACTAAAATATTTTGAGAAAATTAAGTTCGGATTTGTATTTAACTAGCAGACCCATGCTCGCGTTGCTTCCCGAAGTAATTAGAAAAACTTATTTTGACATAATATTAAAACAAAAAAATATTAAACATGCCTCGAAAGAAGCTCAGCTTTAATTTCCGGCCACTCTGGATTGCATATCATTGTTATGAAGAGATCTAACCGACCATGTTTTCTGACATATGTCATTGCGTCTTGAGTTTTTTCGCGAAAATACCTTGGTGATCCAGTGAACGTAAATGGCAAAATTATATGTTGCCCTATACCTATTCCGAGGATAAACATTAACATCATTGCTTACAGCGTCTCTGCTGATGAGTTCTTATGAAAATAAGCCTCTCGGTTATCATTTTAGCTGCCATATTCTCCACAAACTGACTCAAAAGCTTACGAAATAAAAGCAAAAAGTTTGTCTCATTGTCCCTTACCATCAATCTATAGTTGTAAAATTTCCTGCAAGAAACAGTTTTATTTGAATTTATTTTGCCGGTTGCAGGTGAAATTTGCGGAATCCCCATGCAATAACCGGCCTCACCGCGAATGAACATTAATGGGTATTGGAGTGGGTCATATGATTGATGGAGCTCCGAAATACGGTGTAAGTGTCCACTTCTTCTATGTAAAACAATGTCTCGGGGACTCTTATCTTCTCCCAACAATAACACGGCAATTTCATTTGCTGTTGAAGAATTAAAGCGGCCTTGATGTTCATTTGCAGGTTTATGGTCAACCTTAATAATAACTTTGAAGTCTGACATATTTGGAGGGGAATGTTCCAATGTGGTCTTGAAAATGGATTTATACTCATTTTTATTATTAAGGAGACTTTGAAGTATTTCTATGATCTCCCGTTTGAGATAAGAAGCCATGTTTTGCCGCAAAGAGATCTGATCCGCTCTGAAATGAAGTATATTTGGAGGAAGCTTGGATTGCTTGTTTGGGGGAGCAAGCTTCCGATGAGGTGGTATATTTGCAGTTACACTTTAAAAGTCGACATGAAGTTTCTTCCCTTTATCTGTTTTCCACCAAAAGATGTCATTTGCAAAAGTGTATTATATGACCTCACATTATCAACGAAATGTTTGGAGTCGGGGTGAGATCCAATTAGCATACTTCGTAAAGGCTCAGATAGTTCGACTGTAGGTGGAAGCTTTATTTTACTTTTAGAGCAGCACATGCTACTAAATTCCTCAGAACATTTTTTCGCTTTACAAAATGTGCAAACGTTATCCATTTAACCTATTTCTGTTGGTTCGTTATTAAAGGCTGTCCTATTGCCCAAAACCTGATTCACATTTGAAGTATGAATACTTGCTGTTGCTACGTTTTGATCCCCATTTCCATGAATTCTTCTCCAATAATCTCGTTGATCATTTGATTTTTCCTTTTTTCTGTGAAGGCTGTTCATTTGAATGTTGTAAAGATTTCTTTTTGGCGTTACGGAATTTCTCTGTTTTCTTAATAATAAAAAAGAAGGCGAACAAATCTGGACTTTATTTTCTGAATGCTCTTTATAATAAACAGAAAGCAGTAAAAGTAAAATCATGTCATTTGTTATACAATGCCAATGTTAAAGGACATTTGCCATTTTTCCGTTTAAAAAAAATCAACGTAAGCATATTTAAAATCAAATCCACAATCTGTTTCAGCTTTTAATTTGTATTTTCTCCTTCTGTCTACATATTTTTACTCAATTTTATTCCTACCTTATCGAGATTTTTACATTTGGATGAATTGAGTACAAACAAAGAAATATGTACCATATGGTTCGATTCAGTTCAGTTGGCCGATGAAAAAACATACTGCCCTCTTTAACTGATTGGCTTTTGAGTAAGACTATCTGGCCTTAACTCAAAAACCAAGCAGTTTAAAAAAAGATCAACTGGAGAGCCAGTCACGTACTTCCCACCTCATATTGCATTATATCACAGCGAAAATGGTTCTTTCTTGCGTTCTCAGGATCTGGTAGACCAATTTTACCCAAAATTTGACCAGTGGCCTATTTCACCAACTTACAAATTTGTATTTTTTAACAAAATTTGTGACTTTTTAGAACATAATATCGCAAATTTTGTTAAAAAAAATGCATGTAAATACAAATTTGTAAGTTGGTGAAATAGGCCACAGATCTAAGTACCTATCTTGCTGACAAATAAAATCAAAAACCGCATGATCGTACGTTATTCCGTTCTCCAGATTTCGAGCGAGAAAAAATTGCCAGATGCACACGCGCACACAAACATCACTGTGAAAACAGTTGCAAATGATTTCTAGTGCATCGTCATGTGAAGCTTTGTCAAAATCTCGAACCCTTTTTTTTGCCGATTGCAATATTTACTTCCCCTATGAAGGTGTTCTCGTACTTCACGATCATACAAAGTAGGAATAGGAATGAGAGGGGGAGAGCGTGCGAGAAACACGGAACGATGATGAAATGGAACAAAGCAGCAACCTCGTCGTCATGATTAAATCGATATCAGCGATGTAAACAAATAAAAAAATGTATGTATTGAAAATATTTATTAATTTATTTCTCAGCAAATAGGTATAATTAAGAAAAGATGAAGGGCTCAAAATTTGCGTAAGCATATTGACTTTATGCACAAAATTTTGTTTCTGCAATTTTTTAAATTGATTTAAAGTTAGGAGTGAATATGTTGGTCAACCTCTTTAAAATTAGTATGAAAAAAATAGAAATCTTAAATTATCCTATAAACAAAAAACATTTAATTAAAAAAAAAAGCCTAACTGGATTTCGTTAAAATAAAGAATATTATAAATTTTATTTCATGTTGATCGGTTCAGTATTTGCTGAGATTACCGGGGCCAAAGTTTTTTGATGTTTCGTCTTTATATAATAGTAATGATGAATGCTGAGTGTTAAATTTAAAAGATTAAATTCTATTTTTTTGTTTGTTTCTGTTTCCTTCTAGCTACATACCTATATGAATAGACGAGAAAAAATCTGCAAATGGAAATTTAAGTATGTCCATTAAATACAAAAAGGAATATCATCAGCAAAGAGAAGTTTCCCGTTGTATGCTCAGCTGAATGTACTCGCATTAATCTTACAAGTAAATTACATGACAATTATAAGAAAATCTCTTCCTCATCTTCATCGTTTCAATTTTTTTTCTCGTCCCAGCGTTAACTGCTTTTTCATTTTCGCTTGTTTTAGCAGGCACACTTTTTGTTCGTTTACATTAGAAATTTTTATCATGTTTCCCTGATTCATTTTATTTAATTTTTTATTTTTTTTTATAATGCGAATGGTACAAGAGTTGTCGTTTGGTTGAAAGAATCAACATTTCTGCTCAGATCTGGAAATAAATTAGAATTGCGTTTGTGTTAATATAAAAGAGCCGTTAATTGAGTTTTATGAATTGTGAAAATTACAAGGCATGAATTACTACAGAAAAAGGTTCTTCAGATTGAGAGTAGAAAAACAATTGTACCAAAGCATAAAATGTTAATAAAATATAATTTTTTAATTGATTGAGGAAGTCCTTCTGGATATGATGAACAACGAGGGTACTACCATGCGAGTTTATAGCATAAGATACGATTCCCTGTTATATGACATTTGGTAACAATCTTAAATTAAATCTGCACTGCAAGTGTAGTGTAGTGTAGATATAGAGAATTTTGTATACGTTCGTTAGAAGATGACTTTTATAATACTATATTGTCTTGGTACCATAGTTGGTTGCGCTAATAAGTCAAGAAAGAGGATGTTGCTTGTGAGCCATCTTTTATGGTACCTATAGTGGAACTTGTGCATGCTTACTGAACTAAGTGAACTTTGGCTGGTGCCTTAATCGAAAAGCCTAGGCATACTAAAAAATTATGCACAAGTCGTCTGGTCGTTGCAGGTTTTATTTGAAACTTTGCATACAGTATTGTCAGTATGTTTTTTTCTAAGTCTCTACAAAGATATTTATCAGTAGCAACTTGAAGAAGTTGTTACCTGAACTACATATATACTTACTTACTTAGGTGGTGCTTCAGTTCGGGGTGAATGGTCTCCAGTTAGCCCGGTTTTCAGCTAACCGCCTCCAGTTACGCACTCCAAGTTGGTTGAGGTCCCTTTCTACTTGGGCGGGCCACCTTAGGCGAGGTCTTCCTCTACTGCGTTGTCTCTCCAGGTTGGATTTGATTACTCTTCGCCGAAACGTTGGTGTCCATTCGCTCTAAATGTCCAAGCCATCTTAAACGACCAATGTGTAGTTTTTTGACTAGGTAGCTGTACAGCTCGTATAATTTGTCGTTAAATCTCCTCCTCCAAAGCCCGTCAGCGCACACGGGACCGAATATCTTACGAAGAATTTTTCGCTCGAAGCGACTAGGGGTATCTTCATGCTCGTTTAAAAAAGTCAATGCTCTAGCACCATAGAGTAGGACTGGGATGTTTAAGATCTTGTACAGAGTTGCTTCAGTTCTTCGAAAAAGGGACTTAGTTGCTCTCTCAGCCCAAATAAACAGCGATTGGCAAGAGTTATTCTTTGTTTGATTTCTGATAAGATGTCGTTTTCAGAAGAGATAGCAGAGCTAAGGTAGACAAAGTCGCTTATTACCTTGAAGTTAAAGATGCCTCTCGTGCCATTCTGTCTGATTTGTCGATATGGTGTGCCCGTTCCTGTTGACAGCAAATATTTAGTTTTGACCTCATTGATTGCTAGTCCCATCATGCCTGCTTCTGTCTCAGTACTCGCGAACGCACCGGCCACAGCTCGCTGATTTCTGCCAAATATATCAATATCGTCAGCGTGCGCAAGTAGTTGCACAGACTTTTGAAAGATTATGCCGCTGTTGTTGGCTTGAGCGTCTCGCACAATTCGTTCAGGTATGGTGTTTAAAAAGTCGCATGACAGCGCATCACCTTGTCCAAATCCTTATTTGACATCAAAGTCTTCGGTGAGATCGTTACCAACCTTGATGGACCAGCGAGCATTCTCCATCGTCATTCTATACAAATGGACGAGTTTGGCAGGGCTGGCAAAACTGGACATGACTTTATACAGCTCGTCCCTATAAATACTGTCATAAATCTATAAATAGATGGTGTGTATTGATTTGGACTTCTTGGGATTTCTCCAGGATTTGCCGAAGTGTGAAAATTTGATCAATTATGAACTTTCCTGGCCTGGAACCACACTGATATGGTCAAATCAGGTTGTTGACGAGGGATTTTATGCGTTCACACAGTAAGGCAGAGAGGATGTTCAAAAGACTGATGCCTCTATAGTCGGTACAGTTGAGAGGGTCTCCTTTTTTGTGGATCGGGCAAACAATGTTGAGATTTCATTCATCAGGCATATATTCGTCTGACCAAATTTTAGAGATGAGTTGGTGTATGCTCTCTACCAAGTCATCCCCACCTGCATTAAATAACTCGGCCGGTAATCCGTTCGGTCCAGTAGCCGTGTTGGATTTTAGTTTGGATATTGCTATCCACACTTCGCTTTGGTCAGGTGGACGCGAGTTTTGGTTATCATCGTCTAAAGTGAATTTTTCGTTCTGCTTGACGGCGCGCCGCGGCGGTATGTTGGTTTTCGTCGACGTTATACAATCTGCAGCAGTGGTGTTCCATATTCTCAGCACCGATTATGATTCTTTTATGTGATTTCCTTCTTCATCTTAACAGGCTTCTGTATGGGTTTTTTTTTCAGCAGCATAATGCTTTATAGGATTTCCAAGTATCGATACCGATTCATTATTCCACCTTTCCGGAAAATTGGTCCAACTCCACGATGTTTCACCTCATTTTAAGTATTTCACCGCGTGGTCTTCGTACGTACAGTTCGAACAGGCACCTTTGTATGTATGTTAATACTTTAAATTTTGCGTTGATTTCAGTGGCAAGTTTTGTTGGATTATTTTTCGATATCATCTGGCGATTGGTGGTTGTGGTTTTTTTAGGTCTACCTGACTTGGATGCACACTCGATTGTCCCTCGCTAGTGGAAGTTTTTTATGATTTTTGAAATCTTTCCTATACTCAAATCACGTGATTCCAGTATTACCAAAAAAAAACCTTTACGCTTAAAAAAAAAAGGTCCACAAGGGCTATCAAAAAGGTATATTGGAAAATGTTTTTACCACTTTTCTTAGCGTTGCCGTACACAAAAACCCTTTTCGAAATTGAATTGAAAATATGATAAAGAAATTCGTTTTGGAACTGTAGAGCTAAAGACCAATTAAATTACATGACCGATCTAAAATTGTAAGTTTCTGAAAAGCGTTTCAGTTTTTTTTTTCTTTTTTCTTGCTCCGTACTTTTATATACATACATATAATAGGTACATACATAGATTTTACAGAATCCTATTACAAACATCAAACTAATGCGGATTATTACCTCATTCTACTTCGTTTTCGGTTGAATTCTTAATACATTTGTCTTCCAGGTTTTAACATTTTTTAATCAAGTAGCAACTGCACATACAAAGTACAAAATACCTACCTACTTGCATTGCAAGTGACATTTCGGAATATTCCATTCGACTGCTTTTATTCCTTGACAAATTGAATTTAAACTTTCACGTCTTCTTTACTTCCATCGCCTGTATGTCTAATAAAAAGGAAATAAGAATGGATTTACTTAACTTTATCAGTACTACAGTTTTGACATACACTACATCCTTTGTCAAAATTCCAGAATCGCTCTTCGGAAGTCTTTCTTTATTTTTGAAGTAACATAGCAACACATACACACTGTTTAATCGATAGTTTCATTGTCCTTCTTGTGTTTAACATTTTGTGAATTTTCAACTAAGACGTACCATTAAATCTTAAAATGAGTAAACTAGAGGACATCTTAAGCAAAAAGAAAACTGTAGTTCCAGTTTTGGACTTAAGTAAGAACATTATTCAGTCAAAGGAAGAATTTAAAAGATTAATGGAAAAGGTCCCTGACTATAAAATGAGACCCATTAAAGTTCGCTCGGAAGAAATTAAAATCAAAGACAAGGATTTCTCTTTTAAAACACCAAGAAAAGAAGTCCGAAAGTTGCTGAAGCATAATGGCGAACATGTACCCATGTATACATACGCCAACCCAGTCCCAAATGAAATGCGCGACGTTGTCCTCATGGAGCTTTGTGCTGTCCCCATAGATTGGAAAATGCTGACCACACTGCGGCCAAAATCCAAAACAGAAGAGGACTACTTCAGCCGACTCGTTGAAATGGGGAAGTTACAACTGAAAACGGAAGCACGTGACAAGAGAGAGTTCACCCTCAATAGCGGAGTAAAAAAAGTTAAAAACAAGTCCGGGATCGTTGAAACTAGACTGCTGACGTGCACTGAGTGTGGCGAAGAGATGTGCTACGGTATGATGGAATGAATGTTGGTCAACATTTCTGTATGATGTTAAAAAATTTGAATGTTTTAACAATTTTTTTGTGTTTATTCTCAACAGGACGAACATGCAAAGATTTCAATTATGATTTGTTTGTACGAGTTGAGCTAAAACCACCAAAGCCGAAACCACCTCCAAACAATGCCGTCAATAAGGGAAAGAGTATCCTCAAGAATAGCAGGAAGAAATCTGCTGCAGCTGCGGCAAATTCTGGTAAACAGAAAAACCGCAAACACAGTCCCACCAAAAAGGGGAGAACAGACTCATAAAAGCGTTTACACTGAAATGAAACTAACGAAATCCGGAATAATTACATTTTCATCAAAATAAATACTTAGTCGCAGAAGTGCTCCTTCAATTCTGTGCCGGGATAATCTTTTTTTTTCCCGAAAGCTGAATTTTGTATTATGCATAAGGCTTGCCTCCTTCCAACAGTAGTTGCAATTGATAAAAAGTATTTAAAAAAAAGCTGAGAATTAATGATAGGTAGTTTTTTACAATTGTTTTCTTTTTGTCTACTCCTTTGGTGTAAAAACGTTAATCCTGAGATTTTCTTCATCCTCTTTGAGACTCATTACGTAGTTTTAACCACTTAAAAGTTGGCCAGCGATAGAGGCAAACACTTGTACCAGTTGGATTCGTTTAAAGTTGAATGGGACTGCTGATGTTGCGTTGGTCACAGGATGTTTCCTTTATGTTGTAATCTAGTTTTTTAATTTTTTTCTCTGTTGGTTTTTTCTGGTAAAGTGGACACAAATTTGAATAAAATGTTCATTATTTAAGTTTTACATTCAAAGAGGTAAGGTAGTCCTGACCATACAGGGCTATGGCCTAACTTCTCACAACCATTCATGTTGTGTTTATAATATTTTTCGCCCGCAGTTTTTTCGCTGACTTGTAACGGCGGATTTAGAGACTTTTTCATGACAAATAATACTCTTGGAGGTTTGTCATTACTTGCCGAGAGATGGAGTCGCGAGAAATGGTAAGGTAGTTTTGCTGACTTGAATCTTTTTCATTGAGCTTAGTAGTCCAAGACACTAACTACTAAGCCATGGCGACCCTTGTGATTGTTCTTACTCTAATATAATTATGTTAATATTCAGTATTCCAGGTGGAGATTTATGCAATAGAACTATGCATCAGAAAAAATATAATCGGAGCAATATCAAATAAGAACATTTACATTCTATCTGGCAACAAAACTGCCCTGCAAGCAATAAACGCCTGCGAAATTAACTCCAAACTTGTTTGGGACTGCCTCCAATTACTCATAGCATTGGCTAGCAAAAACAAAGTTCACCTCATTGGGTTACTGGGCCATAGCGGATGTGAAGGTTATGAAAAGGCAGATGAACTAGCCAGAAAAGGTTCTGCATCAACCTTGATGATGCCAAGACCATTCTGCGGCCTCCCAACAAGTACAGCTAAAGTCTGTATAAACAATTGGTTAAAAGACAAATCACAACATTACTGGACAGAAACAGAAGGTAACAGACAAGCCAAAGCTTTTATACCAACCACTTCCCAAACAAGAACAAAGCAGCTTCAACAACTAACAAAGAAATCAGATTCGTATCGTCACTGGCTTTCTAACCGGACACTGCTGGGTTAAAAACATCTCATGACTATGGAAAAAGCACAAGATAACACGTGTAGGATGTGCAACGAGGACGAAGAATCGGCAGAACACATACTATGTTACTATAACTGCCTCATAAGAATACGTAATCGTTTTCTAGGTAAACACTTCCTCGTGGCGGAAGATATAACCACCAGCTCACCCAAAGACATCGTCGGTTTCATGGCGCACTCCAGCATCATGGAGGAGCTCTAAGGAAGAGGATATTACAAAAGGCCCGCTTGCGGCCGTAATGATAAAATAATCTTATTTAATTTAATATGAATGGCTTTGGTCCACATTACTTATGGTAGAAATTGTCCGGTAAGAGACATACATACATAGCTTCAAAGACACTTGCCTTCAAATAGTCAACAATATTAAACGTGTTTTTTTTGGTAATCTATATAGGCTTAAAAAGGTGTGAGCAAAAAGAAACGCCTATCGAGGCTAACGAATGTCATCATCGCAGTTTGGCAGCATTTTGTGAAATGACATTTAACAGCTGTTCTTTTCTTACCGATTTTTTTTTTTCAAATGCGGATTATAAACATGGTGATTGCATAAAAATTCAGAAAAAAACTCGAACGTATGTTTGTTGGCTAATTATTCATTTCAGATAAATTCTTTATTGTATTGTATAACTTGTATTAACATAATACATACATATCATTTAACATATTAACATTATGGTGAATCATGTCTTCCAGGATATTTTCGTATGCTTTTTTCTTTTGCCGAGAGTGGAAAAACTTGTCTTTTCTTGCTGAATAACATCTCAGTATCCCCAATACCTCAGATCTTAACCACTTTTTACGTATGCTAACAATAAATATAGATTTATCTAATTATTTTGCATATTATTGTATTTCTGCTTTTACTTACCTTCAGTCTTGATCAGCCATTTTTTCATAACAGAGAATCGCTCGACTGCCTATTCATAAACCTCTGGAGCCGATGCTAAACACATCCTAAATTCGCTGTGCATCGGTAATTGATCTTAATTTGTACAGCGACAAGAAAAATAAATAAAATCTAAGAAGTGTTCGTTTTGTTTTTAAATATCCATGGACAGCTTAAAGGCTGTGAGCGCAGTAGATAACTTTGTGATAACAATTGTCCAAAACAATGTACAAAATTGTTAACATAGCCTGACGGAAAACAATTGATGTTGTTGATGTTTTTACTTTGAAGTTCATACAAGGATCTACATACGTGTAAAGTATTCAATAAATGATTGATTTCTTACTTTTAACTTTGTTAGTCGATAACGAGAGACTACTAATGAATGTTGTTATTCCCACATAACGATTTATTTTTACGTGTACACATACCATGAAGATATAATATACCTCTTTGTGCTAATATGAATAAATTAAATTCTTTCTAATGGCACTCATTAACCTTTTTGTTGTTCTAATATTTACTGTTTCATTTTACCTGTGGCAAAGCTATTCTGCTCTTTGAATTTCCTATAAAAGGGCTTGTTAATATTTCATCTCTTATCTTGGTAAAATACGTTTTCTTTTAATAGTTCTTTTTATGCTACGCGCTACTTTTGTTTTGCTTTTTCTTTCGGTTGGTGCGAAGACAGTGGAGTGTATCTCACCACAACCGAACAACGTAAACCGCTCTACACGCTGCACCATGGTAAGTGGCTATTATCTTCAATGGCTTTTTCCAGTGTGGAGGATCAGTGATTAGTAAACGACAACTAATGACAGTAGCACATTGTGTAACAGAGAGTAAAAATAAAATTTAAGGATTAGTGTTGGCTCCATTCAATTCCGTAAAGAGGACAAGCGGTTTCAACGAACATATGATCACGAAATACGCTGCAGTCACAAGATGGGGTGTATCTCATGAACAATTCTACAATCCCTCTCGTTATTTACGTGTAGTACGTGTATATTTTATTAAGCTAAGTACCTAATTCTCAGATGGATTATAGAAACAATGCAAAAATAATCTCAAATGTGGTCGTCACAGAAGCACCTAATGATGGAGATACTTTTCAAGACAATTCCAGAGGACAATTAGTAGAAAACTGTATTCAGTATGGAATAGTTTCGTTTGTCATAGGTTAGGCGATACAAAATTTTGCATTGGATTAAAAGAGTTATGACAAATATTTAATTTTAATAAACCTGTAGCTATAATTGATTTACTTACGATAAACTCAATCGTAAGTTTTTATGGATTCCCCAACCATATATGTAGGTATAGGGAAACAATCCCTAAGATG
The DNA here is from genome assembly GCA_951813785.1 of Criorhina ranunculi. Taxonomy (NCBI): domain Eukaryota; kingdom Metazoa; phylum Arthropoda; class Insecta; order Diptera; family Syrphidae; genus Criorhina; species Criorhina ranunculi. The sequence goes on along the minus strand of OX638382.1, from coordinate 18,973,076 downwards.
GACTCGTTGTTCCCACAAATGCATCTTTTGCTTTTACACGAGTGGACAATATACAAGGTGGCGCAAAAGTCATCACCCTATCGGAAGATACTATAATTTTTGCAAATGGCGGCAAATGTCAATTCTATTATACTTTGACATTTGGGAAGTAAACAGATACGAAATACACGTAAACAAGACACGAATCGCTATATGTACTCCTAATCAGCGCGGAATAATTGTTTAGATTTTTTTGCGGAATAATTCGTTGGTGGTGTTGGCGCAGCGTGAATTTCGACGCAGATATCCCGGTCGTCCGGTACCAACTGGGCAAACATTACAACGTTTAGCCGCTCGCCTGGAAGAGTATGAGACAACACGAGATGCTGTCAGGTCTGGCCGGCCCCGGAGCAGCCGTTCCGCTGAGAATATCGCAGCTGTGGCTGAAGATGTCGCAGAGGACCCCGGAGTATCGACCAGACGATGTGCCACGCAGTTAGGCATCAATCGACGGTCTTTACAGATAATATTGGTGAAAGACTGTAAGATGTTCCCTTACAAAGTGCAGACAGTGCATCAGCTGTTAGCTGTTGATCGCTAAGAGCGTGTAACCTACGCTCAAGCCATCCTGAATCTCGACCACGAGGGAGACATCTTTTCATCGAAAATCATCATGAGCGATGAGGCACATTTCCATCTCTGTGGATATGTGAATTATCGTTTCTGGGGCACCGGAAACTCACGTATAACCCACAAAGAGCCATTACACCCTTTCAAAGTTACTGCATGGTGTGGTGTTTACGCTGGAGGCGACGGCGATCGCGACAGAGCCATGCTCAACGACTTTCTCCTTCCTCAATTGGATGAATTGGGACTGGAGAACATGTGGTTCCGACAGGATGGGGCAACGGCGAATACTACACGAGCCACAACCGAAATTCTGAGGGCTGCATTTCCGGGTCGCCTAATCTTTCGTATTGACGATTTGCATTGGCCGGCAAAATCGCCTGATTTAAACGTTCCAGAATTTTTTTTTGTGGTGTTTTTTGAAGTCATGAGTCTATGTCAACAAGCCTCAGACTCTTAAAGCCCTCATGGAGAATATCCGTCAAGAATGTGAGGACCTATCGCCGGAAGTTCTGGCAAGAGTGATGGAAAATACCATAAATCGGGGCCGAATGGTCATCAATTCTGGCGGCGGCCACTTAGCCGATATTATTTTCTCGACTTAATGGAAAAATAAATAAACATCCAAAAGCAGAACCAAAATTTCTTATTCATAAAAGAATTTACAGCCAAAGAACATAGGGTGACAACTTTTGCGCCACCTTGTAGATATAGTTCAAAGCTTTTTGTCTGTAAAATCGAGTTCAATGGGATTTGATGGAGTTCATCCATCATTTTGCCAATACTGCTGCCATAAGTAACGCACGTGATTAATACAATTCTAATGATCGGCATCTTTCCTCGTCAGGGGAAAATAGCTAAAATAATACCAATCGCTAAGAACTCGGCAGTTGATGAATTCAGACCCATATAAATCCTACCTTTCCTTCCTAAAGTTTGTAAACGTATTATGCATAAGCAACTGAATGAGTATCTGATATGCAATAATTTGCTGGTTTCAGTTCAATCTGGATGACGTGCCAAGCACAACTGTACAACTGCTTTAATAAGCGCGGTTGAACACAACGGAAAAACTGGTAATACCTGATCCTTTTAGACTTTTCCAAAGCTTTTGATATGGTTGATCATTCCATTTTTATTAATAACAAGCAGTCTTTCCGCGGCTTCGCACGCGTTTATACTTAGTCGTTAGAAATCGTCTGTTACTATTGAACTTTCAAATTCATTCCAATAATGAAATTTTGAAATTGCTTTAGTTGTTCCACAGATTCTTAAAGATCCATCCAACCAAATCTAAGATCTGGCTAATGGCCCGTAGATTCTGTGCACGTCCTTCGACAACATTTTGCTTAATGGATTTACTTTCCCTGCTTCCCATTCTTAGCTATCTAATTGGAGATTTTCGCAAACAGAGTGTGGAACTGGGCCTCTTCTTGTTTTCGCTTGGCCTTCTTGATTCCCTGGTTTTCTCGCAGAGTCTTCCGGATCGCTTTTATTTGCTTCGCGTATTTCCGGCAGTCTTCGGAGTTGGTTGCCTGGGATGTTGCTAAGGCGGTGCAGCTCTCGTATTTGTTGTCTCAATTTAGCTGTTCGTCCTCCTCTGATCGACGGAAGTGCGGTGAGAGGTGACTGGTCTATTTGGCCTCCTTTCGTCTCGATTGGCGGCTGCGGTATTCCGCGATTGTCAGCTTTCTGGGCCCTTGATTTGGCGTGTCTTCTGGGGACATTGTGGCAGGTCTTATCCCGGAGTTCTTCAGCAGTTGTTCCGCCTCAGCAGGCTGGTAAGTTCCTTCTCCTGGCAGGATCGCTATGCAAGGTTTTCGTGGTCCTCACGAGGGTTATTACGAAGTAGACAGTAGATTCCTAGTCCTGCCTCTATAAGTGTTAAACGCTATATTATAGAGCGAGCCGTAAACGAGCCGAAGAGCAGGGGGTTTAAATTGAGCGAGTTGCTCGTCAAAATAAAACATTTTGCTTAATTGGTTCCGAAGAAGAACAATGAATTTTATTTGAAATCCAATGGGTTTTCATACAAAATTTTGGGTTCAATTTGCATTCCATTTTCCTTTCAATCTTCTCGATTTTCAGGCCTTCGACAATTGTACCCTTATCACCTCACACCTCGCTCGCGCATATCAGGATATCAAGGAAGGTGAGGGAAATGAATTTGAACGTGTGTTTGGTGTATGGTATCGTATTTGGCATTGCGGGAAATGCATTGGCTATTACGCTATGTATTTTGGGTAGGTCAGGTACATGTCTTGTGTGATGGATGTAAATGTGATATGGCGCTCGGTGTACGTCCGGCGGATCTCAATTATCGAAGCTCGGGATGAGAGTTGGTGATTTTAAATGATCACTGATATAAGCCTTTCACACCACAAAGTACGAAGCGCTCCTAACGTCTTTTCTACATCTGCGTTAATGTGGCTATCCCAAGTTAAGTCACGGCTGAAGATCATACCAAGTTTTTATTACTTTATCTACATAGTCTTTCGGGGTGTTGTTCAGTGTGATAAAGAAAATATGGTAGATCAACAGGCTTCTTGGAGATAACTATGCATTTAGATTTGTTTGTATTTTTGCGTCCCGACCACAGCGCTATATCTCCAAGATCCTCATCAGTACGGCTCACAGCATCCTCAATTAAGCTGTTCTAAGAAATTTGTGGAAGTTCTTCGGTTTTACGTATCTAAAAAAAGAATAATATATTCAATACCTGAATTGAAAAAAAAAACAACTATACAAACCTGACAATTTGATTTCTCTGTCTATTTGATGTGTTCGCATCATAACAGCAAATATATTTATGCCTTGTGGTGGAAATGCATAACCTGTGCAATTCTTTATGCACTGACCTTAGGAAACATCATGCTCTTGCCCAGAAGGAATAGTTTGCCGCCAATTTGGATCCATACCTAAAATAAATAACTAATTAATGATAAATAAATTCATTGTTAAAACAAATATGTATATGTACACGTGGTGTTAATGAAGTTTTTTTATATGCTACCAATATTATTAAGAGGGAAGTTTTGTGCGTTTAGGGATTCACGCAAATGCAACAAATCCGATTGATATATATAGGCTATATAGAATCTTAAGTTGTATAGTTATTGAGTTTATGCATTTTTTTTTTTTGGTTTTATTAATTATAGAAGTATAAACTTTTAATCTGCAAAGCTATTTTGTTAAAATAATATATTTCAGGATGATAACCGTAGTAAAGTATGAAGAATCGTCTAGGCGTTTGCTCAATTTTGGGACTGACGGTGTGTATATTTTTATTTCGTGTTTCTCATCAAAGACAGGTTAGAAAAAAATAGGTTCTGATTCCAGTATAATTCGACAAAAGCAATAACTTTACAGTCGTTATCAATCATCATCATCATCAATCAATACATATAGTAAAACAGTAGAACCCGGTGTGTCTGTACATTGAAGAAAAAGTAATAAAAAATAAAGGTGGTGATTAAAGAAAAGCCTGTCTGTTTGTTTGTTCGCCCACATCTCCGAAACTACTGAACGGATTTTCATGTAGTTTTGACAGGTTTCATAATCTGGAGCAGCAAAATTTTTTTTTTTTTAAATCGGATGTAGGAAAAAAAAGTTATCGTCATTTGAAAATGTTTGGAATTTACTTTTGTATGTTAGAAAAGATCGAAGTTTAGGGTTGAAGGCCTAAAGACATCACGAACGATTGTTTTAAAGCAAAAAAATCTGAAAACTTTGGTCAGAATTATAGAGCGTATAAAATCTATATATATAAAAATGAATCGGTGTTGTGTTCGTACGCGCATAACTCGGCTGAACATCATCCGATTTGCATGGGGATTTTTTTGTTGGATTCGTATTGAACCAGGTAAACACACAACGAAAATTCGACCAGAAAATCGTGAAAACCCAAAATCGTATAATTTCATTAGTGGATGGTCACCTCTGAAAGTATGCAATTTTCAGATATCGTCGGAAAATTTTGAAAATCCATAATTGCATACTTTCAGGGGTGGATGGTGGATATATCTGAAAATTCTATTTTATATTGGAAAGTAATTGACAATCGACTAATTTTGTCCCTCACGAAAATGCTTTTTGCATGGACAATTGTACGTGGCGTGTTCGCGTGTCGGAAAGCCGTCTGCATTGTTTGTTTATGCATCGGACAACAAAACAAACAACGTTGTTTATCACAAAGCGTTGCAGTGACCTCAAATGTGTGAAATCCATTTTCCATGTAAATAAAATGCATTAAATTCAATTTAATTCCAAAAGAGTTTCAATCTTTTAATAGGGAGGCTCGACTTTCGAAAGAGACATTCATAATTTAATCAATTTTAGGCGGGGCGAAGTTCACCGAGTCAGCTAGTTCTACAATAAAAATAAAGAAACACGTGTTTCACCGTTTTTCAAAATGATGAATATAGGCCAAGATACAGAGTGTTATGCGGCCCTTACACAATGCAATATTATAGCGCAAAATTTTGGCCAAAAATATTGCGTGAAAATGCATCGTCCTTACACAATGCAACATTATTGCAAAATATTATGTATCGGTTCGTTGCTGAAAGAAGACATGCTGTGTGACATGCGCAAAATATTGAAGAAGTTCCAAAAAATATTAAATTTTTTTAATATTACATAATATATTGCGCAAACCGAAATTATTGCGCAATAAACCCCCTTCACGGTCAATATTACTGCGCAAAAGCAAGCATTGATAAACTTACCGATCATTAATACGCCAGCATCGTTTGGTCTCAAAACACGAGTGAAATAAATCTTTAATCCAGAATTATCAGCCATTTGCTCCGCATGTAACTGTGAACAATTTGGTTGCAAATTACTGTAACGTGTCTACATTAAAAAGTTTTCAGCCTGCCGGGAGTCAATTGGATAGCCGGTTTCATCAGGAAAAGAAAATCCCTATACAGAAATGTATAAATAGGTTAAACTTAATATTTAACAAATAATAGTTTTGTTTGATTTTTTTATTTGGTCTTGCTAAAAAAATGTGCAAGTAATGACATATTTATGTGCTTACCTCAGAACCCCGGAACCATGAAGCTACAATTGCATTACATGCTAGTGGCATATCACTTGCTCCAACGCACTGTCTTCCTTCCTCGCGAGTCATTCGCTCAAGGTCTGAATGACAACCTTGACATTCGTGTAAGGTTACATGTTGTAAGTACTGTATGCTGGCTGATGAATCTAGTATTGGCTTATACTGTAAATAAATTGATATAGATTGATGATTCATAAATATATGTATCATCGTAAATTTGAATATGTCGTACTCTAATCAAGTGATGCTTCCGATTGACGTCTTCTAACTTAAACATTTTGCACCAAGAAAGCGTATCGTCGCCGCTTGGAAATTCTACGTCTTCGTACTCTCCAGTACTCTCACTCTGTTGTCTTTCTTTGATTTAGGTTGAGATTTCTGGGTTAACATAAGCGGCCTATATGCTCGAAATGCATCAGCTATATCCGCCAATGATCCCGGTCCCATCGACCCATACTTGGGATCACTATCACTGTACATGTACACAATTCTCATTGTGTCATCCTTTAAATTGAGAAAAAAATTATTTTAAAATTAGATTTTCCCTGCAACTAAAACATATAACATTTGTTATAATAGAGACTAAAACAGGTATGTACTGGGGTTAAGGACCATTAACTGCAAACTGGGAAAGCAGGTAAACGAAATTTGCCGCTCGTGAAAGATCAAGAAACTTAACTTCAGAAGTAAACATTATATAAATGTATTTCTTTAGCGGTATACAGACAAACAACTTGGTTGTCAACATGGCCATGTTGATAAATTAAATTTTGTGTCGAACGTCGAACGGTTGGAGTAAAATCAAAAGAGTTTGATATTCGTGATGGCAAATCGGTTGACAAGCGAGTTGATCGTCTGTATGCCACTGTTAAGCTAAAAGTCATTAAAAATCCTTTGTTTGAATGGCTAACTAAATATGACTGTTTTTTTTTTTGAGTTTAGTACGGGTTTAGAGATCTCTTCGTGTCGCGTTGGCTAAGTTTTTAGTGTGTTGGATTGGTTAGCGAGCTGACACATGTTCGAGTCCGCAAAAGACAATACACCGTTCGGTGCCGGCAATAAAACCGTAAGTTCCTTCCATTAGTGTCAAAAATTTAATATGCAAAATATGAATGGTTGCGAGAAGCTAGGCATCGGCCCAATACGAACAAATATGAGCTGTCGCGCCAAAAATGTGTATTGTATTTGAGGTAAGGTTAGTTAGGTGTTCCGAAAACGCCCTAGGGTCCAGGCCCATTCTGATGCCTATAGAATATGTAGAACCGTATACCTATTTGGAGTTATTAATAAAGAATAGTAGTTTATGTATGTTTGGTTTAGGTCACTGTTATCATCGAAGTGATAGTGACTTAGGAGTCCTCTTCTGCTATAAGCGAGCGCTGAACAGTGAGTAAGGAAGTGAGTTGTGGTTTCCTCTTCAACTCTACAGCTTCTCCAAAAATCATCGAAGAGGCCCTTTGTCTCCTAGCGTGTTTTCACATTAGGCAGCGGCCGTAATAACACCAGGGATGGTACTAATTTGTGTTTTATTGAGATTAAAAATCTGCTTTGACTTAAGTCATTCATTTCAGGCTGGCTAAGTCTAAGTGGAATAACCGGTATGACCCCAATGCCACCTCGAATTAATTTCTCTAGTTATGATCGGTTTAATGATAAATTTAACTGTACTGCTTGGTGTACCCATGCTTTTGGTATGAAAGGGAATTCCTGAGGTGATTCCAGATTTGGCAAGCTCATTAAATTTGTAATTTAGAAGTAATGAACTTAGACAAACACTGCCAAATATGTTATTGGACGAGTAATATTTCTCATCCTTCTACTGTAAAATATGAAGAAAGAAACTTACCGTTATAGGAATGTCATTGGCCGAATCAAATGTGTCCAACTTTCTTCAAAATCTTAATATTGTGTGGGTTGTATTCTCGTAATCCAATATTAAGATGTACTCTTGTGAAGGATCTATTATTGCTTCCGTATCCCTGCTCCGTGTTATTGACCGGTCCTGTAAGGAACATAAGAAAGAATAATTTCAATTATTTAAAACGATTTTTCATGTTGCTCCAATGAATAATCAAATCAAAATATAATCGAATGTGATGAATAAGTTATATAAAATTGTTTTAAAATGCCTTTATTTGGTTTTATGCTGCATTTACATTATCGTAATTTTTCCCGGTGTTCAATGTTCGTTGTTGTACAGGGTCATCCAACAAGAGCTGTTATTTTACATTTTGCGGCATTGTTGAATTGTCACATTCAACTATCATTGCGATGACTTTTGAGTAATAACAAGGAGGTAATTAAATATGGATCGATACACAATCGTTCGTGTTGAAATAGTGAAAATTCACACGATGAGAATATCACGGAAACGTTTCGTGAAGCTCATACTGCTTTAAGTAGCTTCTCCCACAGCTAAAGTGAATTTAATCGATAAATTTGAACTTCTCGGATAGGTTAGTGATGTGAAGACACCAACTCGGCAAGGACTGAAAACCCAGGTGTGCCAATTTTGAGACGATCGAAGAAATTCGGCCTATCCGCAGCCACTTTGCACCGCATTTTGCATAAAGATCTTTGCTTACATGCTTTAAGGTCCAGTTGACACAAGAATTGAAGCCAGCAGACCACACAGAATGCCGCACTTTCGCTAAATGGGTGTTATTGATTTAAAATAAACATCTCTTGTTGGAAGACCCTATACTGTTTTACAGTCAGAAAATATTCATTAAATAACAGACTCAAAAAAATTGTTGTTTTTTTTTTTTGTTGACTTGTGTTATCATTTTAGTTCTCTTTTTGTTTGGAACTTAAATACAAATGTATGCATTAGTGATGTGCAATTTGATTACTTTTGAGTAACGAATGATTACTGATTACTTCAAATTCAGTATTCGGTATTTGGTATTCGATACCTAGTACTTTGTTTCGCAGTCATAATTCATTATCTGGAACTAGTGTATGACGTACCATTTCGTTATGTATAATAAGCATTAAACAAATAAACTTAAAAGAAATTTTATTTCTGGCACTTTGCAAGTGTAAAGTAATAAAAATAAAGTAAGTAATAAACAAATTCATAGTTCATAATAATAATTATAGAAGTAGTAGTAATATTTAGTAAATTAATAAAGTAAACAATAAACAAATTAATAATAGATAATAATTATTAAAGAAATAGTATTAATACTTAAGGCTATTTGCGTATGTATTTTGAATTAAGGTTTAAAAATAAAATTGTTTGGACATTTCGAGATTTAAGTCTGCTCCTTTTATCGGAAATTACTAATCCAGCCTTTGAAAATATCCTTTCGCTGGGAACTGAAGTAGCGACGATACCTAAGTATTTTTTTGCTAACTTTGCCAATTTTGGATAAATTATTTCCCGGGATTTCCACCATGCCAAAGCGTTCTCTTGTCTAGGAATAATCTGTTCCTCGGTATATTGCCGCATTTCTATTATTCCTGCACCCAGTGGGGTAGATTGGACGCAGCCCGCATCATTATCGAAATCTCCCCATAAAAGATGTAGCTCCTTTTCTTGGCCAGAGGATGCATCAGATTGTGTGGTATCAGAAACATTGTCTTTTCTGCTACAGCTGGCAATTTCCTCGGAAATTTCCAGACGAAGAGTTTCTTGGACGCTCGCAATAGCGGTGGAATTATCGAATCCCTTCTTTTTAAATCTTGAGTCCAAGTATGTTGCCTTTGCTAAAATTTTGTTGAATTCCAAGCGTTCAAATCGACTTTTTATACCATCTAAAAGGGATTCCTTCAATCTAATCGCCATATCGGAATGTAAGGTTGTATTTTTATTTATTGCTCCCCGCAATGCAACAACCAACGGAATTACTTTGGAAATCGTAACGGCTTTCTCGGCGCTAAGTTCTGAAGTCATCAGCTCGAAAGGTTTTAAAATAATGCAGCATTCCCGCAAAGAACTCCATTCCTCTTGTTGAAGTGATTCAATTGGGTTGTGTAAAACCCCAAGAGCAGCTTCAATGGATTCTTCGACACTACAAAACCTTTCAAACATCAAATATGTCGAGTTCCATCTCGTCACGACATCATTAATTAGCTTCAGTTGACAGTTACTTCCTCCAATTTGAATTTGCAGCGATTTAAATTTCTCTGCTGCTGTGGTGCTACGATGAAAAAATTCAACTATTCGCTTCACCTTCTTTTGAACCGTTTCAACAACCCTTAAAGCACTTTGCACAATAAGATTTAGGGTGTGTGCAAAACAAGGTAAATGATGCCATCCTGTTAATCTAACCGCGGTCGTAATATTTGAAGCGTTGTCTGTTATAATGGCATTTATACTTTTGGAAACATCCCAACTTGAAACAATTTTAATTATTTCAAGTCGGATATTTTCTGACGTATGACGCTCATGAAACGGAAAGCAATCCAATAAGAGGGAATTTATGGTCCACTCTTTGTCAATAAAATGGGCCGTGATAGCCATATAACTTTCTGTTGCAGATGACGACCATGTGTCGGCTGTCAGAGTTATTTCCTCTTTCCCTTTTAAAATACTTTTTACCAAATCTTTTGCCTCATTATACCGCTGTTCCAACAAATTTCTGCTGAACGTGGTTCGGTCAGGTATTTTGTACGCAGACTCAAGTTCTGCCATTAGTTCGTTGAACCCCTCATCTTGAACAATGGAAAAGGGTTGAAGATCTTTGACAATCATGTTAAATATGAGGTCAGTAATTTTTTTTGGCGATTAATTGAGGGGCCTTGTGGTGTATGAACTTATCTTTGGTTGATTTCGCACGCCGGTAACCATACGCGATATCAGTCTGGCCCTCTCTTGCTCTGACGTGGAAGGACCCCTTTCATTTCCAACATTACTTGGTGAAGCTGCGACATCATTAATATGAGTTTCTGATATAATGTTTATTGGGACAGAGCCTGCTGTAGTGTTTGTGCCATAACTATTTGAAAAAGAGGATACAGCATCCTGAAGCCTTGATCGCGTAGCAGGTCTTTCTATTACTAAGGTAGGATGCTTAGTGTTGAGGTGTTTAATTAAATTTGATGTTGCACCACCTTTGTAGGACAAGACACTTTTACAAATATCACACTTAGCTTTCCCTTCCCCTTCCACAGCAAAATGTAACCAGATACTACTTCTTTTTCTTTTATACATATCAGCGATTTTGAAACCTAAAGAATTACGAATTTTGTATTTATGTTGATATACACCCTCATTAACAATATTACCTACACAATATGAATCTGATAAAATGTTTATTAATATCAGCATACGACTTCTACTGCGTTCCTCCTCCAACGTATGATCTATGACGAAGATGTGGATTTTTTGTCAAAATTAAATACTTACAATATATGTAGTTCAGACAAAGTATCAAAAATAAATAATTCTTGACCTGTACCAACAGCCTACATATTATATTTCTTCTCACAAAACAGTTTGGATATTATATCTACATATAATGTATGTACATATATTATTTCTGACTAAAATCTACTCACCTTCGAATAAGTAAACTCAGTAATCAGTAATCAATATACTCTTTGAATCTTGATTCTTGAAAGTATTCAGGAATCAGTTGATATGATTATTGATTACTTGAATAATGATTCCTGACACAAAAACACAACGAGTCGCAGTATTCGATGTTGACGGTACGCGGTTTACAAGTATGTTGGGCAAAAATGTAACTGTAAGACGTTTGAAGAGAAGAGACAAAAGAGTGCAGGTGTAGAGAAAAAATGAGCAGAGTACACATGCATATGTAGAACATAATAGACGTGTGTGAACATTTACATTGGCGTGAGTGTATTTTATATTACTTCTTAGGGGTTGGCGTTTGTCAGCATGCAAATGAGTATGAGTATCGAATACTTATTTTGAGTAGTATTCGGTATCGATACTCATTTCAAGTATCGAATACTAAATACCGAATAAATACTTTTTGCACATCATTAGTATGCATGTTCTAAGCATCAAATATTAAGTGTTACGTATTTTTGTGTTCTATATTTCTATTTTTCGCACTGAGTTTTTGTCGGGACTTGTCAATACATATTTGCTGCCACGGGTTAAAATAGGGCGTTAAATTACATGAAAATGTTCAGGTATAAATTAACACAATTTTCAATCGTGCCTTTTTCTTAATATTGTCGTCCTTTCTTTACGTACAGGTACAGCTAATTCTGCTAAAAGCATTTCAATTGTGCAATTTTCTCATATTAAAAAGTTGCAAATGAGGGCAGCTACAACACTTGGAGAGCAATTAAAAAGCGTAAATGCGTTCTCTTCCCAGTAGAAATTCCAGCGCAAATGGTTCGTTGGACCCAGAAAATACGTTGATTTCTGGTTTAACTTTTCAGTCAATGTACGTAATTTTACATCCGACATTAAGCATTCGAAAACTGTAAAATCCTCGTTTTATTTTCTTAATTTCGTACTACAGTCGAATCCCTGTAAGTCGAACCTCCTCTATCTCGAATAACCCTCTAACTCGAATTTTTTGACCCTATTTTAGCATTCCCTTTAATTTTTACTTCCCACCTTCATAAGGGAAGTATTGCAATAGCCCAAAAAAAAAATTTCGAGATTTTAACAGAACTTCACATTACGATACACTAGAAATCATTTGCACCCATTTTCGAAGTGATGTCTGTGTGTGCGGATGTGTGGGCGTGTGTGCGTATGTGTGTGACAATTTTTTTCTCCTTCGATATCTGGAGAACGGAACAACGTACGGTTTTTTATGCGGTTTTTTTTGAGCAAAATCGGTCCAGCGGATGCTGAGATATTTGAAGAAATGCTTTAAAAAAAGGTGTGCTGGACAACAAGCACGTTGGAAATAATTTTCGCTTTTACATAACGCAATACTAGGTGGGAAGTACAGGACTGGCCCCCAGTCAAATTTTTTTATAGATAAATCATCCTCTAAGTCGAAATCCCTCTAAGTTGAAAATCCCTTTAACTCAAACACATTCTTTCGACACTTGACCTATTACAATTCCTCTAAGTCGAATTTTCCTGCATTAAAACAAAAAAAATTGACTAGGGGGCCAGTCCTGTACTTCCCACCTGGTATTGCATTATGAAAAAGCGAAAATTATTTCCAATAACACCACAACGTGCTTGTTGTCTAGCACACCTTTTGTAAAAGCATTTCTTTAAAAATCTCAGCATCCGCTGGACCGCTCAAAATCTAATCAGCTCTAAGTTTCACCAATAGTTTGAATTTGAAAGTAACGGTAGTGTTTTTTCTTCCAATTCCAATTTCCAATTCCCCAATTCAAGTGAAAAAGTATAATTTTAAAACCACCAAAGACAGTGACTTTTAACATTGATTCAATATTAAAACACATAAGCCCCTTGTGAAATCAGTGATAAATTTAATTCATTTTCCCTTTAATTTTCACTCAAATAGAAATTTTTAATTTTTTGTTTGCCATTTGCATTTACCTCTCGCTCACACACACATTAATGTACAATATGGATCCATGTTCCGAATGCCTCTCCGATCTGCCCGCCGATGGAGACTTCGTGACATGCTACAGGTGTGAAAGGAAAATGCATTATGGATGTTCTTCAGTATCTGAAAAATCCTATAGGAAAATGAATATGGCCAGAAAGGAGGAATGGAGATGTTCAGCCTGTAGGAAAGAACTCATAGCGCTCCCAACATCTAAAGCACCAGCGGTACTAGCTCCAGCCCAACCCCTGTCCAAACGAATGAGGAGCGCAAGCTCTCCTGTAGCTGTACAACAGCAAGCCACAATACCAGCCTCAAGCTCTGGGGCGGAACTAGGAGAAAAAAATCACGAAATTATTCTTAACGAAATGCGCAAAATGAGAAAAGAAATGTCCGAAATCAACACTAGTTGTGAATTTGTTGCTAACAAGTATGAAGAGTTAAAACAGCACATGACGTCGAACAATGAGGCACTGCAAAAACTTTCAAATGAGATCAAAGAACTAAAGGAAAGCAACCAAAAAAAAGATCAACAAATACTTTCAATGGAAACAAAAATTAACACACTTGAACAACAACTACTAAAAAACAACATTGAAATCAAAAATATCCCACCAACACAAAATGAAAACTTAATTGAAATTGTCCAAGCACTTGGTAGGACAATCGACCACAACATAAACAACACGGATATCACTGATGTTTACAGGACGAACAAAAAAAACCCAAATAAATCAACAATAATAGTCTCTTTTGCAAACCACACGTGCAAAACAAATTTAACTAAAAAGGCAAAAGCCATACGCAATATTCCTCTAAAACAAATTAGGGAAAACACTTGCAATGACCGTAATACCCGAAAATGAAGCCTTTGTTTATGTTAACAACCCTCTCACACCTACTAATAAGCACCTTCTTTGGCTAGCAAATAACAAAGCTCGAGAGTGCAACTGGAAATTTGTGTGGGAGACAACAGGCAAAATTCTCGCAAAAAAAACTGAAAACGGAGAAACCGTACACATCGGGACTTGTAACGAATATTTAGAATATTTAAAAAAAAATGAATTTTTGTTGTATAAGTTTTAATATAAGATCAATAACAAAAGCATGGGATGCTTTTATAGCAGAAATTGAAAATGTGCTTGTAGTGTTCACGGTTTGAGAAGCCATGGATCCAGGTTTAACAACTCTGGATAGCGAACTAAATCAAATGACAGCTCATTCGTTGGGTTGAACGAAAACCGTGCGACACTTCTTTCCCAGCATTTAAAGATAACGGATGGTCAATTAGAATCTTTGGTTTTTATTAGAAAACAATTGGCGACGAGGAAAAAAAAAGAAAAGAAAATTTAAGATAAAAGATTGTGAAAAGTATAAAAAGTGAAACGAGAAAATTAGAGAAAAAAAAAATATTGTAATAGTAAAACGCGTCGAATTTATCCAGGAGAGAAATTTCGAGGTTAATGGCACGTGTCATTACGGGGTGAGAAAGATACATCAATTAATATAAAATTTATGATCAGAGCGGATACCAAATGCGAACAAGCAGCGAGCAGTGGAATCAGTGAAAGCAGGGAAAGCAAGCCGGTAAGGAGTATGTCGTTTTTGGGAAACATAAATGAGTTTGTTCCAGGGGAGGACTTTGTCGCATACAAGGACAGGGTTCAGCAGTACTTCCTCGCAAATAATATCAGCAGTGAATTACAAACACCAATATTTATAGCCCTAATTGGTTCGGAGGTCTATAAAGTGCTTAAGTCTCTAGAGGCCCCAGCGTTGCCCAGTACGAAAAGATTCCCAGAGTTAATCGCCCTATTAGAACAGCATTATGCCCCAAAGTTTAATAAGAGAGCGGAACGCTTTAAGTTTCAAAAAGCGATGCAAGAGGTCGGTTGCTGATTTCATTATCAAGTTAAGAAACCTGGCGGAAACGTGTAAATTTGGAGATTTCATATCGGATTCAGTCCCAAATGCCACTAATCTACGAAATCTCGCTTTGGAAGATGCCCTAGTGGATAGATTCATAGGAGGACTTCGTAACGAACGAATACAGCAGATAACCTTAACAGATGATAGCCGTACATTCGAAAAATGTTGCGAAGTTGCTCTGAACCTGGAAATGTCAGAGAGAGACCAAAGATCGATGCATTCAACCGCTAGCACAGTAAACTTAATTAGAGCAAAAAATCAGGAAGTACATCAACAATTAAGAAGCAGTGCAGGCAAATACCTGAAGCACGTCAACAAGTGTAAACATTGCGGGAAAAGTCATAACGAGCGGGAGTGTCCAGCAAAAAATTGGATCTGCTTTAAATGCAGCAAAAAAGGTCATACTGCAAGCGTATGTTGGTCCGGAGGAAGAAGAGAAGGAGCTGGTAATCGAAGATTTGTCAAAACAGTGCATGTGGTGAACAACGTGCATGCGGAGAATAGTCTGAAGGTAAATGTGAAGATAAACGGAGTGCCGCTAAAAATGGAAGTAGATACGGGAGCTGCTATGTCAATAATTAATTATTCTCAGTTTAAGGATAAGTTTCCTAGTTTCTCTATTGTAAAAAGTGAAATAAAATAAAATTGTGTACGATTTCAGATTTAAAAGTCAAAGTTGTTGGAAAGGCTATAGTCAAGGTGGAGTTTCAAGGGGCTATTGAAGAATTGGAGATCGTGATAGTGGAGAGTTCCTCATGTATGCCGCTTTTTGGAAGAACGCGGCTAGAAAGATTTATACCAAGCTGGAAACAAAATTTAGTTTGTGGACGTGAGTCTCTCATTAACCATGTGGACAAGGTAAATAAAAGTGCATGCAAAAATATAGTTTCGCGAATTGAGCAAGAGTTTCCACGTGTCGTTTCGCTTGACCCAAACCAGGTGATTGTGGGGTACCAAGCAGAGAGTGTTTGGATTTCTAAGGCTTTAGTTGTTGGGGTAGTGAGGGCCAGCCAACATAAAAGTACTCGAGTCAGCAGTGAGGTGGTGTGAGTATGCGGCCGACTGCTTCGGCGTAGGGCAGGCTCATCCTGGGCATCTTCTGGGAAAAGAGGGACCAAACGATTTGTTGCGCGATGTACGACCTCCCGTTTGGTTGTCTTTACATCGACTCTCCGAACATCTCCCTTACTGTCAGGATAGCATTCAATAATTCGACCCATTTTCCAATCGGCAGGAGTGACACTTGGTTCTTGTAGTAATACCAGATCCCCGATGTCGAGCGTTCGAGCTGGGAATCTCCATTTATTTCTCTTCTGCAGTTGGTGGAGGTACTCTTGGTGGAAACGTTCCCAGAAGTGTTGTTGAATTTGTTGCACCTGTAACCAGCGTTTTGTAATTGGGACGGCAGTTGATGGACTTGCATCGATAACAGAGTTCTTGAAGCCCCGTTGCGTGATGAAATGGAATGGTGTAAGGGCGGGTGCTTCTTCTGCTTCTGATGATTCTGGATGTAATGGTCGGCTATTTAAGATACCTTCGATGCGACATAATAAGGAGTTGAATTCTTCATAGGTCAGATTAGTTATGCTAGACATTTTCTTCATTAGATGTTTCATAGACTTAACGGCGGCCTCCCATAGTCCGCCGAAGTTAGGGCTGTAGGGCGGATTGCACTTCCAGACAATCTCCTGGATCGCTAGTCTGTCCTTGCAGTTATTGGCGATCTTGCTCCATTCCTGGTTGATCTTCCTTTTCGCTCCAATAAAATTAGTACCATTATCAGAGAGGACGAGGGATGGCCAGCACCGTCTATTCGCGAAGCGTGTGAAGGCGGCCAGGAACATTTCCGTACTTAGATCCGAGCAAATTTCTAGGTGAACAGCTTTGGTAACTAAACAGACAAAGACTGCCACCCAAACTTTTATGATTTTATCGAACCTTGTTTTGCTGGCCTTAATGCAGAAAGGACCGCACAAATCGACACCGATTTTGCTAAAAGCTGGTGCTGGGGTTATTCGTTCCATGGGTAGATCTCCCATAATCGGCTGGACAGTTTGGGCCTTCCATCGAATGCATATGGGGCAACTCCGGATACATTTCTTGATTCTTGATTTTACAGCAGGGATCCAGAATTCTTCCCTTATTAAGTGTTCCGTTAAAGAATTTCCGCAATGGTGGTGATCCAGATGGGTTTGGCGTATTATTAGCTCAACCAAGTGGCATTTGGTTAGCAATATCGGGTGCTTATGACTTTCCGGGAGGTTGGCAAGAGAAATCCTCCCCCCCACACGAAGGATGTTGTCATCCGGACCAAATATTGGGGTTAGAGTTGTCAGCCAGCTTCTCCTCGGAAAAGTTTTTGATTTCTTGAAGTGAGCTAGTTCGGTCTCAAATGATAGATGCTGCTGGAACCGGATGATTTTTGCCTTAGCATTAGATATTTCTTCAGCCGTGATTGGGCCGGTCTCACGTGCTTGCTTCTTATTGGCCCACCGAAGACAATAGGCGGTTACTCGTAGGAGACGGTTAAGGCAGGAGAACCTCTCAATAAAGTTTTCTTCATCCACCGTATTTCGAGACATATGCGTCATGGTAACTTCCATATCTTTGAAAGGAGTGAGTGGAAGATGGTCATGCATTAACCAAGTTGGGCCCTCAAACCAAAGCCGACAGCTAGCCATTTGTCCGGGATGGAGTCCACGTGAAGCGGGATCAGCAGGATTTTCCGCAGATTTGACGTAATGTATGTCCGCCGGACTGATTATCTTCCGAATTTTGGTGACTCTTCTAGTCACAAACTTGTTGTCGATCTTGTTGTTATTACGCACCCAGCTTAGAGCTACCTCACTATCTGTGTATACGAGCATTGCAATATTAGGATAGTGGAGTTTACTTCTGACTTGGTTAAGGAGCTCGGTTAGGAGCACAATTCCTTCCAGCTCCATCTTGGGGATCGTGCATAGTTTGCTGTCTTTGTTTGCTCTTGTCTTGAGTGGGGTGACTCGGCCCTTGGCTGCTAGTAATCGGATTGTGTAAGCTTCCCCGGTTTTTACTCGACTGTAAATCACTGCTGCGTAGCCGTCTCCCGAGGCATCACAGAATCCAATGAGCTGAATAGGTGTACTCTGGGACCCTTGGATCCAGCGCGGGATTCTAATGCCGCTGAGTTGCGGTAAGGTTTCAAATATTTTGCTAAACTCCTGCTGTAATTTTGCATCTATTTGGTCATCCCAGTCATACTTGAGGACCCACAACTCTTGTATACGTATCCGGAGGAGCATGATAACTGGTAGGATCCAACCCATGAGATCGTAAAGGGATGCAGCCATAGACAATAGACCTCTCTTAGTGAATGTTACTTGGTCTTGGTTCGGAATACGGATGAGGAATGTGTCTTCTATTGGGTGGTAGTTAATACCCAAGATTTTCATAGTAGGATCGGCGGCATCTTTGTAGGCGGTGAGTTGTTTATTGTCCTCTATATTTTGAAGGACTGCTGGGTTATTGGACGACCATTTTGTCAGCGACAGCTTTCCGGCCTACAGGGTTGCGGTAATCTTAGCAATTTGTTCTTGACATTCTTCGATGCTATCGGCTCCACTAAACAGATCATCCATGTAAATCGAGTTCTTAATAATGTCCTTGGTCTGCGGATCTGGTGCGTTATCATCAGCGATCTGTCGGACGGTCCGGATTGCTTGCCATGGTGCACAGTCCACGCCGTATGTCACAGTATTTAGCCAAAACTCACCTAACGGTTGTGCTTTGTGGGGGCGCCAGAGGATCCGAAATTTCTCCCGATCGGCTTGAGGTATCAGGAATTGGCGGAACATTTGTTGCATGTCGCTGGTGTAGGCAAATTCGTATTGCCTATTCTGGTGGATAATGTCGAAGATGTGACATTGCAATTTTGGGCCTGGGTGGATGAGTTGATTCAGAGAAATCCCGTTGCTTGATGGCGCGCTGGCGTTAAATACGTTCCTCAGCTTGGTTGTGACAGCATCTTTTCGGATTATGCTGATATATGGGATATAATAAGAGTTTCCTGTCTCGTCTCGCTGCCTGTCAGCAGGTACTGGGGACATGTGATTTGACGCGAGATAGTCCTCCATAAAGTCGTTTGACATTTTTTTATGGATCTCGTTTTGTTCCCAACGTCTCTCTTGTCCGATAAAGAATTTGACTGCATTCCGATAGGAATTCCCTAATGCTGGGGCGTCAACTTTCCACGGGATTGGGACGATGTAGCGGCCGTCTTTGGTTCGAGAGTGTTTTTCCATGAACAAGTTTTCGCAGTATGTACTCTCGTCTTCTCCGATGTCTTCTCCAGTGACGGGCAGGTCCCAGAAGTCCACTAGGTTCGCCTCGAGCTCTGAGAGTGTTGCAAAGGCTGAGGTTCGTTTTCCAATTTTTCCGTTTCCTGGGTCTCCAGACACGACCCACCCACCAAGGTAGGTATTTTGAAGTAGCAACCCATCTTTCTTCTCCAGACCTGGACGCATCACTGTAGCATATACTGCGCCACCTAATAATAGAGGAATGTGGGCTGGTTTGTTGAAGTGTGGATCTGCAAGGGGCTTGTCAAAGGAGGATTTCCAGGCGATGTGACTGGGCATACTTGGAAGTGATCCGGTAACTCGTTTGACTACCAGTGCTTTTATATTCACGATTGGTAGGTCTGGGTGATCCAGCTTCAGTTTTATGTTGGTAATGGACCGGCCTGTTCCAATTTCTCCTCCTACTCCGATGATGCATTTCCGTAAGGTGAGGCCCTTGACATGTTTTGCATATGAGGTACTGCCTTGATCTGCAAGGGGAACGATAATCGAATCGATGCTTTACGCAATTAATGCAAATCTTGTGATCTCGTAGCAAGGCTTCTCGATTCGGGGCACTCAGGAACTTTGGACAGTCTATTATTGGATGTTGTTCTGTGCAAATGAAACACTTCTTTGTCACTTTTGCTCCTGCGTCATTGGGTTGGAGGGTAACATGTACTCTGGTCTGTGGGATACTGGAATCCTTTTTAGATACTCGTTGAGATAGTTGTATCCATGACCGGACATCAGTCCCGCTGGGTTTTGTAGAACAAACCCAACTCCTTGAATGTATGTAAATGTCTGCTGAGCTGGCAGCTCGTAAGCGTGGGAAACTTGTTGAGCAGGTCCATAGATGGATGGATGGCCGATGTTGCTCGTGGATACCCCCTGGTCAGATCGTGGGGCTTGAGGACGTTGCTTGGAACCGCCAGCTGGCTCATTGCCGTTATCGCCAAATGTAAGAGAATCGGTTGTTTTGGATGTTTGCGATGGCGCCAGATGGGGATGCTTTGGTGCATAGATCATCTAAGGTTGTTCTGGTTTCACGGCTGTAGCCGTCGGTGCTTCGTGAGCATGGCCGGTGTCCTGATCGGCTGGTTCAGATGTATCTCCGGGACCTTCAGTTGTATCCTCCTCCAATAATTTCGGGGAGTACTTCTTGACGAATTCTTTAATTTTGGAAAAAATTATTTTTCCCGCTTCGTATTTTGGCAGGAAGTTGGTGGCAGCATCTGCGTTTAGTTTTTTCATCGACTCGTAGTAAGTCTCGGTGGAGGTCCATAGGCTCTTTGCCTTATCGTACTGCCTAGAAAGTATTTCCTGGGTACGTCTCTCCACCGACAGCTTGGTGAGGTTAATCCTAACTTCTTCTAGCTGGGTGATAACATCCTGGAGGTTATCTATGACGCGCTCCAGTTGGTTCATTTTTGGTGTTTTGTTTTATGAAACAAACTTTGAATTGTTGTGAACTTCTATATGCGATAGTTTATAACCACCCTAGTGCAGCCTCACACTAAGAAACAAAAGAATGGCTTGGTAATGGTTAAAACTGTTTTGCTCGAAGGACCACTGTCAATAAAGATATGTACACTTTGTACTTGGTATAAAAACTGGTGCTTTATTTAATTACTTTCTTCTATTTATACTTAAAACTAGCTGATTCAATCAATAAATTATTATTTTGCTTACCTCAACAGTTGCTACTGATTTACCAACCTATAATTCATTGACCTGAAAAGTTGCTTTGTTTTGAAGAAAAAAAAAGAATATGAGTGCTTGCAGTTTTTTGTTCAAAACAACTTTTCCGGTCAACAAATCACATGTAGGCAAATCAACAACAACCGCTGAGATCAGCAAAACAATTGAAGTTACTTATTTTGTGTAATTTTCATAAACAGTGCCTGTGAGGCACAGTCAGTGGGCTTCACCAGTCGTATGCGTACCAAAGCAAGATGGAACCATTAGGTTGTGCGTGGACTGTAAGGTCACAATCAATAAATTTATAGTCACAGAGCACTATCCCATTCCAAATATGGAAGATATTTTTGCAAGTTTGCCAGAATGTAATTTTTTTGCGTTCTTGATTTAACGGGGGCATTTCAGCAGCCTGAGCTAGCGAAAAATTCTATGGAACTTTTAACGATCAACACTATTAAAGGTCTTTTCCAATATACAAGGTTAGCATTCGGAGTTTCAAGTGCTCCTTCAATATTTCAATCTGTGATAGACAGAATAATAAATGGGTTGGTTGGTGTATTGGGGTATATAGATGATCTGATCATAGGTGGCAAAACAGAGCAAGAATGCAAGTCCAGGTTATTTGAAGTTTTAAAAAGGTTAGATGAGCATCATGTTAGAATCAACTTATCGAAGTGTGTTTTTTTACAGACATCCGTAGAGTATTTAGGGCACATTATATCGCACAATCAAGTCAGGTCCAACCCTAAGAAAGTTGAGGCGATTGCCAAGCCCCATGCCCTTCAAATCTTAAAGAGTTGCAGTCGTATTTAGGACTCATAAACTACTACAGGGATGTTGAACTTTCTCAGGTTTATGATTTTGTTAAGACCGGTTGGCCTAGAAAGGTAGAACCTTGCTTTACAAAATTTATGGCAGTTAAAAATCTCTTAAGTATAGAGAATGGGTGTATTTTTTATGGTAACAGAGTGGTCATTCCGTCAAGTTTAAGGGTACAAGTTCTTAACATGATGCACAATAATCATAATGGCATCGTTATAATGAAAAAAATTAGTCGGTCTTATGTTTGGTGGCCTAAAATAGATGTGGATATAAGAACCTTTGTAGGAAGTTGCGAAAGTTGTCAAGTAACTGCTAATGTTCCCAAAGAAAAGATTATTTCAGGTTGGCCAAAATGTTCGTATCCTTTTGAAAGAGTACACCTCGATTTTTTTTATTTTAAAGGAAAAACCTTGCTTATTGCTGTGGATGCATTTAGCCGGTTTCTAAACGTTATTATCATGAATGGAACCTCTGCCAGAAATTTAATTGATAAACTCAAGCATAACATATTTTCAATTTTTGGATTACCAACTGAAATCGTTACCGATAATGGCCCACCGTTCACATCTTTCGAGTTTAAAAATTTTTGTTCATGTAGTAAAGTAAAACTATCATTTAGTCCAGCGTATCACCCACAATCTAATGGGCTTGCAGAACGACACGTGCGAATAGTAAAAGGGGTACTAAAGAAGTTTTTGCTGAGCTCAAAATCGAACTTGCCACTCCAAGAAAAAGTAGATTTATTCTTGTTAAACCACCGAAACTCTCCCAATTCAGTGTCCAATGAAACTCCATCAGAACTAGTTTTTTCTTATAAGCCGAAGATATTAATAGATAATTTAGTAGATAAATATCATGTAAAATGTAAACAAAGAAATTCAAATACTAATCAAAATAATGTCAGGTATAATGTCAATAGTGTAAATAAATTTGTATTTAAAGTGGGGGAGGAATGTTTGTACAAAAATCACTTTAAGTCAATTATGAATTGGATACCATGCAAAATTAAAAAAATTCTAAGTACAATTAGATTCATTGTAAAAATTGGTGCACAGTACAGACATGTACATATTAATCAGTTAAAGAAAGTATCTAAAAGAAACGATTTTAATCATTACAGTATATTTGTTCCTAAATCTGCTGAAAATAATGAATTTAATGAAGACAGTTCTAATAAAATTATTCCTAAGTTAAGAAAAAGACGTTTAAGCGACAGTGGAAATATTCCATTACGTAGAAGTAAAAGAACTAAAACACATGTAAGATATTTTTGAAAAGTACGTAGTATGTAAATAATTAATAGATGTAAGATATGTATATATTATAAATGAATTGCAAAATAAAGAAATCCATCGTTTACCTTAAATAAGCTCGGGAGGATGTAGTGTTCACGGTTTGAGAAGCCATGGATCCAGGTTTAACAACTCTGGATAGCGAACTAAATCAAATGACAGCTCATTCGTTGGGTTGAACGAAAACCGTGCGACACTTCTTTCCCAGCATTTAAAGATAACGGATGGTCAATTAGAATCTTTGGTTTTTATTAGAAAACAGTGCTATGTTACGTTGAATGAAATTAATATACCTAAAAAAAAATGATTTCTGTACTATTGACGGATATCAACCTGAATTTATTAATCGTGGTGCAATGAGAGGCGGTGGTGTCGCCATTTTTATTAAAAATAATATAACCTACAAAATAATACCAGCTAATCCGATTAATTATGAAGGCATGCATTAAGAAATCACTCACAAAGGTGAACAAAAACAAATACATGCAATTTACAGGCGACCAAGTTCCAGTGTTTCAAGGTTCATTGACGAATTAAGTGGAATAATCAAAGAAGATAAGGAAAATATTTTGCTAGGTGATATCAATATTAACATCCAAGATGAGAATAAATCTCTTACTTTAAAATACATGGAGATGATGGCATCGAAAGGACTGACCAGTGTCATCAAGCGACCCTCTCGTGTTGACATAACGAATAACACTGCAACGCTTATTGACCACATATATGTAAGCGTCACTAAACTAGATATATTCTCAGCAGTAATCGAAACTGATCTTTCTGACCACTACGCCATTTTATACGCAACAAAAAGTTTAAATACCACAGAAACGCCATATGAAACTGAGGTTAAACACATTGACCAACAAAAAGTTAACGAGCTTATAGAGCACACAAACTGACAAAATATGACCGAAGAAAATGATGTTGAGACACTATATAACAACTTTCTACAGAAAAAATAATATATATGCTGAAGCAGTCAGAATCAAAACTACCAAAAGAACACGGAAACATAAGCCATGGATTACGACTGAAATATTTCCAATGTGTAAAAAAAGGGATGAGCTTTATAGGAGGTGGAAAAATAGTCCAAGAAATAACACATATGAAAACGAATACAAGAAGTACAGAAATACTGTTAATAAGAACATCCAACTCATAAAGGCTAATTATTATAAGCAACAGTTCACAAATGCTAATAATGATCCGAGGAAAACATGGAGTATTGTTAATGAACTTCTTGGAAGAAAGAAACGTTCAATAGATGAAACTATTAATAACCATTTCTTAGATTCTGGCGAAGACTTAAAAGTCATTGTGGAGAAATTTGCGGAGCAATTCTCAAGTCAAGCGTCAAACATTATCCATGTCTGCAGCAAAAATACATCAATCCATGAAAACTGGCAACTTCAACAAAACATTTTTTTAGAGGAAGCAACGGAATCAGAGGTTTTTAGGATACCGTCTCAATTGAGTAGCAAAAAAGGTCCTGGGGCAGATAATATTAGACCAGTTGATCTCAAAATAAATGCTATTTGTCTTGCTCCAATAATTAACAAAATTATAAACCTTAGCATGCATCAGTGCTATGTTCCAAAGCTGATGAAAACGTCAATTATTCGCCCTATTTTTAAGGAAGGAATAAAGAAAAACGTAGAAAATTATAGGCCAATCTCAATTTTGCCAGCTGTTGAAAAATGCCTGGAAGAAGTAATTGTTAGTGACAAAACACAAAGTGCTACACCCAAATCAGTACGGCTTTCAGAAACCTAAAAGCACTGAATCACTGTTGGGAGAGTTTACGAATACAGTTAATGCTGGACTTAACAAAAATCACCACGTTCTTGTACTATTTGTTGACTTCAGAAAAGCGTTTGACACTCTAACACTCTAACACTTGAAAAGCTAGTGGAAAGTGTCAGCAGAAACGGATTGAGAGGAGTGCTTGCAAACTGGCTCAGGAGTTATCTGACTGACAGAACAATTAAAGTCAAGGTAGCTGATATAACGAGCAAAGAAAAGTCAAGCAAATATGGGGTACCACAAGGTTCAAAACTGGGGCCCATTCTATTTATAATCTTTACAAACGAACTGCTTAGATTATTCAAAAATTGTATTGCTTATGCATATGCCGATGACATAGCAATCGTGGTAAAACACAAATACCTTCATTCAGGTATGAAGATATTGCAGGACGCATTCGACGCTCTCTCTAAATGGTGCCATGATAATGGAGTAGTTATTAATTCAGATAAAACTAAGGTGATGCACATTCGCACTCCATCCAAGCGACCGGAATCTATCCATATCTATCATCAAAACGACTGCTGCCCACTATCAACAAATAACCACGAAATTGAGGTAGTCAAAAGCATCAAATACCTCGGAGTAACCATTGACGAGCATTTTCTTTGGCGCAAGCATATAAATGTCCTGCATTTTCAATTAAAGAGCACTGTCTTTGCAATGGTGTATCTTAAGCGATACTCAAATCTGGAAGTGCAAGAGCAGGTGTACTATTCGCTAGCTGAGTCGCGCATCAGATACGGGGTTCTGGCCTGGGGAAACGCAGCGAAAACCCATTTGGATAAGATATCTAGCTTACAACATCGTCTAGTTAAAATTATCCGACCAAGTTACTCATCTCTTAACGTTTTAGATGTCAAAGCAATATTCCAGATGACTACACTACTTCATTATATGACTGACCAGCGGTTTTTGCAGCCTATAAGCCACACACTTAACACAAGAAGACGAGCCCTAGGAATGCTAGACGTTCCGCCAGCGTACAATACTTATGGAGAAAGAGAACTGCGATGTACTGTCCCAAAACTCATTAATTCATTTCCCCAGTCCTTAAAACTAATTCCGAACTTTAGGAAAAGAAAGAAAGAGTTAAACAAATTTTTACTTCAGTTATACTTCGTTAAGTAGAAAGCATAATTCATAAAAAAATCATAAAATTATTAAAATCATAAAAACTTGATGCAACGAAGTTAAAATAACATTCTTAAACTAAATGATTTTATAGTGGAAAATATTGAAATTCAAAATCACTTCAAAACTAAATGTAGATACAATCACCTGCAGATAAGCACTTTGCTTTGCGGGTAAACTATATGTACATGTAAAACTAATGTGAAAATAAAATCTTTAATCTAAAAAAAAAAAAAAAGACAAATCAAACAAAGAAAACCGCATGATCGTACGTTGTTCCGTTCTCCAGATATCGACGGAGAAAAAAATTGTCACACACATACGCACACACAGACATCGCTTCGAAAATGGGTGGAAATGATTTCTAATGTATCGTAATGTGAAGCTCTGTTAAAATCTCGAACTTTTTTGTTGGGCGATTACAATACTTCCCATATAAAGGTGGGAAGTAAAAATGAAAGTATCCAGTCTAGCGAAATATTTTTCGCTCTGATGATGCATAATGGCTGGCGAACCTTCCCACACACAAGGGATATACAATCGGAAACGGATAAGTTCACAACCTATCGGGCTCGATTTTGTATGCACTTATCCATTTTGTGTACTCATCCGTAAGTGCAAATTTATGCACTTATTTCTCAACAATTCAGTATCTGTGAATTCGTCTGCTTGTTTTTTTTTTTTTTTTTTAAGATTGGGTCTGTAAGACCTATTGTGCCTGGAGCCGGTTAGACTAGAAGATCCTCGATCTTCCTAATAAAGTTGAGTACACTTCCAGTCGAGGCATTATGAATGTCCTCCGGTGTAAGGAATTCTTTGTGGAGAAAGTATTTCCTGATTCTACAGACAGACACGCACTCACATTATTGCCTTCAATGCCTCTGTATCCTGGTACTCACGAGAGCTTGACTTTGTTCCGCTTTGAGAGGTCTTGGAGGGCATTGAAACAGCCTGAAACGGCATTTGAATTGAATTTATTGATGGTTACCCCTTCTATACCGGAGTCGTGAATAATGTTGACTAGTCCTTTTATGTTCAGCAGCGGATCGCGAGTTTCCCAATAATTACAATTCGAGATCTTAATCTCAAACTTTCTGCTAAAACAGAGTATTTTGGGCATAAAGTCAGATACCGTACTAATCATTTCAAGCTCGGGAACGTCAGAAATGATAGCTAAGTGACCCGTTGGTCTACTTGGCTGGATTCCTTTAGAGCATTGGAGGTTAACTGCACTGCGCATTGCCACTTTTTTGACAAAGATATGCAATGGAGTAAGACCAACAAATGTCTCTAGGGCTACTGCAGGGCAGGTTCGCCGCTAAAATAGGGAGGCGTAGGTGAGGTTAGTCTTGCTAACATGGTGTAAGGCTAATATGTGACCTTGTGCTATACACCCCCAGGTCTTACCATAAATTCCGCGACATACTTTACCCACATAGCATTAGTCGCTTTGGTAATTTTTTTGTTAAAGTGTGCGTTCCAGTTTATAGGTTTTTTTTATCTAAGACAATACTTAGATACTTCACTTCATCTGAAAAACCAATAGGTGTACCATTTCAGATCACTGTACCATAGTTCTGCTTGAAAATATTAATAGACTTAAGAAAGAAACTTAATAAATTCAAAGTTCTAACTTCCCATAGAAGTTATATATGCATATATTTTAATAATATTGTTCTAGAGTTGACCGATGACGCCCTAGCGACTATTATAAAGTAAAAAAAAAAGTATTTGCTTTAAGAGAGAAAAATATTTCTAATATACAAGTTGCATTTATCCGGGTGTTTTTTGGTCAATAAAATATTTTATGGGTTCAAAATGACGTGCACTTACAAGAAATTTGCACTTATACGTTTTGCACTTATCCAAACATTATTGTATGGAAACTTTGCGAATTGGCAAGGGGTTTTAGAAGGCATTGCACTAAAACGGTTTTTGCACTTATCCGGTTTGCACTCATCCGTTTCCGACTGTATCAATAAATATTTCAAATGATCCGTTTTGAGTTCTACGACTCACGTACGCGATGATACAGCGGATATCATCCCAGTTAATTGAGCTTTATCGATTTATTAATAAATTCGTATTTTACAATGGATAAACATATGCTTTTTACTAGTAAAGGCATGGATTCAGAATTGCACTTTGATATGAAATTCATACAACTTCGGGGAAGAATAAATTAATAACAAAAATAAAAACAAAGTTAAGATTATGTTTTATTTATCGAAGAGTTACATTTGGAATGCTTGTGTTTTGATTAGTGTTGTGATTACCTAGAGCAAGCAACTAACACCGGGTCTCCACGAGCAATATTTCATAGCTTATCATCTGTCACTTTTCATAGAAAGAAAGATAGATAGAATGCGATGAAATTTGGGGTGGGTATTTCATAGCTTACTATTTCATTCATGGAAATGTCGCGGAGGCAAGCACTTCGATGTATTCCAGCATTAGCGGCAGTTAAACAATTGAAGAAATTGGAAAAAGAAGCTCAGAAATGAAAACATAGGTTTAAGGTGAATCCGTTTCTAGAGAAAAGGGAATTACACAATTTGAAGCAGCATTTAAAAAAAAATATTTTGTGGGAAAATGACAAAGAGTATCTCAACTTTTGTAGAATGACAATTCATAGTTAATTATAAATTTAATTACCTCATCCATTCGCCACTCAGTCATTGCAAAGTAAAAAAAACACAAATATCAAACAAAAATGACAGCCTATAGAATACTATCCATAGCAAGCTATGAGCCGAGCAATACATGGCAAGCCATTTTTCATAGAATGCTATTTGCAGTCTCCACGAGCAATTTTCATAGTATGCTATCAACTGACAGATGGTAAGCTATGAAATATTGCTCGTAGAGACGCCGTGTAAAGTTCAGAAAATAACTGATATGTATATTTTTCGCGGCGCCATACATCGTGAAAAGTGAAACGAAAAGGGACCCAAGCAGTTGGTCTGATTCGATATCTCTCTGGACACGCACGTAATGATATGTAGGGAAGTTTTGGGTTAAAAGCATAAAGGTAAGGTTAGAATTCAATAAATCATTAACTTAACTTCTTAAATTATTAACATATATTCATTTATTAATGCATGCACATACAGAGAATGTACAAGATATAAGTTATCAGTTTATTGAGCGATAAAATATATTTTGCACAGTAATTTAAGCTACTTGGTATGATAACTTACTTTGGTGGCGCACAGCCGACAGTGAACCTGGGCCTCAACCAACAAGCCTCTGAAGTAAGCCTGGTCCTTAGCTAACTGCCTCTGGTTACGCACCCCAAGTTTGTTAAGGTCTCTCTTCTACTTGTGCGCGCCACCTTATGCGAAGTCTTTCTCTACTGCGTTGTCCCTCCAAATTAGATTCGGGTCGGAGCGTTAGTATTATTATATTATTATTATTGGTAAGGCTCTGCGACATACGCAAATAGCACTGCGACCTAAAAGATCTATTGTACCTAGAGCCTGTTAGACAAGGAGATCCTCTATCTTCCTAATGAAGTTGAGAATATCTCCAGTCGAGGCATTACGAAGATCCTCCGGTATTAGGAATTCCTTATGGAGAAAGCGCTTCCTGACTCTGCAGACAGCCACGCACTCACATAGTACGTGTTCTGCTGATTCATCTTCCTCTAAGCAAAGTCGGCATTCAGATTCCTGAACTATATTTAGTTTATGTAGGTGATATCTGAGGCTACAGTGACCGGTGAGGAAGCCGGCAAGTCTTTTGATATCGTCCCTTTTATGATTAAGGATATTTTTAGTGGTTTTGTTCAGGGGTCGGATAGCCCTTTCAGCCTGTCTGAGTCCCTGAGTGTTGTTCCAATAGGATATGAGGTTTTGTTTTTCCCATCTGTCCAGACTCATTCTGAACTCGGAAGTAGGGATGCCGCAGAAGGTTTCGGCACCTATGTACCTTTCTGAAGACCCTATCCTGGCAAGTTGTTCTGCAACTCCGTTGCCTTCAATTCCTCTGTGTCCTGGTACCCACCAGAGCTTGACTTTGTTTCGCTTTGAGAGGTCCTGGAGGGTATTGAAGCAGCCTAGAACGGCTTTTGAGTTGAAGTAATGAGAACTCAGTGCTTTGAGCGCTGCCTGGCTATCCGTGAATATATTGATGACTTCTCCCTTTATGCCGGAGTCTAGAACGATATTGGCGCAGGTATCGATGGCATATAATTCCGCCTGAAAGACACTAGGACTCATTCCGAGTGCCTTTGAGACCTTGTGATTAGGGCCATAAACACCGGTTTCCATCTTTGAACCATCAGTATACCACACTAGTCCTTTTATGTTCAGCAACGGATCTCCGGTATCAGAGGAGTTACGGTTCGGGATCTCAATCTCGAACTTCCTGCCAAAACAGAGTAACTTGGGCATAAAGTCCGATACCGTGCTGATCATTTCGAGTTCGGGGAAGTCAGATAGGATAGCCATGTGACCCGTAAGTCTGCTAGGCTGGATATCTGTCAAGCGTTGGAGGTTAACTGCACTGCGTATTGCCACTTTTTTGACAAAGATGTGCAGCGGGGTAAGTCCAATCAGTGCCTCAAGGGCTGCCGTAGGGCAGGTTCGCATGGCCCCGGTGATGCCGAGGCATGCTAATCTTTGAAGTCACTGTAGCTTTAAGATGGTGGATTTTTACTTGACTTTAGTCCACCAGACTACGGAGGCGTAGGTAAGGATGGGTCTCACTACCATGGTGTAAATCCAATATGTAACCTTGAGCTGTAGACCCCAGGTTTTACCATATAATCGGCGACATATCCACATAGCATTAGTCGCTTTGGTAATTTTGCTGTTAACATGCGAGTTCCAGTTAAGCTTCTTGTCTAGGACAATTCCTAGATATTTCACTTCATCTGAAAGACCGATGGGTGTACCATTTAGGGTAACTGTACCAAAGTTCAGTTTTCTTTTCCTAGTAAATGGTACAAGAACTGTTTTATTGGGGTTGATAGATAAGCCCTCTCTGACACACCAGTCAGAGACGAACTGAAGGGCTATCTGCATGTCCTCGCACAATTTGCGTTCATGCCTACCTGTTAAGGTGATCACAAGATCATCAGCGTAGCCAATGACGTTGTAACCAAGGTTGCTGAGTTTGGTGAGCAGGTCGTCAATGACGATTGACCATAAGAGAGGCGAGAGGACACCTCCTTGTGGACAGCCTTTAGCTGCTGAAATGGTCACTGAGACTTCTCCAGAGGTGGCTGAGATTCGCCGGCTTTCAAGCATCGCCCTAACCCACCTGTTAGTTGGATGATCAATGCCTCTGCGGGTGAGAGCATTGGTGATTGAATCATAGCCAATGTTGTCAAATGCACCTTCAACGTCAAGGAAAGCGCAAAGAGTGATTTCCTTTGAGCGGAAGCCTGCCTCTATCTGTGTGACCAGATGATGCAGGGCGCTCTCAGTGGATCGACCCTTCCTATAAGCATATTGGTTGCGATGCAGAGGCGTATTATCTTCAAGGGTGCCTCTAATATGAATATCTAGCAGTTTTTCCATTGTTTTCAGAAAAAACGATGTCAAACTGATAGAGCGATAGGATTTAGGGAGCTCGCTAGGCTTGTTGCCTAGCTTGGGGATAAAAACCACAGTAACTTCCCGCCAAGCTAGTGGAATGTATCCTAGGCTAAAGCTGGTCCTAAATAAATGTACCAGAGATGGAATGATGTAGTCCAGACTATTCTGGATGAGAGCCGGAAAGACTCCATTTCTTCCTGAGTCTTTCGAGATGTTCGTTCCACCACGGTACGCACCGTTTTACCGTGTCTAGTTTAACGACACAACTGCTCTTAAAAGAAGATATAAGTGTGTTATTGAGTTGGTACGCAGCCTCATCTACGTCACTTTCTGTCAGTAGAGACTTGGGAAGCGAATCTTCTCTGGCTGCAATATTAACACGAAAAGAAGCCCAGTTAGTTCGTTTGGGCGCGTACCGTAGACTGGCTTGTTTAACTACACCTAAAACGTTTAATTTGATATGCTGGTGATCAGACAACGAGGCTTCGTTAGATACATGCCAATCCATGATAGCATTAGATATAAATGAACTCGAGATCGTTAGGTCAAGTACCTCTTCTCGAATGGCATTAATAAAAGTTGGTTTGTTACCCACATTGGCTACAATTAAGTTTCTACTAATTAGAAAGTCTAAAAGTGACTCACCTCTTTTGTTTGTGTCGCTACTACCCCATTCAATATGATGGGCATTGGCATCACAGCCAATGATGAGATGCATGCTGCGACGTTGACAGTAGTCGATCAGCTCCTGTACCTCTACAGGTGGAATCTGTTCTACATTTCCGGGGAAGTAAGCTGAGAGACCTAGTTTCGAATCGTTTCAATCTGCAAATTCGACGGAAGTCAGATTGAAATAAAAAGCATGGAATGCAAGCCGTGACCTTCCAAAGCACCGCACAGTTCTATTCGAGCGGTTGGGGAGGGAAAACAGAAATGAAATAAAAACGAAATTGATGCACCCAATGCAACAACCAGATAACTCCACTTTATGCGAAATATGTTTTTAATGCAGAAATACAAAAAAAAAATCCTGCGTCCTTCGGTATACAAAAAAGACATCTATGTACGTACGTTGACTCTTGGATAAGGAAACTCGCTTTTGGAGTTATCACTGTTTTCAAAACGGAGCAAGAATAAGTTGAGTTATCTGGTTGTTGCACTGGGTGCTTCAATTAAGGTTAACAACAAACGAAGTTGGTGCAAGTGTATAATTAGATTTTATTAGATCTTATTTAGAGGCATTTTAGTGTAATCCTTTTCTTTTATAGTCATATTTTTAGTATTTGCAGTGCACACTAAATACTATTTGTATTAATTTTATAAACTAATCTTATTAATATGGAGACGGATGATTGTCTGAACGCGCTACTTTTGAGTGAGGATGAACTTTTGGCGGACGCTGGAGCTTCATCTTCAGATTCGGAAGCCGCTAACACCACTGTGGTGGAGGTTTCTTTACCTGATTGTAGCGATAATGCTGCAATTTATGCAGATTAATCTCCATCACTCCAAAACGGCATCTGCCGCCGTCATTCTCAGTCTTTCTAAAGGCGGGGAAGACATAGTCCTGATTCAGAAACCCTGGGTTGTTAACAACCTGGTGTGTGGACTCAGGACTCCGAACTACTTCCCCCTTTATGATTGAGTTAAAGGTAAACCGAGATCTTGCATACTGGTAAAAAGTAACCTTAAAGTAAATTTAATTCCTAATTACAGCGATCGAGACGTAACCGTTGCCAAACTGGAAACCTCTAAAGGATGTTACTATTTGGTTTCGGCATATTTCGCCCATGATCACATGGACTCTTTTTTTGGGGCTAACCTGGAAAGACTGGTCGCAGAAACAGGGAGACAGAAGTTCAGGCTGATAATTGGCTGTGACGCTAATGCTCACCACACTGCGTGAGGTAGCTCGGACACATTTATCAGCTGATCAAAGATTCGAAGGTGTCCGGTGAGCACTCGTTTTCATATCACCGGTATCTTCAATTCAATCTCTTTGACTATCCTACCAGCCCATCAGATTAAGGAATCCTAGGAAAACTAATTGGCTCAAATACAGATAAATTCTAAAAGAATAAGTAACATCTGACCTTCCTAGACCCCCCTGTAACACTCAGGAGCTAGACCTTCTGGTGGAGAACCTTACCTCTGCCTTCAATAGAGCGATGTCTTCTTCTTGCCCTCTTGTTCGTCCCAGGGGCAAGAAAAAGCCACATTGGTGGTCTGCAGATTTAAGTCTGCTCAGAAATAACTGTAGAAAACTTTTCAACAGTGCTAAAAGCACAAGAGGTGCGCCAAATTGGGACTTATACAAAGACTCCCTAAATAAATATAAAAAAGAACTGAGAAAAGCGAAACGTAAATCTTGGAGACTTTTTTGTGGCAAAATAGAACCGTTAAGTCTGAGTAAAATTCTCTCTACTAATCCAACAATGCTCAGCTATCTAAAGAAAACAGATGGGTCATGGACAACCTCCAGCGAAGATTCGAACAATCTGCTACTTGATACACACTTCCCAGGTAGCTCCCAAGTTAATAGTAGTACTGTCTCCAGCAGACCAACTACCCTATTTAGTAACTCACTTAGTCTTAGTCATAGTTTGGTCACGTAGGACAAGCTTCTTTGGGCGTTACATAGCTTCAAACCATACAAACGGACCGGATGGTATAATACCTGCCGAACTTCAAAAGACCTCATATATCATCTTGCCTATGCTTGTGATTTTCCTGAAAGCTGTCTAGATCTGGTTTACGTTCCACAAGTATGGAGAGAAGTGAAAGTGGTTTTTATACCCAAGGTTGGTAAATGTTCTCACGTAAATCCAAAAGACCTTAGACCCATTAGCCTATCTTCATTCCTTCTAAAAACTGTAGAACGACTGATTGATATCCATTTATGTACGTGGCAGTATTAATACTAAACTGCTGTCACCCTCTCAACATGCTAACTGCCAGGGTAAATCAGTGGAAACGGCGTTACACACACTTGTAAGTAAAACTGAGTATTCCCTGCATCATAAGGAGTATGCTATGGTAGCATTCCTAGACATAGAAAGAGCTTTCAACAACGTCAACGCATCAGCAATTGCGGATACACTATCGAATCTGAAAGTTCCCTTGCAGTTCCCTGGAATATCTCTATGCCTCGGCACCCAATAAAGGTGAATATTGAACTGTTCCGCCATCTCTATAAGAGATGATCGGCAATCTATAGCTACTAACGAATTTAAAAAAGACCTTCCGGCACCAGCCGCAAGAGATAGGTGGATTTCCTTTGTATGCAACTTTTAAGTAATATTAAAGTAATCCAAAATGGCGAAATTATAAAAAGTACCCACAAACGAGTATACATTTTCAATTTCAACGAAATCGGAGCAATTTTAAAGACTTTCAAGATGGCGGATTCAAAATGGCGGGATTTTTTTTTGCAAAAATATGCTTATACTATTACCATTTCTATACTATTAAAAATAAAAATACAAAAATTATTAATGCGGAATTTGAAAAATTTAAAGGGGTATGACACGCCCCCCTCCCAAACGATTACGCCCATCTACGAACTCAGCCGAGCTATTCACCATATAAGCATGTGTACAAAGTTTCAATTAATTAGTTTGAGAACTGCGGCCCCTATCGTGAAGACAAAAATTCATTATATTGCATAAATGGGCGTGACACGCCCCCCTCTCAACCGATCTCGCCCATCTACGAACTCGTCCGTGCCATTCACCATATCAACATGTGTACAAAGTTTCATTCAATTCGGTTAAGAATTGCGGCCCCTATCGTGCGGACAAGATTTCGTTACATTGCATATATATATATATAAACATTTGAACGGACCATGGTTTTGGTGTTTACTATAAAGGTCTTGAAAAGTTGCATTCAAATTTTTTTAAAGTTGCGTCATGAGGACCTCTGCAATGGGTAGTATTTCTTCGAAATCCACCTAAAAGACTGATTCCAGGGACCTTATCGCTGCTTGACTGTCTGAAAAGATACGTAAATCTGTGGAAGATATCACGTTTTCCTTCAGTCAAGATAAGACTTCTATGATTGCGTGGAACACGCAACAATGATTTGGAAGACGAAAAGAGCGGCTTAGGTTAAGCCTATCGGAGAAAACACCACCACCTACACCCACATTGGTTTAAGATCAGTCGGTGTAAAAGTGTATCGAATTGTCCTGAAGAAATGTCTCTCGAATCCCGATGTCACAAAAAAAATCGTACTAATGATATCGGGATGTTCGAAAGAAATACTGTGAATTATAAGCAATGGTAACAGAACCAGTAATTTTCTCCAGTCATTCTGGACACCACGCTCGGAGCAAAAAGACTGAAACCTAATACCACCTGCGTTTCCTAATCACTACACGAACAGTAGCGCTGTGTGAATAGCATCATAATTTAGCTTGGGTGTGGTGTAGTCTATGTTTCCAGGGAAGATTTTGAATTTGTTCAAAATGAAGGCGTGACCAAAATCTTTGGTAGACCACTGTGAAATTGCAACTTAGCAGCCATTTGTCTGCCAAGGATGTCGAGGGGTCTCAGATCAAACAAAATGTCCAGTGCTGCAGAGGGTGTCGTACGAAGAGCCCCACTTATGCACACACATGCTGAATGCTGGTCCTTGCTTAGATGTTCTCGGTTTAAGGCCTTGTCTAAGGCGATCCACCAGACAGCCACCCCGTACATGAGTATCGGTCTTATGACCGGGATGAAGAGCCAATGAGTGATACGAGGTTGTAAACCCCATTTGTTCCCAATGGTTTTTTTGCAAGAGAAAAGTGCTATTGAAGCTTTCCTTACTCTTTCTTGAATGTTAGGTTTCCAGCTTAATTTCTTATCCAAAATAAGAGCCAAATATTTTGCTTCGTTAAAGAAAGTTAAGCTTATACCATTAAGAGAAGGAGGGTTAATGACTGGAATTTTATATTTCTTAGAGAAGAGGACCAATTCGATTTTGTGGGGGCTTACACCCAAACCACACCGAGTTGTCCATCTAACTAGCTTATTTAAAGCTCTTTGGAGGAGTTCTTTTAGGGTGTTGTGATGCTTTCCTGAGACGGCTAATTCCACGTCATCCGCATAAGCGATCACCGTGCATCCCTCTGCTTCTAAGGATATCAATAATTCATTTATCACCAAATTCTAGAGAACAGGGGATAGAACGCCGCCTTGTGGGGTTCCTCTACTAACAGATTGTCTGACAGTTACACGGGTTAGCATTAAAAGAACCTGTCATTCAAAGGCCGATGGACACATAGTCTTATCCTTATTACCGAAACTTAGACAAAGCACAAGCACGGAGAAGTAGACTTCTACGTTACACAGGTCTTAATGGGACATTGCTATTTCCGATCAAATCTATCGGTTCAATAACGATGACTCCCCAATTCGCCCGTGCTGGGCAGACAAAGTAGAGGTAGGTAGGTGATTGTCTGGTAAAGTCCTACCAAGGCACAAGTAGTGCGGGTGCGCTGTTTTGACACCACACACAACTTACGTGACCTGAATGTTGATGGGAGTGGGAGGGAGACACAGTAGAAGACGTGGGGCATGTCTTCCAGTGAGCACGGTTCTATACTCAACGGTAGATATTGATAAAGCGGAATGCAAAGTGTATTTGCGCCAAAAGCATGTACGTAGAGCTGAGAAAGGGAAAGAAGAGAAACCCAAGATAGGCAACAGAACGAAATGGCAAGCAGATAATGCTAACCTAGCAAGGATCATGGTAACATTGCGCATATCGTTATCCTATCTCTCTCGCACATGACTACGTCACGTGCTGACAACTTATTTGATTTCACTTTTGTTTTGTGTATGGTTGTTCAGTTTATGCGAGGAATTATTCCTTTATAAATATGATGCAGTGTGCGATTTTCGGTTGCAATAGCAACAATAATAAAAAAACTTAAAAAAATGAGTGCGTACTATCCCAATCTACAAAAATTGAGTCCGATTATTGCGAAGAAAATCAAATGGATTTGGATAGCATAATTATTGACAATGCTCCTGATGATGATGTTGATGAAGATGAAGAAACATTCGCAGAGTCTGAAGAAATCTTTACTGGGACTTTACTCTCAGGATTCGCTGAAGAACCTGAAATGCATTTGCAGAATCCGACCGAAGAAATAAGTGACTTAGAATATGATGCGCTGAAACATGTAGCAGGTTATACATATAATATATCGGTTTAAATGTAAAATCCCGGATATGTTGGAATAATATTCCGAAAGTAAACCGTCAAGCTCATTTTCTTGGACCAATCAGCTGTCTGAAGGGGGACTTCAGAAACCAAGTGAGGAATTTATTCAGCGTTTGAAATACTTAAAAGAAATATTTAACGAAACGAATGGTACAACGCTTAAAACTGGACAACATTTTATTCAATGTCGCTAATGTCGAAGTCTGAAAGTAGTACTTTAGAGCACGAGGTGAAGAAACTGTTCTCTCAATGTAAAATGTTTTTTTAAAATCTAAATATTGAATACCAAATCGCTCTCAAATGTAAATTCCAAAAAAAGAAAACTAAATGAAACAATCAAATAAAAATAATATCATGTATGCGCTCAGTTACAGAACTCAATCGCATCACTTACACTGCATTTCGATAATTAGAAACTTTAGATAAATAGGAAAAACTCAATTAATGTTATTGAATTTATTGAGGGTAAAAAAATTTTGGTAATTTGACTAATTTGAACCAATTGAAAGGAGTAAAACAAAAAATGCCATAAAACTAAATACAGTTTACCTGGATTCAACATTATTTCCAAAGCTCTACCCTCATATTACCCTCAATAAATGCCTTATTTGAAATCTACTAAGTTTATTGTAAAAATAATGGATTCAAACGATCGAAAGACAGTGTAACGTACACAGCTGATATCATTTTTGTCGTCAAATGACGTACATGCGCAGAAAGAACCAAAAATGAAACTCGGAATGTTCTACCATGTATTCTTTATACCATGAGCAAGGATCGACAAGGAACGCATACAGCTTTAATGTATTTACGCTCCCAAACGAACACTGGGATACGCATACACTCATCTACGGTTTTCTTAGAGAGAGAGCGAGAGGAAGAGAGAGAGAGAGAGAGAGAGAAAGAGTGAATAAGAGGGAGAGAGAGTAGCACCGTGAGGAACAGAAGTTGGAGACAGAGATTTTATTTCGGGTTAAAGCCCCACACTAAAGCTTTCGATGCTTTCCACCTTTTCGAAAAAAAAAAAATCCTCTTCACATCAAGTCCGGTCAAGTTTCCCGGCAAGAAATTTCAGGTCAACGCGAACGAAGTCGCTAGTATCTTTTATATATTAGCCCATTTAACGTTTCATCACGCTACTAAAATAATGAATTTAATCAAAAAATACTAGTATTTACAGTAGGGGCAGCGATAAGAGTTTTTTGCATTTACCTACAGACCTTTTTCGTACCAACCAACTTTAAATAAAGCAATCTCGTTATATCGGCTTCTTTAATTAAATATGTATATAATTTAAATACCAAGTTACCTTCATACATATGTACATATATACATAAACACATGTGATGTTTGGGAGAATTCTGATATGTACCTCAAAAAATTAAATCTTTCCGTTAAGACTAGTGTTTGAACCTTTGGGCCATATTTTCATTTACATATCTGATAATGACAGCTGCAGAACCGCCAGAAATGGATGTTATCATTCGGTCCTAATATGATAAGTGCCGGTTCTTTACTTTCTATTCGGTATTAAACAACTGTACACAAAAAAACATGACTTTTGAAGTTCCCAGATTCCTCCCAAACACCACAGTCCTTACGTGCATTTTGTTATTTTTGAAATAAGAATATTCAAAATTCAAAACTCATTATCACATTGATATTGCGTCGTTCTTCAAAACATTGTTAACATGCTCATATGACCGTGTTTTCTTATTACAAGTTTTGTTGTAAAGACGGTTTATGGATCCGGATAACCAGAATAAAATTATTTCTTTATTTTGTGAGGTTTCACATGGTAAACTGTCTATATTCGATAACTAACATCTTTTTCATTTTCGAAACGTTGATCAATTCAAATCAATTAATTTTTCAAATTAACTTTTTGTTGTGTTGATAGTGGAAAACTTTTGAAACTTAAAATAAGGAATTTCAAACATCAAGTCCAGGAACGAAGTTTTTGATTACTATTTTAGTTTGAGATTCATGCTTTTACAATTTAATTTATTGCGCTCATTTGTATTTAATTTATAATTCGGACGGAAGCTAAGGTCACTTTTATTGTATTTGTATTTATACATGTATGGCTCTTTTTCATTATAATTCTATTTCAATGTAGATTATTTTTTTGAATAAATTACTGTTCAACAGAATAATCGATTTTCTGCAGACACACTTAAATGGTTGAATCAATTTATTTTTAAATTTTCAAATTTGGTTTGAGAAACACCTAAATATGTACAGCTGGGTACTCACAACCCTTAGAAAAGCCAAATCATTCCACATTTATGATGTTGTCAGTATCTAAATGGTTTACATGCCGCTCTAAAATCCGAAAAATTGCTAAGAAATTCCTGTTTTTTTTTTTTGTATTCATTTCGTTTTGAAGACAATGATCGGAAAAATTGTGGGAATAATTTTCATTGCATACACGAACACGGTAACCACTCACCTTGAATTTTATTCCTCTTTGGGACAGTATGTGTTCTTTTAAAATGAGCGTAATCCTTTTGGGGCTAAAATAATCCTCATTGGAAATATTTGGAAGAAGATTTTTTGTATTTTTACATAAGTGTTTTTCCTTTTCACTTAATTATTTCTTATTTCTGAGATACATAGATTGCTTTTTCGGATTTTCATTCACAGAACAAACAGAGGGAACCATGTCTTGTACATCATATTCAAACAAATGGGAGTTAAATAAATTTAATTTCTCTGTTCTCAAACTCTCCGTTTTTAAGGGTAAGAAACTTTCGCAAAAATTGTCAAACGTTATGCAACCCCACACACACCAACCCTTCAGCTCCACATACCCAGAGTTACTGAATTGATATGCTGGAATACCTGGATGAGGTCACCTCCGTTCCTTCCTTCCATACCGTAGTCATCTGAACCAGTTCAGTTCAGCGTTTATGTGAAGAAAAGTTATGTATAGTATTTTTAGAGTATAGGAACGAAATGCGCATGTATTCTCTTAGATACACATTGTTCGTTTCCTTTAAAGAGACTTTTATTAAGGCCGTTTATTCCATTTCATTCTATGGAATAATGTGCAAGCAATCTAAGTGATTAACTCTCTTTAATTTAAAAAAAATAACACTAACGGAAAATGTTAGATTACATTGTACTCTTGATCTGCTGTTCAATGTTATTAAAAGGTTGAATTGATTAAACATACATAATATGTACATACTGCATTTAATTTCGAAATTCACATCTACTGCCTTAAAAATAAATCTACTGCATTTTTGTAGTTTGCTTGTATGCACTTCAAGATTGAGAAAATGTATCCCTTTTAGCACCAAACATAACAAAACTTTTATCGTGAAAACGTTTTACTGGGGGTATTCTATGGAAAAGTGTGACACAAAAAATATTTCGGACTTCTAGTACAGCTAGAAACTTGAAATTTGGTATGCAGGTAGGTATTGCCTCACATATAACCAAAAAATTGTGACATCCTAAAGTTTCCACCTCTAACCTCCCCAAAAGGGGGTAGAACTGAAATCGTAAATTCGATTAAACAGCAATTTGATCAATTTTCAGTTATAAATTTGAAACTTTTAGTAATTGTTCCCTAGTTATATTTCAAGGCCTACCTATGTACCGAGTTTCAGGTTCCTAGATCCGTTAGAAGTCCTTCAGATGGAATTTTGAAATTTGGTGTGCAGGTAGATCGTACCTCACATATACTCAAAAAATTGCTACTTCTTCAAATTTCCCTCTCCAACCCCCCCAAAAAGGGTAATAATCGAGGAAAAATTGTTGATTCATCCAATAAAATGGCAATTTGATCAATTTACAGTTATAAATTTGGAATTTTCAGTAATGTACCTCTGGTTATTTTCCAAGGCCTACCTATGTACCGAGTTTCAAGTTCCTATGTCTGCTATAAGTCCCTCAAATGGAACTAGGCACGTTGTGGCACGAAAAAGATCTTGGACTTCCGGTACCGTTAGAAACTTGAAATTTGGTGTGCCGGTAGATCGTACCTCACATATACTCAAAAAATGGCGACTTCTTCAAATTTCCCCCTCCAACCCCCCAAAAAGGGTTGTAATCGGAGCAAAATTGCTTCTTTTTCAATAAAATGACACTTTTGTCACTTTACAGTTATAAGTTTGGAATTTTCAGTAATTTGCCTGTTGTTATATTCCAAAGTTCCCTTATGGACCGAATTTCAAGTTTCTGGGTCCACTAGAAGTCCCTCAAAAGAAACTGGGAACTTCGTGGCACGAAAAAGATTTGTTGATAAATACCAAATAATTCAATCCTAATCGCGAATAAACTTAAGCAATATACAACGCTACGTACTGAATTCACCGACTCCAAGGAGCAGCATAGTCCTTTTTGAAATAGGTAAATAATAATTAAGACTGTTGGGAAACTTCAAATTCTTCAGGGTGCTTGGAGTATTTTAATGATTTTTATTTTGCTGATGAGAAGTTTACAAAAATGTTATTTTTAATAAATATGGATGCATTCTTCTATTTTGTTTATATCCAAGATTTTGTTAATTTATTAATGGTTATGTTTGTTTTTGTGTGAAAATAAAAATCTACTGAAAAAAAATACAATCTACTGCATTTTTTAGAGAATCTACTGCGAAAAAATAGTCCTAAAGTGGCAACGCTGGTGCTCCTACGTACACCATTTTTACTTCCCACCTTTATAGGGGAAGTATTGCAATTGCCAAAAAAAAAGTTGGAGATTTTAACAAAGCTTCACATTAGGATACACTAGAAATCATTTGCACCTTTTTTCGAAGTGTCTCTGTGTGTGTGTGTGTGTGCGTGTGTATGGGCGTGTGTATGTGACAAATTCATTCTCCTTCGATATCCGGAGAACGGAACAACGTACGATCTTGTGGTTTTTTTTTTTGTTTTATTTGCCTCAATGAAACTTAGAGCTGATTAGATTTTGAGGAAAATCGGTCTAGCGGATGCTGAGATATTTGAATAAATGCCTAAAAAAGGGTGTGTACTGGACAACCTAAGAACTTTGTTTTGTTATTGGCAATAATGTTCGCTGTGATATAAAGCAATACGAGGTGGGAAGTACAGGACTGGCTCACCAGTCGAATTTTTTTTATTCAGTTTTTCCCAATCGACTACTTCAGCAAATGTGTTTATTAATTCACACATATTCCTAAAAAGTTATTATTTCCGTGTTAGTTTGCACTCAAACAATTTGTTTTACACACGGATGGAGTTGTTTAACCTCATGCAGGAATCGGGGCTTCAAACACTGGAAGAAAAATTTAAATTGAAGCCCACCACAATTTGCAATAAGATTTAGAGGAAAGTGGTTAAAATTCGCTAGGAATGAAATCCGCTTAAAAAAATAAAATGAGACTTGGTTGCATACATCAATTGGCTTCAAACTCGATGAAGTAACCCCGTCAAAACCGTAAGGCGGACGCCCAAAGAAGCCGTTTGAAGAAAGCAGCGATCGAAGCAAACGCCTTAAAATGGAAACACTGAGAAAAGAGGTGTCAACTTCGCAATAAGGATTTGCGACAAAGGTTAATTTAAGAGCAGCGGGTCATTCTGTTGCAGCGAAATTAGTAGAGCACCTAGTGCGTTCACCTCAGCGTGCAATCTCTATATATATAAAACTCTTCCCTGACTGACTGACAGATCAACGCCCAGCCCAAACGGTTAGAGCTAGAAACATGAAATTTGGACAGTAGTTTCCTTTAGTTGCGTAGACATCCACTAAGAAAGGATTTTTCGAAATTCGGCTCCAAAAGGGGAGATACAGGGTGTTCAAGTTTGTATGGAATCGAAAATTTAAATTGAAATTAAGAATTGAAATTTGGTAGGTAAATTCTACAATAAAAATAAAGAAACACGTGTTTCACCGTTTTTCAAAATTATATCCACGGGCCAAGAAACAGGGTGTTAAAGTTTGCAACTTTATAGTATGCGCAACCGTAGTCATCGGCAGATTCGGTTCGTGATCGTGTGTTGTTTTTGTTTTGCCGAGTTGCGCAAGGGTGGTTTTTTCGTTCATTTTTCTTTGATCGTATTCTTGCTTCTATGGATGCACTACGTAGTTTATTTACAACTAGCTGTACCCGCGACTTCGTCCGCGTTGACCTAAAATGTCTTGCCGTTATGGGCAATTCACAATGTCGCGTTCGGGCGCTCGCGCGTTAATGGGCTTTACCAGGCTTTGCAGTGTCTTTACGATATTATCTGTCA
This sequence comes from Criorhina ranunculi, assembly GCA_951813785.1. Taxonomy (NCBI): domain Eukaryota; kingdom Metazoa; phylum Arthropoda; class Insecta; order Diptera; family Syrphidae; genus Criorhina; species Criorhina ranunculi. Next base: position 18,928,974 of record OX638382.1, on the reverse strand, counting down.
CAAAGCCCGACCTCGCAATTTGCAAAACAAAATGCAGCTTCAGGCGGTCGGGCGTTCTGAGGTTAGGATTTTGGCAGAACTAACATTCGGCTTAATTTTTTGTTTGTTGACAACTCCAAGTAACATTAGTTTCAAAAATAAAAGAAATGAAGCCGTAAAATACATTTTACAGTAAGTCAAGTAAGTCCAAATCTAAGTTAGTAGTTCATCCTATGCCGCAATTGTCGCCCATGTTTGATCTCTCTTATGGATGTTTTTATAATTCCTTGATTTTGTGTTGAATAAGAAATCGTTCTCCCGAACAAGACTAATTAATTTTTCGTCAAATGTTTTCATATTCTTCAAATGAAATGAAAACAAAACAATGAAAAACCAATAGCAACACAACGGTGAGCTGTCAAACGCGCGACGAAGTAGAGACTAGCTCTACTTGGGCGTTGTGGATGCGTTTACGATATTTACGATCAAAAGCGGCAGAAACGCGTGAGGTCACATTTTGGATTGCTCCATATGCGCACGTTGTTTCTACTCAATATGTCAAAGCGCGAGCGCCCAAACGCGACATTGTGAATTGCCCTTTAAGCTTGACCAGCGAATACGTTCATGTGGCATAGCTCACAGATTTTGTGATGTGAAGAGGGTTTTGTTTTTTAGAAAGGTGGAAAGCATCGAAAGCCTTAGTGTGGGATTTCAACCCGAACTAAAACCACCTTCGCCTCCAACACCTATTCCCCACGGTTAGAAAATGTATGCAAAAGAACAAATGTGCGCCTAAGGATACCGTACATGAGTGCATGCGTGTGCCTGCGTGTTCGATTGGGAGTGTAAATACATTTAAGCTGTATGTGCTCTTTGTCGATCCATGTTATATAGGTTGGCATTATCTGCTTGCCATTTCGTTCTGTTGCTTATCTCGGGTGTATCTTCTTTTCCTTTCCAGGCGTCTCAGCTCTACGTACGTGCTTTTGGCGAAAACGCACACTGCACTCCACTTTAGCAATATTTTTCGTTGGGTATAGAACCGTGTTCACTGGAAGAACACATGCCCTACGTCTTCTGTGTGCCCCTACCACTCCCATCAACATCAAAGTCACGTGAGTTGTGGTATCAAAACAGCCCACCCGCGCAAATTGTTTCTTGATAGGACTTTATCACAAAATTGCGACTCTATTTTCTTTGCCTGACACTGTACTTTACCGTATTTTAAAATGCTGCATTTAGAGAAAACGGTCGTCTTTTAAATTGGAAGAGCAACTTGTTAGATGTTATAGGGATGCGAGGAATTAGTGCTCTCTCTCATTTGGTCGCTCCGGTGAGAATTGTAGCCTTGATCACATTTCTCTCCAACTCTGTGATGCACAGCCTGGTACTATTTCATAATCTTGGAGCATCAAGGTTATCAAAACCGAAAGACCAACTTTTAGCACCAGTTTATGAGACGGCACTCCTGATAACTCTAAGAAGTTTAAAAACCCTGCTAAGTAGTGGTAGTGGCGTTTGCGGACATGATCTGCTTCATATTCTCGAGGCGTTGTCAGATGTACATACCTACTTTAAGCAAAAAACAAATATAATATCTAGCCTCAATAGTAAAATCACAGCGAAACCGTTTCAGATAGGCTGTATTTCATTGCCATCTAGGCATTGATACACATGTTACCCAGTGATCCTTGCTCATCAACCCAACGTACTAAGCGCTGAGCCACAGCGATAGCATTGCACATTTATCGTCACTTTACCTTAGCCGACGAAGAATAGCAAACTTTTGCAGAACAGGTTGTGACGATTTGTTCGCCCCAGTATTCTCTCTGATTGCCCAATCTTCAGCAAAAAGAGAAGGATGACCCTCGGCTAATACTCGTACTTCCTACTACTACGCCAATATTCAGCTAAGATCCTAAAGAAGTACAGGACTGGCTCACCAGTCGAATTTTTTTTTATTCAGTTTTTCCCAATCGACTACTTCAGCAAATGTGTTTATTAATTCATACATATTCCTAAAAAGTTATTATTTCCGTGTTAGTTTGCATTCAAACAATTTGTTTTACACACGGATGGAGTTGTTTAACCTCATGCAGGAATCGGGGCTTCAAACACTGGAAGAAAAATTTAAATTGAAGCCCACCACAATTTGCAATAAGATTTAGAAGAAAGTGGTTAAAATTCGCTAGGAATGAAATCCGCTTAAAAAAATAAAATGAGACTTGGTTGCATACATCAATTGGCTTCAAACTCGATGAAGTAACCCCGTCAAAACCGTAAGGCGGACGCCCAAAGAAGCCGTTTGAAGAAAGCAGCGATTGAAGCAAACGCCTTAAAATGGAAACACTGAGAAAAGAGGTGTCAACTTTGTTGAACATCCCTGCCAATTCCGTGCCTCATCCATCTTGGACCTCCCTGCGATTTTTCTTTTTACTTTTTCAAATGTCACTCTGACAATTTTTTTCTTTTGTGTATTCTTTTTCTTTTCTCTAACCCTTCCGGTTGAATCTTGTGTGAACTTAAAATAAAATAATCCTTTTCAATCGTCATTTTGGGTGTTCATTTTTTCTTTTACGATCTGTTTTTGCAAACCTGATCAACAGGTTATGACCCAGTTGATTTAGTTTAAAAAAAAAAAAAAAAAAACTTAAATTCTTTGCGATATCCACGTGATTTTTTTTCAACGATGGCACAAGCGAACACCGCCCATACATCCAGAGTTGAGATGCTGTCCAAGGACAACTACGACACATGGTGTCTTCAAGTGGAAGCGTTGCTCATCAAAAATGACACATGGGATTATGTGACTGGCACATTACCTAGACCACCGGAGCCAACGGACAGTGATAATACAAAGATGCAGAGGGCTTTATCAGCCTGGATATCTGGTGATAAAAAGGCGAAAGCTGATCTTATTTTATCTATCAGTCCATCGGAGCTAAAACAAATACGTGGATGTGAAACTTCTACAGAGATTTGGAAGAAACTCGAATCCATTTATGCGTCGTCAGGGCCAGCCAGAAAGGCAACCTTGCTCAAGCAACTAACACTTCAGAAGATGCGAGAAGGAGAAGATGTCCGCGAACACGTAAATAATTTCTTCGACGCCGTCGACAAGCTTGAGGCAATGGATGTCAAAATCCATAGAGATTTGTTGAGCATAATGCGTTTATATAGCCTGCCAGAAAACTTCAAAAATTTTCGTTGTGCCATTGAGACTCAGGATGTCCTACCTGATGCCGAAAGGTTAAAAGTAAAAATACTTGAAGAAGCAGAAGCGCGCAAGCAAAAATCCAAAGAGTCTGAATCTGGGGCGATGGTTGCAACAAGAAGCTTCACCTTGAAGCCGACAAACAAGGTTAGCCCAACACCTGGCAAGAAAAAGTTCCCATTTCGGTGTAGCAAGTGCAACAAACTTGGGCATAAGGCCGCTGATTGCCGTGGGAAACGTCAACCTTCACAACGTGCCGACTGTGTAAAGGATTCCTTCTACATAATGTCAGATGTTCCTGAACTTGCCATGAATACGGAGCCCATCGATTTGCGACAAAGCTGGTGCCTAGACAGTGGTTGCACGTCGCACTTGTGTCGCGAAGAAGAATGTTTTGAAACGCTGTCACCAACTGATCGTGGAAAATTAAATCTGGCGAGCAATCAATCCACCGCAGTCAAGGCTAAAGGAACTGTATGACTCCAAGCAGCTGTTGGAGTCAAATCAAGGTCAGTAAATTTTGAAAATACCTTATTAGTTCCTGATCTGCGTACCAACCTTCTTTCAGTTGCTAAAATTACTGACAAGGACTGTGAAGTAATTTTCAAACGCCACAGTGCGCAAGTTCGTGACCAAAATGGCCAGGTCAAACTTCTAGCCGATAGGGTTGGCGATTTGTATTACCTTCGACAATCAGCGGAATCTGCGCGTGTTGCTGCATCGACAGATAAGAAGACAAAGTCTGATATCCAGATGTGGTATAAGCGTCTAGGCCACTTAAACTCTCAGGATCTGCTGAATATGGCGAAAAACGAAGCTGCAACAGGAATTACTTTGAACCCAAGTGAGCAATTACCCTCGTGTACCATTTGTTTGAAGGGAAAGCTGTCGGCCAAACCATTTTCTATCCGAAAAACGAGAAGTGCTGAACCTTTAATGATTGTCCACTCGGATATCTGTGGGCCAATGCGGACTCAGTCCAATGGTGGAGGAAAATACTTTGTCACCTTTATAGACGATTACTCGCGCTGGTGTGAAGTATACATCATCAAAAATAAAAGCGATGTCTATCAAACGTTCCTGAATTATAAAAACTTCGTTGAAAAGCAAACTGGGCAACGAATCAAAGCACTGCAGACGGATAATGGTAAGGAATATTGTTCAAATACGTTTAACGAATATCTGAAGGCACAAGGAATCAAAAGAAGACTTTCAACACCATACACGCCTCAACAGAATGGTGTAAGCGAGAGGAAGAACCGTACCTTGGTCGAGATGGCCAGATGTATGGTGCTGCAAGCTGGACTTTCCCCATCATTTTGGGCGGAGGCAATATGTTCGGCGAATTATTTGAGGAATCTTTGTCCGTCAAGAAGTCTTGGTGGAAGAACACCCTTCGAATTATGGATGGGACAAATCCCGAATTTAAAACATCTTCAAATATTCGGTTGCAGAGCTTTCGTAATGAATAAAGAACCAAATAAAGATAAATTTGGAGCTAGGTCGACTGAGGGTGTATTCGTCGGGTACTCAGATGAGGCGAAAGCGTATCGAATTTGGATGCCATCAGCGAGAAAAATTTCTATCACAAGAGATGTCCGGTTTATCGATGTATCCAAGCATATACTAGAGGATGGAGACATTATCTCAAGTGAAACGAAGTGTGGCATTCTCGAGTTGCTGGAGAAACGTTATACGGATAATGCTGAAACAACGTGTGATCAACAGCCTCGTGAATCGTGCAGCACTGATCAACCAGGCGAAAATGAAGATGATGAAAATCTTTTCCATAACGATGTTGTGGCCTATGCATTCAACGCTGAAGTAAGTTTTAAGGAAGCTCTACAAGGGCAAGACTGTGCTGAGTGGAAAAACGCTATTGTGGATGAAAATAAAAGCTTAATTAAGAACGATACTTGGAAGCTGGTTCATGGGTCTGCGGAACGGAACAAAGTCGGATGCCGATTCGTGCTAACAAACAAACGAGACGAGAAGGAAGGCTCTCCTTGTAGCACAAGGTTTTACTCAACAACCGGGTATAGACTACATTAAAACGTTTGCTCCTGTTGCTCGACTTGAGTCTATACGTCTCATGCTCGCGATAGCTGCAAGATACCAACTCAAGGTTCATCAAATTGATATTACCTCAGCGTATTTAAATGGAATGTTGAATGAGGGAATTTATATGAAGCCGCCGCCGCTACTAGAAGAGGCTCTAGAAGAAATTCTGCAAAGTGAGCCGATGGACAGCGCCATTGCCCAAAAGGCGAAAATTATGTTACAATCATTTCGCGATGGAAAACAGGTATGTTACCTTCAGAAGGCTCTTTATGGCTTGAAGCAAGCCGGACACCAATGGAATCAAAGATTTGACCGTAAGTTACAGCAAATGGGACTTAAAGCGACTAACGCAGATCCATGCGTGTATGTTGCGTGGAAAAATGGAAAAATATTGATTATCTCCATTTATGTAGATGATGTTCTCCTTTGCTCCAAGGATTTAAACTGGATTAATTCAATCAAAAACAATCTCATGGCAGATTTTGAAGTAAAGAATCTTGGAGAGGCTATGTATTGCCTCGGAATCGAAATTACTCAAGATTCAGGGTGCATCTCTATAAGTCAAAAGGGATACATCCGCAACTTGCTGCAGAGATTTCATATGGAGCATGTCAAACCACTTACTATCCCCATGCAACCTGACTCAAGGCTTGTCAAGGATGAAAACTCGCCTGAACAAGAGGAGCGATTGGAGGATTGCTGTATGCTGCTGTTTGTTCCCGACCAGATATTTCTCACGTTACAAGTGTTCTCGCTCAATTCAACAGTTGTTTCACCGATGTCCACTGGGGTGCTGCGAAGCGTGTTCTGCGCTATCTTCAAGGAACAATAGACTATGGATTGCGGTACACCCCAAATCAAAAGGGCATAGACAGGTTCGTCGATTCTGATTGGGGAAGGTGTGTGATCGATAGGAGATCGTACACTGGCTACGCTTTCATGTTTTCCAATGCGGTCGTTAGCTGGAAATCCCAAAAGCAAAGGACTGTGGCTCTGTCTTCGACGGAGGCTGAATACATGGGTATTTCAGAAGCTATCAAGGAAGCCATACATCTTCGGACTTTCTTAAAAGAACTTGGTCTTCGAGTCTTGGACGAAATAACTTTATACAACGATAATCGTGGTGCCAGACTTCTTGCTGAAAATCATGTCTTTCATCAAAGGACCAAGCATATAGACATACGACACCATTTTATTCGTGATGTCTTATCTAAGGGTGGTATAAAGCTCGAATATCTACCAACGGAGGAAATGCCTGCCGACGTTCTTACCAAGGCGCTAGCTGGACCAAAGCATTATCATTGCTTATCGAGACTTGGAGTTATCAAGGTATGAGAATCACTTCACTGAGGGGGCGTGTTGAACATCCCTGCCAATTCCGTGCCTCATCCATCTTGGACCTCCCTGCGTTTTTTCTTTTTACTTTTTCAAATGTCACTCTGACAATTTTTTTCTTTTGTGTATTCTTTTTCTTTTCTCTAACCCTTCCGGTTGAATCTTGTGTGAACTTAAAATAAAATGATCCTTTTCAATCGTCATTTTGGGTGTTCATTTTTTCTTTTACGATCTGTTTTTGCAAACCTGATCAACAAACTTCGCAATAAGGATTTGCGACAAAGGTTAATTTAAGAGCAGCGGGCCATTCTGTTGCAGCGAAATTAGTAGAGCACCTAGTGCGTTCACCTCAGCGTGCAATCTCTATATATATAAAACTCTTCCCTGACTGACTGACAGATCAACGCCCAGCCCAAACGGTTAGAGCTAGAAACATGAAATTTGGACAGTAGTTTCCTTTAGTTGCGTAGACATCCACTAAGAAAGGATTTTTCGAAATTCGGCTCCAAAAGGGGAGATACAGGGTGTTCAAGTTTGTATGGAATCGAAAATTTAAATTGGAATTAAGAATTGAAATTTGGTAGGTAAATTCTACAATAAAAATAAAGAAACACGTGTTTCACCGTTTTTCAAAATTATATCCACGGGCCAAGAAACAGGGTGTTAAAGTTTGCAACTTTATAGTATGCGCAACCGTAGTCATCGGCAGATTCGGTTCGTGATCGTGTGTTGTTTTTGTTTTGCCGAGTTGCGCAAGGGTGGTTTTTTCGTTCATTTTTCTTTGATCGTATTCTTGCTTCTATGGATGCACTACGTAGTTTATTTACAACTAGCTGTACCCGCGACTTCGTCCGCGTTGACCTAAAATGTCTTGCCGTTATGGGCAATTCACAATGTCGCGTTCGGGCGCTCGCGCGTTAATGGGCTTTACCAGGCTTTGCAGTGTCTTTACGATATTATCTGTCACAAAGCCCGACCTCGCAATTTGCAAAACAAAATGCAGCTTCAGGCGGTCGGGCGTTCTGAGGTTAGGATTTTGGCAGAACATACATTCGGCTTAATTTTTTGTTTGTTGACAACTCCAAGTAACATTAGTTTCAAAAATAAAAGAAATGAAGCCGTAAAATACATTTTACAGTAAGTCAAGTAAGTCCAAATCTAAGTTAGTAGTTCATCCTATGCCGCAATTGTCGCCCATGTTTGATCTCTCTTATGGATGTTTTTATAATTCCTTGATTTTGTGTTGAATAAGAAATCGTTCTCCCGAACAAGACTAATTAATTTTTCGTCAAATGTTTTCATATTCTTCAAATGAAATGAAAACAAAACAATGAAAAACCAATAGCAACACAACGGTGAGCTGTCAAACGCGCGACGAAGTAGAGACTAGCTCTACTTGGGCGTTGTGGATGCGTTTACGATATTTACGATCAAAAGCGGCAGAAACGCGTGAGGTCACATTTTGGATTGCTCCATATGCGCACGTTGTTTCTACTCAATATGTCAAAGCGCGAGCGCCCAAACGCGACATTGTGAATTGCCCTTTAAGCTTGACCAGCGAATACGTTCATGTGGCATAGCTCACAGATTTTGTGATGTGAAGAGGGTTTTGTTTTTTAGAAAGGTGGAAAGCATCGAAAGCCTTAGTGTGGGATTTCAACCCGAACTAAAACCACCTTCGCCTCCAACACCTATTCCCCACGGTACTCCCCTCTCTCTGTCACCCTACACGTCCGGGTTTGAAAATGTATGCAAAAGAACAAATGTGCGCCTAAGGATACCGTACATGAGTGCATGCGTGTGACTGCGTGTTCGATTGGGAGTGTAAATACATTTAAGCTGTATGTGCTCTTTGTCGATCCATGTTATATAGGTTGGCATTATCTGCTTGCCATTTCGTTCTGTTGCTTATCTCGGGTGTATCTTCTTTTCCTTTCCAGGCGTCTCAGCTCTACGTACGTGCTTTTGGCGAAAACGCACACTGCACTCCACTTTAGCAATATCTTTCGTTGGGTATAGAACCGTGCTCACTGGAAGAACACATGCCCTACGTCTTCTGTGTGCCCCTACCACTCCCATCAACATCAAAGTCACGTGAGTTGTGGTATCAAAACAGCCCACCCGCGCAAATTGTTTCTTGATAGGACTTTATCACAAAATTGCGACTCTATTTTCCTTGCCTGACACTGTACTTTACCGTATTTTAAAATGCTGCATTTAGAGAAAACGGTCGTCTTTTAAATTGGAAGAGCAACTTGTTAGATGTTATAGGGATGCGAGGAATTAGTGCTCTCTCTCCTTTGGTCGCTCCGGTGAGAATTGTAGCCTTGATCACATTTCTCTCCAACTCTGTGATGCACAGCCTGGTACTATTTCATAATCTTGGAGCATCAAGGTTATCAAAACCGAAAGACCAACTTTTAGCACCAGTTTATGAGACGGCACTCCTGATAACTCTAAGAAGTTTAAAAACCCTGCTAAGTAGTGGTAGTGTCGTTTGCGGACATGATCTGCTTCATATTCTCGAGGCGTTGTCAGATGTACATACCTACTTCAAGCAAAAAACAAATATAATATCTAGCCTCAATAGTAAAATCACAGCGAAACCGTTTCAGATAGGCTGTATTTCATTGCCATCTAGGCATTGATACACATGTTACCCAGTGATCCTTGCTCATCAACCCAACGTACTAAGCGCTGAGCCACAGCGATAGCATTGCACATTTATCGTCACTTTACCTTAGCCGACGAAGAATAGCAAACTTTTGCAGAACAGGTTGTGACGATTTGTTCGCCCCAGTATTCTCTCTGATTGCCCAATCTTCAGCAAAAAGAGAAGGATGACCCTCGGCTAATACTCGTACTTCCTACTACTACGCCAATATTCAGCTAAGATCCTTAAGAAGTACAGGACTGGCTCACCAGTCGAATTTTTTTTTATTCAGTTTTTCCCAATCGACTACTTCAGCAAATGTGTTTATTAATTCATACATATTCCTAAAAAGTTATTATTTCCGTGTTAGTTTGCATTCAAACAATTTGTTTTACACACGGATGGAGTTGTTTAACCTCATGCAGGAATCGGGGCTTCAAACACTGGAAGAAAAATTTAAATTGAAGCCCACCACAATTTGCAATAAGATTTAGAGGAAAGTGGTTAAAATTCGCTAGGAATGAAATCCGCTTAAAAAAATAAAATGAGACTTGGTTGCATACATCAATTGGCTTCAAACTCGATGAAGTAACCCCGTCAAAACCGTAAGGCGGACGCCCAAAGAAGCCGTTTGAAGAAAGCAGCGATCGAAGCAAACGCCTTAAAATGGAAACACTGAGAAAAGAGGTGTCAACTTCGCAATAAGGATTTGCGACAAAGGTTAATTTAAGAGCAGCGGGTCATTCTGTTGCAGCTAAATTAGTAGAGCACCTAGTGCGTTCACCTCAGCGTGCAATCTCTATATATATAAAACTCTTCCCTGACCGACTGACAGATCAACGCCCAGCCCAAACGGTTAGAGCTAGAAACATGAAATTTGGACAGTAGTTTCCTTTAGTTGCGTAGACATCCACTAAGAAAGGATTTTTCGAAATTCGGCTCCAAAAGGGGAGATACAGGGTGTTCAAGTTTGTATGGAATCGAAAATTTAAATTGAAATTAAGAATTGAAATTTGGTAGGTAAATTCTACAATAAAAATAAAGAAACACGTGTTTCACCGTTTTTCAAAATTATATCCACGGGCCAAGAAACAGGGTGTTAAAGTTTGCAACTTTATAGTATGCGCAACCGTAGTCATCGGCAGATTCGGTTCGTGATCGTGTGTTGTTTTTGTTTTGCCGAGTTGCGCAAGGGTGGTTTTTTCGTTCATTTTTCTTTGATCGTATTCTTGCTTCTATGGATGCACTACGTAGTTTATTTACAACTAGCTGTACCCGCGACTTCGTCCGCGTTGACCTAAAATGTCTTGCCGTTATGGGCAATTCACAATGTCGCGTTCGGGCGCTCGCGCGTTAATGGGCTTTACCAGGCTTTGCAGTGTCTTTACGATATTATCTGTCACAAAGCCCGACCTCGCAATTTGCAAAACAAAATGCAGCTTCAGGCGGTCGGGCGTTCTGAGGTTAGGATTTTGGCAGAACATACATTCGGCTTAATTTTTTGTTTGTTGACAACTCCAAGTAACATTAGTTTCAAAAATAAAAGAAATGAAGCCGTAAAATACATTTTACAGTAAGTCAAGTAAGTCCAAATCTAAGTTAGTAGTTCATCCTATGCCGCAATTGTCGCCCATGTTTGATCTCTCTTATGGATGTTTTTATAATTCCTTGATTTTGTGTTGAATAAGAAATCGTTCTCCCGAACAAGACTAATTAATTTTTCGTCAAATGTTTTCATATTCTTCAAATGAAATGAAAACAAAACAATGAAAAACCAATAGCAACACAACGGTGAGCTGTCAAACGCGCGACGAAGTAGAGACTAGCTCTACTTGGGCGTTGTGGATGCGTTTACGATATTTACGATCAAAAGCGGCAGAAACGCGTGAGGTCACATTTTGGATTGCTCCATATGCGCACGTTGTTTCTACTCAATATGTCAAAGCGCGAGCGCCCAAACGCGACATTGTGAATTGCCCTTTAAGCTTGACCAGCGAATACGTTCATGTGGCATAGCTCACAGATTTTGTGATGTGAAGAGGGTTTTGTTTTTTAGAAAGGTGGAAAGCATCGAAAGCCTTAGTGTGGGATTTCAACCCGAACTAAAACCACCTTCGCCTCCAACACCTATTCCCCACGGTACTCCCCTCTCTCTGTCACCCTACACGTCCGGGTTTGAAAATGTATGCAAAAGAACAAATGTGCGCCTAAGGATACCGTACATGAGTGCATGCGTGTGACTGCGTGTTCGATTGGGAGTGTAAATACATTTAAGCTGTATGTGCTCTTTGTCGATCCATGTTATATAGGTTGGCATTATCTGCTTGCCATTTCGTTCTGTTGCTTATCTCGGGTGTATCTTCTTTTCCTTTCCAGGCGTCTCAGCTCTACGTACGTGCTTTTGGCGAAAACGCACACTGCACTCCACTTTAGCAATATCTTTCGTTGGGTATAGAACCGTGCTCACTGGAAGAACACATGCCCTACGTCTTCTGTGTGCCCCTACCACTCCCATCAACATCAAAGTCACGTGAGTTGTGGTATCAAAACAGCCCACCCGCGCAAATTGTTTCTTGATAGGACTTTATCACAAAATTGCGACTCTATTTTCCTTGCCTGACACTGTACTTTACCGTATTTTAAAATGCTGCATTTAGAGAAAACGGTCGTCTTTTAAATTGGAAGAGCAACTTGTTAGATGTTATAGGGATGCGAGGAATTAGTGCTCTCTCTCCTTTGGTCGCTCCGGTGAGAATTGTAGCCTTGATCACATTTCTCTCCAACTCTGTGATGCACAGCCTGGTACTATTTCATAATCTTGGAGCATCAAGGTTATCAAAACCGAAAGACCAACTTTTAGCACCAGTTTATGAGACGGCACTCCTGATAACTCTAAGAAGTTTAAAAACCCTGCTAAGTAGTGGTAGTGTCGTTTGCGGACATGATCTGCTTCATATTCTCGAGGCGTTGTCAGATGTACATACCTACTTCAAGCAAAAAACAAATATAATATCTAGCCTCAATAGTAAAATCACAGCGAAACCGTTTCAGATAGGCTGTATTTCATTGCCATCTAGGCATTGATACACATGTTACCCAGTGATCCTTGCTCATCAACCCAACGTACTAAGCGCTGAGCCACAGCGATAGCATTGCACATTTATCGTCACTTTACCTTAGCCGACGAAGAATAGCAAACTTTTGCAGAACAGGTTGTGACGATTTGTTCGCCCCAGTATTCTCTCTGATTGCCCAATCTTCAGCAAAAAGAGAAGGATGACCCTCGGCTAATACTCGTACTTCCTACTACTACGCCAATATTCAGCTAAGATCCTAAAGAAGTACAGGACTGGTTCACCAGTCGAATTTTTTTTTATTCAGTTTTTCCCAATCGACTACTTCAGCAAATGTGTTTATTAATTCACACATATTCCTAAAAAGTTATTATTTCCGTGTTAGTTTGCATTCAAACAATTTATTTTTCACACGGATGGAGTTGTTTAACCTCATGCAGGAATCGGGGCTTCAAACACTGGAAGAAAAATTTAAATTGAAGCCCACCACAATTTGCAATTAGATTTAGAGGAAAGTGGTTAAAATTCGCTAGGAATGAAATCCGCTTAAAAAAATAAAATGAGACTTGGTTGCATACATCAATTGGCTTCAAACTCGATGAAGTAACCCCGTCAAAACCGTAAGGCGGACGCCCAAAGAAGCCGTTTGAAGAAAGCAGCGATTGAAGCAAACGCCTTAAAATGGAAACACTGAGAAAAGAGGTGTCAACTTTGTTGAACATCCCTGCCAATTCCGTGCCTCATCCATCTTGGACCTCCCTGCGATTTTTCTTTTTACTTTTTCAAATGTCACTCTGACAATTTTTTTCTTTTGTGTATTCTTTTTCTTTTCTCTAACCCTTCCGGTTGAATCTTGTGTGAACTTAAAATAAAATAATCCTTTTCAATCGTCATTTTGGGTGTTCATTTTTTCTTTTACGATCTGTTTTTGCAAACCTGATCAACAGGTTATGACCCAGTTGATTTAGTTTAAAAAAAAAAAAAAAAAAACTTAAATTCTTTGCGATATCCACGTGATTTTTTTTCAACGATGGCACAAGCGAACACCGCCCATACATCCAGAGTTGAGATGCTGTCCAAGGACAACTACGACACATGGTGTCTTCAAGTGGAAGCGTTGCTCATCAAAAATGACACATGGGATTATGTGACTGGCACATTACCTAGACCACCGGAGCCAACGGACAGTGATAATGCAAAGATGCAGAGGGCTTTATCAGCCTGGATATCTGGTGATAAAAAGGCGAAAGCTGATCTTATTTTATCTATCAGTCCATCGGAGCTAAAACAAATACGTGGATGTGAAACTTCTACAGAGATTTGGAAGAAACTCGAATCCATTTATGCGTCGTCAGCGCCAGCCAGAAAGGCAACCTTGCTCAAGCAACTAACACTTCAGAAGATGCGAGAAGGAGAAGATGTCCGCGAACACGTAAATAATTTCTTCGACGCCGTCGACAAGCTTGAGGCAATGGATGTCAAAATCCATAGAGATTTGTTGAGCATAATGCGTTTATATAGCCTGCCAGAAAACTTCGAAAATTTTCGTTGTGCCATTGAGACTCAGGATGTCCTACCTGATGCCGAAAGGTTAAAAGTAAAAATACTTGAAGAAGCAGAAGCGCGCAAGCAAAAATCCAAAGAGTCTGAATCTGGGGCGATGGTTGCAACAAGAAGCTTAACCTTGAAGCCGACAAACAAGGTAAGCCCAACACCTGGCAAGAAAAAGTTCCCATTTCGGTGTAGCAAGTGCAACAAACTTGGGCATAAGGCCGCTGATTGCCGTGGGAAACGTCAACCTTCACAACGTGCCGACTGTGTAAAGGATTCCTTCTACATAATGTCAGATGTTCCTGAACTTGCCATGAATACGGAGCCCATCGATTTGCGACAAAGCTGGTGCCTAGACAGTGGTTGCACGTCGCACTTGTGTCGCGAAGAAGAATGTTTTGAAACGCTGTCACCAACTGATCGTGGAAAATTAAATCTGGCGAGCAATCAATCCACCGCAGTCAAGGCTAAAGGAACTGTATGACTCCAAGCAGCTGTTGGAGTCAAATCAAGGTCAGTAAATTTTGAAAATACCTTATTAGTTCCTGATCTGCGTACCAACCTTCTTTCTGTTGCTAAAATTACTGACAAGGACTGTGAAGTAATTTTCAAACGCCACAGTGCGCAAGTTCGTGACCAAAATGGCCAGGTCAAACTTCTAGCCGATAGGGTTGGCGATTTGTATTACCTTCGACAATCAGCGGAATCTGCGCGTGTTGCTGCATCGACAGATAAGAAGACAAAGTCTGATATCCAGATGTGGTATAAGCGTCTAGGCCACTTAAACTCTCAGGATCTGCTGAATATGGCGAAAAACGAAGCTGCAACAGGAATTACTTTGAACCCAAGTGAGCAATTACCCTCGTGTACCATTTGTTTGAAGGGAAAGCTGTCGGCCAAACCATTTTCTATCCGAAAAACGAGAAGTGCTGAACCTTTAATGATTGTCCACTCGGATATCTGTGGGCCAATGCGGACTCAGTCCAATGGTGGAGGAAAATACTTTGTCACCTTTATAGACGATTACTCGCGCTGGTGTGAAGTATACATCATCAAAAATAAAAGCGATGTCTATCAAACGTTCCTGAATTATAAAAACTTCGTTGAAAAGCAAACTGGGCAACGAATCAAAGCACTGCAGACGGATAATGGTAAGGAATATTGTTCAAATACGTTTAACGAATATCTGAAGGCACAAGGAATCAAAAGAAGACTTTCAACACCATACACGCCTCAACAGAATGGTGTAAGCGAGAGGAAGAACCGTACCTTGGTCGAGATGGCCAGATGTATGGTGCTGCAAGCTGGACTTTCCCCATCATTTTGGGCGGAGGCAATATGTTCGGCGAATTATTTGAGGAATCTTTGTCCGTCAAGAAGTCTTGGTGGAAGAACACCCTTCGAATTATGGATGGGACAAATCCCGAATTTAAAACATCTTCAAATATTCGGTTGCAGAGCTTTCGTAATGAATAAAGAACCAAATAAAGATAAATTTGGAGCTAGGTCGACTGAGGGTGTATTCGTCGGGTACTCAGATGAGGCGAAAGCGTATCGAATTTGGATGCCATCAGCGAGAAAAATTTCTATCACAAGAGATGTCCGGTTTATCGATGTATCCAAGCATATACTAGAGGATGGAGACATTATCTCAAGTGAAACGAAGTGTGGCATTCTCGAGTTGCTGGAGAAACGTAATACGGATAATGCTGAAACAACGTGAGATCAACAGCCTCGTGAATCGTGCAGCACTGATCAACCAGGCGAAAATGAAGATGATGAAAATCTTTTCCATAACGATGTTGTGGCCTATGCATTCAACGCTGAAGTAAGTTTTAAGGAAGCTCTACAAGGGCAAGACTGTGCTGAGTGGAAAAACGCTATTGTGGATGAAAATAAAAGCTTAATTAAGAACGATACTTGGAAGCTGGTTCATGGGTCTGCGGAACGGAACAAAGTCGGATGCCGATTCGTGCTAACAAACAAACGAGACGAGAAGGAAGGCTCGCCTTGTAGCACAAGGTTTTACTCAACAACCGGGTATAGACTACATTAAAACGTTTGCTCCTGTTGCTCGACTTGAGTCTATACGTCTCATGCTCGCGATAGCTGCAAGATACCAACTCAAGGTTCATCAAATTGATATTACCTCAGCGTATTTAAATGGAATGTTGAATGAGGGAATTTATATGAAGCCGCCGCCGCTACTAGAAGAGGCTCTAGAAGAAATTCTGCAAAGTGAGCCGATGGACAGCGCCATTGCCCAAAAGGCGAAAATTATGTTACAATCATTTCGCGATGGAAAACAGGTATGTTACCTTCAGAAGGCTCTTTATGGCTTGAAGCAAGCCGGACACCAATGGAATCAAAGATTTGACCGTAAGTTACAGCAAATGGGACTTAAAGCGACTAACGCAGATCCATGCGTGTTTGTTGCGTGGAAAAATGGAAAAATATTGATTATCTCCATTTATGTAGATGATGTTCTCCTTTGCTCCAAGGATTTAAACTGGATTAATTCAATCAAAAACAATCTCATGGCAGATTTTGAAGTAAAGAATCTTGGAGAGGCTAAGTATTGCCTCAGAATCGAAATTACTCAAGATTCAGGGTGCATCTCTATAAGTCAAAAGGGATACATCCGCAACTTGCTGCAGAGATTTCATATGGAGCATGTCAAACCACTTACTATCCCCATGCAACCTGACTCAAGGCTTGTCAAGGATGAAAACTCGCCTGAACAAGAGAAGCGACCATATAAGGAGTTGATTGGAGGATTGCTGTATGCTGCTGTTTGTTCCCGACCAGATATTTCTCACGTTACAAGTGTTCTCGCTCAATTCAACAGTTGTTTCACCGATGTCCACTGGGGTGCTGCGAAGCGTGTTCTGCGCTATCTTCAAGGAACAATAGACTATGGATTGCGGTACACCCCAAATCAAAAGGGCATAGACAGGTTCGTCGATTCTGATTGGGGAAGGTGTGTGATCGATAGGAGATCGTACACTGGCTACGCTTTCATGTTTTCCAATGCGGTCGTTAGCTGGAAATCCCAAAAGCAAAGGACTGTGGCTCTGTCTTCGACGGAGGCTGAATACATGGGTATTTCAGAAGCTATCAAGGAAGCCATACATCTTCGGACTTTCTTAAAAGAACTTGGTCTTCGAGTCTTGGACGAAATAACTTTATACAACGATAATCGTGGTGCCAGACTTCTTGCTGAAAATCATGTCTTTCATCAAAGGACCTAGCATATAGACATACGACACCATTTTATTCGTGATGTCTTATCTAAGGGTGGTATAAAGCTCGAATATCTACCAACGGAGGAAATGCCTGCCGACGTTCTTACCAAGGCGCTAGCTGGACCAAAGCATTATCATTGCTTATCGAGACTTGGAGTTATCAAGGTATGAGAATCACTTCACTGAGGGGGCGTGTTGAACATCCCTGCCAATTCCGTGCCTCATCCATCTTGGACCTCCCTGCATTTTTTTTTTTTACTTTTTCAAATGTCACTCTGACAATTTTTTTCTTTTGTGTATTCTTTTTCTTTTCTCTAACCGTTCCGGTTGAATCTTGTGTGAACTTAAAATAAAATGATCCTTTTCAATCGTCATTTTGGGTGTTCATTTTTTCTTTTACGATCTGTTTTTGCAAACCTGATCAACAAACTTCGCAATAAGGATTTGCGACAAAGGTTAATTTAAGAGCAGCGGGTCATTCTGTTGCAGCGAAATTAGTAGAGCACCTAGTGCGTTCACCTCAGCGTGCAATCTCTATATATATAAAACTCTTCCCTGACTGACTGACAGATCAACGCCCAGCCCAAACGGTTAGAGCTAGAAACATGAAATTTGGACAGTAGTTTCCTTTAGTTGCGTAGACATCCACTAAGAAAGGATTTTTCGAAATTCGGCTCCAAAAGGGGAGATACAGGGTGTTCAAGTTTGTATGGAATCGAAAATTTAAATTGGAATTAAGAATTGAAATTTGGTAGGTAAATTCTACAATAAAAATAAAGAAACACGTGTTTCACCGTTTTTCAAAATTATATCCACGGGCCAAGAAACAGGGTGTTAAAGTTTGCAACTTTATAGTATGCGCAACCGTAGTCATCGGCAGATTCGGTTCGTGATCGTGTGTTGTTTTTGTTTTGCCGAGTTGCGCAAGGGTGGTTTTTTCGTTCATATTTCTTTGATCGTATTCTTGCTTCTATGGATACACTACGTAGTTTATTTACAACTAGCTGTACCCGCGACTTCGTCCGCGTTGACCTAAAATGTCTTGCCGTTATGGGCAATTCACAATGTCGCGTTCGGGCGCTCCCGCGTTAATGGGCTTTACCAGGCTTTGCAGTGTCTTTACGATATTATCTGTCGCAAAGCCCGACCTCGCAATTTGCAAAACAAAATGCAGCTTCAGGCGGTCGGGCGTTCTGAGGTTAGGATTTTGGCAGAACATACATTCGGCTTAATTTTTTGTTTGTTGACAACTCCAAGTAACATTAGTTTCAAAAATAAAAGAAATGAAGCCGTAAAATACATTTTACAGTAAGTCAAGTAAGTCCAAATCTAAGTTAGTAGTTCATCCTATGCCGCAATTGTCGCCCATGTTTGATCTCTCTTATGGATGTTTTTATAATTCCTTGATTTTGTGTTGAATAAGAAATCGTTCTCCCGAACAAGACTAATTAATTTTTCGTCAAATGTTTTCATATTCTTCAAATGAAATGAAAACAAAACAATGAAAAACCAATAGCAACACAACGGTGAGCTGTCAAACGCGCGACGAAGTAGAGACTAGCTCTACTTGGGCGTTGTGGATGCGTTTACGATATTTACGATCAAAAGCGGCAGAAACGCGTGAGGTCACATTTTGGATTGCTCCATATGCGCACGTTGTTTCTACTCAATATGTCAAAGCGCGAGCGCCCAAACGCGACATTGTGAATTGCCCTTTAAGCTTGACCAGCGAATACGTTCATGTGGCATAGCTCACAGATTTTGTGATGTGAAGAGGGTTTTGTTTTTTAGAAAGGTGGAAAGCATCGAAAGCCTTAGTGTGGGATTTCAACCCGAACTAAAACCACCTTCGCCTCCAACACCTATTCCCCACGGTACTCCCCTCTCTCTGTCACCCTACACGTCCGGGTTTGAAAATGTATGCAAAAGAACAAATGTGCGCCTAAGGATACCGTACATGAGTGCATGCGTGTGACTGCGTGTTCGATTGGGAGTGTAAATACATTTAAGCTGTATGTGCTCTTTGTCGATCCATGTTATATAGGTTGGCATTATCTGCTTGCCATTTCGTTCTGTTGCTTATCTCGGGTGTATCTTCTTTTCCTTTCCAGGCGTCTCAGCTCTACGTACGTGCTTTTGGCGAAAACGCACACTGCACTCCACTTTAGCAATATCTTTCGTTGGGTATAGAACCGTGCTCACTGGAAGAACACATGCCCTACGTCTTCTGTGTGCCCCTACCACTCCCATCAACATCAAAGTCACGTGAGTTGTGGTATCAAAACAGCCCACCCGCGCAAATTGTTTCTTGATAGGACTTTATCACAAAATTGCGACTCTATTTTCCTTGCCTGACACTGTACTTTACCGTATTTTAAAATGCTGCATTTAGAGAAAACGGTCGTCTTTTAAATTGGAAGAGCAACTTGTTAGATGTTATAGGGATGCGAGGAATTAGTGCTCTCTCTCCTTTGGTCGCTCCGGTGAGAATTGTAGCCTTGATCACATTTCTCTCCAACTCTGTGATGCACAGCCTGGTACTATTTCATAATCTTGGAGCATCAAGGTTATCAAAACCGAAAGACCAACTTTTAGCACCAGTTTATGAGACGGCACTCCTGATAACTCTAAGAAGTTTAAAAACCCTGCTAAGTAGTGGTAGTGTCGTTTGCGGACATGATCTGCTTCATATTCTCGAGGCGTTGTCAGATGTACATACCTACTTCAAGCAAAAAACAAATATAATATCTAGCCTCAATAGTAAAATCACAGCGAAACCGTTTCAGATAGGCTGTATTTCATTGCCATCTAGGCATTGATACACATGTTACCCAGTGATCCTTGCTCATCAACCCAACGTACTAAGCGCTGAGCCACAGCGATAGCATTGCACATTTATCGTCACTTTACCTTAGCCAACTAAGAATAGCAAACTTTTGCAGAACAGGTTGTGACGATTTGTTTGTCCCAGTATTCTCTCTCATTGCCCTATCTTCAGCAAAAAGAGAAGGATGACCCTCGGATAATACTCGTACTTCCTACTACTTCGCCAATATTCAGCTAAGATCCTAAACTTGGGTGTTTCAATGGGTCTTAAACAAAACCAAGCTGAAACTTACCCACCTCAATCATCACACTTTCATTATTCTCATGTCCTTTCGAATTCCTTCTACACTATGAGATCCATTCAAATACCCAACATAGTCATACAACATAATTAATTTGCTTTTTTTTTACATACCCTACGTCATTTTTTATTGCTGCAGTGGGATAAGTTTTTTTTACCTACTCGAAAACTGAATATCTGCCACACCAACACAACAACTACACAACCATACAAACCCTTTTCCCTGTGAAAAGCGAGCGAGTTCTGATCATTTAGAAGCAAAGATACACACACCCACCACAAATAAAAGGAAGCAACAAAAAAAGGAAAAAAGGAAAAGGATCATGATTTACGATCCCTACGATGTGCCACTGACTGAGTGCTGCGTAGGTCACTAAATGGATGTTTCATAAGGAAATATGAATTTTTCAAAATAAAAATTACGAAATAAAAATTAGCCTATGCACTAATCCTGGACATAAACTATCTACTCACGAAGTTTCATCCAAATCTGTTCAGCTGTTTAGGCGTTACGGAGGAACAAACATCCAAACATCTAAATCTAAACATCCAAACTTTCACATTTATAATATTAGTAGGATTATTAGGATAGGATGCATTCGCAGTTCGTAGTAATTCAACGGGGAACGGGTGTGTGTGTGATTTGGTTGGATGGATCTTTAAGTATCTACGAGACTACTGAACCGATTTCGAAAATTCAATATTGAAATGGTGACACTTTTTGCTACCTTTTATTTTTGAAAGCTCCATAGGGACAGATGATTTCTAGCGACTTAGTATGCACCTTAGTATGTATTTAACGCGTACGAAGCAGCGGATGAACTGCTAGTAAATTATAAAAATTCGCACTGTAAAGAACAACAACGAACTCGGCAGATGTCAGAGGAAGAAGCACTATCAACCGTAGTCGAGGCCAAGCTAACGAGACACCAATATAATGTTATTAGAGCCAAAGACCCTGAGAGGTTTCCTTCTTACAAAGTTGTTCAAACTGCAAAAAAAAAACCTGCTATCTGAAAAGAGAAGTCATGCATGTAACAGCTTGACGGTTCAAGCTTTGATGAATCATACTGTGGAACGTTTGATCGTAACTCAAAAAGAAGTAATATTTACTTTTTGAAAGATGAGCAATTACGTAAGTTGTGTTTGATTTTCAAGTGGAGCTTTGATGGTAGTTCTGGCCACAGTTCTTACAAGTTCTGTCGGAATGGATGCTGATGATTCAAGTGTGTTCATAAGTTCTGTGGTACCCCTCCAATTGGTATGTGTGAGTTCGGAATAAGAACATGTAATATGGTAAAATTCCAGATCTTCTTCAACCAGGTACTGCCGTCCATCCAATTAAATTTGAATACACCAAAGAATCAACACAAGTTTCGGTATCTGAAAAGCAAAGAATATATTCAGATTCTTTGTCATTCAATAATTAACGTTGAGGAAAAAGTTGTTGAAGTGGCACATAAACTCGTTTTTATAATAGTGGACGGAAAGGTTTGTAACGCTTTGACAGATACCGCCTCTTCTTAGCGTTGTTGCATCTACGGTGCAAGTTCCAAAGACTACAATAACATCGAAAAGCTGCTGTTGAAGCCCTACAATCTCAGTACATTGCAGTTTGGTTAGAGAATTCGAATGATGGCAACACTGCTAGGCGATTTTTTAGCAACGCAGATGTAGTATCTGAAATCTCGGGAGTCGATAAGATATTGATTGAAAAATTCCATGTTATACTGGTAGCCATTTCAAGTGACTATGATATAAATATTCTTCATTCTGCTCGACAGCAAAATGTTAACGTTATACCGTCTCAGCATCGATTGGAAGTGCGGATTCCCTTTAATATTGGTATAACTTCGCGTGTTTTTTCTTTTGTTTTGAAAAAGTCGATGTTCTTCAGCTTTTTTTCGTGATTAGTCAGTTTGCTTATGTCAATTTATTTTTGTTACCCTTCACTGAAAGTCAATGTACGCAAAGCCAGGACAAGTAATGGTTTTTAAATTGAATTGTTCGCATGCACACTTTTTATTATTTTCCTACATCCCCTTGTACAAACAACTTGATACCGAATAGTTTAATAGTTGTACCTGTCTGTCACAGCCTTATCTTACAGTACCTACATGTAATATATGTAAATATATAAACAATACTTTCAATAACAACAGAGCAAACAATGAAAAATATATTGAAATTCCCTACTTAACCCTCGGGGTATTTTACCGAATCCACTATCAATAAAGGGGTAGCTTTTAAACAACGATGTGAGTGCTTAATGCTACAGAAATAATCGGTCGAAAGCGAATCGCAACTGGCCAATACACTTCGATGGCAAATATGAATTATTAAATTGTGTAATCCCCATTCATTGATTTCCGGTTCCTAGGCGCAATTGACTATTATATGCTGATCTTAATCCCCCTAGTGGAATGCAGAAAACAGGACGATTGTTTTATATTGGTGACCATGCTATGCCACATTAATACATTATTTTTGTCATGCTGGCATTGCAGTATTGACGTGATAAGGGAAGCTCACCATTATATTAACGGCCGGCGGCGCATCAATTATCATGAATGTAATGAATGAGTTAATATTTGATCGCTAATTCCATTGTTTTCAGGTTTGAAAAAGTAGGCAAACAGGTTTTTGTTTATAGCTAAGTACTTACAACGATTATTTTTTATCAGTGCAGGTACTAACATTATAAATGTTGATCAAATACAAACTCTTTGTGTGGTTTAACATAAAAGTAAAAATAATATCAACTATTTTTTTCTTTTCCTCAGTAATTTGGAACGTACTCGATCGGTTCTATCTGTTTGTGAATTCGAACGACTCGTTATATTCGCTTAAGCAAACATACTTACTTCTGTCTGAATCCTTGTTCTTTTTTTTTTTTTATATCTGCATAAGGATCACCGATCAAAAGGATAAAGAAGGCAACCCAAGGTCTCGCGGCACAAATCGCAGCCTGCAAGGACAAAAGCGGGAATACAATTGTAGAGAAGCAGTTGGTACTAAGCATATGGAAAGACTATTTCTACGGACTGGTGGTGCCGTCAAAAAACGTTTGGTTGTTTTGAGGCTCGAACCTGTGACCTCTCGCTTAGCAGTCCAACGTACTAACCAGTAAGCCACGGTAGGTAAAAATAGGTCACCAATTGTTTATATAATTAGTTTGTTTTAATATTTTTCTTTTTTCATTTTCTTTATTTAACACATGTATTTTTTAATAAATCACTCTTATTCATTTTAACTAATAGCTAAGAAATTTCAAATCACTATACTTTAGTAGATTGAAATCCTGAATAATTAAACCAATTAACTTAAATTGATCCAAAATCGAATTATGGCCCTATGTTCCACTCAATCGGTGTTCAACTTTTTTTTTTGTCAAAGATGGGATATATGTACAGTCAAAATCGGTTATAACGACCTTCAAGGGACCGATGAATTTGGTCGTTATAAGCGATAGGTCGCTGTAACCGAAATCAAGGTATATTTGTAAATTTATCTGTTTTCAAGTAGAGATCCTTTTTTTTATTTTTATTTTTCATTATTCTTATTTATTCTTAAGGCATACGTACAACCGAGTATGTATGTACAAAGTGGAGCGTGAAACGCAATACTCTTTGGCAAGGTCTTTATATTGCTCTCCAGCTTCCAATCTAAAAATGATACCTGATTTCTTTTCAATCGTAAAGACTTTTCTTTTCTGAATCATTTTCCAATACAACCTTATGCGAACCGAATATAATTTAACTTCTACGGCCACTCGTCACACAGAAGAATTTGCACTAAGTAATTTTCCCACCTATTGTTGAACAAACTCAAAACCAATAATAAACGCAAAACAAAAAAAAAACTTGTCAACAAACGGTGAGGTGTAACATATCCGAAATTCTATGTACACAGATACATCGGATCTAAAGATACACCGTTTACCGTTTTAGAAAAAAATGCAGTCGCACCAACAGCTTCGTCGATTTTAGTCGTTGTAACCAATATTTTTTTTCACAAAAATGGAAAAATCGGTCGTTGTAAGCGATTTGTCGTTGTAAGCAATGTCGTTGTAAACGGTTTGTTATTCAATGGGATTATAAGGCAGCTCAGCCGGGACCTAAAAATTTGGTCGTTATAACCGATACGTCGTTATAACCGATGTCGTTGTAAGCGGTTTTGACTGTACATAAGTCCACCATTTTTGACCTTATTTCGCTTTGTGAAAGTGACTTAATGCCAAATTGGTTTTATTTATTTTTGACAAGAGAAATACCTAATGTCCAAATAAGGCCAACCAAAATTACTGCACCACTTTACTCCGCTAGGCTGCGCTGCTCTTGTCCTTCTATGTCAAAAATCGGCTCATAGCACTTACTTCTTGCGAGCTCTTTTTTAAATTGTAAATTAAGTATCTAATCTTATCTAAGAAAAGAAACGTCCATTTATTTTTTTGCTTTTCTGGACACGAGTTAGCGTACCGCTCCCACAGCGGTAACAGTATGGTTTGTTAGACTCAAAATGATGGCTAGACTGCTTTGCAGACTGCTGTCCACGGATCTGTATTTGATTTGTGGTTGGTGTGGTCTTATTGATCATCTTTAGTCTGCGGTAGACTGCATTTTGTGGTACAGAGTGCTTTTCCAGGACACATAAATATGTTTATTTCATATATATATATGTAGGTACAACTAGTCATCACAGTTTTAGTATATTCGCAAATATATTATTCATCCAGGAAGCTTCTAAATAGGTCACTCAAGACAAATTTGGAGGTAGACTGGAATTTCTACCGATCTAAGCAGAAGGATTTCAAGAGGCTAATTCCACAATCGAAAAGGGCCTCCTATAGAGCTTTCTGTGAAAAGGTCGAAACACTCGGTGAAACCAGTAGACTGGTCAAACTTCTTGGTAAGGGAAAACCAAGGAAACTGGAATCACTCAGGAAATCTGATGGCACCTTGACTGAGACAAAAGCGGAAGCCTTAAGTCTTCTGCTGGAGACTTATTTTCCAGGGAATCAGATTACGATTGGCTCGCATATAGCTCCGACCACCGGGACTGTAAGTGAAGTCAGCTGAACAACCCGGCGTAGTTGGTACATTGCATCGGGTGTGGTAACGAATGAAGCCATCAAATATGCTGTTGCATCCTTTGATGACTTCAAGTCAACCGGTACTGGTGGAATATACCCAGCTATGCTAGAGCAGGGTATAAATCAGTTGCTGCCTACTCTGAAGAGAATCTTCACTGCGGGACTGGCACTGGCTTATATACCAACACCCTGGCGAACAGTTAGAGTAGCTTTTATACCAAAAATAGGTAGAGATGATTACTCACTGGCTAAGAGCTTCAGACCCATCAGTCTGACTTCCTTTATGCTGAAAAGCATGGAAAGACTGGTTGAGTTGCATGTGCACAAAGTTGCTCTGCGATCGCACCCCCTCTCTGTTACGCAACATGCCTATCAACGCGGAAAATCCTGTGAAACTGCGCTTCAAAATCTGGTTGGCAGAATTGAATGCGCGTTTGATAGGAAAGAATACGCGATGGGCTTTTTCATCGACATAGAGGGAGCTTTTGACAATGCGACTTTTGACAGCATGTGAAACTCAGCCAGAGAACACGGTGTGAATGAATCATTAGTGTTGTGGATTAAAGCAATGCTAATGAATAGAACCTTGATGATAGATGCAGATTGTGGTCGGCACGTGATGTCAGGGGTAAACAGGGGCTGCCCCCAAGGCGGCGTTCTGTCTCCTTTATTGTGGTACATGTTAGTCGACTCTCTGCTTAACAGTCTCAACAGTTCTCGTATTTACGCTGAGGCATATGTAGATGACGTTGCCATACTGTCTGTTGATCCTTCCCTGCGAACTGTCTGCACTAAAGCGCAGATGGCCCTGGATGTAATTGACGGATGGTGCACTCGGAATGGGCTTTGAGTCATCCCTCTGAAAACTGAAGTCGTTCTCTTCACTAGGAAGAGGAAGCTGACTGGACTGACTCTACCAGTGCTCAATAGCATCAGAATCCCACTCGCCAACGAAGCGAAATATCTAGGAGTAATCTTGGATAGGAAACTTCTTTGGTCGAAACACGTCGAATCTAAAGCGGCATTATCAGTTTTCTGGAAGTGTAAGGGCGCTTTTGGCAAAACATGGGGTCTATCACCGAAAAGAGTCCTATGGCTCTATAAAGCGATTGTAAGACCTTCCTTAGCATATGCATCGGTTGTATGGTGGAATAAGCATTCACGCAAAAACGTGACTGCTATTTTCACTAAACTCCAAAGAACGATTTATCTCGGCTGCACCGGGGCACCGCTCAGGTGAAGGCTCAGGTGCTGGAGTCTTTGTGGAAGGCGACAACATTAGACTGCACTTTCCCTTAGGTATTTATGCATCTGTCTTCCAAGCGGAGATTTTTGCAATACTTATGGCTGCAAACTATATAATGAAAAACCAGTGGAGGGGACGGAGTATCTGTGTCTGTAGCGATAGTCAGGCTTCGCTTAAGGCCTTGCTCAATCCTCTTACTAGATCCAAAATAGTTCGGGAATGCAGGTCTAGTTTGAATTCGGTTGGAAGACTGAATTTGCTAAGACTTGTATGGGTCTATGGACACAGCGGGATTACCGGAAATGAGGTCTCGAAAATCGAAAATTCAAATGTGACGTGAAAGTCCGTTGCTCTTATTTTTATATGCACAACTCTCCACTTTACCATAAACCGAATGAATTAGCCCGTCTCTGCAACACATCTCGCAAAATATGCATTAGTTGGAGTCATTAACCCACAGTGATAGCAATTGTGTTCTTTGAACTTTGTATTTTGGCGTTTGATCTTTATTTATTTCGCTGCTTTCCTACCAGCAATTAATTTTATTGGTATGGAATTATCAAGTTCAGATATTAAGTAAGCTTTAAGTAAATATTATTTTCAAAATAGTGGTATACGTTGCAATTTTTTCTTGTTATTCTCCTGGAATCGCAATTTTTTTCCAAGTAATTTCAAAGATTGATCGAATTATTTATGTTCCGGATGAGTCCCGGTTATAAATTTTATTGAGTTTTATAGAGTGGTATTTGAGCACCTTAGAACTGTTAAAATTTGCTGCCCGTACTTGCCCCCTTTTTTATACGAGTTTTTTTTAATTGTTCCTATGTAGTAAAAAAAAAATGCCCAGCGCATTTCTTTCTCGTAATTATTCTTCCCTTTTTGACCGAGTTGTAGCACAGTTTAATTTATTAACGGAAGAGCTAAAAACTCGAATGAAACATTTTAACAACCACGACCTGCTTAAACGAATATCGCATTTTAAATCAGATTATAAATCGCGATGGTGCAAAGCCAATAGGACAAGTGATCGATTTTTAATGCAGAATAAAGCTTGGCTGGAAAAGTCTATTTCATTTTTAAGTACCTCTATTCAAATGGCAAAAAGATTGCTACCCCCCACTAGAACATATCAAAATAAGTTGAACATCAGTTGAGGTATTATAACTTTACAAGCTGTGCTAAATCTGACTGCGCAGACACAAACACAAAAAACTGTTATTGATTTACTGGAAAATGTGGAACTAGAAAATCTTTCTTTATACTCGAAGTGAGATTTTGATGGCAGCTCGGGGCACGGCTCTTATAAACAGGCCTTTCATGGTCTTCAAGCTTCTGATTCGGCCGTTTTTATTACTTGTGTTGTTCTGCTATGTCTTACTTGTGAGGCAAAAGACGTTTTTTCAAGGAGCTGAGATCTCGGCTAATATAACTAAATTAGACATCGGATTAATTAAAAGAATGCACACAATGATGATAGTTGTATCAAGTGGCCACGAAATTGAAGTCGATAGATTCCGAATATTTTCCTACAATACAGCCAGATATTTTGTAGCTAAGTACCCTTGGTACAAAATGTCACCTGCAATGCACAAATATTTCATTCATGGTCCCGAAACAGTCTTATTTGCTTTGTGGCCTATAGGGCAGTTATGAGAAGAAGCTCAAGAAGCTAGTATTCAGTTCAGTATTTGCTGAGATTACCGGGGCCAAAGTTTTTTTAATTTTTCGTCTTTATATGATAGTAAATAATGATTATGTTTATTATCCGGTACAATAGTTTAAAATAAAAAAAATAAAACAAAAAACACACTAAGAACACCTTAAATATATTGAGCTTTCAGAATCGTATTATTAGTTGCAATTGGATGTAGATGAGTGTATGCTATTTGCTATTTATATGCTAGGATATATCTGTATGCATTTCAGTGACTCGAGCCTTTACAACTCTGCTCGCTTAGCTCTAAGGACTTTCTCGTTATCCATTTTCAGAATTCGTTTGCTGTTGAAATTGGTGTCAAAAAGTAAGCCATCAATAGTTTGTAATCATGACGAACCAACATAAGTCATACCAAGGGAAAACTCAGTAGGACCAATGTCAACAACAGCTTCCTGAAACGTAAGACCTTGAGAGCAATAGATACTTAAGACGTTGTTGTATGATATAGGACCATTGAACGTGTCAAAATTAACAAGACTGCACAGAGGAAGCTCTGGTGGTACCATGTTCATAAGCATAAGCAGTTAAAGGAGTGCCGTAAATAATGCATGCAACTTTTCGCAGGATCACGTTCGGCCCTTTCGGCAGTCCGGTTGTTATTCCTTGGCTTTTTGATGCTCATGCATACATCAGCTTGTTTGGTGTTTTCAGCAACAGTTTTAATTTTGGAAAGGCATTTCAATATACATTTTTCTACATAAGGTAGACAAAGAATTAAGAAATTTGGACTTCGCCACGGCCTGGAGATTGGCTAGAGCCTTCTATGTTCAAAATTTCAGAGTATTTTAAATTTCAAATTATTATAAATTGGAATATGAATATATTTCCAACTACCATAATTAATTAATCTATGGACTATGAGCATTAATTTTACCAAAGAAATATATCGATTATATCTAAAGCAATGGCGCAATTAAATTGCACTTCAAACTCAAACCGAATTAACATGACAAAACAACCCCATTAAAGACATTACATGTAACAACTGCTTCACACAGCGTACCTTTAGTTCTCCTAGAAACTCACTCTGTGTTCGGAAAGCATACCGCATTCATGTAATGTGGGTACTTACCATAATAATACATGTATGAAAGTGAAATTGCGAAAACATTGTGTATACAATCACACATCGTTTTCAAGCAACGCAAAGAATATGCAGTGTATCCATTAAACCCAATAGGGAGTAAATACCAAACGATATTGGCCCAATCATCCGGCAATTTACAATGGATTATTTGCTAAACATAAAAGATATGCAGTTATCCTTTCAACAATCAACTTTCGAGTCTCATCATAGGAGAAATAAAAAATCCCACTGACACATTATTGACACATGCTTACAGCTGAATACCTATTGGCAGCAGACTTCTTTTGCAGACTTCTCTTATCAAGTCGTCATATTGCCTCATATTGCCTTTTATAACCAGTGCATGTGACAGGTGTCAAATCATGTATGTATAAACGGAAAGAAGTCTCAATTGATTTAAGCGATTTGAGATAGCATTCAATAAACTTCTGCTTCTTCTACTGTCCTATTTTAATAAGTAAAAATATACGAAACATATGTAGTTATAACATGGGCACATTGTACCTATGCATAAATATATAGTTGATATAATTTTACGCATCCAATATTATTTGATGAATTTTTTTATGATGCTGGGCGTAAAGTTAAGCGCTCGTTATTCACCTGAAAACACTTATATAGACTTTTATTTGGGGTGCGAAAAGCGACGCACCCTCTCCTGAATTGATAATTAATATCATTCAGGATAAAAAAAACATCGAAAAAAACTTACACATGAGATGGAAGACGTGACATACTTGCTCCTTTCCTCTAAGATAAAAAAAAGAAGAAGAAATGCTTTGGCTAAGAAAATGCTGAGTTTTACTTGGCAAAACATTGTGTATCGGTTGCCAAAAATAAAAACAAGATGTTCGCTGAAAAAAAGGTTCATTTTAGTTTATTTGTCACCAAAATATATAGTTCTTACCGTTCGCTGTTCGATTTTAAATCAAGTCCTTGGCTGTGAGGAAGTTTAAAAAAAGCAAAAGATTTGCAAACGTATTTGTAGGTATGTATTTGTAGATTATGCGTTTTTTGCCGATTTTGGAATAAAAGGTAAACTTAAAAAAATACAAGCACTTTGGTCCGATTTGTATCCTCACATTCTTCGAATACGTGTTATCCTCGTGTTTCTTCGTAATGATGGAAACAACAAAAATGAATTTGTGATGGCTCCAGAATTTGGTTATTATTTAATCCTGAGTTTTT
The DNA here is from genome assembly GCA_951813785.1 of Criorhina ranunculi. Lineage (NCBI taxonomy): Eukaryota > Metazoa > Arthropoda > Insecta > Diptera > Syrphidae > Criorhina > Criorhina ranunculi. Next base: position 18,898,405 of record OX638382.1, on the reverse strand, counting down.
TATTGAGATTTAGTTTGTCTGGTAAATATTGAATAATATTAAAATAAACAAAAAAAAAAAAAACGGTGTCAACATACAACATATGGTGGGCGACGCACGGTGTCAAATAAAAAAACAACAACGCGCCTATGTTTTGATTATTCATAATATTTTCTGAAGACATCGTCAAATAAAATGCATTTGAATATGTATAGCATTAAATAAGAAAATATTGAGGGGGATAAAAATGAATATAAAACAGTAGTAGAGAAATAAAACGATGTATGATCCTGGCATTTTGATGATATGTATTTTGTTTTTATCATTATGTTCTCATGGGAGTTAAGAACTTCAAAAGAGTGATGGATTGCCCCACTGTAGGGACTGAGTTAGGTCAACAACTATTGGGTTCATTTTCAGAGGAGAATTGGAAGCCAAAGAACAATTGTGACTCCTAACCCCTCCTGTCTTCTTCCTAACCCTATAAATTTTGGAAATCGGGGCTTCCTCGAAGCTTACTACAAGCACCACAAGAAGGATATGAATGAACAACAAATTGCCTCATTTAACTGGGCAACCAGCATAGCCATGGAGCAGGACTGGGGTTATTAAGGTCTTACATATAAAGGGTAATTTTTCTTGTTCGAGAGAAGGCTTTGCTAGTCACTGTTTGTGCAGGAATCGATGGAATAGTGGGAGACAAGAAATATTTCTTCGATGTTCGAGTGAGTCCATTGACTTCGCACGTTTTCGTATTCTGCACAGTTTTCGGTACATCGGACCAGACGTTAACGTTGTACACGAGCTTTTGGGCTAATAAATGCCGTGAAGATTGAAGTGAGATCGGCAAGAGTAAAGTATGTATTTATTTTGGCAAACACGCAACATGACAAGGAATCTTCTCAAATGATTTCTGTAGCATCTAAGAGGAGAAGGTGCGCATCCTCCGCCTCCTATTTGCGTGTATTGCCCTCTGCCTCAAAATGAAGAGACCATTCTTTTTTAACACTTTGCTTTAATGTGACTTCAATTTTTTTTGTCTTTAGTGCTCTTAGTTTAAGGTTAAATTTCATATATGGGCATGTGACAGCCTAAGGGTTATGAAATTGTGTAAACAAACTAGACAACCGTGATTCTACTCTGTTCTTTTCATCTTGCTACTCTAAAAATGAATTAATAAACGTACCTAACACACAATAACAGAAACGAGTTGTAAAATAAATCCAAGATGTTATTATTAAAATAAAGATTTTCTCTTCAGAAAATAAACATGTGTATGTGTGGAAGTTATAAATATGTATGTATCACGTGGCGGATAAGTTTTTAACATATTGCCTTCACTTTCATAAAATTTTATTAAAGTCCCTTGCTTCTAACTACTGCGACCCAAGGTCTAACCGCTGCCATTGTTTTCATTTTTACCAACTCAGGTCCCCATCTCAATTTGCTCATCGTCGGATTTTCCCAACTTTCCCAATTAATATTGCTAAAGTGCAAATTCCTATTACAGTAGCTTTCCTTCTACTCGCGACCAAAGGCCACTCTTCACTTTCTTTCCTTTTTTTTTTTGGGGAAAAAAGGTGTAGGTATGTCTTTTGTTTCTGCTATATAATACAACAAGTCAGTTTTGTATATGTTCAAGGTTAAAGCACTTATTTTAAGTGCAATTCACATGGTGATGGGATTGAAAGTGTACTCCTTGCATTTGCATATGTACACATTAATTTTTGTATTTTTTTATTCTTAAATTGTAATAACAATCTATTTTTTAAATAAAGAATTAATAAAAATTTAATGTTTGATAATACATGTAGGATAGCTTTATTTAAAAAAGTGCGATTCGCAGAATGAGTAATATTAAAAATAGAGTTATATAAAAAATGAATAATACAAAGAATGAATCAACTCAAGCACAATGCTCGTACGTCCTATTCGCTTGATGACTTCTATACGACTGCTTGTTTCTACATCTTCTCGGTCTTCCTGGCTTCGTCGTCCTCGACACCTTCGCTTTCGGTTGATTCCCATTGGTCCCAGAAGTCGTTATTGGCAGACGGATATGGTTTCATATTATCAGCAGAACAGCTCGTCTGATTTGGCCCTTCATGATCGCCTAGCTTTTCGACGAGATAACGATCATTCCTCAGCGTCGAGGTAACATTATAGGGCCCTAAGAACTTCGGCTGCAACTTAAGACCTGGACCGAATTGGGTCCTCCTGATCGCCGACTCTATACTGCTTTGCCTGTTTCCGCTTCTTGTTAAAGGTGCGTCGATTCTCCTCTTGTATATTATTAATTTGTGTAGCTGCTTTGATACGTAATTCAGTTCGTTCATGGTTGAGTACTTCCAGAAGTTCCTTTTCGATTTCTTCTTTTAGTAGTAGGTCTTCTTTAAGTCTCATTACCCTTCCGGTCAGAACTTCAAATGGAGTAGTACCGATGCTTCCACAGTACGTGGCATTGATGAACTGTTGAACCTTAGAAACATGCTTGTACCAATCGTCATCTTTAGGCAAAGATAACTTGAAAAGTATTGGTATTATAGTTCTATTAACTCTCTCGATTTGGCCGTTACCACGCGGCACTCCAGTCGTCATAAGCACATGTTCGATCTTCTCGTCAGCGCAATATTTTTGAAAAATAGTGGAGCGAAAAGCTGAACCACGATCAGAGACGATTCGTCTGGGATTACCAAATATTGTAGCTTGCTGTTGTAGGCGCGCGACCACTTCATCGCCAGTTGTCGACTTGGTAGGATATAACCATACAAATTTCGAAAATGAGTCCACCACTGCGAAGATTTGGTTGTATTGCTTCTTTGTATGCGTCATCGGTCCCAAATGGTCAACATGGTAGGTATCTAGAGGACCGTCTCCTTTGTCGATCGGATTGAGTAGCCCTTCGGATTTACCCTTCTTTCGTTCGGTCAGTATGCACTGAATACAGTTACGGATGAATTGCTCTATCTTAGATCGCATACGAGGAAACCAGAATTCACGTCGAATAAGGTATTCGGTTTTTTGCCATCCAAAATGCCCCTGCTCATGAGCCTGACGAATAACATCGTGCTACATCGCCTTCGGAACAACCAGCAACATGTCCCCTTCCTGCGAACGATACAAAACATTATTTTTGAGAACAAAATTACCAGACTCGCCTTCTTTGATAGTCCTTCTGATGTCGTCCAAGGAAATGTCTTCTTCTTGAGCTTTGCTGATTCGAGCCGTCAACAAATCAAATCGTCTATCGATGTTTAAAACGGAAACAGGATTTCGGCTCAACGCATCTGCATGACGCATCGCTTTGCCAGGGCGATGCACCATCGTATACTGGAACTCTTCTATTAGCAATGCCCATCGAGCAACCCTTAAGCTGATATCAGTTTTTGCCATCGTCAGGGCAAATGCTTGACAATCGGTGACTATCTTAAATGGAGTTCCCAACAAGTATACTCGGAACTTCTTAAGAGACTTCACCACTGCTAGAATTTCCAATTCGTAACTTGTGTACTTTTCTTCTGCTTGCGTTGTCGTCCAGCTGGCGTAGTACACTGGATGCATCAAACCGTCGTCTGAATTTCTTTGTAGTAATATAGCACCAAGTCCCTGTTTCGCAGCATCTGTGTGTAACTCTGTCTCAGCTCCCACGGCGTATATTTTCAACACGGGTTCCTTGGTCAAAATGTCCTTGAGTTGTTCAAAGACTTGTTGCTGTCTCGGTCCAAATTCAAATTTAGTATTGCTCTTCACAAGTTCAGTTAACGGTCGGGCTATCATCGCAAATTAAGGAATAAATTTTCTGAAGTATCCGGCCAAACCACAAAAACTTTGTACGTCCTGAACTTTCTTCGGTTGTGGAAAATTCGCTACTGCTAGCACCTTTCTCTGTGCTGGTTTTACTGCTCCATCTTTGTTCACATATCCGAGGTACTCCACACAGCTGCTCAAGAAAACACACTTCTTCTAATTAAACTTTAGTCCAAACTTGCTAGCAACATTTAACACACGTTCTAGTTTAGCAAGACCTTCTGTTGCATTTTCGGCTGGTACTATTAAATCGTCTATGTAGATCAGTACGGTTCCATCAGCAATCAAACTCCTAAACACAGCTCTGACGTGCCGCTGAAATACAGCCGGAGAATTGCAAAGTCCAAATGGAACACGTAGAAATTCAAAATGTCCATCCGGGATAATAAACGCTGTATGCTTGATGCTTGATTCGTCAACCGGAACATGAAAAAACCCATTTTTTAAATCTAATGTGGTGTACATTTTCGCTGCCTGTAACCGATCAATTTGATCCTCGATCAAAGGTAAAGGATGTCTATCTCTTACAATCTTTTTATTTAGCTGGCGGTAGTCAACGCATAGTCTTATATTGTCATCTTTTTTCGGGACTAATACGACTGGACTAGCGTACTCGGAAATACTAGGTCTTACGATTTCGTCCTTTAACCATCCTTCTACTATGGAATTAACTTTAGCTCGATGATCAGCTGCCAACCGGCGGAAATTCTGATACACAGGAACATCATCTTTGAGGATTATGCGCATTCTTACACCGCTATCTTCAACTGCGTGTGGAGCATAACTTTCTACCATATTCCGTATCTGTTCCTTGACTGTCGGATCTTCAATGTGGTCGGTGATGACTTTCTCTTCTTGGCTGCAAACTTCGATATTAAATATTTCAGGATTACTTACGGTTGCGTCTCCTGGAAATTGACGGGAGTCCTGTACTGGATCTTTTATCTTGATACAACTTGCATGTCCCTTCTTGAGACGAAGCTCCACAAAATCTGTCAATTGGCTACCAAGTATCAGGTCATGTTTGATTAAAGGGTCTGGAGCCACATGGATTTCGAGATGCACAGTAATGTCGTCCAATGTGGAACCACCAACGTTGCCATTTCTTCAGAACCGATACCCACAAATCGAATAGGATTTCTTTGCAATTTCGGTGATCCCAGCACTACATATTTCGTAGCTGAAATGAGATGCAGATCACTACCTGAATCAATTAAAGATTTAAATGTTTGTCCCAATATTTCAACGTCTTTAAATATTTTGTTAGTTGTCGTCAACACCGCTTCACAGCTCTTTTTCTGCTTTGAACATTCTTTAGAACGATGACCAAACTCACCACAGGCAAAGCATTTTAACCCTTTGCTTTGACTAGGACAGTCTTTGTTAAAATGGTTCTTTTCACCGCAGTTAAAACAATGTTTGGTTTGTATATCCTTGCTACTAGCTGGAAGTTGTCTAGTCTGCTTCATCTCTCGTAGTTTATCGCTAGCTATTTGCCTAGTCTTAAGTAGACCTTACACGGTCATGCTCATGCGTCAAATACTTACATGTGTTTGTGAAAATGTATCTGTATGCGTCACACACATTTGGTGAGGTCTGCATGATGAAAATCCAACCACTTTTGATTTTCGTCATGCAGCGTAATGCTGCATGATGTGTGTAAGGGCTGGATTGACCTTAATTACTTCATTGTGCTTTGTGTCACGGAAGAGGAAACATGTCGGTCGCTAGCGGATAGTTGAGGGACGATGAAAACCGGGCATTTTTATTGCAATTCATTGGAACTTATCGTTTAATACTGAGTTCATGGGATGTGAAAATGAAAGATTGCAGGTACCGAAACAAAAAATTTAAACAGTATGAAGTTTTACTACAAAAAACAATGCAATGCATTCATCCGCTTCATTCAGCGTACATCCGTACACCACGAAAACTCGCAAAAAATTAAATTTGACGTCATTTGATTGAGCTGTGTAAGGGCTAGCATCAATCCACACATACACGATTATTATCGGCATGAGCATGACCGTGTAAGGTCTACTTTACTTCTATTCTTCATCACCTCATATTGCGCTAATCTTTTCTGTAGTTCTTTAATGTTGGTTGCCCCGTAGAGAAATGATTTGTTAACATCATCGTCTTGCACGCCATCAATGATATATTGAATTTTTGCGTCTAGCTCAATGTTGGCATGACTCGCTATTTCGAGGACACGATACACATATTCCTGGTACGATTCGTCATTTCTTTTTTTAACAGGGCTTAGTTGTCGGTGGACTTCCTTACTGTTTAGCGTTTGTGCAAATTCAGAAATCAGAGCATCTTTAATGTCTTCCCAAGAATAGATGCTAGCGCATTCAAAATTTATAAATAGTTTTGCTGAACCTCTGAGTAACTTCTTTGCATAAACTATCCTCTGTGGGTCGGTCCACTGACACAGGTTCGCAGTTTCCTCAAAATCTGTTGCCCACTTTTTCACATTTTGCCTTCCGTCTCCGCTGAATATTTCAAGTGCGTCCTCCACATCCTTAAATGACAATACTGGTTGGCAAGGCCTCGAAGGCAATACTTGTGTGTCCTCAGCCTGCGTGGTAACGTCGCTCACAACGCTCTCGTCGTCTCGTTGAATGGCATTTCTTAACCTAGTAAGTAATTCTTATTTGTTACCTGTAGTTTTCAGCTTCAAGGCACGAAGTCTATCCCTTAAATCGATCACCGTCAACGCAGCCAAATCCGCATCGCTTTCCACGTCTACTTCAGCAGACTCGTCTTCAGCCGCCAGTCGTCCTCGCAGCCGCTCACGTTGGTCAGACTTGCTTCCTGCTATTGACAGATTCAATCTTAGGAGTTGCTCCTGTATTTCCTTCATAGACAATTCATCCACGTCTATGCACACGTCAGCACTATCATCCGCATTGCTCATTATAATTTAATTATTGCAAAGACAATTCTAACAACACAAGAATTTAACTTAAATTTCTCCAATTCAAACTTCGTGTTATTCAATACGTCCATCCACCGCCGCTGCTGATGTAATAATAATCGTCTCGTCAATTTTAGTTTTTGTGCTCACACACATACTACGAACAACTGCACACCCTTATGCTGCCTTGCCGTCGTTGATCACTGCAACGGTTCTCGTTGCTGTGTATTATTTCGTCCTCGGAGTTTTCTTTGAAATTTTTGTCGTCATCTTTATTATTTCGTCGTAATGCCGCGCCGTCGCGTCTTCTTGGTAAAATATATTTTCTGTTTTTTGTGCGCAGCGTCGTCAGCTTAGATTCAACTTTTTTGCTTATCCCACTTCTGACACCAATTTGTAGGATAGCTTTATTTACAAAAGTGCGATTCGCAGAATGAGTAATATAAAAAATAGAGTTATATAAAAAATAAATAATACAAAGAATGAATCAACTTAAGCACAATGCTCGTACGTCCAATTCGCTTGATGACTTCTATACGACTGCTTGTTTCTACATACATATACAGTAGTGCAAAATAAGCACTTAGTCCTTTACTGATATCATTACTATTATATAAAGAGGAAACATTAAAAAACTTTGGCCCCGGTAATCTCAGCAACTACTGAATCGATCAACGTGAAATAAAATTTATAATATTCTTTATTTTTACGAAATCCAGTTAGGCTACTTTTTTTTATTTAAATGTTTTTTGTTTACAGGAAAATTTAACATTTATATTTTTTTCATACTAATTTTAAAGAGGTTGACCAACATATTCACTCCTTACTTTAAATCAATTTAAAAATTTGTAAAAACAAATTTTTTTCTATAAGGTCAATATGCCTACGCAAATTTTAAGCCCTTCATCTTTTCTTAATTATACCTACTTGCTGAGAAATAAATACATAAGTATTTTCTTATTTTTGACAAGTAACATATGACTTTGACAGTATTTTTCTGTACTAACTTGATCTTATAATTTTTACAAATTTGTGTTGCCTTGCCTTTTTTCTCATTGAATAAAGCTTATGACATGCAATCCAGAGTGGCCGGAAATTAAAGCTGAGCTTCTTTCGGGTCATGTTTAATATTTTTTTAGTTTAATATTATGTCAAAAAAAAGTTTTTCTATAAATTTCGCGAAGCAACGCGAGCACGGGTCTGCTAGTTAACAATAATAATAAACAGAAATTCTCACTAATCATATTTGCGTGTTTTCCCCTACTTGTGGTTAATAACGATTTTATTTTCAGATAAATGTAGTCAATATGTATACGAGGAAAATAATCACCTTCATAAAGCATGATATAGTACCTATAACGCACCCACAAATTGGAAAAATCATAATTAATGAAAACAATTGAACATTCCAAAACCAATTATTACGTTTTACTTGATGTCGTGCGATATGTCATATCTGGATGAATAATGGATTGTAGAAACTCTCTTTTCTCATAAAAGTTATTTAAAAAAACCAACTAACGAATACTTGTGTCACCGTAGCCACAAGAGGAAAATTGAAAATTTACCACCTACCCACCTTTGTTGAAGATAATCGTCCTCATCACCGTGCGTTTGTGTAATCTGCTGCAACAACGAAACTCATTTATACACATAGAGAAAGGACAAGTGGAATGAAACAATGCTTGGTCCCCGGCGTTCATTCGTAACGAAAACGTTAATTGTATTGTAGGTACTGTATATGTATATGTATGTTGCGGAGCACGGAAAAACTCGGAGTTGAAATGAACTGCGCGCGATTAACGCACGTATAAATGTTGTTTATTTCTACACGAAATTACAATGTAAAAGTACAGAAATTGTGATACAAAATGATACATACCTTGGTTGACACTCCGAGGCGGCGTGGTTCGTCCGGCTCCGAACAAATGAAACAGGAAAAAGATGGCCACCCACTCAGAATGTCAACCTCGGCAGGAAATTTGAGGCGGTGTAATATTTACTCCTAGAGGGCGCATAAGGCGCTTGAAAGTTTAAGGCCTTGTTACAATTCGATTTATAATAATAATTCAATTCAATTTATAACACCCCACCCCCCGTGGATCGGTCCGATCCACTACTCTCTAAGTCGAGAACAGCCAGCTTCGAAACAGGACGGCGTAGTAATCCTGAACTGGTCAGCACGTCAGCCCTCCTCACTTCGCCATCCACACCTTGGTATACACGCTGGACCTTGCCTCGTCGCCACTCCTGCCTAGGAATGCTCGCATCACAGATGAGCACCAGATCGCCTTCCTCCATGGGTCTAGTTCTGCGACACCACTTGACTCGCCGGGTTAACGTTGGCAAATACTCCAATATCCACTTCTTCCAGAATCTATCCCTTAGCTGTCGAGCGATCCTCCACTGCTTACGTAGGGCGCACAATCTTTCATCAGGCTCTGATATCGTTGGCGTCTGCGCAGTGTTGGCCGAACCCAGCAGGAAGTGATTGGGCGTCAGCGGCTCTTCTTCATTTGCTGTCACCGGCAGATGCGTCAGCGGGCGTGAATTGACGACATTCTCAGCTTCGACGATTATGCAATGCAGCGTGTGTTCCCGCGGAGAGACTTCCTTGAGAGTGTGAAGCAAAACACGTTTGACGCACCGAACTAGTCGTTCCCACACTCCTCCTTCCGATGGATTATGCGGACAATTAAAAATCCACTCTACTCCCTTTGCGGCCAGCTCATCCTGTATGCGCCGACAATCGAAGACCTCTGGGAAACGTCTGGCCTCCCTGTCTGCTCCCACGAAATTCTTTCCGTTATCGCTACGGATCCTTAATGGCACTCCTCTTCGATTAATAAAATTGCGTAGAGCTAATATGCACGCATCCGTTGACAAATCGTGAGCGACCTCTAAGTGTACAGCCCTGACTGTGAGGCAGGTGAACAAGGCGATCCATCGTTTTTCACAGCGGCGACCAATGGAGACGGTGAGTGGCCCAAGATAGTCGAGGCCCGTGAATGTGAATGGCCTCACGAACGGCGTGACTCGATCTTCCGGCAGAGGACCCATTACGGGCGTAACTGGTTTGGCTCTGAGGATTTTGCAAATGAGGCAGTTGCTGATGACACGGCGAATGACTTGACGTAGACGAGGGATCCAGAACTTGTGGCGTATCTCGCATATGGCAGCTTCGGTATTCTGATGTTTCATCTCTTCATGATAGTGGCTAACCAAGAGCGTCGTGAACGGATGAGCAGAGGGCAAAATGATAGGTCGTCTGGCGGCGTACGCTAACCAACTGGCGGCATCGATTCGTCCATAGACTCGAAGAAGATTCTCGTCGTCAATGTACGGCATCAATTTAAACAGCTCACTCTTCTCTGGCACTGGCAAACCACGTTCTAACTTTACTTTTTCGGCACCAAAATGTTGACGTTGGACTTGACGGCACAGCTCCTTCTCGGCGGCGGCTAATTCGGCTGCTGTCAGACCTCCAACTTCATCTTGACTCTGCACTCTTCGGCAACGATTGACAAATCTTAGCGCCCAAGCGACAATTCTCTTGAGTTTCTTGAAAGAAGAAAAACGGTCAATATCTATCAAAGAGCTACTCACCACAAGCAAGGAATATTTCGGGCGAAGCTCTTCTTCGGCATCACCGGAGTCCATGACCATGGTGTTATCTGGCCAGCTGTCCTCTGGCCCCCGCAAAAACTCTGGCCCTCTTAGCCAGCGTGAAGTTGAGCTCAAACTCATCCGGCTCTTGGATCTGGTTGCGTCATCTGCAGGATTATCACTAGTTGGTATCCATCTCCAACCAGTCTGCTCGGTGTTCGCTAGTATTTCGGCTACTCGGTGGGCGACAAACGGCTTGTAACGTCTATGCTCACTATGTATCCACTTGATAACGGTCGCTGAGTCACTCCAAAGGACTTGGCGAGAGACGTGTATGGAGTGTCCTTCCAAAACGGTCTTCGTTAGGCGGGAACCAAGGACGGCAGCTTGAAGTTCTATTCGGGGTATCGTCATTGTTTTCAATGGAGCACATTTAGTTTTCGAACAGATGAAATTTACTTCAACCATGTCGTTTTCGTCCACGGTCCGCCAATATGCCGCGGCTGCAAAGGCCTCCTCACTGCCGTCTACGAACATGTGAAGCTGAATATCCTTCGGTGCTCCGCTCCGGAAGTAGAAACGGTGGATGGTAAAGTTCACAATCTCTGGCAATTGTTCGCGCCATGTTTCCCAAAGCGCAAGTGTTCCATCCGGCAGGGGCTCATCCCAAGGGATATTTCGCCGCCAAAGCTCACGCAACAGTATTTTGGCGGTCACAATGAAGGGGCTTAGAAATCCCAAAGGGTCAAATACCGACATCACGACGCTCAACAGTTGTCTCTTCGTAGGACGTTTTTTACCTGCGATGACGTCGTTGTCCACACGATGAAATTGCAGCTTGTATTTGAAGTCATCATTGGCTGGCTGCCAGTACATGCCTAGAACCTTTTCGGCTTGCAGGAGACTCTCATCGTTGGCTGGTTCCTGTTGTTTGTCGGGCTCCAATGCATTGAGAACGGCGGGCGAGTTCGATCTGAAGCCTCTCAGCTCAAATCCAGCGGCTTTGTGGATTCTTTGCACTTCGGCTACTACTTCGACAGCTTGAGCGGCTGAGTCAAAACTGTCTACGAGGTCATCAACGTAGTGGAACTCGGATATGGCTTGGATGGCACGTAAGTTGCGGCTGTTGGCGTGCTCTGTGGCGTTTCTTATTTTCACATAATGAGCGGCACAAGGGGAGCATGCGGCGCCGAACGTCATGACCAGCATCTCATAAATATCTGGCGGTCTGCTATCGTCACCATCACGCCATAGAAATCGCTGGGCACATCGATCTTCTTGGCGGACCAAGACTTGATGAAACATCTCCCTTATGTCCCCGCACACGGCAACGGCTCCTTCCCTGAAGTGGAACAACACCGACGGAAGTGATTGGTATTGCTGTGGGCCATTCAACAAATGGGAGTTGAGGGACACTCCCTTCACTTCGGCGGCGGCATCGAAAACTAATCGCAGCTTACGTGGCTTATTCGGGTTCACCACCCCAAAATGTGGCAGATACCACGTTCTTGGCCCCGTTTTGGCGACTTCTTCTGGCTGCAGCTTCCGGACGTAGTTCTTCTCGATGTAGCCATTGATGATACACTTATATGCTGAAGCAAAGTCCTCGTTCAGCTTCATCTTTCGCTCCACCCCGATGAGACGTCTTAGTGCCATGGAAAAGCTTTCGGGCAGCACAAAATCGTCACTTTTCCACAGCAAACCTATTTCGAACCTGTCGCCTACCTTTCGCGTTGTTGACTGAAGGATATCTCTAGCCCTGACGTCTTCTTTACTTTCCACTGGCGGTACAACAGTCACTCCAAAGTTTTCGGTCCGGAAATAGTCGGCAACCAATTGATGTAGCTCCGAATCGCTGGAGTTGTCCACTTGGGTAAGGAGACACGAAGGCGTAGTACGAGCGTCCATCGTCGTCGGCCCAAATACCACCCAACCAAGCTTCGTACGGGCGGCGTATGGACCTCCTTTGCGCAAGTGCTCAAAGTTCGACGTTAACCCCAAGTGGCAGTGATCAAGCCCAATTAAGAGCTTCGGCTCAGCATCGGCATAAAATTGTGGAGTAACTCCTCTCAGGCGGCTTCCAAACTGAATCAAATCACCTGCGCTTAGGCTCTGCATAGGCAATTTGAGGTTCGAGACTCCGTAGATGTTTTTTAGGGGATGCTTCTTTTTCATGCCCTTTCCACTGACACTTAAGTTGACTACAACGGCTGGCTCCTGGGCTTGTCTGCCTGCGACCCACTGCATATTTAATTGACGATGGCTCCCTCGAAGACCCAGTTCTGAGACTAAGGAAGCATCCAACATGGATATGGATGATCCTTCGTCCAGTAGGGCATAGGTGTCGACGGTCTTATTCGGCCCATGTAACGTGACCGGTACGATCCGGAAAAGCAACTTGATGGCGGCGTCGGACTCTTCCTTGGCCAGAAGAGTACTGGCTGAATGGCTTTGAACTGCTTCGATGTCGTTGTCCTTGGCTGGACTTCGTTGCGAATTGGTTTTCGTGGCTGACATCTCATGAAGCAATTTATGATGACGTCGGCTGCAACCATTCGTGGAACACAAACTCTTGACGTGGCAGTCGCGTGTCGTATGTCCCCTTTTCAGGCACGTAAAGCAAAGGCGATGACGCTTCACACTGGACCATCTCTCTTGAACTGTGGCTCGTAGAAAGTCGTTGCAGTCACTGACCTTATGCTGCCCTTGACACATTGGACACACAAGGGTGACTCGTCGTGGTTCAGCAGCATGCAACACCGGTAAACGTCTCTTCGTCTCCTTCTCTTCGATGTCTTGGATGGAACAAATCAACTTGGCGACCTCACACAGCCAGTCACTAAAATGAACAACGGTTGGGTAAGGATAAATCTGAGAAGAATACCTTGCCCACTCCAGCTTTCTACTCATTGGTAGCTTTGATATCAGCTCTTTGAGCAGTGACGGATTTGCAAGATGATGTTGTCCGTTGACTGACTGTAGAAACACTGACAAATTTCTCGTCTTCGTGGCGAACGGGATAAGGCGAGACAAATTGCTTTCGCTGATAGGTGGAATTTCCCGCACTTGGTTTAATTGACTGCTTATTAGCTGCTCAGGGCGGCCGAAACGGAAGCGAAGCTCCTCAATGATGCTGTTGACATTGTCCGGATGAATCAGGAGAGACTTAACTGTTTCCCTTGCTTCGCCTTGAAGGCACTGCTGAAGTCTTTGATTGTTCTCCAAATCTGAATAGCCATAGGCGGCGGTTGACTGCACAAACGACGTGTAGAACATAGGCCAATCTTCAGGACATCCAGAAAATGTTGGCAGGTTCTGAACCTTGCGAGGTGCCAACGTGTACGCACCATTTGTGGTAACCTGCTGCTGGCCAACGGCGTTCTGGACTGACCTCGGGTGTGATGACTGGGTTTGCGTGTGCGTCGGCGCTTCAGAGTTGAAGAATGACGCGGACGTCGACATCGGCGGCTGAGTAACTGTACAGCTGTACGGCTCCCTCTGAGCATAATCAATTAATCCTGTTTGTAATCCTGTCACGATGGGTGACCGGGAAAACGACTGGTGGAACATCGGCGTGAATGTATTTTCCACTCTGGCGATAGTGGGGACTGAATGCGGAGGTGACGGCTGAGACGAAGGTTGAGTCTGAAGTGCTATTTTCAGTGCAGTGCACTGCGAATCACTATTTTTTAACATTACCTGCATATTCTTAACCTGGTTCTTCAACGCGGCGATTTGCTCTTGTAATGCATGCACATTACTTTGGCTGGCTTGAGCAGAGGCGATGAGGGCAAAGTCGGATGCTGGACGAATTCTTTCATCTTGCATAACGATGGCAGGATTAAACATGCTTCCATGCGGCGTTGCAGTGGTTGCACATGCTGTAGTGGTTGGATTTTCCATAATTTGGACTTGGGCTGGGTGGCTGGCGGCGACGGCAGATGTCGATGGCAGCGAGGCGACTGATGTTGCTGCAATTGTACTGGCGATTGTCTGAGTTGCTGGCGAATCCATGTTCTGGAAGCGTGGACTTCGTCGTGGCGGCGTGCGACTCAGCATGTGATAGTGGCGTGCGCAGTACAAATTGACTTGCAAGCAAGAAATAAAGATATGTTGCGGAGCACGGAAAAACTCGGAGTTGAAATGAACTGCGCGCGATTAACGCACGTATAAATGTTGTTTATTTCTACACGAAATTACAATGTAAAAGTACAGAAATTGTGATACAAAATGATACATACCTTGGTTGACACTCCGAGGCGGCGTGGTTCGTCCGGCTCCGAACAAATGAAACAGGAAAAAGATGGCCACCCACTCAGAATGTCAACCTCGGCAGGAAATTTGAGGCGGTGTAATATTTACTCCTAGAGGGCGCATAAGGCGCTTGAAAGTTTAAGGCCTTGTTACAATTCGATTTATAATAATAATTCAATTCAATTTATAACAGTATGTTTAAGAACGGATTTTGCTGAAGTATGAAAACAATGGGACCGATACCAATTGTGGTGAATACTGAGAGATATGTCAGAACATGTAACAAACATCTTTAGACCTCAATTATCCACTCTGGAATTAAATTTATTTTCTGTAAGAGTCAGAAATGTTACAACTTCCTGCTTTAGTATGAGTATGTGTCTACGGGGGGTCTGAGAATTGCAATGTTGTGTTTCTTTGTTCTTACACATAAAAGTATGTGAACAAAAATTTGTTTTTTTTTATGAAATAGAAAATCTATCATTTACAGATCCAAATATCCACGTAAATAGACATACATACATGTATTTATTAATATGTAAGCCTGATTGATTGAGCTGGTAGTCACATACCGATTTGTAAAGAAATTTCCCAGAACGGCTCCATTCAGAAATTCATCTGTTTTCTACTTTGTGAGAATTTCCAGAAAACGATTTTACAGTATGCCTATGATGTGTAGGTTTATGCTTATCTACTTTGAAAATAAGTTTAAAATTTTTCTTCGATATAAAATGTTAAACTCTTCCGCAGTGACGAAAAGTGGCAGTGTAATTGATTGCAGGGAGCAAAGTCAGTGTCTCCCTTTTAAAATTTATTGTTACTCGCTCATGGTTTGTTAGACCATGATAAAATGGCACATGCATGGAGGCACTCGTGAAAATTCCGTCCTTCGTGTTTTTTAAAAGCTCTTTTCACTCTTTACTCAACTAATAACTTGATTTGATTCCAAGGGGAACAAATGTCTTATTTTGCTCTCTTTGTTTCGTGCATGTAGGAAAGAATCAAAGTTAAAATATTGGCTTTCAATTATGAAGAAGAATAATTTAATTACCAAACAGTCTTAGTTTATCAACCAAACAGTCTCAGCAAAACGATTAAAATTTTAATTTTTCAATATTCTGCTCATAATGTCAATTTAACCTCTGCAAAATATTGTAAAGCCAGACTTTACTGTTCGCATAAAGTGTTTTGTGCATTTACACGAAAGCTGGGTTTAATTTTTACGTGCCCTTTACCTTTACAAAGTACTCTTAGTTATTAACAGAAATAGCTATGTAGACGTATTACAGGATATTAAACAAACGATCTTTATTTGTCAGTACTTCCCATCTCCATAGGGAATGTATTGCAATCGGTCCGAAGTTTTTTGTGCAAGATTTTTACAGATCTTGACATTTTGATACTAGTCACAGAAATTATAAGAAGATGGAAAGCAATGAAAAACCTGATGGTAAGACTTAAGCCCAAGATAGCGACGGTGAAGTGAGTAGAGTTCGCCTGTGACCCGAACTGTGCAAGTTCGAGCCCGATGGGGGAACAGCCACTAAGTATAAAAAGAGAACGAACGAAATCTGATTCTCTATTCACTACGCTAGAAATGGGTTTTCTGCCCGTTAGAACAATGGGATTTGAAAATTATTAAAAAGCCCTTTTAAACCACCTCTGCTTCTAGTCCTTGGTCCTGGTGATACCACTGTTGAACATTTCCTCGTAGCTGTAGCTATTTACCTCTTTACACATGTGTTTTTGGAATGTATGGATGTATGTGTCTGTGATCTGTTCTGCGAATGTGTAAGTTTGTACAAATGTACAATTTTCGGTCTACTTTTTGTATGCAAGTGTTTGTGTATATTTATGTGCATGGCGATGTTGAAGTCGTTCATGTATATGCATGAATGTGCGTCTGTTGTTTACATGTGACAGCGTTGGATGCTTGACTGGTTCTGTGTTGTCGCAGTCCCAATCTTTTCTATGATTGTCAGTTTTATAGACTTATAGTTTTTATTACCGAGTCGAAAATACCAACTTTTTGTTGTTTTGTTGAGAGTTGAACCTGTGTTAGCCTGCTTAACAGTACAAATTATGACACTTTGTGATTCTAGCGAAGTTCAGTGGCCAAGGCTCTAAAAAAAATAATAATGTCAAACACTCTACATAAAGACGGTCACCTTTCATGTGTTGTATGTCAAGGTTTAAATAAATTTGTCGTAAGACCGCATAAGCAAAATTTTTATTAAGAAATCAAAAGAGCTAGAAACTTCAGATGTAAAATACTAAATTCCTCGATTTGCATAGTTATCTAAACGGGGTATTGCGACGCGCCAGCTGCTGACATATAGCTCGTCAAAAGTTCCAGCAAAACAATAATTCTTCCGTGACGCAAATAGTTGCATGCACATGAAATCCGACTATCTTTTGCGGCTAATGCTGGAAGATCTTTTTCTGCATACGATCGTTCTATAATTTATTTAAAGCTGATTCAGAACTAGCGTGGTCTATTTTTTTGGTGCAGTAATTTTAACCTTTCGTAAATAAGCCCCATCATTAATTATGTATATCAGTAGCAAGTTACGTATCCTAGAAGGTGTGACACATAAACTCAAGGAAGACCTACAAAAAAAAGTTCAAGTTTGGTTCGCAAAGACTGATATTTGTATAACTGTCTGCTGTTACAATACTCACTTCAAAAGAAATGAAATATTGCAATTAACAACATATCCAGATACGTTTATGTATTGAGACTTAACAACTATGCTGTATTGTAGACTTAAATCACTATATGAACCATATAAGCCACGATAGGAGTACCTACTACAGTAATAATGCTTAATAATAGCCAAAAGGGTGCGAGAATATTATGGACTATTAGAAATGCTAAAACGTTAAAGTGTTAGAAAAGTCTGAATTCATCAATCAAGGTTTATAGTTGAGATAATGACCAATTAAAAGTCCGAAGACTCGCATTTTAGGTGCTCTTTCACTTTGAGTTAAATTTATGCTAAGAACAAAAGTATGGCTAAAAATGTATGAAACATGCTCAATGGAAATTTCATTGTATTGTTTTCTCTTAATAATGGTGTATAATTAAACTTTTAGCTTTTTATATAAATTTAATTTAAAATATGTAATTAGACGATAAGTGCATGCATGTGCATGCATTCACTCCTGTACGCTGCAAGAAAAGAGAAAAGAAAAAATTAATTTAAAAAAATTGAGAAGTTTAACGAACCTAGTAAAACGCTTTTATTGTACAAAAACCCCGAATGATCCTTCTCATATTAAAAACAAAAAAAAAATACCCCTAAACATTTTTAATTTGGAGCTTTTTATACCACAAACTAATGTTGCGATGGTAAAGGACATTCATGGCAAAACAAAAAAAAATCCAAGACTAAAAAAATCTCCAATCCGAATCTCGTTAAAAAAAATGAAGCGGAACAAGCCCAACATCATTTTAATGAACTTTCGCTACTGAGTAAAGTTAACCCAAGCTGTTGCCAGGAAATTGCTCACGATTTTAGCGCCCTTCCAATCTCGGCAACCTCAAACTCATTACAGTTAGTGTTGACCTTGTTTCTGTTGGAAAATATTTATAGCTGGGGTTAGATTCGGGTGTCCATTTCATTTTTAAGAAGTATAATATATCCCAAGGAAGTACCTTAGTCTTGCCATTTGAAATGCCATTGTTACTTGATTTATGCTTTTGCTTGCCTTCAATGTGAAGGAATTAGAATTATTTCTTAAGCCCATTTCCATTTTTTCACGCTTCGCCTGTTTTTGTTATTTATTCTTAAGGGTAAACGTAAAACCACAGATAATGAATCTATACAGGTGTCTCACCACCATACAAAAAAATGAAACAATTTTTTCTCTTAGCTGACAAGCCTTAGCTGACAAACAGCTTTTAGAAAACAAAAGCTTCTTACAATATGAAAGCTGTTTGCCAGCTAAGGCAAAAACAGCTTTCCTATTTCCTCGCACACATCCCTTTCTAATGATCTCGTGCTACGATGCGACTACCTACCAAAGGAATTGGTGCATACATGCAAATGTATGGGTATGTATGCGGGTTACATAATGGGGTAGGTTCAGACGGCAGCGGTGACCGTGGCAATGATCTGTAGTTTGTTCTTTTACGACTTTCTGTATTTAGCTGTTGTCAGTTTACTGAAAATTACTTCAAGAGCAATGAATATATTATATCGCTTGCGAAATCTTTCAACGTCGCTTTTTTAGTTTTTAATTTAGTTCAAATTTTTTTAGTTTTAATTTTTTAGTTTTAATTTTTAGTTAAATTTTAAGATAGCGAGTTATTTTTTGTCTCAATTGTGTAATTTTGAATTTAATTTTTTTTTTACTTTCAACTCTTAGAAAGGAGGGATATGAGGGTAGGTTTGCTTGTTTTTTCAAATGGGGTATAATGAGGGATTTTTGTTGTTTTTTTGAGGGGCAACCATAGGCTTATTCTTCAGATCTGGTAGATATGCGTGCTGTCGGTGCGGGTGGATGATGCGTAAAAGTACGTTTAGGTACGATGGCAGATTTGTATTTATTAGGGTTGGTGCTAATATGTGCTCTTCGTACTAGTGGGAGGCAGAGCACGGCCCATAGGTTACACGGTTAAGGTTGATATGCTCTTTCGGGTTGTGCGAAGTACACTATAATAACCGCCTCAATTAGTTAGTTAGTTTAAAGTAGTGTTCTGAGAAGAGGTAAACTTACACCAAAAGTAGGTCTATTATGATATTTGTATGTGTTGGATATAAGAGATCGGATTACAGTTTATTTATCGATATAAATCACAATACTGAGTCAATCTTCATGCGGCGGCGGCATGATTTATAGTCGTGAATGCGGCTCGTAAGACGATATAGTGATTAGGGAGCCTCCTTTGACTGTTCTAGAGCCGTCCGTGAAGATCGAGACAGACTCATTAGAGGAATTCACGCTGACTCCAGACGTTTAATGCGGTATTGCGGGTTCGTTTTAAGCAAGTCTTATATCATGCCGTTGGTCCAAGCAATATACCTATGAAACAACTTGAAATTGAGGTATATAACTGTCTTGATATATACACAGAGTTGAAACTAAACGTTAGAGCTATTTTCTGTGATCAAGGACCTACATGCAAATCGTTGTTTATATCGTTAACTCAAGCTAAATGAAGAAAACTGTAACTTAATTTAAAAGATAAATAATCCATATATGGAATGTATGACATTCCTCACCTTATTAATAGTATTCGGAACAACTTGCTAAAATACAATTTGACCAGTTTTGTAGGTTGAAAGGTAATTGAATACCTGTATAACACAGGGAAAAATAGTACTACCAAAATATGTCCGAAACTTACTTCAGCACACACAGACCCTACTGAGTTCCAAAAAATGAATGTGAAATTGGATCCACAAGTCCTAAGCAAATCGGTAGCTTGTGGAATTGAAGCCTTAATCAATCTGAAAACATTTCCAGACCATATATCCCAGTTTTCGAAATCAACAGCAGAATTTCTGAAAAAAATAAATCGACGTTTTGATCTGCTAAATGGAAAACCAGCACTTATACGGAACGATAAAAAATTGGATTTTATACGAGAAATGAAACTATGTATATGTACTTAACATTCAGCCGATAAACGCAAAAAATAGATCATTCTGTTTCAAAGGTTTGTCCTTAATAATTGAAAGCATTTTAAGAATAAGAGGAACATTATTTATGGAGCATAATGATATATGTATATTACATTTATATAACTAAATTCAATCAGGATCCATTAGAAAACTTATTTGGTAAAATAAAAGCGCGGAATAAAAATAAAAGTAATCCCAATGTATCCGAATTTGGCTCCTTGCTAGCCAAAGTCTTATCGTTAAAATTCTTATTTAATTTTAAATGTTCTAACTGCGAAGAAGACGATTCGGAATATCTAGAAGTGAATTGGAATGCTATTTATTATTTTTGATAGGTACGTACTACAAACTACAAATATGTACAGAACAAATAGAAAGTAATGACAAGTGAAAGGTGGGTGGTGATGTTAAATGCGCCCAAATGAAGGGATCCGCTGCCTGTGCACAGTTTCGAATTAGAAAGCCGTTTATTAGATGTTGACGATCAGAATGAAAATTCCCGAAAACAGAAATTTGCACTGTACATGTACAGCAGAAGACACACACATGCACGCAACCATTTTCAACCGTATGCGCGGTCTTATGTACATACATGTATGCGAGGATCAACGGCAACAGGAAAAGAATAAAATGTTTCTCCTTTTTTTTTTGCTGTTGGCTGCGAGAAGATTTTTCGTAAGAAATTAAAGCTTTTCAGAAAGCTTTTTTTTAAGTGGATTTCGTTTTCATACATCATTTCTTCCCATATGAATGAGACATCTGTATAGATTCATTATCTGTGGTAAAACGTTACTAGCTAGGGTAGGCACAAAAGATGCTTATTTCGTTATAACGGTGTGTGTGGCCGTACCTTTTTATCATTTTATCTAGAAAGCCAATGATTGTTTAAAGTTGTTTGTACTATTCTCAACTCTAAATTGTTGTTTAATATATACCATTATACGTTAGTGACCTCAGTATGGCAACTGCACTATGGTGAGTTTGGAATGTGCTTAAAGCTGCACTATATATTGGTTTTGATGACCTTAAATTTACTTACTTATCAGGCCAGCGACCCTTGGAGGGCCTGGGCCTAAATTAACGCCGCTTCCTTCCCTCGCGATCCCAGGCAAGCTGCTTCCAGTTTACTAGACCAAGGTTTCTGACGTCCGCGATTGCCTGATCTGCAACCGGAGGTTCGGTCTTTCTTTTCTTCGTGAACCAGATGGCTGGGATTCAAAGATCTTCGCTGGAGCATTCTCGTCCATTCGCTCGATGTGGCCGAGCTATTGCAGTCGACGGATTTTTACCTTCCGGACTACATCCAAATCTTTATACAGCTCGTAGAGTTCGTGGTTCTCCTCCATTCGCTCTCCTCGCAGACAGGACCAAATATTCGACGTAGAATTTTTCTTTCAAAGGGTCCCAAGATCTGCTCCGCTGTCTTACTTATTGTCCAGTATTCAGCTCCATTAAGCAGGACTGGCAAGATCAGCGTTTTGTAGAGAAAGTTATCCTTCGTCGAATCTCCACTAGGGTGTCAGTTGTGGAGTTTATATTTGCCGCGAGATAGATGAACTCCTTCACTACCTCAAAATTAAGCTATCAATTGTTAAGTTCTGTCCTAGACGGTGTTGGACGGATTGGTTTTTGGTTGATAGCACGTACTTTGTTTTATCCTCGTTTATCATGAGACCAACTCATTTAGCTTGTACTTTTATTGCTGTAAAAGCCTCAATGGGAACGGGCGACACAACCGGATCAGTTTTCTCGGGATCTCGAATTCGGCCATCACGTTATAAAGTTCGGTGCGATGAATGCTGTCGTATGTGGCTTTGAAGTCGATGAAAAGATGGTGAGTATCGACTTGGAAGTCGTTGGTCTTTTCCAGGAAACCCGCACTGTTAAGATTTGGTCCATCGTCGATTTGCTGGGCAGGAAGCCACACTGATAGGTGCCGATGGGTGTGGTGCGAAACAGCCTAAACAGCACTTCTACATAATTTGCCTATAATGGGTGTGCCACTTGATTCAATGACGCAGCAAATTCTAACTGTTGAGTAAACTCAGATTCAAATTTCCTTGGCTGAAATTTGAGCCAGGATCCGGATGTAGACAAGTTTTTATGGATGGCTTCATAGTATGGCTGGGATGGACATTATGTTGGGAGCTCCGTCTAGTTTGGAGGTAATTTCGAGACAATGTTCTCTTATTGTGGACAGTGAGTGATACATGTAATACTTATCACTTTGTTAATCGAGTATAAACACAATCTTCTAAATTGGAGGTCATTTAGATATGTCACAAAATTAAATTCTAATAAAAACATCTGTAAAGCTCCCATTCCCTACCATTTCCTCCAGGTCACTCTGGGAGAATGAGTCATTTTTTCAGGACAATTCGATCTATTTTTACACCGACGGATTTAAAACCAATGAGGGTGTAGGTGGTGGTGTTTTCTCCGATAGGCTTAATCGCAGCCTCTCTTTCCGTCTTCCAAATCGTTGTAGCGTGTTCCAGGCGGAAATACTGGCGATCATAGAAGTCTTATCTTGGCTTAAGAAAACGTGATATCTTCCACAGATATATGTATCTTTTCAGACAGTCAGGCAGCGATCAGGTCCCTGGAATCAGTCTCTTCAAACTCATTAGTAGCTCTAGATTGCCGATCATCTCTTATAGAGATGGTGGAGCAGTTCAATATTCACCTTTGTTGGGTGTCGGGGCATAGAGATATTCCACGGAATTGCAAGGCTGATGAACTCGGCAGATATGGAACAACCATACCCGTGCTCGCAGGTAGATACACCCTGGGTATACCGATCGCTTCATGTAAACTTAAACTTAAGCTATCGAAAAAACAAATTCTAGGTGGACAAATGGTATAACCTGGCGACAAAACGGACTTGGCCACGGCTGGATCTGAAACGCTCTAAGAATCTAATTTCTCTCAACAGATCGCATGTCAGATCCGTAATAGGTGTCATCACTGGACACTGTCTAATAGGCAAGCATGCAACAAGGCTTGGCGTCCATTCAAATGATTTCTGTAGAGACTACATGGACGAAGAGAAGGAGGAAACGATTCCCACCTTCTTTGTAACTGCCCAGCTCTCTCCCGTAAAAGAAGACTCCATTTAGGGGAATTCTACTTTAACGACATAGGCGATCTGATAAATACAGATATCAGAAACCTCCTTCGCTTCATAAAAAGCTCCAACTGATTTAAGGAGTAGGTATGGAGATCTCTTCAGATTCATGTGGTATCACAATGGGCCTATCACTGGTCTAAGTGTGCTGGCAATAGCTGGCAGCCACTTCAACCTAACCTATCTGTAAAGTATTAAAACGCAGCAAAAGAGTGTTGTAATTCAATAAAAAAGGATCTTCCAAAAGGGACTTCCGAACTTTGACAGTTAATAGCGGCCATACAGTTGAGGCTACATCTATCAAATTGGCTGTCATTTATTCAGTCTGTTCTGCCAAATCACCATGGACGGATATAGCGTTCAACAACACGTGCAAATAATAAAATTGTTTTATCAAATGGGTGTTCTTATTTTCATCGAAAAATCATCTTCAGCGATGAGGCCCATTTCTGGATGAATGGGTACGTCAACAAACAAAATTGTCGAATTTCGGACGATACCAATCCACATGAGATCCAAGAGCTGATTTTGGGCTGGAGGCGTAATCGGTCCATATTTCCATCATCATCAACGGCGAGCGCTATAGGTCGATGATTATCAACTTTGTATGGCCTGAATTGTATGATATGGACACCAACGACATGTGGTTTCAACAGGATGGCGCTACGTGCGATTCGAGGCATGGTCATCTCACGTGGAGGTGATGTGAACTGGCCACCGAGATCGTGCGTTAGACTTTTTCTTGTGGGGTTTTCTGAAGTCACAGGTCTATGAGAATAAGCCACAAACCACAGCGGCCCTCAAAGCTAACATAACCCATGCCATCGGTCAAATTCAGCCTGATTTATGCGCCAGAGTCATGGAAAATTCGACATTTCGAATGCGCGCCACCCAGAGAAGCTGCGGTGGACATTTGAACGATGTTATATTCCATACATAATGGCATCGATAGGCCTTTCAAACGAATAAAAAATGTCGATGATATCTCACACACACTTTGTTTTATTTAAATTTAAAGATCGGTGCTCTTAATGAAAGGTCCTTTACAAGTGCCTTAAACATATGATAAAAGAGAAAATATTCCATATTGCCAATTCGATGATTTGTTCGCTAAGAAATCTTATTCGATATTTGATAAAGATCATTTCGTACAAAACACAAAGCACACCTTTCAATTCAACTAATGTTCGAAGAAGACTAATGTCACATAGGAATAGAAATCATTAATCATGTGCTCATAGAAGTGAAATTGTTGATTAATGACGGAACAGAGTTCCTTCTTGTGCTCTCCCCAAAGACAGATGAGAGATATGTTTTAATAGACGTGTTTTTTTGATAGCTGTATACCCAGCCCAGTAAGATTTTACACACAAAGCAATAACAACACACCAAGTGGGGATAAATTTCCCAGTAGCAGCAAGTGAGGATAGAACTACATAAGTTGACCACCAGAGCGCGAAAAATCTCATAAATTAGCCTTTAGTATTTGTTGCTTTTCCTCGGTTTTGACATTTGCAACTTGTCAAACGAAGAAAAAGAAATCGAGCCGCAAACCAATTGGTTGGTGCGGCTGCTACTGTGGATGAAGTGAGTATAGATCGTTTTTTTGACTGAAGTGAGTATAATTATCAAAAAAACACGGCTATTCTTTCGGCAAAAAGAAATGCTTTTCACATTTTCAATTGTGCTTTCATGGACGTCTGGTACAAAACCGAAGACAATCACCCCTATTCTTCAACTCGAATGCCGAGTCGTATTTTCTTTCGTATTAAGAGTCGTATCGAAATTAAATTCATATTCTTCGACTCGTATGCGATGCATACGACTTCTTAAAAAAACCAACGTATATCATCGCAGTTATGCAAATGTCAAACCAATAAAACGGAAAAATAAACATTCAGTTCGGGGGTGATTTTTGAAGCAGAGTGAAGTTTTTGGTGAATAAAATAAATCAAAAATGAATTAAATAGATTTTCTTAAATTTGTGTTTATTTCTTGCTATTCTTTCATAAGTAGTGACTGTATTTTTGTTTGCTCATTTAGAAATTTCATTCTTTCATCTTCAATAGACATCGATGTTTTGTTCTCTAGCAGAAACCAGCCTTTCAAATTGACTACGATTCGTTATTTTCCCACGATTAATGCACACAAAAATAAAAATTTATATATTTTTAGCAAAAATACATGTATTTACATATTTTTTTCTTCCATTTTCCTTCACTTTCAATCGAGTCGTAGCCAACTTTGTATGCGAGTGAAATACGAGACAAATACGACCAATAAACGATCAATTGAATACACCGTAATAGCGAAAAATTCTAGACTCGTATGCGTTGCGATGCATACGATTCCTGTCAAAATTTATATACGAGTGTGTTCGTAAAATACGACTTCGTAATAACTAAATGCGACTATGGTCGCATCCGACTGTCGTATCCGAGTTAAAGAATTGGGGTGAATAATGACTGGTTTCTTAATGGTCGACATCTGTACATATGTAGGAGATTATGTGATGTAGAAGTGTGTGTTCAGAAGAATAGGAGCAGTATCTCACAATATGGGAAATGCCGAATTTTGTTAAATTTTTTACGACCTGGACTTTTTTTTTTTTTTGAAAACAAAACTTATTTTATTTAACAACATTTAATTCAAAAAACTTTAACCTAACTTGCAAAATAAATTTACAGAAAATAAAAGTTTACTTCAAGTCATTATTCTAATTGTTCAAAATAATAGGAGTGCTCATAAAAAGCATAAATATTTTACATAATAAGATTAATAATTTTAAAATCTGTTTATTGTTAAATTTAGGTAACTTAATACTTAGTGGAAAATCCTTTATTTTCCAATACCGCCTCACACCGACGTGGCATAGAGTCTACAAGCTTCTGACAACGAGTGGGTGTTATATTACGCCAGGCTTCCTCAACAACCCTTCAAAGCAGTTTGTTGTTTGCTGGTTTGGCAATTGCAACATATTTTTTGATATCACACCACAAGTTTTCTATCGGATTCAGCTTGGGGGACTGTGCTGGCCACTCCACAACCTGAATACCTTTGACTCTTTCGCCTTTTTACTGGTGTGCTTCGGATCGTTATCTTCTTGGAACAACCATTTCAGTGGCATTTCATACTCGACATACGGTAACAAGGATTTTTACATACACATTTTGATCCATGATACCATTTATCAGGTGTAAAGGCTCCACTCCATAATACAAAAAACATGCTCAAACGATGACCTTCGCACCACCATGTTCAATGGTTTTTACCGTGTACTGAGGCAAATATTCTGTGTTGGGCGGATGACAAACGTATTGCCGGGAACCAATTCCACCAAATAGGGCAATTTTACTTTCGTCCGTCCAAAGTATATTGCGCCATTTCGTCGCAGGCCAATCGGCATGATTAATGCGAGCTTGCCCATGTTTCTTTGTCAGGAATGGGACCTTGCGTGGGCTTCGGGCGAAAAGTTTATTTTCTAGAATCCTTCTGCGAATCATTACATCACTTACAGGAAAGTTAAACTTATCCTGTATGACCTTGGAAGATGCCGCTGGGTGGTTCCTCAAATATCGTACTATCGTGCGCTTTGGAGGTTTCCGTCCCCGTGTTTCTGAGTTTTCGGTGAATTTTAAGGCATTTGCTTCTGTTGAAACACCACATCCAAGAGTTTCTTGAATTGGCTTGTAGGATTTTCCCATTTGGCGCAGTTTACAGATGAGTTCTCGCTTTTCTTTGACTCGAATGCTTTCCTCGTCTCACTACAATCAGTTTAAAAAAAAAGTGAGGAAACGAACCTGGAATGATGTTCTAACAACAAAAGGTACCTATTTTGTTTTCTTACTTATTAACAATTATTAACACCTTAAACTTAAATTTATTAGCTTTTTTTTTAAACAATCCTCTTACAATGAACAGCACTTTTCCGTCCGCAGTCACTTCATTTAATAAATTCCTCGAACTTATAAGCGCAGTTGAACATATTTTTACTAATTTTGCTTGCCAAATAACGTTCAAATGTTTCCCCAAACGTCTTCATAGTTTACGTGGAAAAGTTTTTTCCGTGGAAGCACTTAAAAAGATTTCAACGGAGCGCTCCTTTTATTTTGAACACAGTTGTATATACATACTTATAGTATAAGTATAACACTTCACCCGTCTAAAAGTACAAAGTTATATTTTTACTTATTTTTTGTGCTTTTGCTTGATTAATAACAATTCCACTAAAGAGAGTAGCATTAATTCTTTTTAAGATTGGTTTACTTTCTATGGTACATAAATGTGCAATCGTGTTCTTTTTGTCTTTGTGTATTTGAACTTCTCTTTTCTTTAACCTTCCGAGAGCTTGGTGAAAAAAATACGCCCCAAGCCTGGTCCAGCAGGTATGGCTTATTTTTAGAATCACGAAGATAGTTTATATGAGACTTAACAAAAGACTTATTAATCTATTACATAATAAAAAACAGAAACTTGCTTTATGCAAGATATTTTATTTTATGAATCATAAAAAACAAACTTGAACTTTTTCTGCTGTAACCGAAATATAAACTTCTTTTATTTAAAAAACACGTCTCAAATTGATTAAGACATTTACATTTTTTTTAAAACGAACATAAGTTTTATTTACCATCCGTTGGGATTAGTTTTCCTCCATAATAACTGGTACTATAAAAATATTGCAATGTCGCGAGCGTGGTGGGGTCTGTGAGACCCTTATGCAAAGACTTCCTATTTGCGCAAACTCGAACGTTACATTACTGAATTGGTGGGAATCGCCGGTGTAAGTACTGTAGTGCGTAGGTTCCTCCCTTTGTGGCAATGATGGTCACGTCAAGTTGTAGAAATTCGCCATTTCCCTTTTTCAAACTTGTAATCGGCAGACTTAAATAAGAAAATTTATTAATTTTATTGATATACTAAAAATAATAAAAACTTGTTATCTCCTTTCATCCAAACTGAAATTTTCACTTAAGATTCACAAGAGTTGCCAAGTAGAACCAACAAGTACGTATCTTCGGCTATTAAGAATATTAAATCGCTAACTTATCTATTACAAGAATTACAAGGTTTTGAATGTGGCTTCGGCCTCTGAGACCCCACCAGGCTCATGGAAGGTTAACAAATGCAGGTTATTTATTTTAAATAGTGTATCAAAGTAAGATTGGTAGAATTACTGTATAATATTATATTATTGATTTCTTTATAAAAATATGGTAAACACAGATACATATTATTTTTATTTAGTAAAAAAAAAACCAAAAAAAATAAAAACAAATATAAACAGTCTTTGATGTAAACAAAATGTCATTAAACTATTTTATTTATTGTGTTCGATAAGGTCGAAACACTTTAGTTCCGGCGGTGTGGCAGTGTGCATGTACCAACTTGACCGTGTATAGGGCACATAAGGTGCTTCTAACAATGCCTGTATAAGATCAAATAATAGGGTATTGCGATTTTTTTATATGTTAAATATTGCAAAGCACCTATATATATATGCAACATTTTCCTAAAATGTTCTTTAAAAAAAGTGTTTACGTATATGTATGTATGTACTTTTATAGCTTTATAAGAACAAATTTTTTCTATTAATTAAACGGATTTGAAATCCGTCTGCTGAAAAGCTTTACAAAACAGAGTAAAACTGTAAATAATCAAAACGATTAAACTCTATTACGTTTTACCAGCTCATGCCAGACGTCTAAATTGTACACAGCATTTGACAAGGATGCCAATGCCTTTGTAATGTCAATGTGCCTTTTAGAATGTTTATGCGGAACGTTTTGGAGCATGGTGTAGTTTAATGGGTCAATGGAACAAGGGTGTCCTCTGATGTAATACCGTTTGAATGTTAGGGTCTACATATGAAGGAGGATTGTAATTGCAGTTCAATTATCTAGTTGGCTCTATTCCCTGCAATCATACGAATGTTACGACATTCAATGTGATTAAATGAGTGTGTTCAGTTTTAGATCGTTAATGTCTACATCTGCATGTAAGTATTTGCATATGGAGTGGAACTGGCAAATGAATTGCAATATTAAGATGTGATTCTATATATATGTTTTGTTCTTTTTTTTGCTTTGGGTGATCTGAATAATCTTATTTTTGTTTTCTGTTTATCACCCGTTTCGTCTGCCAATTGTTTTATTTGACCAAAAACTGTTTTGACTGTATTATAACATCAGATAATATTGTAGGAATAAACAATTTAGAAGTTACCACACATGGGAACATCAGGCCTTTTTAAAAATGTTGAGAAACTTATAATCCAAAGTCAACACGCTTCGCAATCTCGCCATTATTTATTTCTCTCTATCACTCTATTAAAGTAAAGTTGTAAAGGCTTATGCCTGAAACAGATGTGCAGCAAAGATACATGCAGCAATTCATGCAGCAACGCATGTGAAACAGAGGTACAGTAAATTGTTGACATTTCCTTGAATAGTTTGCTGTCATTATCAGATGGGACAATTGAATTCCGAAAACAAATATTTTGCAATGGATATGGAAAGACGTGATAAATAAAATAAAATAATTATTTTATTATTAGTTTTCAAATCTTATTTGAAATTTGAGCATTTTCTTTCGTATTTCTCCCTCAGTCCAATTCAAATTGTAAAATGTTTCTTACATGAAACGTCAAAACACAAAAATTGTACTAAATTGTACTATTTTGCTGTTCTGCTACTGAGGGTTTGCATTAAGATTAGAAATAGAGACAACTTGCGTTGATGCATGGCCGTGCGGCAAACACATGTGTCCTCTTCAATATAAAGCCATGTTCTCTAATTTTGCTGCACGCATTTTGCTGCACATCTGTTTCAGGCATTATATCTTTAATGTTAAAAAAGAAGTATATTGTTACGCCTGGGGCGTTATACAAAAACAATCACAATAATTTTCCGGTCACGGATACTTCGGGCTGGCTTCGACGGGATTTTGCGCCAGTATTACCGTCTGTATAGATCGTACCGAAAGGAGAATAAGACAAAAAAGACACAAAAAAAAATGTTTTGGGCGAAGAAAAATAAACGTTTTGCATAAAATTATTTTATTCAATGACTGCTCGAACATGAGTAAAAATAATTTCTTAATTCTAACTTAACTATGCTGCACACGCAGCCCAATTTGCGTACGCAGCAATTCTTGCACACGCCGCTCACTGCACGCGCACGCCAATATTGCAATGCAGCAATATTCGTGTAATCGGATAAAATTTGATCATGAAGTGGTTTATTTGGGGTGCATCCGTAACACCTCCCTCCCTTAGAGAGTTTATGGGTATTTGACCCTTAAACTTGGTTCGTGTCGTTGTATCATGATGGTTTCAGATGTCGTCGGGGATGCGCTTCTTAGGCTAGGTGCTTTGCTTCCTTCTTGTTTCCTATTGGTGTTGAAGCATTTATTAAAAATTGTAAATATCGTTTTACCTCCCGTGGCGCATCCACACTTCCAGGCGATGAATAATATTAATGCCAGTAGGATTGTTCCAATAGCTCCAGTTAAGATTCCTCTTGCTTTTTCAGGTATTGGGTCTAAAGCGTGTTCCCAAAAATGTTTTTGATTCTGGATGACTATGGCTAATTCATTTAACTCTCCAGCGTCTCTTACTTTCATTTTATTCAACATCTTAGTATCTAACTTAGCTTCTTCTAATTTAATATTTATGCAACAATCTTCCAGGTTATCTGTAATAATTTTATCTTTTACAGTAATATATTTTCCTTGGCTTAATGTTCTAATACTAGTTTCAAGAGTTTCGAAAATACAATTCTGTTCTAGATTTAAAATTCCAACATTCATTAATATTCCGTCTTCTTTATTTTTACTACAGTTACAATGGTATTTAGTTTCTTCAGTTACTAGAAATATAAACATATTCTCCTTAATTTTATGGAACATTTCGATTTCCGAGTTTATAGTTTTTAAAATACAATTTGTTGCTTTATTTCTCAAGAAAATGTTAATTTCACAATTTTTAAAATCGAGTGTACTCTTGAACAATTGAGTTTTACATATAAACGTTTCATCTATTTCCTTACAATCTTCTACATCTTTCCTTAAGGTATAATGCTCTTTATCTTTGCTTATTACTAAAAACCTATTTGTTACATCGATTAAAATAATTCCATTTTTCACTAATTTTGGTACAGGTATTATCTCAAATAAATCAAAGTTTTCTTTTCTTATAATTGGGATAAAGAGGAGTATAATAATGTCTTTATTTTTAATGTATGCTTTAATTTCAATTTCTTTCAAAATCTTAGAATAGTTTTCTATTACGGGTTCGAAAATAAGAGAATCATCAATATTTAGGCTTTTTAATTCCTCCAATAACTGCAAAGGTTCAATTATCCTAGGGTGAAGTACACCGTTTTGAATAAACAATAAACTATCTAGCACCTGTTCAATTTCAATTTCCAACAATACAATTTTGTGATTTACTTTATTTGTTACTTCATTAAAACATGAGTGTATTAAATTATTTTCTTCAATTGTTTTCCCTTCGCTTTTTATTTGGTTTATTACATTTACTAGCTCATTGATCTTATTTGCTGTACTATTTTGAATATTTGCCACATCAATTATTTGTGAGCTTAACCTGGTCATAATTTTAACATTCTCTTCCATTCCATTCTTGATTCTACCTTCATTGGATTTTATTGTGTTAACGGCTACTTCATAATACTTTGCATCCTGGTCGTCCATAGTTCCGAAAAGTGTTTTGAATCCTGAACCTATTATGTTCACTAAACCTCTGCGAATCCTTGTTTTTCTACCCATTATATTATAGATTATGTCTATCTTGTGCTGCAATTTTAACAAATTGTGTCTTGCTGCTTCTTGGTATCGTCTACAGTTAGCTAAGTGGCTTGAACATGCTTCGTTTATGGTAATTACAGTGTTTTTAAGTATTTCTAAATTTTCTTCTAATTCTCCTGCATTTACTTTGTTAACTAAGGTTAGTGTACTACTTATTTCTTTTACTTGCCCTTTAAAATTAAAGTATAATCCATTATTTTCACCAAGCTTTGTTACCTCGACGTTTCCACATCTTGCCGTGCTGCGGCTCGTGATTCTGAAAAGTAAGGTCTGATATTAGCCTTGTTATATTTTAGTTTCCTATTTCCAACTTTAGCTATAACGTAGTCATTATTAACTTCTAAAATCTTATATGGTCCTTTAAATCTGGTTTCTAACTTTCCCTTTACAACGTTTCTTATAAGAATTTGTTGTCCTACCTGATATGTAACTTGCTTCCCTACATTTTGATCGTATCTAACTTTAGATTTTTCTTTAGATTTTAAAATCTTTTCTTTTGCTTTTGTACTAATTTCTGTCAGAGTAGCGCTAAGCTCATCGAAATAGTCAAACATAGTTTTTTCGTTTAGATCTTCAATTTCACTAGGTTGGTTTGCTCGTTTTCCGTATACTAACTCATACGGGGTGTATCCAGTTGTACCGTGTATTGTCGTGTTGTAACTAAAACTTGCAAAAGGCATTTTTTCGTTCCAATTGGCCTCATCACCTATTTCCCTACCTGTGGTTTTGAGGTATTCAACTAATCTACAGTGAACTCTTTCCACAGCTCCATTGGCTTGCGGATATGCTAGGCTCGTCGTTATGTGTTTCATGTTGAAAATATTACATAGCTCATCGAATAGTTCGTTGCAAAATTCTTTACCGTTGTCTGTTAAAATTATTTTGGGAAGTCCAAAATTTAAGATCCATTCATTTGTAAGTGCTTTAACAACAACCTGCATTCCTTTCGATTTAAGAGGTATAAATTTAGTGAATTTCGAAAGATCGTCCTGAATAGTGAGCCCAAATTTGTATCCTTCTTCTGTCTCTGTTAATGGCCCTATCAAGTCCATGGAAATTTTTTCAAATGCCCTATCAGAGGTCGAAACCAATTTCATGGGGTTTCGGGTTGGTTTTCGAAGAACCTTTTCGTACTGACAATGTTCACAGTTCTTTACATAATTTTCAACGTCTTTTTGCATACCTTTCCAAAAGAACTTATCTTTTATGCTTGCATACGTCGCCTTTTGACCTCTATGCCCTCCTAAAAGCCAATTATGGTTTTCAGACATAACTCGTTTCCTTTCTTCTAAGTCAAAAATTTCCCTACGTATTTTGTCAAACTCCTGCTCTTCATGTTCATTTTCTGTTACATTTATCTCTTCACTACAAGTATTTTCTACAACGTCATTATTTTCTGCGGCTGGTGGTGGTAAACCATCCTCCTCCGCCATGCTTCTAATCATGTTGTCAATTAATTGGTCGACTTCCTCAAATGACTCTCCTTCTATATTTTTCTCTGCTTCCATCATCCTTACGTTTCTTGACAGTTCGTCCGCAACAACATTTTCGCATCCTTTTTTGTACCTTATCTCGTACTCAAACTCTTCTAACTTTAACCGCCACCTAACTAGCCTTGAACCAGGGTCCTTAACATTAAACAACCAAGTCAATGGTCGATGATCGGTTTGTACGATAAATTTCCTACCATATATGTAAGGCCTAAACTGTTTGGTTGCCCAAACTATCGCCAAGCATTCCTTCTCTGTGGTACTATAATTTCGTTCTGCTTTGTTTAGCGTCCTACTTACAAACTGAATGGGAAGATCTCTTCCATTAATTTCCTGGCTAAGAACTGCTCCTATGCCGGTATTCGATGCGTCAGTTGTTATTAAAAAAGTCTTAGAATAATCTGGGTATTGTAAAATAGGATAGCTCGTGATAGCATTCTTTAGCTTCTCAAAACTTGCTTGCTGCTCAGTACCCCAATGAAACTCTACGTCTTTCTTCAGGAGTTTATTTAGCGGGTCTGCTATTTTGCTAAAATTCTGAACAAATTTTCTATAGTACCCTATCATACCTAGAAAGGATTTGATTCCTTTCGCGTTAGTTGGTGCCTGCATTTCGACTATACTTTTTATCTGGTTCGGATCCGGCTTAACGCCTTTTTCAGTAATAATGTGCCCTAAATATTGAACTTCTTTTCGTAGAAACTCACATTTGTCAGGCTGCAATTTTAGGTTTGCAGCCCTTATTTGCTCTAGAACCTCGAATAGTTTTTGATTGTGCTCTTGTAAATCCTGGCCATAGACAACAATGTCGTCAAGATATACAAAGCACTTTATACCTTGCAATCCGGACAACACATTGTTCATAAGCCTTTGAAAACACGCCGGAGCGTTTTTTAATCCAAATGGCATCCTCGTGTATTCGAAGTGCCCGTATGGCGTGCTGAACGCCGTTTTCTCAATGTCTTTTTCATCCACGGGAATCTGATGAAAACCCGACGTTAGGTCAAGGGTTGTAAAGTATCTTGCCTTCCCTAACTGATCAAGTATTTCATTTATGTTCGGTAGAGGATAGTTATCAGCTATCGTCAACTCGTTGAGCTTCCGATAGTCTATAACCATCCTCCACTTTTTCTTGCCACTTGCATCTGCCTTCTTTGGAACGATCCAAAGAGGAGAGCTCCACGGAGAACTACTGTTTTTAATGATTCCGTCCTTTTTCAACTTTTCTATCTGATTTCTAACTTCCTCATCATGTATTTTGGGGTACCGGTATGTTTTTGTAAACACCGGCTGCGCCCCTTCGACTGTTCGAATCTCATGTTTAATCGCATTAGTACAGGTCAGTTTTTCATCTTCAATACTAAATACGTCACTGTATTCTTTTATTATGGCTAGTATACTTTCTTTTTCCTCCTTATTCATATGGTCAGCCCTAACATTCCCACAGACCTTAACTTCTCTTTTATCTTTTATCTCGAATTCTCTTAAATTCTCTCCAACAATTCTAACCTGACTCAAGTCAAAATTATTCTCTGTAGTGTTGACCACAGTGGCCACACAACAACCATCCCTGTTTTTCGTTAAACACTCTGGAACGATTATTCCTTCCGCCAATTCCTGTTTAGGAATGACGATGTCTTCATCTAGACTGCTCCAATTTTCTACAGAAAGCAATCGGATAACTTCGGTTCTACCTTTCAACACTTGCTCTTGACTTAAATATTTTAATGTAATTTCCTCAGCTTTATTTTTCATCACTCCTTTATAATCAATGGAATAACCTCCTTCTTTTAAAAATCGACTGCCTAATATTCCATCATAATCACCTAAGAGGTCATTTTCTATAACCTGAAATTCTATTGTATTTATCTTTACCTTTCCCTTATTGTTCGGGAATAACTCAACTTCCTTGATCACTTTTCCTAAAGTCTCATGCGGTTTTCCGCCTAACTCTTTGAATTTAATTGTGTTTCCTGAGTCCACTTCACGATGGAAGATGCACTTTGCAGATATCATAGAGACCTCGGCTCCAGTATCAATGATAAGCTTCCTAACATCCTCATTTATTATCACATTGACATGAGGGCTTTCCGAGTTTAATAAATCACTAAGCACTTTACTTTCCTTAACATGTCTTACAGTCTGTTCTGGCTTAAAATCCTTCCTACCTGGTTTTGTACTCGACCCAGAATTTTCTTCTTGAGATCTTTGCGTATATCCTCCCTGTCGTTTAGGTAATCGGCAATTCCTGGCGATATGACCGATTTTACCGCAATTAAAGCACTTTGTCCCTGCAATATTTATTCTAGCTAGGTTCTTATTTGTGTAATCCTTATTTGTGTTGGTTTTGAAAAGATTTAACCGCTGTTCTTCTTCCTTGGCACAACGACTTGCCTCAGCTAAGTTCTTTGGCCTCTGAGTAACGACATAAGATGATAACCTTTCTAACAATCCGTTTATGAAAACAGTAAGTGTTTCATTTTTAATATATTCAATTTGCCCTTGCTGATGTTCTACTTTCACATCGTGCAATTTAGCCTGCAATAAGCGTCTTTCTAGGGTCTCTACTCTCTGTGTGTACAAAGAAACTGATTCATTCCTACCCTGATGTATGCTTATTAGCTCTCTATGCAATTGCAAACTGCTATGGGGTTCCCTAAATATGTTACTTAATTCAGTTTCCAATGTTTGCCAATCCTTTATGTCTTTATTCATAAGAATAGTAGTTGCATTGCCTCTAATTCTAGTCTTAATAAACTTGAATAGAATATCTTTCTGAGCTGAACTGGCCAACTCTATTGCATCATTACATGCATCTAAAAAGCCAAACACATCTTCACTACTGCTATTGAAAACCGGAATGAAAGATGTCAAAACTGTTATTGGTACTTCGGCCATTACTTCTTGATATAAACTGTTCCTAATTTCAGAAGTATTTTCTAGAATGATTTGTTCACTACTTTCCTCGCTTTCACTATCACTTCCACTGACTGACATATAAGCTTTTCTTGTTATCCAACTAGACAGAAAAATCTTATAATTGCCTTCGTTATTTTCTATCCACTCTAAACTTTTTAATTCAATTTCACCCGAGGGAAATTTCACCTTATACATGTACTATGGGGATTTCAATTATTCTACTAGGAGACTCTCTTATTTTATCACCGTATTACAAAAAAAAAAGAAATATGTTAACTTAGATTAACTTACAATAAGAATAAAACTGCGATGATCATCCTTCTCGATCGATGTGGAACTTGGTCTACAGTTATTTGAAACTTCACTGGTCGCACAGTTTTTCTTATTTATTATTACTTTTTTTTGTTGACTTAATGCACGTCACGTCGTACGTTATTTTGCTTCACTTTTTTTTTTATTGTTCTTTTGTTTGAGTCCTCTTCTCTTGTTCTAGGGGATATCTCGGTATCCCACCGCTGCCACCAAAAATTGTATGTTACGCCTGGGGCGTTATACAAAAACAATCACAATAATTTTCCGGTCACGGATACTTCGGGCTGGCTTCGATGGGATTTTGCGCCAGTATTACCGTCCGTATAGATCGTACCGAAAGGAGAATAAGACAAAAAAGACACAAAAAAAATGTTTCGGGCGAAGAAAAATAAACGTTTTGCATAAAATTACTTTATTCAATGACTGCTCGAACATGAGTAAAAATAATTTCTTAATTCTAACTTAACTATGCTGCACACGCAGCCCAATTTGCGTACGCAGCAATTCTTGCACACGCCGCTCACTGCACGCGCACGCCAATATTGCAATGCAGCAATATTCGTGTAATCGGATAAAATTTGATCATGAAGTGGTTTATTTGGGGTGCATCCGTAACAATATAGAATAATTCATGACACACATGCGATACACGGCTATTTTTTCCAAGTGGGCCTCTTCCACGAAGCTACTTTGAAATTATGCACTCTGCATGTCGTTTACTGTTGTACCGAATTTGCAGAGGTAAAGTGAAATGCAAAGTACAGAGTTCAAGATTTGTAGAGTGAATTCCACATTTCGGTTTCACCAATGCCCAACTAATTGAAGTTTTCGGGTAAAAATTGCAGAGTTTGCTTTTTTATTGCAAACTAAGCGTGCGTAAAAAAAAGAAATGGCATTTGAAAATCGCTGAAATTTTCAATCCTTTCAAAATTGACTTTCCTTGCTGTTCATGAAAGACCCGAAGTTAAAAATTCGTCTTCCTACAACTTCGGTTTAATGGTTATGTCAAACTGGGATATTTTCTTAAAGAATAGAAATCTGCTAACTGCTACCAGAGCAGTTAGAGTTTAGGATTCACCAGGTTTATTGCACCACGGTATGGCATCATGGCTTGTGGTATAATCCTCTTTTAACTCTTTTAATTTCCTGATAGACCTGATCGAAATCCTTAAGTCATATTTATCCGGGCGAACTTATAAGCTGTGCGTAACTAATTAGTTTTCATATTAATACTATATTGTCGCAGATGTTCTTCAAAATTCTGTGCTTGGTTTTATTTTATTTATTATGAATCTGCTATGTTTGATGACGATACCTGTTGGAGAGGGTTGTCGGTTGAGACCCTGGTTCACCCCGAACCATTATAAGTAAGCAAGTAAGAAAGGCCAAATTAGAACAAATAAATAGCCCAAATTATTTACACGATGTATTGGGCGATTGTGCATTTGATAGCCTAAGGCGGTTTTCTCTTAGGCGAATATTCGTGGTGCCAGTGTAATGAACATCCTATCTTGACAAAACTTTTACTTTCGTTTAAATTTATTATCAAACTTTAGCGCTATATAGTTCTTCTAACAACTACTTGATTTCCAATCTAGCTATGTAAAGAATTAAGCGAAGGTCCCTTTGCTATCCTAAAACGTATGCACTTTATACAGTAATTTCTTTGCTAATTATTATGAATGTAGTATATATGATATGAAATTGTTACACAATTTGAATGTTGTTTGCTCTAGTTCTTTTTTGGCATTTGAGGAGACAAGAAGACAACAAAAAATAACCTTTTATAAAGCAATTTAAGGTCTTGATGTTTTAGAGTTTAATAATTTTCAAGCTATTTAAATAATTTTTTTTTATGATATGATATCTTTCTAACAAGTGGATACTTTGTTTTTAGTAGTAAAGTAGCATATACCGCATCCCTGTAAATTGTACAATGTAGTATTAAGTAAAATTAATGTGGGTAAACCTTTAGCGCGCGCTAATTATAAAAAAAAAAAAAGAATCAATTAGGAGCAATAAAGATATATACATATGTATAAATTCATATATTTAACCACGTAAATTTCGTATTAGTAAATCTATAACATTTTACAGTTTTTTTTTTATAAATTGTTATAATTTTTTGTTTGTCGCCGATCAATTAACCGACAAATTTGGATGCATTTAGTTTGTTTGGTATACATTTTTAAGACCAATTAAGCGGGTAAATCAATTATACGGGACTCAATAAACCGTGCAAATACGTGTATAGCTTATATAGGAAATATTCGAGCCCACTTTTTTCGTTCAATTAAACGGGGAAATCAATTAAGCGAGGTTCAATTAAGCGGGGATCACTGTATTTATTGTATGGAAATGCCTTTTAACTTAAGTTAACTGTTAAGCTAAAAGCTTTAATTAAAGAATAGAACAACATCATTCGATGTTAGCTTTGTTTCAGTTCCACTGTCTTTAGTTAAGAAATAAAATAAACAGCCAAGACTCTCGGCTTGACCTCTTTAGCGAAAGCATTAGTTTTATTTTAGCTCCGAATAAAAACAAAACTCGCGCTTGTGAGCAATGTCTCCGCACATTTTTATTTCGGCTCTCATTTAAGAAAACTCATTCCGTGTGCGCACACGATTTGTGCTCAGTCAAATTATTCTGAGCTCATAGAGTGCGCTTTGAGCACGCTCTGAACGAAAAAAGAAAAACGAATTCGGAGCTCTGATTTGTCTGAGCTAAAAACAAAAATAACACGAATTTTTTTTTTGACAACTCAGGCTCTGCTCTGACCTAAAAAAGAAAAACGATGAGTACTCATGAGCAGCTAAGATTTCAGAATAAAGAATTGTTAGTTTTATGGCACTTTTCAAAATCAACCCTTTTTTTATTACGCCTTTCCTTTACAATAAATGTAAATGCGATACGTCATTCGTGTGCGACTCATGTGCGACTCGTAAGCGCACACGAGTTTCTCACTTCTTTTGTCGTTTTTGGAAAACCGCACATGCTCATGAGTCGAAAATGAGCAGTGAGCTGCTTGTCTGCGCACATAAGTGTGCGTTTGCGTACCCTGGAAAATCACTTATGGTTCAATGAAAAAGAATAAGTCGAGGAAAGGGAAATTGTTTGTATTTACTCTATATAACTACTTTTTAACTTACGTACCTAAATACAGAGAATTGAACGACAGCCATAAAAAAAAACTACTCATACACCGGATTCTATTAAGCCGATTGCGTAATTCTTATTTCAAAAAGAGTTTCATTCACAATATGACTCTGCCAGCAGCATTGTTTCAATTTTCAGAAATGAACAATGAGTTCTACAAAGTTGTATAAAATAAAATAGAAATACATACTATGTATAGGCAAAATATACAAACAAAATATTCCCCAAGAGTATCTGCATGTAAAGTTTTTACATGAAAACGAATAGTATATTCTAAAAAGAATACATGTAACGTTCAGTTCCCGATGACTTTTCTGAAATGACATCTTAAATGCCATTAGTTGATGGTGGTGAAAAACCAACATCTGGCTATTAGAACGCGAAGAATTCCATTTGACATTTTTATTATTGAAAAGAAAAATATCTACTTCAAGTTTTTACTTCTTCAATAGCTCTATCTGCAATGCAAAGAATTTCATCCTTTCCTTTATCTAACCAAATGTTTGCTTGTGTTTTCTTTCTCCACAGTACTCTGCTCTATAACTAATATTTGACCATTTAAGACCCTCACATCCAGTTCGTAAAGCTACTATTACACGGCCATTATTCTCTACCATTGCAATGACGTTGTGACGTCACGAAAAAGGGGCGCATATGAGCGCCATTCACAAAACGGACTGTCATTGGACATTTCCGAAAAAATGGCAATCACACGGCAATGGCATAACGTAATTTTTGTCACAAAATTGAATGACAGACGTTGCGTGGCATTTAAGTTTTTTCCTCACGGTGCCATTGCAATGACACACGAAAAAATTGCATTCACACGGCAATGGCATACCGCAAGGCAATGACAAATGGCAAAAAAAAAATATACACAAATCGACACAAAAATTGTGTTTCGTCTGCTATTACTCCCTTCGCCGATCCCTCATCTGATCACACATGAAGCGGTTACTGCGGCAACGAAAACATCCAATCCGAAAAAAAGGAAAAAAACAACCCTAAGCGATGCCAACACAAAAATTGCAAAGCCTACTATTTAACATTGCCGATGAAAAGTGGCATGTCATGAATTCGCGTCAAGCCACTTTTGGGACGACGCCATTTAAATAGCCCGGGCAGACAAAAAGTTTCCAGTTGTCATTGCAGAGCTATTACACGGCCATTATTTACTGCCACTAAAATGGCACGAAATTCGGCTGTCATTTGCGATGTCATTGCAATGGCGGTGCAAGTGGCGTCACAAAAGTGGCAATCAGACGGGACAACATTTAAATGGCAGCTTTGTGACGCAATTTTGACGTCACACTGCCATTGCAACGGTAGAGAATAATGGCCGTGTAATAGTAGCTTAAGACCATGCAAAGTAATCATTCCACAGTGTGCATCAGAAGTTGAATTCGAATAACATTTATTTTTATTTTCTCCAGCAGTCAGCCAGCTATGAAAAAACGGAACTAGTAGATATCTTCTGAAATAAGAGTACGAGTATAAGGAGCAACATTTTTTTGATCTCTCCATTTTTAAGAAAGTTCAAAAGTTGTCTGCGATTTTTTCATTTTTACTTCAGTTCCTCTCGTTTGTGCATTGAAAAAAAAGTGAAAAAAAAGTTTGGTTCTAAGTATGTGCAAATAATTGTGTTAAATTGGTAAGAACAATCAGTTTAAAAATACATTTTGGTTAAAATACTTAATTTTCTAAAATATAAATGTATTCATTTTGTTTAAAAACTATTGCTAATACTTGTTTAATTAGTTTAAACCATTGCACTTTATTTTTTAAACTAAACTTTTTTTTTACTTTTTTTTTAATAAATATTGTTAAAGAATAATCAAGAGAAGCTATTTCAACCGTTTTTACGTTTTCCTCCATGCACATTTATTCATTGATAATAAGCTGAACTTTAACAGTCACATTGACTACATGTCAAAGAAAATAAGTAAAAAAGTTGGTTTCTTTGGAAGAAAAAGGAAAAGAATGTAGTATATTAAAATGTCATTGACTAACTCCAATTGTAAATATGTTATGTGTTTTGAAATGGCTAAGTGTAAAATAAAGGACAATCCTGAATGTACTTATTTTTGTATTCAAAATGAAAAATGAACTGTTACCGAGTTATCTATGTGATCAAATATTATATGTTAGTAATGTGCACGATCATAATATACGCAATAGAAATAACTTCCGTCTTCCATTTTTTATAATGGTTTTAGAATGTTCAATGAACTGCCTGAAGAATTAAAGTTAT
Source organism: Criorhina ranunculi (assembly GCA_951813785.1). Taxonomy (NCBI): domain Eukaryota; kingdom Metazoa; phylum Arthropoda; class Insecta; order Diptera; family Syrphidae; genus Criorhina; species Criorhina ranunculi. The sequence continues at coordinate 18,856,122 of OX638382.1, read as the reverse complement.
AAGTACACTTTAAAAAGATTTTAGCACGTAACAAAGTCAAGATTAGTGTTTTCCTATTTATAGTCGGCATAAAACCCACTTTATAGTTATCAGCTCGCGCTAACTTTAAAACCACCGAAAATACCTTTTAACTTTTAGAGTGGGCTTTTAACCATATGTAATTTTCAATACAAAATTTCACAAAATATTTTCTCAGGATGAAGATTTTAATATTCTTGAAGATTTTGGGATTTTTGAAGACTTTGAATTCGCGGTATAGATTTGATAAGATGACTGTCCAGTTCTTGATCGAAATTCTCGATATCAAAGAGCCTGTAACAAATCGTGGGCTGCCTATTCCGTACGCACGTATCCAAAATAAAACACCCCACCAAGCCCGTGCAGGATAATTTCTTGCACAAACACTCAAATATTTCCATAGGAAAAAATCTCAAAATAATAAACTCAATCCTCAATTGCTATGGAATCATTTGAGTGAAAACGTGCAAACTTTATTTCTGCACGTATGAGATTTACTCATTTGACATATTTGTTTGAAAAGAGAATGGGTAAGTTTCGACTCGTTCTCACACACACAAACAAGCAAGAAGTGAAAAATTACCAAATAACGTTGCATTAGCCGTGTTTTTTTGAGAGCTGTATACCCAGCCCAGTAAAACTTTACACACAAAGCAATAACAACACACCAAGTGGGGATAAACTTCCCAGTAGCAGCAAGTGAGGATAGAACTACATAAGTTGACCACCAGAGCGCGAAAAATCTCATAAATTAGCTCTTAGCCGATCGTATTTGTTGCTTTTCCTCGGTTTTGACATTTGCAAACTGTCAAATGAAGAAAAAGAAATCGAGCCGCAAACCAATTGGTTGGTGCGGCTGCTACTGTGGATGAAGTGAGTATACATCGTTTTTTTGACTGAAGTAAGTATAATTATCAAAAAAACACGGCTATTATTGTTCTTGTTGCATTTGTATTGTTTTTGAGTAAGCTCAGATTATTTTGATTGTTTTTCGATGTTGAGCTGTTGTTTAATAAAGGCATAGGCGATTCAATTGAAAATAATTATTATTTATTTTCAAAGTCGCGATTTTATATTTTATGAAAGTTAAGTGAAAGGTGGAACTGTGGAAGTGCCTATTCTGAAAACGAACAGTTGACAAAAAAAGCCTTCGGGGGCAGAAAATAAGAAAAAAAACTGTATAGGTACCTACGTTTTTGAAATGCAGGATCATTCTTTTCCAAAAACTAAATACAGGAAATTTGCAACTTCCAGTTATCAACGAACTTTAGCAAATGGCAAGGTAGTTCCGAGGACTTACCTGATTTATTCGAAATCAAAAGATTCTGTGTTTTGTTTGCAACGAACAAAAATTCTTAAGCCTTGTCAAGCACAGGTACAGAATGTTCCAACCAGCCACAAAATTGAAGAATGGGGCGCTAAACATAGGGCTTGCACAGGGCGCTCATTTACCTCGGACCAGCCCTGCCCTTATTCTCCACTACTGCATTATCCTGGTCCCCTGAAAGCCGCAGCAATTCTTTTTCACCCCGGTCTCAATTCTGCTGTCGATCTCGTTTTGTCTAATTAGAAAATATTCTTTATAAAATAATTGGAATTCACCTGGTTTATTTTTCAGTTAAATACCTTTTCTATGAGTACTTCCATAATTGAAAATATAAAACAATAAAAAAAACTTTTCATATTTATATGTCAGCCAACCAACGCCAACGGATGTAAACAATCAACAAATGTGTTCGATTTCTGTTCGATCTGTCAAATTCATTTAAATTTGATACAACATTGTCCCTTAAACTGTGTTTTTGTTTCCAAACTTTAAATTTTTGGGTTTGTTTGACTAAAATTTGCTCTAAGGTCGATAATAGTTGTAGTGAGGTTAACAATTGTTTATAATTTAATTCAAAGTTAAGTACCGGCTTTAAAGTTAGAAGACTGTTACTTTGTGGCTACTAACATTCTTTAAAACCAGACGACTATAATTTTGCGTCATTATTATTATTATTATTAATAAGGCTCTGCGGCAGACGCATATGGCACTGACCTAAAAGATCTATTGTGCCTAGAGCCATTTAGACAATGAAATTTTCTATCTACCTAATGAAGTTTAGGATATCTCCAGTCGAGGCATTACAAATGTCTTCCGGTGTTAGGAATTCCTTATGGAGAAAGCGCTTTCTGACTCTGCAGACAGCCACGCACTCACATAGTACGAGTTCTGCCGATTCGTCTTCCTCTAAGCAAAGTTGGCATTCAGATTCCTGAACTATATTTAGTTTATGAAGGTGATATCTGAGGCTACAGTGACCGGTGAGGAAGCCGGCAAGTCTTCTGATATCGTCTCTTTTATGTAGCCTTGGGCTGTAGACCCCAGGATTTACCGTATAATCGGCGACACACCCACATAGCATTGGTCGCTTTGGTAATTTTGCTGTTAACATGCGAGTTCCAGTTAAGCTTCTTGTCTAGGACAATTCCTAGATATTTCACTTCATCTGAGAGACAGATGGGTGTACCATTTAGGGTAACTGTACCAAAGTTCAGTTTTCGTTTCCTAGTAAATGGTACAAGAACTGTTTTATTGGTGTGTCTCTGACACACCAGTCAGAGACAAATTGAGGGGCTATCTGCATGTCCTCGCACAATTTGCCTTCATGCTTACCTGTTATGGTGATTACAAGATCATCAGCGTAGCCAATGACGTTGTAGCCAAGGTTGGTGAGTAGGTCGTCAATGACGATTGACCATAAGAGAGGCGAGAGGCCTCATTGTGGACAACCTTTAGCTGCTGAAATGGTCACTGAGACCTCTCCAGAAAAGGCTGAGATTCGCCGGCTTTCAAGCATCGCCATAACCCACCTGTTAGTTGGATGATCAATGCCTCGGCGGGTGAGAGCATTGGTGATTGAATCATAGCCGGTGTTGTCAAATGCACCTTCAACGTCAAAAAAAGCGCAGAGAGTGATTTCCTTTGAGCAGAAGCCTGATTCTATCTGTGTAACTAGATGATGCAGGGCGCTCTCAGTGGATCGACCCTTCCTATAAGCATATTGGTTGGGATGCAGAGGCGTATTTTTTCTAGAGTGCCTCTTTTATGAATATCTACCAGTTTTTCCATTGCTTTCAGAAAAAACGATGTCAAACTGATAGGGCGGTAGGATTTAGGGAGCTCGCTAGGCTTATTGCCTAGCTTGGGGATAAAAATCACAGTAACTTCCCGCCAAGCTAGTGGAATGTATCCTAGGTTAAAGCTGGTCCTCAATAAATGTACCAGAGATAAATGTACCATCACTCCCTGGTGACTTAAAGGGTTTAAATGAGTCGACTGCCCATCTAATCCTGTCTTGGCTAAAAAGTCTAACAGACAGACGGTTGGTTCTGCTGTCGATTCTAAATACAACCGGGAGCAGTGGTGGGGACATCAGGGATATCTGGCTGTATCTCCGAGCCAGGGAAGTGCACATGGAGCAAAGTTTCCCTACGGCTAGAAGTGAAGTTGCCGTCAGCTTTGAGAAACAGCCCCAACCCATTGGAGTGCTCTTTAGATAGAGACTTCTGGAGCCGAGCTGCAGCCGCCAGAGTTTCAAGCCTTTCACAATTTTTCCTCCAAGTCAGTCTCTTGGATTTCCTGAGTTCGGAGTTATAAGTGGTTAATGCGGATCTATATTCATCCCACATTTTAGTGCGTTAAGCTCTATTAAAAAGTGCTCTCACCTTTTTTCTGCGTTTTTCGAGGTGTTCGTTCCACCACGGTACGCACCGTTTTACCGTGTCTAGTTTAACGGCACAACTGCTTTTAACCCTAGATTCATAAACATGGGTCTCACAGACCCTCTCATTTCAGTCATAGCGTGCTGTGTGAAAAATATTCAAACACGTGCGACTCAGTATCTTCCTAAAACAAAGAGAGTTTAGTGCAAAATTGTTTATAAATAGTAAATAAGATAACTTTGAAGGTAAGGGGTCTCACAGACCTATATTTATGAACGATGTTACAAAATATCGTTTATGAATCTAGGGTTAAATGATGATATGAGTGTGTTATTAAGTTGGTACGCAGCCTCATCTACGTCACTTTCTGACAGTAGAGACTTGGGAAGCGAATCTTCTCTGGCTGAAAGATTAACACGAAAAGAAGCTCAGTTAGTTCGTTTGGGCACGTACCGTGGACTGGCTTGTTTAACTACACCTAAAACGTTAAATCTTAGTTGAATTAAAGTTAGAGAGGCAGCTAGTAAGATTTAAGCGAAATATCACCACTTATGTAAAAATTAACTATGACTTAAGTATGTTGTTTTTCCTTTTCCTTTCCTTTGTTTTACATTTTTTTTTGTTTTTTCTCTTGATGTTTTTTATTGTTAAGTACATTTCGCTCATTTACTTGAAGACTGTCATAACTCAAAAAACGCGATTTTTGAGTTAATGGTGCAGAATTATTCGTTTTATCATCCTTCACATTGTGTTAAAGTTTCATATTAATATCTTGTATACTCTTCGCATTAGAAGAGAATATGCCGTTCTTTTTTCTGCAAGGTGGTAGTAAATTGAAAACTTTAAACGCGTATTCTGCAAAATCGTGTTTTTTGAGTTATGACAGTCTTCAAGTAAATAAGCGGTTTGTTGTAATTGAATAGCGAAATAGTGCTAAATAAACAAACAAAGAAACTTGCATAATTTTCTCTACAATACTTTGACTCGAATCGGTTTCCATTTCAATCTTGTTGTTTATACGTTCCGTTGATGGGAGTATTCGTGTGGATGTTAATGTTTGTGGTGGCGGCGTTTGGCTTTGTCGTATTAGGGGTTGCTGGATAAGTTCTTAATTGTGGAAGTGATACAGTGTACTTTGTCTCTTTCAGAAGCTGGAATGAAATCAAATGAGTGTATGCTAGAATCAATGCTTTATTGAAATTCAAATATTCCCCGAACTTGCCAAAGGCATATCTGAGGATTCAATTCAAGACCTGATCAGTTTCACAAACCCAGAAATAGACGTTTTCGTCACATAAGCTGCTGCCCACGAGAACCAACTTATTGCAAATTCAATTAAAGTAACCCTGTTGACCCTCTTGATAAGTGAATACAACAGACATACTGATCTTACTTAATGCCCTCCAAATTCCCTTGCTTACCATAATCAAATCTTCAGCAGTGCCGATTTCAAAATTATCCAACATTCGCTGTATTTTGTGCTTCGGGACGTTGTGCGAATTTTTCGAAGCCAATTTCCCTACTAAATGCCGCCACGGTGTTACTGGCTCCATCAGTTCCAAAATATATCCATTCCGCACCGCGGCCTGAACATAAGGCATCATCTCCCACAGCTGTATGTTTGTGTTGTCAATGATAAGTGGACTCCAACCAAGCGCTGTCTTTTCGTTAACTCTTGAATGACAATATTTATGAGCTTCATGGAGGCGCTCAATATTGAACTTATACCTGCCCAATAAATCAATGAAAAAATCATCAGCACTAAGCACAAAGTCCCTACAATCATTTCCAGACATTAGTTTCGCAACAATAGACTTAGCCAAATAAGATTTCCCGCTTCCTGGTGGGCCACGCATCAAAATGAGCACTTTATACCCTTTCATGATGTTGTCATATATACTCGCATAAACAGCGGGAAGTTCTGGTACATTGTGCTTAGGCACTGCCTTTGGGACTGCTCCAGCTGCAGTTTGTAGAACTCTGCAGAAACTTGGCGCTTTTTTATTCGTCGATTGCAATGGCTCTTCACGGTCATTATCGATATCGGTACTTACAAGCTTATCAATGCACAAAACCACTAAAAATGAAAACAAAAATCAATTACTACGTCGTTTTGTTTGGAGAAGACTTTTGTTGACTTACCATTCCACAGACATTCTTCACAAACGTTGTGAATTTTACTAAGGGATATTCCATGAAACATATCATTTAACTGACGGAGAATGTTCTGTTTATCGGCGCTCAAATTTGAGATGTTAAAATCATATAGTATTTGCGAATCCATTAGATACATAAAAAGTATTTCTTTGTTATTTATATTTTGGAAGACTGTTACAGCGCTACACAGAAAAGTATTGAAAACGAAATGCGAAATTGCAGTGAATATGATCCAAATTCGAGAAAATAAAAATTGTTAAGTCAGGAGTTTTGTTTTTTGTTCAGGCATTCGTGGCGTGTATTCCCTGACAAGTGGTTCAGTCTCGTAGGCGGACGAATACCGAGAAAAAAAAATAATTGAATGCGTTCAGACAAAATAAACGCGGTGGTATTTGAATTAAAAAACCAATGAAGACGCAATGGAGGGCATTTATTTTGTAGAGGATTTAGCTTGGATAGAATTTGTAAAGTAAAGTTTTCGACGATGTAGGTACTCTCCTCAGACGCAATGGTCTCTCACTATTCCAATCTGTATAAAGTAGTTCAGCAAAGCCTCATCATTATTAACAAAGGTCACAATTTACATATAGATAACAGATAACATCGAAGCTCGTTAAGAGCTGCCGCGAAGAGTTTAAGGTTCTTGGCATGCGGCGCAACGTTAAACTCTGCTGGCTCCCCGGTCACAGCAGGATACCAGGCAATGAAGCAGCGGATGGAATGGCCTGAAAGGGCTCAACTCTAGGCCAGGAACAAGCAGATGGCACGGTCAAACCTCCACTCTGCAACCTTGAGGCCAAAATCGAAAAAAAAATCATTAATAGAAGCAAACAACAGGTGGAAATCACGAAACACATGTGAAATATCAAGAAGGCTGTGGCCTTGTAGAAGGACAGGAAATCTCTGTCAATACTAATAAGAGTGCTTACTGGCCACAACATGTTAAAATATCAATCGAAAAAAATACGTCTAAGCGACGATGATATCTGCAGATGATGCGGTGATGAGGAGGCTCACGAGGACACTGCCCATTTCCTGTCACTGCCCAAGCCTTTGTTAATTCAAAAATAGAACCCTGGGCAAATTCTTCTTCGACCATATCGATGAGCTATCAGATGGATCACCGTCAAAACTGCTCAAATTTGGCAGGGCGTCCGGATGAGGATCTAACCATTCTAATCAGCCCGCTTACCTAAACTTACCTTACAAAGGTCTAATTTGTATTAACTGCGACGAGTTATCACTCTTTATACAATTTCAAGGTTATTACATACAAATTTTTTCTAACAATAAAAATATTGTGATTCTTAAATCAAGTAGTAAATTAAAGGATGGAACCGACAAAAACGAAATGTTGTAGTATAATTTTCCATCAAACTACTGCATCTAATAAGATGGGGAACTCAGACGTGAAACGATTACATGGAACTCTAAATGAGCATTTACGAATTACGTTATTCGATGAACAAGCAAATAATGATGACGATACCCTCGACGACAGACTTTTCAAAATACTAAATATTTATAATAGTACCATTCAGTCAGCTACAAAAATGAGACCCATTGATTTCATTACTAAAAATCTAGATACAGTGGACATACGAAATTTACATCAGAAATTTGCGGATGAAAAACTAAAACGTGTAAACAAATAAAACGAAGCTAGAAACCACAATTATAAGAAAAATAAAACATCGTTAAAAGCGGAGTATAAGAAGTTAAGCAAATTTAAAATTGATTCCAATTACGTAGTAGACGATAGTAACCGGAGAAAGTTGTGATGATAATATACCTTTATTAATGTTATGAATTATCAAATAAAAAACAAATCGTTTAACCCTTAATGCTTTTTAGATAAATTTTAGCGATTTTGCTTCTAAATCCTTACTTTTGGAATTGAGAAAAGGAAGTAACGCGAGTTACCGTAAACATTTTAAATTTTCTTACATATGTTGTGTTATAAAATTTTAATACAATACTGTACTTTCTCTGCTTGTCAAAGCATTTGTTGCAATTCCCGTTACTTGAATTGTTTTTCTCCTTCTCAGAACTCTACTATGTAAACTACTACTATTCATTTTGTTATCTTCTGACTGCCTTTCTTTTATTTCCTTACAAAAGGTTATGGGCCCAGTCTGCAATACAGACAAAGAATAGTTTTTTTTTTCATAATTTACCGGTTGAAATAAAATTCGTCAGTCGAGATTCTGTGTTTGCTGTGGTCGCGATGAGTTCGATAAACCAAATAGACAAATTGAACGAGGAGAATTATGGAAGCTGGGTTATTCACATAAAAAGTGTTCTAATACATGCTGAATTTGGGTCGTACGTCGACGGGTCAAAACAGTTACCGGTCGAACCGAAACGGGAGAAAAAAGCTACGTGGGAGGCTGCGGACGCGAAAGCTCTTCCAACTATATAACTTAGTGTAAAGCCGTCGGAGTTGATTCACGTAAAACATTGTAAACAGTCGAAGGAGGCGTGGAACAAGCTGCATGAAATGTTCATCCCGAAAGGGCCGGCTCGCATGGTTAATCTGTTCAGACAGTTGCTGCACGCGAAAATGTTAGACGGGCAATTAATGCCAAACCACATAAATGAATTTTGTGGTATCGTGGAGAAATTGCGCGAAATACAGGTATTAATTCCCGAAGAACTTTTATTAATCATTTTACTTTGTAGTTTGCCGGATTCCTATGAAAACTTCGTAGTCGCAATAGAAAGTCGGGACAGTTTGTCCTCTTATGGCAGTTTGAAGGTCAAACTTTTAGAAGAAGACCAAAGAAGAGTCAATAAAGACGACCATAACAACAGTTCGGTAAGTGAATATATTTTTGCGGCAAAATCACGGGAGAAAAGTCACGCTAGCAAACCAAATCATACCACAAATGGAAAATGTTATTCTTGCGGTAAACGTGGTCATTACGCTTCGAACTGTAAAAAGGCAAAGCCAAGACAGTTATACTCGTTTGGTCTCTTCTCTTCAATAGATGAATCAATGTTGCAACAGGATGAATGGTGTTTGGATAGCGGAGCAACCTCGCATATGTGCTGTTATAAGGATTTATTTACCGATATCTGGAATGACGCTGATAGCGAAAAGGTGCAGTTCGCAAACGATAAATTCGTTGTATCGAGTGCTATTGGGACAGTAAGATTAAAACTAAAAGCAGGTGAACTCGAGCTGAAAAACGTTTTGTACATTCCGGAATTACAAGGTAGTTTTTTGTCCGTGAATAAAATAACCAAGCATAATTTTACAGTCGATTTCTTCCATGACGTTGGTGTTGTGAAAAATTTGCAAAACTCTATTGTTTTGAAGGCCTATTAGAAATGCGGTCTGTACATCATTAAACCTCGAACTGAATCTCTGTCTTATCAATCCAGCATTAAGAGCAACACGATGCAAAAATGGCACCAACGGTATGGACACCTGAACATGAATAATCTTTAACAACTCAAGAATCAGAACATGGTAGTTGAGAAATAGAGAATCTAACTGAAAAAAACACTTTTATGGTAATACAAGCAGAACTGATGATACAAATGTTCGCGAACATAACCACAGTTGACAGACAAATCGAACGAGTCGAATACATTATTCTACTTAGTAAACTTGACATACTAGCACATGACATACTAGCACATGACATACTTACGAACGATGAAATAAACGAATACAAAGTAACGCTCGCCATGATGCCATACATTAGAAACAACGTGGTATTTAAAGATAATTTAATAATTTTTGTTTTGATGATACTGAACTTTGCAGATGAAACATTTTCAAAAGCTTACATATATACGTAGTACCATCTCTAAAACATAATTTTGAAAAAATATATGTAGACATGAAAGAAGTCATTATCAAAGAAAATTTAATTTTTGAAAATCAAAATAAATTAATACAGAAGAAAAAAGATCCTAAACTTAATGACGATGAATGTATAGGAAACTTGCTATCGAAACATAATATCTGTCCCTATAGACTAAATAAAGAGAATATGTTACAAAAATTAATGAAAATACTATTCTGACAAAGAATTTACAAAAAGTACAAATCTTTCAAAATTGTAAAAACAATTATTTATTTATTTAAGGAAATAATCTAATTAGATTTAAAAACTGCATAATAAGTATAAATAATATTGAATATTCAAATTGCATAGTTTGAATTGCGAATTTAATGAATTATATTGCTATCATTAAGGCTCCATATTTCAAAAATAAAAAAATGTTAATCTAAAGGAAGTCCATCTCAATACAATCGAAAACAGAGATACTATTAAATACATACAATTTAAATCAGAAGTCACTAAGTATACTTCTCTGTCAGTAATGATACTTTTTGCAATTGTAGTCATTGTTATCCTTGTAATTATATGCAAAAGAAATAACACTGAAATTGTAATAAAAACAGCACCAATAGTCGACCCATTTTAACCGCAGAGTTTTTTGGTGGACCAAAAAAATTAAAGGTGTGAGTTGTCACTTGACTGCAACCAAAATGCACACACGGCACATTCCTCATTGTTTACTTGGTCTCGTATTAAGTGAGCAATGAGGTTTGTCGCCCACTCAAAATTCCTTTTCACACTTGTTATTTTATGACCAAGTAAAAAGTGTGCAACGGAACTTTGCACACGCTAATTCCATACGTATCTTCTGTGAAGGTAAGGATGGAGATCTCGCGTTAGTTTCCAAGTTAATTAGTTATTAAGCAGACTTAAAAGAATAAACTTCTCTGAACACAACCGCGTTTTCTTTAACTTAAACTGTATGGAAGCTGATTTCTAATTGATTTATAAGGAAATACGATGCGAAACAACGCAGCCAAAAAAGTTAATAGCTGAAGGCCAACCACCAAGTACAATGTAATTTAATTTTATTTATCCAAACAAATTTTTATAGTATAAAGCAAGTTATCAGTAATGCGTATCCAGAAAAAAGAGAGTGCCCCAAAAATTAAGCAGGTAGACCCTTATTTAACTTTAAGGCTTATGTAAAAAAAAAACCGCAACAAGTGGTACAATATGCGAGTATATAGTATCGCGAGATTTTACAGAAAATAATTTGAGAGGCAAAATTGTGTAGGTAAACAATAACAATCACAGGGTGTTCTTATTTTAAAATGTGATGCTTTTGTGAAGTAGCACATTTTAATTAAATTTCCAACAGAAGCATTGTATGCCTCATCATATCAGTATAAACACGCTTATTCATTTTACTTTCAATTTAATTTCAATAAAGGTCCTACACCATTTTAAGAAAAAACATCCCTCAAATTAAATATTTCGCTTTACAGGAGATTTTCTCCTGTACTGCGGATTGAGATCCTTTAGAGCAGGCATGTCAAAGATACGGCCCGCGGGCCATGGCTGGCCCGGGAGACAATTAGTTGCGGCCCGCGACATCAATTTTAAACTTTTAACGCTGCATGAAATATTTGTATGATTATACCTCACTGGAGAAAAGAAGTAAGAACAGAAAGAGGAATTGAAGAATAGAAAAGAAAAAATTAAAACAAATAAGCCCCTGTGCCTGTGAACTGTTCCAAAAATTCAAATCAATCGAAATTTTTCTGCATTGGATAGCTACATATATAGCTCTCATGAGTAACTAAGGCTGGCAATGCAGTGTTGTGATTTAGCCTTAGCGTAAAATCGTTTATCTGTTTTCTGTATTTGAGACACTTCCATGCTTAGAAAGACTTTGTTGCGTTCTTATTGGTGTGCAAGTTCGGTCTAATAAACTCTATTTTTTGAAAGTTGTTTACTCTTACAATATCAACTGAAATAAAAGTGAGTGCCGATTTTTCCGGCCAAATTGGGACATTTTGTACTTTTTTATTGAATGGAAAGGTAAACCTCTGTGCCAAGCGACATTATGCCAAATATAAAAATTTGGACTTATGACACTTTTAAAAAGCGACATAAGGCCAAACTTTTTTGAGATATAACACCAGATGAGAATATTACAAAAACCTGTTGCTCCTCACTGATTTTGGACATAAAACGACCGTAGCAACGAAGCGGTGCAATACAGATTCCCAATATTTCAAAGTCTTTCAACGAATTCGCGACATACAGCCAAATTGGCCAGGTGCCACTTTGCGAAAGCGACATTATGCCAAATGTTAATATTCGGCCTAATGTCACTTTCAAAAGCGTCATTAAGCCCAATTTTTATATTAAAAAAATAAAAGCTTTTAATGACGGCGAATTTTTAAAAAAATGTATGCTAGACATGGCCGATATTTTATTTCCATCACTGAAACAAGTGATTCAAGAAATACCCTTGTCTAGAAATACAATTGAAAAGTTGTGGGAGTCGCAACTTCGAAAATAAAACCTTCACCATTTCCCTAGCATTCGTAGGATCGGCATGCAAATCAGTGCAGATAAATAGCAGATTTTTCAAACCGTTTGCTTGATCTCATTGTTGATATGGGTTTTGCAGATTTTCGCGAGCTTAATACGTACGACTTTCCTCTTTTAAATTATCTTTTTACATTCGATGTTGATAAGGCACCGACTAACTTGGAAATTGAACTTTAAGATTTGCCGTTTGATACTGCTTTCAAGAGTATGTTCAATGAAGTTGATATTTTGGCATTTTATACAAATTAATTCAAAAATCAAAATAGCTATCTCAACTTAAGGAACCATGCTGCCCGCATTTTATGCATGTTTGGAAGTTCATATGTGTGTAAACTAAATCTAAAAAGATTTACAGATGAACATCTTCGGTTCACTTTGAAAATCAATATAACGTCATTGACACCAAACATCGAGGAGATAATGAAAAGTAAAAGAAGTCAGGTTTCTGGATCCTCAAAATAATATTTTGGTTAAATATATATCTACTTAAAAGAATTATTACTTTTTTTCTTTAATAAAATCATTTTTCATATCCTTCTACTTATACTTATTATTGCATATGCATTTTACTTTTAATCTGGCCCGCTGTCCTACTCGAGATAAAAAAATTGGCACCTGAGGAGTTTGAGTTTGATACCGCTGCTTTAGAGGTTACCTTCAAATGGTACTTTCATCCCACTTTTAAAACAATACATTGGAGTAAACATTGAAAAAAGAGTACTAGAAAGCGTAATGTGACAATTTTTAAAACTATTATTTTAAACTTTTTTTTGAATTTGACTGATTTTAGTTGACAACTATATATATTAACTTTTTTTGTAACCCAATTTTGAAATTATGTTTTTTTTTTCAGTATTTTTATTTTTTATGTTATTCATCATATTGAATTTTGTTTTGATGAAATAAAAATATGAATTAAAAAAAATATAAATATATATGTAGGTATATGTATATAAAATGACATTTTTTTTTTTAAATATTTGTGGGTGGGATATGTAATACCCCAGTGTGAGGAGCGCGTTGGAAGAAATATGTGTGAGGACGGAAGGTTAAGTTCTCTGTTGAAAGGAAGTTAGATTTTATTGACAAAAGGTATTAATGAGGTTAAAGTAAATTTACGGACATAATGTGGTTGTATATCGTTTTTTTATAATTACAAAATGCGCAATATTTTCTTCCACCTGCTAAATTTTGGTTTTCGGGTTGGTTCACGTTTGTAAATTTTGCTTCCTAGAATTGAAAAATCACTTGAATACATCAAACGAGATGCACTTTTAGCAAACCCTTTTCACTAGACTGATGCGTTAATAGATTACGCAAGCACGTGTGAAAGGTCATTGCTAGCTCTTTAAGCTCTGCCCGAAAAAAGCTTTTTTTGTTCACCATGGGAGTAAATTTTGCGTAGGTTCGCTTTCTAGGGTTAAAGATAGAAGTATGTTTTTTCATCGGCATTTAAAAGCAGAGGCACATCAGTACAAAGCAATTGCCAGTGTAGTAAATGAAAATGACAGTGTTAACTGTCCTCAAATATTTATTAATTCTCTCAACTGAGCGGGTCTTCCGCCGTACCAATTAAATTTGAAAATCTGCACACCAATAAAACTTATCAGAAACCTTTGCAAGGACAACCGACTTCAAGTCAAGAAGTTAAACAAAAACATTATAGAAGATTAAGTTCTTACTGGACCCGCAACAGGGAAGGATGCCCTTATTCCTAGAATTCCAATGATACCAACGTATCTCCCTTTTCAGCTTAGACGGTTGCAGAATAAACATACCTATGTAAAAACTTCAACAACGCCTATTTTTCTTACAATTATTTCTGTGAAATTCATTATTCTGGATACGGTAAGCATGTTTAAATTTGTATTTTTTAACGTGAAAATGTTTTACTGGGAGCATTTTATGGAAAAGTGGGACACAAAAAAAATGTCGGACTTCCAGTACAGCTAGAAACTTGAAATTTGGTATGCAGGTAGGTCTTACCTCACATATACCCAACAAATTGTGACATCCTAAAATATTGCCCTTTAGCCCCCGAAAAGGGGGGTCAAACTTAAACGGCAATTTGATCAATTTACAGTTATAAATTTGGAATGTTTAATATTTTTCCTTAGTTATATTTCAAGACCTACCTGGGTATGTACTGAGTTTCAAGTTCCCAAGTCCGCTAGAAGTCCCTTCAATGGAAATAGGCACGTTGTGTCACGAAAAAGATCTCAGAAATACGTTTCCACAGAATTCACGTGCTCCAAGAAGGGGTATAGTCCTTTTTTAATATTATAGTCAAAAAAAAAGTTTCAAGAACTTCGCGAAGCAACGCGAGCACGGGTCTGCTAGTGTGAAATATTAGTGCATTAAATCTCTCCTGAATTTATTGCATTCTGAAGGTCTTCTGGGTCAAAATCCACGCTTTCAGGAGGTTCTAATGACACACCATTATTTCTAAGTATGTTGTGCAAAACACATGTTGCCACAAAAATTGTAAATGTCGTCTTTAATTGTAGACGATAGCCGTATGCCAGTACAGGGAAACGTCTTTCAATATTCCGAAAGATTTTTCTATGGGACCTCTTGTTCGTATCTGAGACTCATTATAAAGTTGCTCTGCCGTGTTTCTGGGACTGAGCAATGGTGTCATCAAATTTGTTTTTTGTGGGTAAGCGGAATCACCTGGGGTAAAGTTATACTGCATATATGTAGTATGAAATCATTGTAAATCAAATTCCTTACCCAGAATAACGCAATCTGTAAAATTTGGACTTTCCATCTTGGCTCTTTTTTTACTGCTATTAAACATTGTTGCATCATGAGCAGAACCAGGCCACCTTGCAACCACATCAGTAAACACCATTTTTGCAGTTCATACTCCCTGCACATTTATTGAAAAATAGCTTTTTCTATTCCTGAATATTTCCGCGTCGGATCCCCCTGAGACAAACTTGAATTTCGTGTAAAATGGAACCATGTTTTATCTTACCGGCAGACTGAATCTGAACATGTGTTCCGTCAACAGCACCAATAACAGAAGGAAAAGACGCTATATCAAAAAAATCCCTTTCAACCTGTGAAACTTCTGATGGTGTATATGGAATTTTAATATATTTTCTATACAGCTTTGCAATTTCTGTAGCAACTCTTGAAACGATTCTTGAAACAGTGGAAACATGCATCCTTCCAAAATCGGCAATACTGAAAAGATGATTGCCTGTAGCAAAGAATCGTAGAGCTACCAATAGCTGGTTTATGGGTGCAATTGAATTATTTCCAGAAAGGGATAATTTTGTTCAACGATTTCTTAAAAAAGTTATGTATCAAACCTGTTATAAGGCCATTCTAGCTCATTATCGATTTTTCTACTACATGGATAGTCATATTTTTAGTTAAACGAAATCTTTTGTAGAAGACCAATTCATCAAAACTAAAAAAAATACTCATTTCTATCGTAGACTTGTCGGGGGACACCAACTTCAATCAATTCAAGAACCTCAACATCATCTTCCAACAAAGCGATCAATTCAAAACTCATTTTTGCTTATTTAATTTTAGTTTTAACCAAACACTAGTTTCGTTTAGACAACAAGTTATTAAAATGTCATCATAGAACATAACCATATAAATCTCCTAAGTGCAACCTAAGGGTTTTATGCCCTACTATTTCTTCCCTATAAGATAAGTTTCACTTAGCTTCATTTATGCCAACCTCTGAGTTCGGTGCAAACCATCAAGTAGGACTTAGTGACTTATGTGGAACTTAAATAGTTATGAGTCGTATCAGCAAACGGGCCTCAGAGATTTAAACGCTTACAGTGGTGACCTAACAAGGTGTAAGGGATGAAATCTTGTCGTGCTTAAGGTTTCAGGTTCAACTCCTGGTGTCAAGAAAGTCGATCAACTGCTAAAAATATTTTGTGGGGGTATAGCAATACTTCTTGTCACGTCGCTAAAGAGTCCATTTAAAAGTGGTTGCTACAATTTGCTTGGGAATAATTTCTTGCATGTTGCAAAACATAAAACTAATTATATATGGAACCAAGGGGCTGTTCCCTCTAAAAAAATGCAGTTTAGTTAAGAGGCGTAAAATTCTTTCAATTCGTCAGGCTTGAGAAATGCTAAAACTTGAGAGAGCAGAAAGAAAACTTTGAATAAAATTCGTTTTTAAAATATTTGACATTTTATTCTAATGCTTTCTTATAAACAACATTTTTGGTTTTTCCATCTTTTACGTAAATAAAAAGTGCGGTCGGTTTCCCTACTCTAGAACACCGAACATATAGTTAACCATGAGAAAACACCGGATATTCTAAATCTATACCGCAAATTTTCAAAGACTGACTGCGCTTTATTTGATGGCAAAAGCAAGGCGAATAGAAAATTGAAGACGTTTAAAATCAAATGGCAAATCAGGTGGAATCGTTGGAATTCTGGGAATTAAAACGTCTTTCCCTTTATATTTGCCACTCAGAATCGTAGCTTCAATCAGATTGTTCATTAATTTTTTACAGCAAGTCTCGTACTATTGCAAAGTTTTGGTTGATTAATGTTACGGAGCATTATAATCGGGGCTCCAACTTTTAGCGCTTAATAATGAGGTGGCGGTCCCGGTAAATCAAGTGAATTAAAATATTCCGTCGGGTAATTCACAACGTCATCCTCATTTATTATAGTGTCAACTGATTTGTAGGCAAAAAATTGTCCATCTCAGCGACATCTTTATTTTTGCCAGCCAATATAGCTCTTTCACTTAACCAAGTATGATTTTTATAGTTCTCCACTATAACTGGAAACACACTTTGATCCAATTCTTTCTTTGAATTCCTTATACAATCGAATTTTGTTGGCAGTGTTATTAGGCAATTTGAACTATCGACGGGCATTTTTCCATTCCCAATATCCAACAGCTGCTTTGAAAATTCTGCCGCAGATGGATCGTTTCGTAACTGTACACGGACATTTGTAGTAGTGTAATTGTTTTTACATATCTCCACAAAGGAGAACATTTAAGGCAGGCATTGAGTTCATGCGCAGCAGTGGAACGGGGTATGACCGGCAAAGTTTGTCTAAAGTCACTCGCCAAAAATATCATGGCGCCGCCAAATATTTCTTGGCTACCTCGCAAATCTTTCAAGGTTTGATCTAAAGCTTCAAGTGACTTTTTGTGTGCTTTTGTATACTCATCCCATACAATCTTGCACTGATGCAAGACAAAATTCACTTCAAATATTTGAACAAAATGTTTCACAAGTATAAATACTAACCGTGAATGATGTTCGCCAAAAAACCACAAAACGCTAATTATAACACTTGATTTAGATTTCACAAAAGAAAAATAAATTAAATTGTATCCAACACGCACAAAGCAGAAACGCTGGCTATACCAATATGTGCAAACATACATACTCGAGTGGAGTATGAATGGTAGAAACGGAGAAACGATGTTTGTTCTCTGTTCACTCACTTCGTTGGCTCAACAGATGATTTTTTCGTTGGAAAGGTATTGTTTTTTTTACATACAAGCCTGCTACAAAAGAATACCTTTCCAACAAAAAAGGAATCATAAAATTTCGGTGTTGCCAAGCTCGAGATATAAAAGGACAAACATTAATCAAACTCATCATTATCCTTACTATCATTACTATCATTACTATTAATATAAAGAGGAAACATTAAAAAACTTTGGCCCCGGTAATCTCAGCAAATACTGAACCGATCAAAGTGAAATAAAATTTATAATATTCTTTATTTTCACGAAATCCAGTTGGGCTATTTTTTTTTTTATTTAATTGTTTTTTGTTTGTATGTATGTATGTTTGGCACGGCACAGCTCATGGAGAGCCAAGGCCTAGCTTCTCACAACCATTCATGTTGTGCGTGTTATATTCTTCGCACGAATGGAAGGAACGTACAGTTTAATGCCGACTCCGAACAGCGAATTGAGAAGCTTTTCATGACAGATTGTACTCTTGCAGGTTTGTCATGCCTGGGAAGAGGTGGTGCCGCGAAAAAACTTTTGGTGGTTTTTGAGAATCGAACCTGTGTCTCTCGCTTAGCAGTCCAACGAACTAACCACTAAGCCACGGCGAATTACAGGAAAATGTAACATTTATATTTTTTTCATACTAATTTGAAAGAGATTGAACAACATATTCACTCCAAAGTCAATATGCTTACGCAAATTTTAAGCATTCGTCTTTTCTTAATTATACCTACTTGCTGAGAAATATATTAATAAGTATTTTGAATACATAAATTATTTCTATTTGTTTACATCGCTGATATCGATTCAATCATGACGACGAGGTTGCTGCTTTGTTCCATTTCATCATCGTTCCGTCTTTCTCGCACGCTCTCTTCATTCCATTCCTATTCCTACTTTGTATGATCATGAAATATATGTGGTATGTGGATCATATTTTTATTTCCTATCTTCATAGGGAAAGTATTTTAATCGGCTAAAACAAAAAAGGTTCGCGATTTTGACATAGCTTCACATTACGATGTGACAATTTTTTTCTCCTTCGGTATCTGGAGAACGGAATAACGTCCGATCATGCCGTTTTTTTTTACTTTATTTGTCAACATGAAACTTAGATCATATAAATTTAGGGTAAATTTGGTCCAGCGGATGCTGAGATATTAGAAGAATTGCTTTAAAGAAAGGTGTGCTGAACAACGCAAGCACGCTGTGGTGTACGTCGCTGTGATATAATGCAATATGAGGTGGGAAGTACAGGACTGGCTCCCCAGTCGAATTTTTTTGTTTTAAACTGCTGTTTTTGAGTTGAAGCTTCATAATCTCACTCAAAAACCAATCTGTTAACCCTACAAAGCTAACCTTATTTTGTACCCCATTAAAGCTCTCTAGGAGTAAAATTTACTCCCTGACAATTAAAAGAGAAATGGTTATGTTTAAGTTCTCTGTTGAAACGATGTTAGATTTTATTGACAAAAGATATTCAAATTAATGAGTTTAAAGTACATTTACGGGCGTAATGTGGTTGTATATCGCTTTTTCATAATAAGAAAATGCGCAATTTTTTCTTCCACCTGCTAAGTTTTGGTTTTCGGGTTGGCTCAAGTTTGTAAATTTTGCTTCCTAGAATTGAAAAATCACTTGAATACATCGAACGAGATGCACTTTTAGCAAACCCTTTTCACTAGACTGATGCGTTAAAAGATTACGTAAGCACTTACGAAAGGTCATTCATAGCCCTTTAAGCTCCCGAAAAAAGTTTTTTTTTGTTCACCATGGGAGTAAATTTTGCGTAAGTTGACTTTCTAGGTTGGCGTTTAAAAACAGAGTCACATCAATACAAAGCACTTGCCAGTGTAGTAAATGATAATGATAGTGTTAACAACCTTCAAGAATTTATTATTTCTCTCAACCCAGCGGGTCTTCCGCGACCGCACCAATTAAATTTGAAAATCGGCACAACAATAAAACTTATCAGAAATCTTAGTCCACCAAACCATTGCAAGAGCAACCGATTTCAAGTCAAGAAGTTAAACAAAAACATTATATTAGCTAAAATTCTTACTGGACCCGCAGCCGGGAAGGATTACCCTTTTCAGTTCAGACGTTGCAGTTCCCCATTAAACCGTGTTTCTGCATGATGATTAATAAGAATCAGGGTCAATCATTTAAATTTATTGGGGTGGATCTTAAGGACAACGTTTTTTTCCATGGTCGGCTTTATGTTGCCTTATCAAGAGTGGGCTCACAGAAAATTCAGTGTTTGCTTCTTTCGCCAAACAATAAAGCAGTAAATATTGTATATCCCGAAGCATTAATATAAGTCAATAAATTAATATATGTATGTAAAAACTTCAACAATGTCTATTTTTCTTACAATTATTTTTGTCAAATTCATTATTCTGTTAGTATGTTTACTTTTTCTTTTTTCTTTTTTTTTAAATTATGTCAAAAAAGTTTTTTTAAAGAACTTCGCGAAGCAACGCGAGCACGGGTCTGCTAGTCATTACTATTATATAAAGACGAAACATTAAAAAACTTTGGCTCCGGTTATCTCAGCAAATACTGAACCGATCAACGTGAAGTAAAATTTATAATATTCTTTTTTTTACGAAATCCAGTTAGGCTACTTTTTTTATTTAAATGTTTTTTGTTTACAGGAAAATTTAACATTTATATATTTTTCATACTTATTTTAAAGAGGTTGACCAACATATTCACTCCTAACTTTAAATCAATTTAAAATATTGCTAAAACAATTTCTTTTACATAAAGTCAATATGCCTATGCACATTTTAAGCCCTTAATCTTTTCTTAATTATACCTACTTACTGAGAAATAAATTAATAAGTATTTCTAATACATACATTATTTTTATTTGTTTACATCGCTGATATCGATTCAATCATGACGACGAGGTTGCTGCTTTGGTCCATTTCATCATCGTTCCGTGTTTCTCGCACGCTCTCTCCCTCAAATTCTTATAGTCCGTTTCAAATCAAAAGCGACAAACTCGCGCAGGTTTTCTCTTTTCCAGTCATCCTCTCTTGTGTACAAGAAAACCTGCGCGAGTTTGTCGCTTTTGATTTGAAACGGACTATATTCATACTTTGTATAATCATGAAGTGTATGTTATGTGTATCATATTTTTACTTCCTACCTCCAGAAGGGAAGTATTGTATTGCAATCACCCAAAAAAAAAGGTTCGTGATTTTGACCAAACTTCTCATTACGATGCGCTAGAAATCATTTGCATCATTTCGCAGTGATGTTTGTGTGTGCGTGTGTGTATGTGCAAATTTTGTTCTCCTTTGATATCTGGAGAACGGAACAACGTACGATCATGCGGTTTTTTTTTTACTTTATTTGTCAGCATGAAACTTAGATGTAATCAATTTAGGGTAAAGTTGGTTCAGCGGATGCTGAGATATTAGAAGAACTGCTTTAAAGAAAGGTGTGCTGAACAACGCAAGCATGTTGTGGTGTACATCGCTGTGATATAATGCAATATGAGGTGGGAAGTACAGGACTGGCTATCCAGACGAATGTTTTTCTTTTAAACTGCTGTTTTTGAGTTGAAGCTTGATAATCTCAGTTAACCCTAAAAAGCTAATCTTATTTTGTACTCCATGAAAGCTAACTAGGAGTAAAATTTACTCCCTGACAATTAAAAGAGAAATGGTTATGTTTTAGTTCTCTGTTGAAACGATGTTAGACTTTATTGACAAACGATATTCAAATTAATGAGTTCAAAGTACATTTGTATGTATGTATGTATGTATGTATGTATATTTGGCACGGCAGCTCATGAAGAGCCAAGGCCTAGCTTCTCACAACCATTCATGTTGTGCGTGTTATATTCTTCGCACGAATGGAAGGGAAGTACATTTACGGGCGTAATGTGGTTGTATATCGCTTTTTCATAATAAGAAAATGCGCAATTTTTTCTTCCACCTGCTAAGTTTTGGTTTTCGGGTTGGCTCAAGTTTGTAAATTTTGCTTCCTAGAATTGAAAAATCACTTGAATACATCGAACGAGATGCACTTTTAGCAAACCCTTTTCACTAGACTGATGCGTTAAAAGATTACGTAAGCACTTACGAAAGGTCATTCATAGCCCTTTAAGCTCCCGAAAAAAGTTTTTTTTTGTTCACCATGGGAGTAAATTTTGCGTAAGTTGACTTTCTAGGTTGGCGTTTAAAAACAGAGTCACATCAATACAAAGCACTTGCCAGTGTAGTAAATGATAATGATAGTGTTAACAACCTTCAAGAATTTATTATTTCTCTCAACCCAGCGGGTCTTCCGCGACCGCACCAATTAAATTTGAAAATCGGCACAACAATAAAACTTATCAGAAATCTTAGTCCACCAAACCATTGCAAGAGCAACCGATTTCAAGTCAAGAAGTTAAACAAAAACATTATATTAGCTAAAATTCTTACTGGACCCGCAGCCGGGAAGGATTACCCTTTTCAGTTCAGACGTTGCAGTTCCCCATTAAACCGTGTTTCTGCATGATGATTAATAAGAATCAGGGTCAATCATTTAAATTTATTGGGGTGGATCTTAAGGACAACGTTTTTTTCCATGGTCGGCTTTATGTTGCCTTATCATGAGTGGGCTCACAGAAAATTCAGTGTTTGCTTCTTTCGCCAAACAATAAAGCAGTAAATATTGTATATCCCGAAGCATTAATATAAGTCAATAAATTAATATATGTATGTAAAAACTTCAACAATGTCTATTTTTCTTACAATTATTTTTGTCAAATTCATTATTCTGTTAGTATGTTTACTTTTTCTTTTTTCTTTTTTTTTAAATTATGTCAAAAAAGTTTTTTTAAAGAACTTCGCGAAGCAACGCGAGCACGGGTCTGCTAGTCATTACTATTATATAAAGACGAAACATTAAAAAACTTTGGCTCCGGTTATCTCAGCAAATACTGAACCGATCAACGTGAAGTAAAATTTATAATATTCTTTTTTTTTACGAAATCCAGTTAGGCTACTTTTTTTTATTTAAATGTTTTTTGTTTACAGGAAAATTTAACATTTATATATTTTTCTTACTTATTTTAAAGAGGTTGACCAACATATTCACTCCTAACTTTAAATCAATTTAAAATATTGCTAAAACAATTTCTTTTACATAAAGTCAATATGCCTATGCACATTTTAAGCCCTTAATCTTTTCTTAATTATACCTACTTACTGAGAAATAAATTAATAAGTATTTCTAATACATACATTATTTTTATTTGTTTACATCGCTGATATCGATTCAATCATGACGACGAGGTTGCTGCTTTGGTCCATTTCATCATCGTTCCGTGTTTCTCGCACGCTCTCTCCCTCAAATTCTTATAGTCCGTTTCAAATCAAAAGCGACAAACTCGCGCAGGTTTTCTCTTTTCCAGTCATCCTCTCTTGTGTACAAAAAAACCTGCGCGAGTTTGTCGCTTTTGATTTGAAACGGACTATATTCATACTTTGTATAATCATGAAGTGTATGTTATGTGTATCATATTTTTACTTCCTACCTCCAGAAGGGAAGTATTGTATTGTAATCACCGCAAAAAAAGGTTCGTGATTTTGACAAAGCTTCACATTACGATGCGCTAGAAATCATTTGCATCATTTCGCAGTGATGTTTGTGTGTGCGTTTATGTATGTGCAAATTTTGTTCTCCTTTGATATCTGGAGAACGGAACAACGTACGATCATGCGGTTTTTTTTACTTTATTTGTCAGCATGAAACTCAGATGTAATCAATTTAGGGTAAAATTGGTCCAGCGGATGCAAAGATATTAGAAGAAATGCTTTAAAGAAAGGTGTGCTGAACAACGCAAGCACGTTGTGGTGTATAAGTTAACGCCACACGAACCGTGCTCCCACGATTTATGGCCATTCCCACGAGCCGAACATTTCGCTGTACCATTTCGCTGACGCTGCGTCTGAGCATGGAACAGAAAAGCGCATTCCAGCACGTAGTGAAAGACGAGTACCTGTGTGAACCCAAGTGAACATGCGGACAACGATGCACGGGGAATCAGATAAGAAAAATGTAATATTTTTAAGTTAG
The DNA here is from genome assembly GCA_951813785.1 of Criorhina ranunculi. Classification (NCBI taxonomy): domain Eukaryota; kingdom Metazoa; phylum Arthropoda; class Insecta; order Diptera; family Syrphidae; genus Criorhina; species Criorhina ranunculi. Next base: position 18,832,302 of record OX638382.1, on the reverse strand, counting down.
TTCTAAGTTTGATTTGAAAGAATAAAGAGGCTTCTCCTCCGAAAAGAAATTGTTTTTTTTAATAAAAGCAAATTTAAAATAAATTAACTGGCGCCCGAGCAGGGACCACAGGGTTAAGACGTTAAGCCTTAGTTAGTACTACTGTAATCGCGAGAATCGTTTTAATAAAATCCTTCTGAGGACTGACGTGCCTGCGAGTCAACGTTTTAATAAAATCCCTTGAGGACTGACGTGCCCGTGTGAAACGTTTTAATAAAATCCTATTGAGGACTGACGTGTCGCGAGTGAAACGCAAAAACCCTGTGGTCGCAATCGCGTGTGAGTGAAAAGACTTTGTCTAAAGGGCCCCGAAGTAGCCCTACATCGAGTGTATGTAGGAAGACGATTCGGAAGCTGATCGAAGCTAGCCGCACCACCCGATTGCAGCGGATTTTTCAGAAACACCTACGCAAGTGAGGATCATCAAATGGGTAATCTGCAGCTATATTTAATATTGTAAGTTATATTTAAGTAAAATTGAAAGTCCATTAAAAGATAAGATTAAGTGAAATACATAGTGGTGAAAGTAGTTAACTAAATAAGTGAATTGTGAATTTTTCTATCATTAAGAAACTAGGAAAAGAAATCTCTGAAAAAAAAGGAAAAAATATATAGTTAAGTTCTAGAAAATCGAAATAGTTAATATTAAGAAACTAGGAAAAAAAACCCGAGAAAAAAATCTCTGAAAAAAAAAGGAAAAATTATATAATTAGGTTTTAGGAAATCGAAATAGCTGACAATTCTTTGCTGTTCGTTCTCTCTTTCCATTTAATTGTTTTGGTTAAACATACAGTTTTAATTTACCCATCTGCTAATATAATGAACGGTATGGTCAACACAAGATCGGGTGCGGGTGAGGACGTGACTCCTTCGAATCAAGGGCAAACCGCTTCAATCTCACCCCCTGCTATTTCCCAAGGACCTTCTACTTCCCAAGTACCTTCTATTTCCCAAGGACCTTCTACTTCCCAAAGACTTTCTATTTCCCAAGGACTTTCTATTTTCCAAGGACCTACCACTTCACAAAACCAACCACCTAGTGCTAACCCCTCTGCACAATTTTTAACCAGTCATCAAATGCCAACTAATGTCCCTTCTTTTTATCTGCCACCTACTACAAGCCAAGACCAAAACTGTTCTTTTCATTCAAGCACATCTCAAGCCGAGGCTCAAGAGATAAGGTCCACACCTGAATTGGACGTGTTAGTGACTTCAATAGTTAGTCGCGTTCTAGAACAACAAGGAAAAAAATTAGTAGAAAGTATTTTAAATCCAAGCGCACAACGTTTCTCTGGCATAGACCAGACAATATTTCCTCAATATCAGAATAACTTAGATGGGTTAGAAAAAATACCTGACGTTGTAAGATGTCTACGCAACTTCTCGGGGGAGGCTAGCGAGTTCTCTTCCTGGAAGAAGAGTGTGGAACGCGTGTTAAAAATTTACGAAAGCTTTAAAGGGACCCCGAAGTACTACGGAATTATTAATGTTATTCGCAATAAAATTGTAGGGCAAGCAGATGCAGCCCTTTTTTTTTTATTTAAATGTTTTTTGTTTACAGGAAAATTTAACATTTATATATTTTTCATACTTATTTTAAAGAGGTTGACCAACATATTCACTCCTAACTTTAAATCAATTTAAAATATTGCTAAAACAATTTCTTTTACATAAAGTCAATATGCCTATGCACATTTTAAGCCCTTAATCTTTTCTTAATTATACCTACTTACTGAGAAATAAATTAATAAGTATTTCTAATACATACATTATTTTTATTTGTTTACATCGCTGATATCGATTCAATCATGACGACGAGGTTGCTGCTTTGGTCCATTTCATCATCGTTCCGTGTTTCTCGCACGCTCTCTCCCTCAAATTCTTATAGTCCGTTTCAAATCAAAAGCGACAAACTCGCGCAGGTTTTCTCTTTTCCAGTCATCCTCTCTTGTGTACAAAAAAACCTGCGCGAGTTTGTCGCTTTTGATTTGAAACGGACTATATTCATACTTTGTATAATCATGAAGTGTATGTTATGTGTATCATATTTTTACTTCCTACCTCCAGAAGGGAAGTATTGTATTGTAATCACCGCAAAAAAAGGTTCGTGATTTTGACAAAGCTTCACATTACGATGCGCTAGAAATCATTTGCATCATTTCGCAGTGATGTTTGTGTGTGCGTTTATGTATGTGCAAATTTTGTTCTCCTTTGATATCTGGAGAACGGAACAACGTACGATCATGCGGTTTTTTTTACTTTATTTGTCAGCATGAAACTCAGATGTAATCAATTTAGGGTAAAATTGGTCCAGCGGATGCAAAGATATTAGAAGAAATGCTTTAAAGAAAGGTATGCTGAACAACGCAAGCACGTTGTGGTGTATAAGTTAACGCCACACGAACCGTGCTCCCACGATTTATGGCCATTCCCACGAGCCGAACATTTCGCTGTACCATTTCGCTGACGCTGCGTCTGAGCATGGAACAGAAAAGCGCATTCCAGCACGTAGTGAAAGACGAGTACCTGTGTGAACCCAAGTGAACATGCGGACAACGATGCACGGGGAATCAGATAAGAAAAATGTAATATTTTTAAGTTAGTTCTAAGTTTGATTTGAAAGAATAAAGAGGCTTCTCCTCCGAAAAGAAATTGTTTTTTTTAATAAAAGCAAATTTAAAATAAATTAACTGGCGCCCGAGCAGGGACCACAGGGTTAAGACGTTAAGCCTTAGTTAGTACTACTGTAATCGCGAGAATCGTTTTAATAAAATCCTTCTGAGGACTGACGTGCCTGCGAGTCAACGTTTTAATAAAATCCCTTGAAGACTGACGTGCCCGTGTGAAACGTTTTAATAAAATCCTATTGAGGACTGACGTGTCGCGAGTGAAACGCAAAAACCCTGTGGTCGCAATCGCGTGTGAGTGAAAAGACTTTGTCTAAAGGGCCCCGAAGTAGCCCTACATCGAGTGTATGTAGGAAGACGAAACGGAAGCTGATCGAAGCTAGCCGCACCACCCGATTGCAGCGGATTTTTCAGAAACACCTACGCAAGTGAGGATCATCAAATGGGTAATCTGCAGCTATATTTAATATTGTAAGTTATATTTAAGTAAAATTGAAAGTCCATTAAAAGATAAGATTAAGTGAAATACATAGTGGTGAAAGTAGTTAACTAAATAAGTGAATTGTGAATTTTTCTATCATTAAGAAACTAGGAAAAGAAATCTCTGAAAAAAAAGGAAAAAATATATAGTTAAGTTCTAGAAAATCGAAATAGTTAATATTAAGAAACTAGGAAAAAAAACCCGAGAAAAAAATCTCTGAAAAAAAAAGGAAAAATTATATAATTAGGTTTTAGGAAATCGAAATAGCTGACAATTCTTTGCTGTTCGTTCTCTCTTTCCATTTAATTGTTTTGGTTAAACATACAGTTTTAATTTACCCATCTGCTAATATAATGAACGGTATGGTCAACACAAGATCGGGTGCGGGTGAGGACGTGACTCCTTCGAATCAAGGGCAAACCGCTTCAATCTCACCCCCTGCTATTTCCCAAGGACCTTCTACTTCCCAAGTACCTTCTATTTCCCAAGGACCTTCTACTTCCCAAAGACTTTCTATTTCCCAAGGACTTTCTATTTTCCAAGGACCTACCACTTCACAAAACCAACCACCTAGTGCTAACCCCTCTGCACAATTTTTAACCAGTCATCAAATGCCAACTAATGTCCCTTCTTTTTATCTGCCACCTACTACAAGCCAAGACCAAAACTGTTCTTTTCATTCAAGCACATCTCAAGCCGAGGCTCAAGAGATAAGGTCCACACCTGAATTGGACGTGTTAGTGACTTCAATAGTTAGTCGCGTTCTAGAACAACAAGGAAAAAAATTAGTAGAAAGTATTTTAAATCCAAGCGCACAACGTTTCTCTGGCATAGACCAGACAATATTTCCTCAATATCAGAATAACTTAGATGGGTTAGAAAAAATACCTGACGTTGTAAGATGTCTACGCAACTTCTCGGGGGAGGCTAGCGAGTTCTCTTCCTGGAAGAAGAGTGTGGAACGCGTGTTAAAAATTTACGAAAGCTTTAAAGGGACCCCGAAGTACTACGGAATTATTAATGTTATTCGCAATAAAATTGTAGGGCAAGCAGATGCAGCCCTAGAAGCTTATAACACTCCCTTAAACTGGGAAAGCATCGCACATTGCCTTACTATGCATTACGCCGACAAGCGTGATGTTACAACCCTAGAATATCAAATGGCAAATTTGGTTCAAGGAAACCAGAGTGTTCAACAGTTTTATCAAGCAGTTAATTCTCAACTAACACTAATAATCAATAAGGTATCTTGTATGGAAATCTGTCCAGAGTCGATGCGACTCTTAACTAAAACATATAGAGACAAGGCCCTAGAGACATTCATCAGGGGACTTAAAGGTAACCTGTCCGACCTCTTGGGAATGAAAGAGCCCGCGGACTTACCACAGGCACTACATCTTTGCCTTAAATATGAAAACCAGCATTTCAGATCCCATTGCCTTCAGACCAATCAAAGCGGGATCAGAAGGAATTTCGGACAACAACCTCCACGTCAACAAAACTCGTTTCCTCAAAGTGTGCCACCACCACGAAATTTCCACATGCCTCAAAATCGATATCAGAATCTAACATATCCCTCATACCCTACTTTTAATTCACCATTCCGTCAACCCCATGCGTTTGGCTTTCAACCACAGAATTATTCCTTTGCGCAAAATCATGTTAATAATTTTCGGCAAAACCAGCTTCAAGCTGCCAGACCTTTCCAAAATCAAACGCCCATAAAAAACGAACCTTTGACACAAGGCCGCAGTAACCAGTATAAAGGTATGAATAATCAAAACCTTAGAGCAAATTTTAGCACAGGCCAACAACAACCGAGGCCTTCCTTTCAACACCAGTCGGCAGTGTATAAACCAAAACAACACAACTTTCATATAAGTCCTGGCATAGAACCGCTTGAAGGTTCGCCACCATCCCAACCTAACGAGAACTGCAAATGCGAAGAGGACTCGTATGCCCAAGCTTACGAGGAGATGGCTCAAAATGTCAACGTAGGCCAGAATGACAATTCCCCAGCCGAATTTCCAACCGAATATACGGGATACCAATACCCAGTTGACCAATCGCTTGAATATAGCGATATACCTTTTTTAGATTAACCCAGTCCTCATTGCCATATTTTGAATGTAAGACGAGGACTGGAGAAACATATAAATTCTTAATAGACACTGGCTCCAGTAAAAATTATATAAGGCCAGAGCTAGTGAATAAACCCCTTCCGAACGAAACTTCATTCTATGCTAAATCTATAGCCGGCGATGTTAAAATCAGCCATCACACTTTCCTTAATCTTTTTGGTCTCAACGACGTAAATATAAAATTCTTTATTTTACCTACCCTGAAAACTTTCCATGGGATACTAGGCAACGACAGCTTAAAGTCCCTATCCGCAGTTATTCATACTCAAGGCAGCTACATGACTATTCTCAATAGGGTAAACATTAAAATTAAGCGACTCGAATCTCAGTCAGTCAACTCAATAGCCATAAATACCGATGATCTAACGATTCGTCAAAAACATTTGCTAAATTCAATTGTAAACGGACATCCAAACTTATTTTCTGAGCCTGAAGAAAGGCTAAAGTATACCACAGCAGTCGTAGCCGAAATTAGAACTTCTAACGATGACCCAGTCTATACCCGATACTATCCTTTCCCAATGTCTTTAAAATCTGAAGTGGAAAAACAAGTAGAAAAACTTCTTGATGACGGAACAATAAGACCTTCACGGTCGCCATACAACTCGCCAGTGTGGATTGTCCCGAAAAAACCTGACTCCACCGGTGCAAAGCAGTACAGAATGGTAATTGATTACCGTAAACTTAACACCATTACAATTGCCGATAAATACCCCATACCTGATATAAACGAGGTTACTGCACAGTTGGGGAAAAGTAAATTCTTCACTGTGCTTGATTTGAAAAGCGGCTTCCATCAAATTCCTCTCAAGGAATCTGACATCGAGAAGACAGCTTTTTCAATAAATAATGGGAAATTCGAGTTCACAAGACTCCCATTTGGCCTAAAAAACGCTCCCTCGATTTTCCAACGAACGCTCGACGACATATTGCGAAAATACATTGGAAAGTCGTGTTACGTGTACATTGATGACATCATCATCTTTAGTGAGGATGAAGCTCAACACGCTAAACACATTGAGCAAATTTTTAGTACATTGGTTAGAGCGAATATGAAAGTGCAATTAGATAAATGTAAGTTTTTCAAGTCACAAGTAGAATTTCTTGGTTTTCTGATATCATCTGAAGGTATTAAGACGAATATGGACAAAGTCAAGGCTATTTTAGATTTCCCCACTCCAAAGACTCTGAAAGAACTCAGATCCTTTCTCGGATTGTCCGGGTATTACCGTCGTTTTATCAAAGGGTACGCGCAACTCGCTAAACCACTGACAATCCTCTTAAGAGGGGAGGAAGGACGCGTGTCCAAGAACAAATCCGCTAGAGTATCAATACATCTTAATCAAGAAGCTCAAAATTCGTTCAATAAAATAAAGAATTCACTAATTTCAAAAGACGTAATACTAGCATATCCCGACTACAAAAAACCCTTTGACCTCACAACTGATGCCTCAAACGTGGCCATTGGCGCTGTCCTCGAGCAAGACAACAGACCACTAACATTCATTAGCAGAACGCTTTCAAAAACGGAGGAAAACTATGCAGCTAATGAGAATAAAATGTTAGCTATCGTTTGGGCACTAGGCTCACTTAGAAACTACCTTTACGGTTACGCAAAAGTTCGAATTTTCACTGACCACCAACCGTTAACATTTGCTTTGAGCAATAAAAATAATAATAGTAAAATGAAAAGATGGAAGGCTATACTGGAGGAGTATAATCATGAACTTAGGTACAAACCTGGCAGGACAAATGTAGTCGCCGACGCCTTGTCAAGAACTCCACAGTCTTCCGACATTAATGCATTATCTACAACCCAGCACAGTAACGATAGTTCATCCCATAACCTTATACTAAGTATAGAGGTACCGATAAACGTGTTCAAGAGTCAAATCATTCTACAAGTAGGAGAAACCTCTAGCCAAACCTTTCAGATAATCTTTCCCACATACCATAGGCACGTAATCACAGAACCAGCATACAATCCGGATAACCTCAAACATATTCTTAAAAAAATCTTAAACCCCTCTGTAATAAACTGCATTAAAACCGAGGAACATGTCATGGGCATGATACAAACCGTTTATGCTTCTCATTTCAACAACTACAAAGTCCGGTTCACGCAGCTGCAAGTGCAGGATGTTACTAATGAAGCGGAGCAGGAAGAAATAATCATCGAAACACACAAACGAGCACATCGAAATGAACGCGAGAACAAAGCACAAATTTTGGAAAAGTTTTACTTTCCTGCAATGTCGACAAAAATAAAGAGGATAGTAAAGAGATGTACGGTATGCAGGGAAAACAAATATGATAGGCATCCCAACAAGCCAGAATTACAGGCAACACCAATCCCGAAATACCCAGGTCAGATCGTGCATATCGATATATTTTCTACTGAGAATAAACTCGTCCTCACGTCCATTGATAAGTTTTCAAAATATGCGCAGGCCAGAGTTCTCAGGTCTAAAGCAGTAGAAGACGTACGACAGCCACTAAGAGAGATTCTTTTCTCCTTTGGATTACCAGAAACAATAGTTATAGACAATGAAAAGACATTCAATTCGGCCGCGCTAGGTTTTATGATAGAGGAAGAACTGAACATCAAAATATTCACCACACCACCATATTGTAGTAATGTCAACGGACAAGTTGAGCGGTTCCATTCAACACTCGTCGAAATAATGCGATGTTTGAAACCGGAAAGCCTCCATCGTTCCTTCACGGAACTTTTAGAACGAGCTGTCCATGAATATAACCTGTCCATTCATTCCACCACTGGAAGTAAACCAGTATTCTTCGGTCGTCGCGTAACCTCCGACCCACAGTTATTAGAAAAGGCGCGCCAAGATAACGTAAGGAAAATTGAAAATAAACAAAAAGCCGACCTCGAATATCACAATAAAGTAAGACAGCCAATAAAAGAATATTCTCCTGGACAAACAGTGTATGTAAAGCAGAATAAACGCATAGGGTCGAAATTAAATAGTCGCTACAAAAAGGAAATTGTGTCTGAAAATAGAACGACAGCGATTTTAACCAAAACCGGCAAAGTGGTCCACAAGTCTCTAATACGGAACTAAATTTCATTCTAGATTCTGGGTCACACCCATTATTTGCGACGTTAAGATGCTTGATTATTCCAACGCCCAGCTCATTGCAATAGATACAGGAAGTGCAAAGGTGCAAACCGGCACATTTAAGCTCGTTCATGTCATCGACATCCAGGAGTATCAGCAATCGCTCAGAGGCTTGGATCAGATGATACAACAGATAAAGAGTACCTCAAATCCCATTCTTCCCTTTCTATCCAACGATGTTAAGAGAATACAACTTCACCTTGACCGCCTCGTTCCCAAGAGTAGAATTAAAAGATCCCTAGATTTCTTGGGCGCTGCCTGGAAATGGATCGCGGGAACCCCCGATAAACACGATTTTGCGTTGATTAAAGGTAAAATTAATAATGTCTTAACTGATACTAACCAGCAAAGAATAATCAATAATTTAATAACTACAAAAATAAACGACATTAATAATGTAACAAATCAAATAGTGAAACTTTTAAAATCAAATAATAATATTAAAATTGAATTTATGCTAGATTTAAGATTTAAACTCGAAATATTAAAAGAAGAAATTATGAATGTAGAATATGCCTTACAATGGGCAAAGGCTGGTGTAGTTAATACCTACATCTTATCAAGTTTAGAAATAAGCGTAATAAAAGACATTTAAAAAAAAGAAAACATGCCCTATAGTAACATAATAGAGGCCATAGAATTTTCGGAAGTCAGAATAGCTTCCAACAACAAATTACTTTTGTACATTTTAAGCTTTCCCACCTCTGAAAAAGAAACCTGTAGCAAAATGCTTATTAAACCCGTTAAAAAAGGGAAAACCATTGTTAGAGTAGACTTTCGAAATATATTAAAATGTGAAAAAAATATGTACGCTATAAATCAATGTAAGACTTTCAATTCTCTATCAATATGTAAACAAAATAGTATATTAGACATAAGTAATGATGAGTGTATTAACAACTTATTGGCAAGTAAACCCCACAAATGCATTGAAGTAAACAACCAAAACATTCCCACCGTAGATGAACTAGCTCCTGGAATCGTGTTATTAAACCAATTCGACGACAAGATCGTAGTCGATGGAAGCGAAGTCCCTTTAAATGAAACATACGTTATTCAGTTCCACAACGCAACCATTAAAGTCCAGCAATACACCTTTACAGAAACAGATGTCATCGAACATAAACCACTTCCGGCAATACTACAACCATCAGCAGCGAAACCACAGATCGAGGAACTGCTCTCTCTGGAGATGTTCAAGGAGATAGAAATCAACAACACCCGGTACATCAGAGAATTGGAAATTTCCAGTGGAAGAAAATCTATAGCGATGATATTACTCCTAACGCTAACATTCGTAATCTTCGCATACAAGCTTTTGATGAAAAGATTGATCCCATGTACCAAGTCAAAGAAGAAATTGAACATAGAAGAAATCTCTCTGCATGAGCAAAATTCCGAAATAAGATCACCAAGTAGTAACACAAATATACCTACCCCATCCGCCAGAGCAATAGGCATAGATGACCTTCCACAACATCTCACAACGGTGACATCGAACGTGGGCGTTCGATTTTAAAGGGCGGAGGAGTTAACGCCACACGAACCGTGCTCCCACGATTTATGACCATTCCCACGAGCCGAACATTTCGCTGTACCATTTCGCTGACGCTGCGTCTGAGCATGGAACAGAAAAGCGCATTCCAGCACGTAGTGAAAGACGAGTACCTGTGTGAACCCAAGTGAACATGCGGACAACGATGCACGGGGAATCAGATAAGAAAAATGTAATATTTTTAAGTTAGTTCTAAGTTTGATTTGAAAGAATAAAGAGGCTTCTCCTCCGAAAAGAAATTGTTTTTTTTAATAAAAGCAAATTTAAAATAAATTAACTTATATCTTCAACAACTTTCGCTGTGATATAACACATTATGAGGTGGGAAGTACAGGACTGGCTCCTCAGTCGAATTTCTTTTTCTTTTAAACTGCTTGGTTTTTGAGTAAAAGCTTGATAATCTCACTCAAAAATCAATTAACTAACCCTAGAGATTTTATTGAGAAAAGATATTCAAATTAATGAGTTTAAAGTAAATTTACGGGCATAATGTGGTTGTAAAGGTTCTTCCAAAAGGGACTTCCGAACTTTGACAGTTGATAGCGGCTATATTGTTGAAGCTACATCTGACAACTTAGCTGTCACTTATTCAGTCTGTTTTGCCAAATCACCATGGAAGGATATAGCGTTCAACAACACAGGCAAATAATAAAATTGTTTTATCAAAATGGGTGTTCTGTTCGGGCAACGTTTCGTTCGAAAAATCATCTTCTGCATCCTGCATCATCATGCATCTTGAAAAAGTCTGTGTTTGGTGTGGATTTTGGGCTGGCGGCGTCATCGGTCCATATTTCTTTGATAACGACGTTTACCAGGCCTATAGGTCGATGATTACCAACTTCTTTTGGTCTGAATTGGATGATAGGGACACCAACGACATGTGGTTTCAACAGGACGGCATTACGTGCCACACAGCTCACGCCACATTGGAAATTCTCCACGATCGATTCGTGGTCATCTCATATGGAGGTGATGTGAACTGTCCACCGAGATCGTTCGATTTGACCCCGTTAGACTTTTTCTTGTGGGGATTTCTGAAGTCGCAGATCTATGCGAATAAGCCACAAATCACAGCGGCCCTCATAACCCATGCCATCGGTCAAATTCAGCCAGAGTCATGGAAAATTTAACATTTCGGATGCGCTCCACCCAGAGAACCCGCGGTGGACATTTGAACGATGTTATATTCCATACATAATGGCATCGATAGGCCTTTCAAACGAATAAAAAATGTCGAGATATCTCACACACACTTTGTTTTATTTAAATTTAAAGATCAGTGCACTTAATGAAAGACCCTATATATCGCTTTTTTTATAATTACAAAATGTGCAATATTTTCTTTTGCCTGCTAAGTTTTAGTTTTCGGGTTGGTTCACGTTTGCAAATTTTGCTTCCTAGAATTGAAAAATCACTTGAATACATCAAACGAGATGCATTTTTAGCAAACCCTTTTAACTAGACTGATGCGTCAATAGATTACGCAAGCACTTACGAAAGGTCATTCATGGCGCTATAAGCTCTGCTCGAGAAAAGCTTTTTTTGTTCGCCATAGGAGTAAATTTTGCGTAGGTTAGCTTTCCAGGGTTAAAGAGAAAATTATATTTTTTCTTCGGCTTTTAAAAACAGAGTCACATCAATACAAAGCACTTGCCAGTGTAGTAAATGATAATGATAGTGTTAACAACCTTCAAGAATTTATTATTTCTCTCAACCCAGCGGGTCTTCCGCGACCGCACCAATTAAATTTGAAAATCGGCACAACAATAAAACTTATCAGAAATCTTAGTCCACCAAACCATTGCAAGAGCAACCGATTTCAAGTCAAGAAGTTAAACAAAAACATTATATTAGCTAAAATTCTTACTGGACCCGCAGCCGGGAAGGATTACCCTTTTCAGTTCAGACGTTGCAGTTCCCCATTAAACCGTGTTTCTGCATGATGATTAATAAGAATCAGGGTCAATCATTTAAATTTATTGGGGTGGATCTTAAGGACAACGTTTTTTTCCATGGTCGGCTTTATGTTGCCTTATCATGAGTGGGCTCACAGAAAATTCAGTGTTTGCTTCTTTCGCCAAACAATAAAGCAGTAAATATTGTATATCCCGAAGCATTAATATAAGTCAATAAATTAATATATGTATGTAAAAACTTCAACAATGTCTATTTTTCTTACAATTATTTTTGTCAAATTCATTATTCTGTTAGTATGTTTACTTTTTCTTTTTTCTTTTTTTTTAAATTATGTCAAAAAAGTTTTTTTAAAGAACTTCGCGAAGCAACGCGAGCACGGGTCTGCTAGTCATTACTATTATATAAAGACGAAACATTAAAAAACTTTGGCTCCGGTTATCTCAGCAAATACTGAACCGATCAACGTGAAGTAAAATTTATAATATTCTTTTTTTTACGAAATCCAGTTAGGCTACTTTTTTTATTTAAATGTTTTTTGTTTACAGGAAAATTTAACATTTATATATTTTTCATACTTATTTTAAAGAGGTTGACCAACATATTCACTCCTAACTTTAAATCAATTTAAAATATTGCTAAAACAATTTCTTTTACATAAAGTCAATATGCCTATGCACATTTTAAGCCCTTAATCTTTTCTTAATTATACCTACTTACTGAGAAATAAATTAATAAGTATTTCTAATACATACATTATTTTTATTTGTTTACATCGCTGATATCGATTTAATCATGACGACGTGGTTGCTGCTTTGTTCCATTTCATCATCGTTCCGTGTTTCTCGCACGCTCTCTTCCTTCCATTCCTATTTCTACTTTGTATGATCGTGAAGTACGGAACATGTGAATCATATTTTTTTTCCCACCTTCATAGGGGAAGTAAATATTGCAATCGGAAAAAAAAGGGATCGAGATTTTGACAAAGTTTCTCATGACGATACACTAGAAATCATTTGCACCTGTTTTCGCAGTGATGTTTGTGTTGGCGTGTGTGTATGCGCGTGTGTATCTGACAATTTGTTCTCCTTCGATATCTGGAGAACAGAATAACATACGATCATGCGGTTAGATTAGGTTTGGGTAAAATTGGTCTAGCAGATGCTGAGAACGTAAGCACGTTGTGGTGTGTGTCGGAAACAATTTTCGTTGTTATATAACGCAATATGAGGTGGGAAGTACAGGACTGGCTCCCCAGTAGAGTTTTTTTTAAACTGCTTGGTTTTTGAGTTAAAGCCAGATAGTCTCACTCAAAAACCAATCAGTTAAAGAGGGAAGTATGTTTTTTCATCGGCCAACTGAATTGAATCGAAACCATATACATATGTATGTACATATTTCTTTTCCCATTCGTTGTTTGTACTCAATTCATCCAAAAGCAAGAAACTAAATAAAATTGATTAAAATTATGTAAATAGAAAGAGAAAATATAAATTAAAACTGAAACAGATTGTGGATTTGATTTTAAATATGCTCATGTTAATTTTTTTTTAAGCAGAAAATAATAAATGCCCTTTAACATTGGTATTGGATAACAAATGACATGTTGTTATTTATTTTTTACACAGTTTTCGATATAATCGGAGTAGCTTCATAAAAATCTCCCCGATTTTTGTTTAAAAAAATATCTTTTTGAATTACGTAGGTACCAAATACAAGAACAAGACAACGTTAAGAAAATGTTTTTTAACCTTCTTTATTTGTAGGTTAATGTTCCTACTTTTTGTTTATTATAAAGAACATACAGAAAATATAGTTAAGATTTGTTTGCCTTCCTTTTTATCATAAAGAAAACATAATGATCAAAAGAAATACAAATTTGTCAGAGAAATCCCGTAACGCCAAAAAGAAATATTTACAACATTCAAGTGAACAGCCTTCACAGAGACAGAAAATATTAAATTATCATCGAGATTATCGGAGAAGTATTCATGGAAATGGGGATCAAAATGCAGCAACAGCAAGTTTTAACACTTCAAATGTAAATCCGTTTTTGGGCAATAGGGCAGCCTTTAGTTATAGGTACAAGCCACTGTTCCCTACATTAATAACAAAAAAACAGGAATAGGTACAATGGATATCGTTTGTACATTTTGTAAAGCGAAAAAATGGGCTGAGGAATTTAGCAGCATGTGCAGCTCTAAAAGTAAAATATAGCTACCACCTACAGCCGAACTATCTGAGCCTTTACGAAGTATGCAAATTGGATCTGACCCCCCCTCTCCAAACATTTCCTTGATAATGTGAGGTCATATAATACACAATTCCAAATCACAACTTTTGGTTGAAAACAGATAAAGGAAGGAATCTTCATGCCGACTCTTAAAGTGCAAGAGCAAATATTCCACCTCATCGGAAGATTGGTCCCCCAAACAAGCAATCCAAGCTTCCTTCAAATATATTTCATCTCAGAAGCGGATCAGATCTTTTTGCAGCAAAACAAGGCTCCTAATCTCAAACGAGAGATCATAGAAATACTTCAAGGTCACTCAAAATGAGTATATAGGTATCCATTTTCAAGACCATATTGAAATATTTCCTTCCAAATTTGTCAGACTTCAAAGTTATTTTTAAGGTTGACCATAAACCTGCAAATGAACATCGTAAATTTAAATAAAACTGTTTCTTGCAGGAAATTTGACGCTTATAGATTGATGGTAAGGGACAATGAGACAAACTTTTTGCTTTTAATTCGTAAGCTTTTGAGTCAGTTTGTGGTGGATATGGCAGCTAAAATGATAACAGATAGGCTTATTTTCATAAGAACTCATCAGCAGACTCTGAAAGCTGATAATTATATTGATCTCGAAGATGCTGCAAGCAATGATGTTAATGTTAATCCTCGGAATATAGGGAATATTTTTGCCATCTACGTTCACTGGATCACCAAGGTATTTTCACCAAAAAACTCAAGACGCAATGACATACATATGTCAGAAAACATGGTCGGTCAGATCTCTTCATAGGAAACTCTGACATGCAACCCAGAGTGGCCGGAAATTAAAGCTGAGCTTCTTTTGAGGCATGTTTAAATTTTTTTCTTTTAATATTATGACAAAAAAAGTATTTCTAATAACTTCGCGAAGTAACGCGAGCACGGGTCTGCTAGTTTTTACATATATAGATTTGTGAGCCTAATCGAAGTTAAACTAGTCAGCCTTGACTACTGTGTATATACCTATCTGTATGTGTGTACATCTGCCCTTTTTTTAACGTATGATGTGGATGGCGTGAAAATGAATGTATGTATGTACATTGTACCTGACTTACTCGTGCACACATTTTCTTATAAAAAATGTATTTCACCCATTGCATTTCAGTATGACATATGTAAGTTAATGTACAGGTAGCAAAAGTCTGAAAAACATTACTGTAGTTCTTATAGATACATATTATCAAATTAAAAAATGTTTTTCAAATTTATAAAAATTTACAAATTGAACGGCGACTATCGTTCAACTTTCTCCTGGAGTTATCCACTTAATAACTTGAACTGTATACACAACACACTGAACTGATATAACAAGTTGTTTCCTGCAACCATAATTATCAAAGTGAATAAAATATGTATGTGTTACTGAACATTATTAATTGATAAAATCGATTTAGACAGTAGTGAACCTAGTAGTCATAAGCTCTATCGTACCACTATCGCTCACGTTGCATTCCTAATTGAGTTTATCCATCACATCGCCATACACACCATATAACTCAATTTTACGCATCGGACGTGTCTACAGGATTTTTTATGATGCTTAATATAAAGTTATCCGATCGTTATCCACCTGAGATAGTATAATCAAGTTTTATGACGGGTGCGAAAGTGACTTGAAAAAATGTATGTAAGTGGATGGTGAATGAAGGAACTTACCTTGGACATCCAAGTAAAAAAAAACAAAGACATAAAGGAAATCGATACGATGTGAGATATGCAATGCCATTATATGGACGTTACTTTTTTTATCTGTTTGATCCCATTTTCTTGAAGTTTAGTATGCTGAAAAAAATAAAAGGAATATATGTAGAAGACATTTCCTTATTTTATTTTCCTTTTCTGTCTCAACAAAGAAACAGATAATATTCTTTACGAGTATGTACAAAATCTCTCTCGGGTACATACATATGTACCTTTGACCTAGTAAATTTAGATGATTTTGTTACTTATCAAATGTCTTATACATAAACATACGTACTTAACTTACATTTTACTAAAAATGACAATAAAGCGATTTGATTTTATTCAGAGGACACGTAACCTTAGCTAATAGGTGCAAATAACTTAGTCTCCAACAAATCACCAAAATTGCATTTACTTACTTAACTCAGCTTTCGAAAGTCATAAACAAATCCATGATCTGACCGTGGCCTGGCGAAAGTCTTCTGGGTAAGAATCAGAAGCAGAGATAAGTCATAACTAGATGCCCAACTTTCCAGGCCATTTTCCAGTGTCTACAAGCTGTTTTCCAATAAAATCCGGGGATTTACGCATACTGTCTCATTTTCTTTACAAATGTGCGTTAATCCACGGATTCACCCCGAAATCGCCGATTTATCTGTCCTTTTGGAGGAGCTGTTCAATAATTATCGTCTGTTTTCAAATATTTGAATTTAACGGAAAGTTTTGAGATAAAATAAATATGCATTTGTCTGAATAAACATATTAAAGGGTGGTTAAGTTTCAAGGGCCGATGTTGATTTTGAATAAAACACAAATTATTTAGGAAATATTTGTCATTTCCTTTTATTATGATAATATTGGTTTGGTTCAATTATGTATGGAACAAAATATCGGCCAAATGGCCGCCGCGACCTCGGCGGCACACCTCCATCCGATGGTCCGAATTTTCGATGACGCTGAGGCATAATTGAGGTTCTATGCCGTTAATGTGCCGAATTATCTCATCCTTTAGCTCTTGAATTGTTGCTGGCTTATCGACGTACACCTTTTCTTTCAAATAACCCCAAAGAAAGAAGTCCAACGGTGTCAAATCGCATGATCGTGGCGGTCAATTAACATCGCCACGACTCGAGATAACACGGCCATTGAATTTCTTCCGCAAAAGAGCCATTGTTTCGTTAGCTGTTTGGCAAGTGGCACCGTCCTGTTGAAACCACATATCGTCCACATCCATATCTTCCAATTCGGGCCATAAAAAGTTCGTTATCATCTCACGTGGGGTGCAATTGTTGGGCACGACGACGAGTTGAGGTGGACGGCACTTCAGCCACACTATCACGAACAGCAGCAATATTTTCTGCAGTATGCACTGGTGTTTTCACATCTCCTACAGACCCGGTTTGCTCAAATTTTTGCACGATTTTTCCGATTGTACGCACATTTGGACGATTAAATTGATCGAAAAAATCACGAAGTGCACGATATGCATTTTGATTTGAACCCCCATTTTCATAATAAGCCTGAATAACTTTAACGCGTTGCTTGATTGTGTATCTTTCCATGGTTCAAATTGAGTTAGTCTGAAATTGAGAGATGTCAAATGAAATGCAGAAAAAAACGTTTATGTGTGGTTCACATTCAACATCGGCCCTTAAAATTTAACCACCCTTTAGAAAAAAGAAATTTCAATTTAGTTACAAGCTCGCAATCTCACTTTTCAGTAAAAATAAACTTGCGCTAAGCATGAAATCGGATTTATAAACAAACAAATTGGTTATTACTGCAAAATTTACACTAAATCGTTAGAAAATTAACAATAATTATAAACTTTCCAGGCTGGAATAACAATTCGTCGACGGGAATATTAATTTTACATCAATTGCCATACTTTACGAACATGAACAGCTGATTTTTTGGTTTAATCACTGTTAAATACTAACTAGAGCCACCTTACCGCTGGTGGGGGGATAGCTTAAGTTAGACAGTTAACACAAAATTATCAATGCACGTTTCTTCTGGAGCCGTCGTAATCAACTCTGGCCTTTGCTTTATTTCCATTCCTATTTATATACAATTATTTACAATGAATTATGCTGACGCAAGTAAATGCGCTGACCGAAATTAGGTCATAATATTAGACACTGAT
The DNA here is from genome assembly GCA_951813785.1 of Criorhina ranunculi. NCBI lineage: Eukaryota > Metazoa > Arthropoda > Insecta > Diptera > Syrphidae > Criorhina > Criorhina ranunculi. The sequence continues at coordinate 18,814,301 of OX638382.1, read as the reverse complement.
GGTGTCTGGTTGCCGTCTGTGTATTATTTTGCTGACGTGGTGTCTAGCTGCAATCCAGGTGCATCTGTCGCTACCCGTGGGAACTGTTGATTTTTTGTATCTGTACAAGCGTTTGTACATTCTGCCGGGCCGGGCTATCTTATAGGTTGAAGTCTGATGTTGTGAATCGCCTTGTGGCAGGTACTGGACAGGGCTGCTGCTGGATGTTTCGCCTTCTTCTATGCTGCCATATCATATAGGTGATGATGATGACAAATAATCCGCCTATTAGGCTGTAAGATATGCTGTAATGTACGTGGTGGGCCAATGGACTAACTGGTAGTTCCTCCTGGGTTTTTTGATGTGCTATCCACTTATTTAACGTCTTAAAGTCTTCAGTATCGCCTTTGATGATAGCGTGTGGGGTGACCAATGATTTTGAGATATTCTCCGCGTTGCTCGATAATATCTCGCTTATGTTTGCCGAAGGAATGAAGGCAGCATTAAGTTCGCTGGACATACTTTGGTATGCTGCTATTGTCATTGTGTCCTGTTTTAGCATGCAGTTTGGCAGCAGCGTCAGAATCCCATCATCTTGTAGCGAAGTTTCCAAGACTTGTCTTCCACAGATTACGTTAAAGGTGTACTTTCTGTCCAGCACGTATATCCAACTGTTCGCGTTGCTAAGCTGGATCCACACAGGGGATGGTCTTATGCTTCGCAGCTCGCAGTATGACGATAGGCTCGTTGTGTGCGTAAGTAGGTCCATTTTACATCTGCTGATGTTAGATCGTCGGTTGTATAATGGATGCTGCTGTTGGCAAAGGTATTTCCCACTGCTTCTAGTACATTTGCTGAGCTCCTCGATTGTCATTGTAAAATATGATTCTCGAAGTAAATTGACTATTAACAGGTCTCGTGATGGCTGAATGAAAATATATTCCCGTTGATGAGGTGTTGGCACTGGTATTACCTTGAATAGTTCAAAGTCCTCTATATTTACTACTGGCAGTCTTACGTCGAAGATGACATTTTGTTGAGTTATTCTCGCCTTTGCCGTCAGGAGCCTGTAGAATTCTAGGAGACTTGCTTGTGTCTCATATCCTGCCACCGATAGTTGTGGAGGTAAGTGATTCCTTATCATGGCCAACTGGGACCGTAGCTGATCGGGTGTTATAATCAGTGGATTGATCTTAGCGTGGTGAACATCAGTTAGCACGTCTAGTAGCGAGTTTTGGATCTGTTGGTAGTTCAGCATTGCTAAGGTGGCATATGTTGATAACGCCAAGAATTTCTGTTCTGCGGCCTCCCTTTTGCTTGATGCTGTGTTGATTTTTAGAATTTCCAACTCATTTTGGAAAGCCTGTAACTGTGCCATAACCGCTTGGGTATCTTTCTGCAATATGTTGCTGGTGGATTCTGCAATTGATGTTTGATTTTTTATCAACGCGAGCAGATGGTTTTCATTCGCTTTCGTTTGCTGGATCTGTTGTTCGTACTGCTCAGCATATGATTCGTCTAAAACTCCAAACAGCTTGTTTGCTACTGTTCCAATAAAATCAAATGGCGATCGTTTCACTCGAGCCTCTGGTTCCCTTCCGGCTCCTTGTCTCAGCAGTAAGTTGTTATTGTTTTTTATTAGTGTGAGTTGGTGGCTGAATTGTTGAATTATGTTGTGTACCAGTGTGTCAGCGTCGTTCATTTTGCAGAAGTCGTTCATTTCGTTAACCAACTTTTCGAATCCCGAAAATTCACGCCAGTAGTTGGTCATATCGTAGTACACAATTATTTTCCAGTCGTTTGTTATTAGGTTGACATTGCCCATTCTCTCGAAGTATATTCCTGGGCGGTTTCTAAAGGGCGTTATTTTGAAGGATGCAGGTTCTGCATCTACTGCCGTGGCGCAACTTCTGCCCAGTATCATAAGGACCAACATTGTCCACAGGAGCCCTAGTCCGTTTCCGTCTCCCCATTTCTTTTCTTTCTTTTCATCCGTGGGCCGTAGTTTTTCTGTTGGTTTTAATGGTCGACCTCGGGACAATGGCTCCGACTTCAACATGGACAAGCATGTGGTTACCGTGGGTTGTGGTCTAGTTGCATTCATATTACTGCTATCTTGTTTTTCCTTTTGATCTTCGTTATCGGTTATTGGTAGCAAACAAATCTTGGTGATAGGCCTTTTGTACTTCTTGTTGTTTGCTTTGATGGTTACCACGCGCACCAAGCCGTCTTCTCCAGCATGTGTCTCTAGCACCCTTCCAATCATCCACCTTGTTGGAGGGAGATGTTCATCTTTTACCAAGACAATGTTTCCCACCCTAAGATTTTCTTGCCTTCTGGTCCATTTTGGCCGTTGTTGTAATGTTGTTAAATATTCTGAACTCCATTTTCTCCAGAACTGTTGTTGCAATCGTTCTAATAGTTGCCATCGCGTAAGTAATCCTTCCTTTTCGTCGAGTCTATGTTTTTCGGGTGGAGCCAATATTGATGTTCCGATTAAGAAATGACCTGGTGTAAGGACATCTGTATCATCAGGGTCGTTTGAAACTGGGCAAAGAGGTCTTGAATTTAAGCATGCCTCGATTTGGGTTAATATCGTAGACATCTCTTCGTACGTTAATTTGTGCTCCCCAATGGTGCGCCTGAGATGGTACTTGATGGACTTCACTCCGGCCTCCCAAAGGCCACCAAAGTGGGGAGATGCTGGGGGTATGAAGTGCCATTCCGTATGGTGAGCTGTTATTGCTTCACATATCTCCTCATGGTAGCTTCTCGCCTCTTTTGCTTTTAGCTGAAGGATTTTGTTTGCGGCCACGAAATTCGTACCATTATCACTGTACAGGTGACCTACATGACCTCTCCTGGCGCACAATCTTTTGAAGGCTGCTATGAAGGCGTTGGCTGTTAAATCGCTCACGACTTCTAGGTGAACCGCCTTTGTTGCCAAGCATATGAATACAGCTATATATCCCTTATAAGACTTGTTTCCTCTTCCTTTTGCCGTTCTGATATCTACTGGCCCTGCATAGTCGACTCCTGTATGCGAAAATGGTCTAGTTTTACTCACTCTTGGTTGTGGTAAATTCCCCATTATTTGCGCTTTCGTAGACATTTTATATCGAAAGCAAATGGTACACCTGCGAACTCGTTGCTTGACAGCGCTTAGCCCACTTAGAATCCAATATTGTTGGCGGAGATGTGCATGTGTAAGAACATAGCCTCCATGAAGAGTAGTTTTGTGTGCCTCATCAATCAGCATTGTGGTCAGATCGCCGGAATGTGGAATGATTACAGGATATTTCTGTGAGTCTGATAGTTCTGCTTTCGCTAATCGTCCTCCTACACGCATCAGGTCGTTTTCATCAATGAATGGGTTGAGGCACCGAAGTTTGCTCTTCCTGCCAGTTCCTTTTGTTTTCTTTAGATTGATGAGTTCATCTTTGAATGATGTCAGCTGTACGTGCCGTATAACCATCGTTGCCGCACTTTCAGTTTCTTGACATGTGATTGGTCCCAGCTGTTTGTTTTCCTTTGACGATCTTACGTTGTGCAGAAATCGTTTACAATACGCCAGTACTCTTGTTAGTCGTCTGAATGAGCTATACTGTGATAATAGTCTTCCTATGAGATCAAGTTCAACCGTTATTGTTAACGTGCTTGTGTGGAGTTTTTTAGCTTCTTCATTGGTACTATGACTTCTGGAATCGTTGTAATTGACATCTGTTTGTGCTAGCCAAGATGGGCCCGTCCACCATATTGAGTGTGCTTTGATTTCTGACGGCCACAGTCCTCTGGATGCACAGTCCGCTGGATTGTCCTTGCCCTTAACGTGATGCCATTTGTCTGAGCTCACAATTTTGGTTATTACGGCAACTCTGCTTGCCACGTAGTTTTTCCATCTGTTGGGGTTCCCGTTGATCCATGCTAAGGTAATGGAAGAATCAGTCCAAGCATGTATTTCCACGTCCTCTATTTCCATCTTCGTCTTCGTTTTTTGAAGTAATTTCGCCAGTAGCACTGCTCCACAAAGTTCTAATTTCGGTATTGACACCTTTTTTATTGGTGCCACTTTCGTCTTTGCACACAGCAACCGTGTGATGATCTCTCCAGAAGCAGTTGTGACCCGTGTATAAATTGCGGCTGCAAATGCCCTCTCTGATGGGTCACAAAATCCATGAAATTCTATGCGATGACTTGACTCATATTGGATCCATCGTGGTATTTTGATTTTTTCTATGCAGTTGAGTTGGCTTCTGAAGACCGTCCATTCGTGAGCGTTTTCATCTAGCAGTACCTCATCCCAGGTTTTTTCAGATTTCCAGAGCTCTTGTTGGACTAGTTTTGCTTTTACGGTAATTGGAGCTAACCAGCCTAATGGGTCAAAGAGTCTTGCTGTTTCTGACACTATTATCCGTTTTGTCAGGTTTTCGTTCGCCGATACAGTATTGATTTTGAACTCAAATGTGTCTGACTCCGGTCGCCAGTATATGCCCAAGGTTTTAATGGGGTCGTATGTGTTTATCTTGAATCTTCCTTGTTCTTGATCGTCTGGTGCTATATTTTCCAAGAGAGATTCTGTGTTCGAAGACCATTTACGTAGTCTGAATCCTCCTCTCGCCATCAATTGCACCATTTGTTTTTGGGCTTCTACTGCTGCATCTAATGTGTCCTCTCCTGATAGTAGATCATCAACGTAAAAATCTCGCCGAGTTATTTTTGACGCTAATTCCAATTTTACTTCTTCATCGCAAGCGAGTTGTTTAAGAGATTTTATCGCCAGATATGGAGCTGAGGACGTTCCGTAGGTCACGGTGTTTAGCCAATATTCCTGAATTTCTTGCGTCGGATCTTCCCTCCAAAATATACGTTGAAAATCTCTGTCTTCATGGGCCACTAGAATTTGGCGATACATTTTTTCGATGTCTGCTCTGTATACATATTTGTGCTTTCTCCATCGCACTAGTATAGAGTATAAGTTCTCTTGTATCACTGGACCTGTCAGCAGTGTGTCATTCAGACTAAGTCCTGAACTTGTTTTTGATGATGCATCAAAAACAACTCTTACTTTGGTTGTTGAGCTGTCTGGTTTGATCACTGCCTGGTGTGGCAAGTAGTACACTTCGCTCGTTGGATTTTTAGTTGACGTTGGTTTCACTAACTCCATGTGCCCGAGTTTGATATACTCCCGCATAAATTGTTTATAGTCTTCATGTAGCTGCTTATTGCGCGTAAATTTTTTCTCAGTCTGAAGGAATCGAGCTAACGCTCTATTCTTTGATTCGCCCAGTTTGCCTGCGTCTTCTTTGAAGGGTAGTCTAACAATGTACCTTCCTTCCTCGTTCCTCTTGTGTGTCATTTTGAAGATTTCTTCGCACCGTGTTTCTTCTACTGTGAGGCTTCTTTCTTCTTGGACTTCTTCAGTTTCCCAGAATGATTTAAGTTGATCGTTTAGCTCTGTATTGGATATTAAGCACACTGTTGATTCGTCTGTCTTGGAGCTGTGTTGGACACTTCCAGATAGTGTCCAACCCAAATGTGTGTTTTGGGCGACTGGAGTGCCGTTAGTTCCCTTGACCACCCCTTCCAGAAGTATGTCTTGGAAAACATCTGCTCCTATTAGCATATCTACGGCTGCTTTCTTGTTGAATGATGGATCAGCCAAAGGTAGATGTGTTATATGATTCCATTCCTTAATTGTGAAGGATTCTTCCGGTAGAACCTTCGTAAGTTTATCTAATACCAGGAATTCCCCCCATGATTGGAATTCTGATGGATATATAGACTGAATTTTTAGCTCAACCTTACTGTTTGCCGTCCCTGCATTCGTTGCTCCCAGCCCGGTAATGGAAGCATGTGCTCGTTTCCGTTGTAGTTGCAGTCGTTGTACAGCATCTTCGGTGATAAAGGAGGACTGAGAGCCCTGGTCGATCAAAGCTCTGAGGTAGTAGTCGCATCCTCTCCAATTCGTTTTTACCACCGCTGTTGCTAACAATATTTTGTTACACTGTTTGTTGGCCGAGAAATTCGTCTGTGGTTGTTCGTACTGCCTGTTTACAATGCCAGTATGGAGTAGCGTATGGTGCCGCTGATGGCATGTTTGACAAGACTTGAATGATGGACATCTTGGCGTTTCATGGTTTGGCTTGAAACAATTTCGACACAGCTTTTCCTTTTGGATGACTTCCTTCCGTTGCGTCACTGGCATTTGTATGAACCTACTGCATGTATGAAGCCAATGCGCGCCATTGCATACTTTGCAAGCTGGGGTAGTCGTAGCGTGGAAGTTTCTGAGGAATCCTTTCCTGTTGTTTGATTGCTTTTGGTCCCTTGGGCTGTCAACCTTTCTCTTCTTTTCTTCTAAGTTCTCCAGGGCATGGAACTTACTCTCCAGAAACATGAAGAACTCGTCCAGCGGTTGCAGGTCTTTGGGATTTTTTAAAGACTGTTCGTACGCCTTCCTCGTTTCGTTGTCTAATTTTTGTGCCACTATGTATAGTATTATAGGGTCCCAGCTTTCCGTTTCAATGTCAAGTCCTTTTAAGGCATTGACACACTCAATCGACGTATCGTGTAGCCTTCTTAAATTTTCTGCAGATTCAAATTGGCATTCTTTTTGGTTAATCAATGCCTGAATCTGTGCATTTACCAGCATTCGGGTGTTCTCGTATCTATTGATTAAAACTTTTCTTGCCGTCTCATAGTTGCTATCCATGATCTGGAGGTGTTGGATGATCCTGGCTGCCTCACCCGTCACGTTCGTTTTTAGATAATGCATTTTTTGTGCCTTCCCAAGCTTGCCGTTTTTGTGAATAGCTTGCTCGAAAAGATCAAAAAAAGACTTCCATTGTTTGTAGTCACCATTGAATGTTGGTAGCTTTAACACAGGTAATTTCAGTTCGTGCTGCGAATTTTCTGCCGCATCTTCTTGCCTCGTACTACTATTTGAGTCCTGGCATGCAAATCAGTCGATCTTCTCTTGCAAATTTACCATAACGTCTTCGTAAATTTGCTCCAGTTCTTCATGGTCGTTCATGTAGTCATCCATAACGAGCGTTTCCACTACATGCTCCATAATGTCGTTATGCGTTTGTATTAGAGTCGTCCATTGGCTCTGTGTTGCCTGTTGTTTGTGGACATAGTATGCTCTTGTTTTCGCCTGAGCTTGCTCCAACCTTTCTAAGGACCTGAAGAATGCCTGCTTCTGCGCCTCCTGACGTTTCATCCTTCTTTCCTGATCCTCGTCGTTGTTTGCCGTCTTCCTGGACCCTGATGTTGATGGTCTTGTTGTGTCAAGGTTATCCGTTAGTTTCCTTGGCATTGGAACTATATTCTGGACTTCCTTCTCTTCTTCTATTATCTCCCTTAGTTTTTCTTCCAGCTTACTTCTTATCGCTTTCATCGATGCTTCAACTTGTTTGTAGTAGTTGGCTTGAATATACGGATGCCTTACACTGAAAGTTTCGTGGGCTCGTATTTGTTTGTCTCCCGCCTCAAACTCGTTCCAGTGATGGTTGAGGTCTTCTAACCGCTCCTTAACGAACTCCTTCGTTCGTCTTACTTTGGGCTCTTTCGTGAATTTTTCGGATATTTTTTTTATCCATTCTGCCCTCTCTTTCTGTTGTTGCGCCAAATCGTCTACGCTCGTCATTTTATTATTTTTTTTTGTCTCGTATCTCGTATCTCTCGTATCGTTTTTTTTTTTTCTTCTCACTATTCACTACTTTCACTTCTTTCACTAATTTTACTTCTTCGATTATCTCTTCAGTTCAGTACTCGAAGGACCATATGTTAAATACTAACTAGAGCCACCTTACCGCTGGTGGGGGGATAGCTTAAGTTAGACAGTTAACACAAAATTATCAATGCACGTTTCTTCTGGAGCCGTCGTAATCAACTCTGGCCTTTGCTTTATTTCCATTCCTATTTATATACAATTATTTACAATGAATTATGCTGACGCAAGTAAATGCGCTGACCGAAATTAGGTCATAATATTAGACACTGATGGTGTCTGGTTGCCGTCTGTGTATTATTTTGCTGACGTGGTGTCTAGCTGCAATCCAGGTGCATCTGTCGCTACCCGTGGGAACTGTTGATTTTTTGTATCTGTACAAGCGTTTGTACAATCACGTATGGGGAAATTGAAATGTCAAAATATTTACCTCGCAAATTTTAAAGTTTAATAATTTGCAAGTTTTGTGAATTTTGCGGTTTAATTAGGGTAAATTAGTACGCCGAAAAATTTTGTCGTTATTAACAAGGGATGCAATAACATAAATAGCCCAAAAATGTAAACCATTTATCAGTTTTGACGAAAACAAAAATATTCAATTTGAATGGTAATTGCTTTGCATTAGCCAAACAAGTGTCAAAATGGGAGAAATCCACCGCGTCGTTTTTAAAGGGACCATGTAAATTGTTGTTGCTTTTTCTCACATGTATTCACAGACACGAAATTTTGACAAGAAAAAGCAAGATGGCGGTACAACAAAAACAATGTAAACAAATGGGCGTCGCAGGGCTTGAAGGACGGAAGTTGAACAGCTCTTTATAATTTATCTCTGATTCGAAGTATCTATTTTTTAATACATACCTTTACAGTGGCTCAACTTTTTGATCATATAAAAGCAAGAAAAATATTTTTTTGTTGCAACTTTTTTATTTTTAAAGATAAATCAATGTCATTTTCAGAACACAATGCTTATAATATTGTTATTCAGCTAATAGAAAAAAATGTTTCGATTATTTGTAAATTCGATCAAACTTAAAAAAAAACAAAAATATGGCATTTGATCAATTAGTTGACTGAGTAGATTTTGTTGTTCAATATTTTGTATGCCCTCCTTTTGCTTTAAGAACCGCTTTAATTCTTGTTGGCATTGATTCCACAAGCGTTCTCCACTTGCTAGAACTTAGAAAGTGGCAAGCAGTTTCGGTTCTGTTCCACAAATCGTTAAGATTTTGATACTCGCCTGGTATTTTTGAAATTGTAAGTTTGACATCAACCCAAAGATGCTCGATGGGGTTGAGGTCAGGGGACTGCGGTGGACAATCAAGCAATTGAAATTCCTTATCTTGTAATCAAGCTAAAATCACTCTTGCAGTATGTTTCAGATCATTATCCTTCTGGAAGATTATGTTCGACACGTTCTTGCTCCAAACATCAAGACTTTTCTGGAGCCCTTGGTCAAGTATGCTGACGTTTTGGGTAGCGTAGCATTCGCCCCACTACACTCACACATTCACCAACACCTTCCATGGTCATGGACTTTCAAATCATTAGATTTTCACCACCAAACCTGATGGTTGGTTTTACATGACGATCTTTGATTGGCTCAACAAACTTCTTCCAGGTTCATTGGAGACCGTCGGATTCAAAACGGCCAATTTTCGTCTCGTTCGACCAAACAACTCTTAACATTTTTTTATTTTTATGATTTTTTTTTTTAATTTTTTGTTTTTTTGTTTTTTAGCACATCCTAGCCTTTATTTTTTTGTGGCCTATTGTCAGGAGTGGCTTTTTTACTTTGACACCGTAAAAACGATTTTCCTCAAAATTTGCCTCACGGCCTCGTTTGAAACATTTATGCCTTCATTCTGGTGCAGCTCTTTATCTATTAAAACTGCATTATCGCGCATTCCGTATTTGGTTTTTCTTAAAATACAACTTTGTACTAAGGAATTGAAAATTGGTTTTTTACCGGGCTTGTTCTTTTTGACTTCAGGCTTGAGTTTTTTTCTTAACTTTTGAAATGACATCTAACGCAACTCCAAGCTTAAGCGAAATTTTACAGCAAGTGACCTTGGAATCGACAAGCCTTTCTACTTTTTCTATTTCTAAACATCTCAGTTCCTTCATCTGACAAACAAACAAAACCCACTTTAAAAATGCAAAAATAAAAGTAAATTATGCATGCTTTTCTGCAATTTCAACACGTAATTTTTCGAAGTTGTAAAAAAAAAAGAATAACCGCACCTCCTTCGAGTTTTCTACGATTTCGATCACACTCAATGCACAACTGAGACTGTGTCAACTAATTGATCACATGCATTCAAAAAGGGTTTTTTAAAAGGATCGAAACCCTAATGGTGCATTTCCTTTTTTCTTGGGTATTCTAATTCTAAACATCTGTGTTTGTTATGTGGCAAAGATTTGTTGCATTAAGGATACAAATAAAAATGTAACAACAAAAAAACTTTTTTCTCCTTATTATGTGATCAAAAAGTTGAGCCACTGTACATCAATATATAGACATATTAATATCCCGTTAAACGTCTCTTAACCATACCACTTTTCGCTTTTATGTCAAACATAATTTTAGACATTGGTTCGAAATTACGGCAAATATGCCCCAGTTTAACGTCCTTTCTACTATTTACTCGATGGGCTCCCTGGTCGTCTCGAATCCGGTATCTGCTCTGAGAGGATGTTATATTCCTGGAAAGAACTACATTTTAAGACATAGGTAGAAACTTACATGAACCTGATGTTTTTTTTTCCTTCTTTAATTTTTACTTGCGATTAGGACACAAGTCCTTGAATACAGTTATTGCAATTGCGAAGGATAAGAAACAGAAAAAAAATTTTGGTTAAGTCGTAAAAAACTGAGTTATTACGAAGTTAATCGTTTCTCTTAATACTCGACAGTCGAAACCATTGCTGGAAATTTTCATTTTATTTCATTTTCATTTATTTCCTTACAAAATAAAGTACAAGTAAGACTTATGCCCGTTTTCACAGTGCAAGCTTAAGTGTCGATCCAAGGATAAACTCAGGATCAACACAAATTTCGTTTTCACAGTGGAGGTTTAACGATAGACTCCACTTAAATAGTGGTTTAACTTAAACCACCGACTGCCGTGGCTTAAGTGTCGATCCAGAGAGAACAAAGTTGCCATTAGTGTACTAAAATAAAATTCACCCCAAAATACATTCGAGAAAACCTACATCAGCAACCAAATATTTTGTCTGGCAATGCTGTTGATGGCAAATATCAAATTAATTTTCCTGTTCAATTGAAAACAAATGGAAGTCCATAATAGCCCACAAGTTTTCGATAGGATTCAGATCCGGGCTTTGTGCTGGCCACTTCATCGTTTGAAAGTTTTGGACTTCGAGCCAGTTCTTGACTATTTTAGCTGTGTGCTTAGGGTCCCCATCTTGTTGGAAGACTATTTCTTCTATGGGATATGCACACTCTTCGACGAACTCGGGCAAATTGGACTGTAGGATGTTAAGGTAGTCCTCCTTCTTCATAATACCGCTAATTTTAACTAATGGACAGACATGCCACACCACACCATTAGGCTACAACCACCATGTTTCACTGTTTGTTTAACATGGTGCCTTTGGATTGTTTCTTGTGGCCGGTGCCAATAGTACTCCTTCCCATCTGACTGGAATCGGTTGATTTTCGTTTCGTCGGACCAAATTACCCGTTTCCAGTCTTCCACAGTCCAATCCTTATGTATTTTGCAGAACTTAAGCCTAGCCTTTATATTTTTTTCTGACAAAGCTGGCTTTTTCTTCTTTACTGCAGCTTCTAGCCCGATCCTTCGAAGTGCTCTCCTAGCAGTCCACTCACTAACATCTTTGTTGATATATTTAGCTGCCGCCTTGGGTGTTTTCGTCTCTTTATTTTTCATAAGGCGCTCAATTAATCGAGCATCTCCATCCGTTAGCAACTTTGGGCGACCTCCTTTGTTTTGCACAATGTTAACTTGTCTTCTTTTTCTCACCGTTAGCACGTACGATGGCAAACTTTCAATTTGTTTGCTATTTTGCGTGACGATAGACCATTTTCAGACATCAAAACGATGGAATTTTCAATATCGGCCGAAATTTTTGACATTTTTCTGGATTTAAATGAAATACACTTTTCTCACTACAAAATTATAAAATACCGTGCCCAAAAATCACTTACCACCTTGTAGATCAATTTCCAATACACAAATGACACGAAAATCACCAAATGTGTCAAGAAAATATTTCAACTAACGGTAAATTTCAAGGAAAGCTAAGACAAAACAAAACGTGCATAACTGGATACATGGAGGCAGTAAAACTTTTTGCGCTGTTGTGACTTTTATGTTTATTATTTCACTTTTTAAAAAACACAGTTATTTAAACAATCTCATTTAGTTAATAAATCTGAAAATTTTATTGAAATTCGTTTTAAGGACATTTTTTAATTGAAGAAAAACCATGAAACATGAAATAATGTATCCAGTTTTGCTCACCACTGTAGATGCTTGTTTTTCGTGAAAGTAGTTAAATAAAATTAAATGGAAGTGATTGACTCGGATGAGGAATATATTAGTGATAAGGAAAACTACCACACTAGTGGTGGTGCATATTTCAAGAGAAAGAGTTATTCGCACTCGAACAAATCATTGCAACATCTGGGACGATTTGCATACACTCTGTCTGTGCTTTTATTTTCAATTATTTTGCGGTGTTTCACTACAAATGTCCAATAAAAGCACTTGACATGATGAAAAACAAATTTCATTTGACATCTCGTGTTCAATCACAATAACTATTTTTCATAAATGGTTCACAATGGCACTGAATCCAAATTTTCTTAAGTGAAGTTTATATTCGATCCTACACTTAACTAAACCCACACTTAAGCTCGCACTGTGAAAACGGGCATTAGTCTTTTTAGCGTACTTACAAAATTGTACACGTTCAATATGACTTAATTCGTTTTAACAAAAAAAGAGAGAGAAAAAAAAACAATATTATATAATATGTGTGTACAGAAATACTTTAAGAACAATACATAGTTGAAAAAGATAGATAAGAATAGTAAAATATCAAAATTGCTTTTACTAGTTAAGTATTAAACATTCTTTTCATTGGCTTGTGCAAACATTACTCAACTTTCGTAGAAAATTATGAAAATCGCTTGTAAAAATAAATTGTATTTTATACTTTAAATTCTATTCTATATAAATAAGAATTAAATCCTGTTCGTTGCTAAGCGCATCACTTGAGAACGGCTGGACCTATTTGGCTCATTTTTTTTATAATGTTCGTAATAGTCCGAATAAAGTTTTTACGGAAAGAAAAATTGGAAAATTTTGGAAAAACTGAAAGTGCTTTTTTCTATAGGATTTTTGTACAAATCGTCTGTCCCTATGGAACTACTGAACCGATTTCAAAAATTCTTTCCATATTGGAATTGTGACACTTTCTGCTACCTTTTATCTTGGAAAGTTCCGTAGGGACAGACGTTTTTAAGTGACTTAGTATAAACCTATGTATGTATTTACTGCGTACTTAGCCGTGGGGGAACTGCTTGTTTTCTAATAAATATAATCTAAAAACATTTAATAAGGTAAAAATTTACTTTTAAATACAAACATTTGGCGGTACAATTGTAGTGCCGCGGATACAGCGGATTGAGACACGTTTTGTCTTCACAGATTATACTTTCGGAGGTTTGTCATTTCTTTCCGAGAGGTGGTGCCGTGAAAAACTATTTTGTTGTTTCGCTATGTCCGCTCGCTCAGCAATCCATCGCATTAACTACTAAGCCCCAGCGACCACTGCTCTTACAATACATTATATTAATATTAGAAATATTCCATATTTCTTATTTTCCAGACCGCTGTAAATATATATATATACGTATATCAAAGTACAATAATACTGCTTTTTAAATTTTGAAAGCACTTTTCGCCTATATAAATCGTGAGCGACAGCTTAAAATAGTTGACAGATGTTTTATTCCTTCAGCACATTTTTGACAAAATGTTTGTCAATTGTAATGGTTAGCAACATCGCTTGTCACGCTAAAGGTCAGGTTCAACTCCTTGTGTCAAGAAAGTCGATCAACTGCGAAAGTCTGACGTCAACTCCACTACATAGACATAACACTGGCAGCAGAGTGATGATATAACTTTAAGAGTTTATTGAACTGAGTAATGATAGTGAAATTAGAAAATAATATGTACTGTGAATTTTGACCAATGACTACAACATCAACAAATTCTTCCTAGTTATTCTGGAGACCACCTCAGAGCGAAGACTGTATAATGCTACAGTCGAACCCGCTTAAAAGAAATGAGGAAAAATCCGAGTTTAAGTTTCAATTAACCGGGTTTTTCATTTAAGCGGACCTCGGATAATTGAAAAAAAAAATCCATTTAAACGGACTTTGGATAACAGAACAATATTTTATTTGTGCAAACCTGGAATATTTTGTCAAGAAACACGGACAAATGAAACCAGCTAACGAAATAAAATTAATACATTTATTTATGAAATAAAAGAAAGAAAAACAAACATAAGATAACAAAATTCATAAAATCCTCCCATTTTCTTCTTTTTTGTGGTACATTTTCATTTTTTCATTTAAGCGGAGCTTTTTCTATTAAGAGTTATACACTTTTAAAGATTTTTTTAGGTGGATTTCGAAGAAATACTACCTATTGCAGAGGTCCTCATGACGCAACTTTCAAAAAATTTGAATGCAACTTTTCAAGACCTCTATAGTAAACACCAAAACCATATATATATATATATATGCAATATAACGAAATCTTGTCACCACGATAGGGGCCGCAGTTCTTAACCGAATTGAACGAAACTTGGTACACATATTGATATGGTGAATAGCACGGACGAGTTCGTAGATGGGCGAGATCGGTTGAGAGGGGGGCGTGTCACGCCCATTTATGTAATACAACGAAATCTTGTCCGCACGATAGGGGCCGCAATTCTTAACCGAATTGAATGAAACTTTGTACACATGTTGATATGGTGAATGGCACGGACTAGTTCGTAGATGGGCGAGATCGGTTGAGAGGGGGGCGTGTCACGCCCATTTATGCAATACAACGAAATCTTGTCCGCACGACAGGACCCGCAGTTCTTAACCGAATTGACTGATACTTTGCACACATGTTGATATGGTGAATAGCTCGGCTGAGTTCGTAGATGGGCGTAATCGGTTGGGAGGGGGGCGTGTCACACCCCTTTAAATTTTTCAAATTCCGCATTAATAATTGTTGCATTTTCATTTTTAATAGTATAGAAGTGGTAATAGTAAAATAATATTTTTGGAAAAAAATTCCCGCCATTTTGAATCCGCCACCTTGAAATTCTTTAAAATTGCTCCGATTTCGTTGAAATTGAAAATGTATACTCTTTTATGGGTACTTGTTATAATTTCGCCATTTTGGATTACTTTAATATTACTTCAAAGTTGCATACAAAGGAAATCCACCTATCTCTTGCGGCTGGTGCCGGAAGGTCTTTTTTTCAGTTAACCGAGTTTTTTACTTACGCGGGTTTCAATTAAGCGGAGTAGATTGTATGAAAATTTGTGACAAGTACACAGGGACAGATGAAATTTTTCATATACATAAGCGGGTTTTTCAATTAACCGAGTTTCAAATAAGCGGGTTCGACTGTACCTGCATTTAAACAAAAAAACTACTACACCAACACAAACGCTGTGTTAATAATAGCATAAGGGTATTCATAACCGACTTAACTGATAGTGAACAACAAAAAGACATGGAAAATAAACCCAAAAACCTGTATCAAATGGCATGGAGAAAAAAATGGTATGAAGTTACAATTGAGAGTTTTTAACATCCCTGTAGTATGTATGTATATATGTATGTATGTATATTTGGCACGGCAGCTCATGGAGAGCCTGTAGTATGTACATAATATATAGTAAACAGGTTGAAAATGTAAGCTCGGTGAGAGCCCCCATTTACAGTTATATTTTGCTCCGGGCTAAATGTTATCCGTTATTATTACAGCGTCGCTTCATTCCATGCATCTGGAAACAGCTCAGAAAGTGTTGTATTTGCTCGCAGGAAGCGCAATGATGAGCAAGCTGTGAAGTACCAGACACGGGAAAAATATTTCGTCATGCTTACGGTTTGTAATGTCACATATCTTAATGGTTGAAAAGTGAAATCGGAATAGATTCTCTTATATAATATTCCCGGCTTAATTGAACCAACCATTTTGTCAGATTTTTCCGATCAATTATCCGTGTTATTGAAACAACCGTACAAATACGTGTATGTATTAGAGGTGGGTCGTTTTCATTTTTTATGTTAACGAAACGAAACAGTTATTTAAAAAAATATAACTAGTTTAAAAACTAGTTTAAAAAAAACATTTAATTTTAATTGTAATTTTTTATTGTTATTACTATTTTTTTATTTGCATAAAATCTATAATAGAAAGCGGTTTTGGAAATGTTACAAACTGCTTTTCCGATTGCATTTTTTTCAAAAAGGTTCCATAAAACACTAGTATTTTTCCGTGCCGACATCTTCAGTATCTACTAAGGTTAATTTCACAGAAATATGCTAAGTATGCAAATTATATAATAATAATATGTATGTAGTTACCAAATAATTTTCCTTTCCAAATAAAATGTTCTCACTCAATCAGTAAACTGTAAAATATGTAAATCTACTATTATTCAAAATAAGAAGCACTAACGAGGAATTATAATCATATACTGCCAGAAACCAAAAAACCATTTTCGTCTCTTGCAATGCACCCGAATGAAACCGACTGATTTCAGCGTAAAATAAACCCAACCCCTTGACCAAACGAAAACGGTTTTCCTTTTGCCATACATGATTCCACCCCTATCTAATTCATGCAATAACTACTTTCACGAAACGAGCGAAAAAGCGTTTTCATTTCATTCATTGCAAACGAACAAAAAACGAGAAAAACGAAGAAAACGTTAAAAAACGAAAATAACGAATAACGTAGAAAACGTTAAAAACGAAAAAAACGAAAAACGCAGAAAACGTTAAAAACTAAAAGAACGAAAAACGAAAAAAAAAACGATAACGAGCGGGAGAAGTAGTTATATAGTGTATGTATCGAGGGTGGAATCATGTTATTCGTTTTTCTCATTCATGTGTTGTTCAAATGTGCGCAACAGAATATGATCGGTTCGTATGCCTGTGTTGAATTTTGTTCTTTGTTTGGTTATATTTTTAGTTTGCTGGGCTCGTTTGCCTTTAATTTGTTTCCAATGAATTTTAAATGCGCAAGGGAAATAAATGTAGTTACTATTCAAACTGTTTTTTTTATGAAAATAAAACGGTTACGTCGTTACGAGATGAAAAACTGTTTTTTAAACTAGTTCGTTTTAATTGTACCCACTCCTAGTATGTATAGCTTATATAGGAGATATTCGAGTCCACTTTTTTCGTTTAATTAAATCAAATAAGCGAGCATCAATCAAGCGGGGTTGGGATCATGCCGTTATCTAGAAAGAAACAAATTTCGAAAATCAGTTTCCCAAATCTCGAATGGGCCAAAATTTCGAAAAGAAATTTGTTTCAGGACTTTCAAAACGCCTTCATATCCCTGCGAAAATAATGGAAGTTGTTTTGAAGTTCGAAATTATCTTTTCACACCACTGCTTATCTTTTGATTATTCCAACAATTTGTTAACTCTTTTAATTCAATTATTCACAACTCCTTTGATTCAAACAACTAATCTCTGATAAAATCTCTATCCAAGTGTTGCTCCACTGAAACCTCAGTCTGAGTCTGTACACTGCTATAATCTCAATTCAACTGTCTAACTTTTAAAATCTCTTTCTCTATCCAAATCTCTTTCCGATTGTATCTCTGCTTAATATCAATTCAACTGTGTCCATGCTGTTGGAGCTCTGGGTATTTATACTCGAGATACGAATCTAGAATCTTCCTCTATGACGACATGATGGCGATGGTATTTCGTCATCTTGTAGGATATAGCAAGGATAGAAAGTTCTAGAACGTACCCGAGACACGAATCTAGAATGTGGTGGAAGCTCCAAACATTTTGACAGTTATTGAATGAACCCAAATCCACCACTACTACTAACTAGATGTCGCTATATTTCACCATATACCACAACCAATCGATATTATGCTGCTGCTTTATTCCACTTGCTGTCGCTGATACAGTCGATATTACAATATGTTACATAATGAATACCTTTAAACATACATAAGTGCCAAATCTAGACATACCTCGTCTTTATAAGTGCTGTCATGTGCGGCCTTAAAATCGATGAAGAGGGTTTTTTTCCCAAGATCTGCCATCGTTATGGACCAATCAGGTTGTTGACAAATGGCTTCAGGCGTTTGCACAATACGACACACAGGATCTTGGCGCAGTTCAGAGGGTCTCCTTTTTTGAGGATCGGACAAACAATGTTTTCATCCGACCATATTGCATGCTTCTTATGAAGTCATCGCCTGCCACTTTGAACAGCTCGGCAGCTAGGTCGTCAGTTCCAGGAGCTTTATATGGCTTACATACGGCTTTCTTCACTTTGTTCAGATTAGGTGATCGGAATTGTTCATCTGCATGGTCCAGGTTGAATGGTTAATTCTGCCTAATAGCGAGATTCGATTCGTCATCAACTTTTAAGATACTCAGTTCAACAGAAATAGATAGATAGATAGATAGTAGATAGATAGTTTGATTTATTATTCATTCTTTTCTATATGTTTCACAATTAATTTACATAAATCGTTAAGCATGGCTTTGCCGTCTGCCCGATTGACATATTATTGAAAATTAGTAAATAATAAAAATAAAAAATAAAAAGATGTATACATGTGTATTTAAATACCTTTTTTTGTTTTTAAAAGGCTTCATTAATAATTTGTTGTCGATAGGTTATTTCTGCTTTGTAATAATTTAAAAGTATCTTATCATAACTTTCGCAATTAAGGAGTGCTAAGACTTCTGCTTCCGACTTTACGTCGCTGCCTAAAAACTTCCTTCGTACTTCCCTTAGAATAGGACATTTTCCAATAAAATGGATGACGTCTTCTCTCTCCGACATGTTGCATAGATTGCAGTAAATAGGTAGATCCGTACGATGTGGAATGTAATTAAGTCCTACCAACTCCCCTCGCAGTTTAAGGATCGATGAAATATGTTCCTGACTGTTTTCGTTTTTAAAGTAATTGCGCTCACACAAATTATGGTTTAAGACGCTATATACTGATCTATGAACTGAGGATGTCGCCATATTAACATAGTCTTCTCTTTGTTTTTCATCTACTTTTGCTATGAGGTCATAGAGCGCATCTTTGGAGTATCTTTCGTTTCTTTCCAGTAGGTGGAAATCCACTCCGCAGTAAGCCGCAAGCTCTTCAAGTTTCCTGTACCACAAGGTTTTTCTTTCAATAATGTTCCTCGCTATAATTTTAGGAAGCCTTTCATCAGACATATCTAAAACTTTCATTATGTAATCCACATGTAACTTCAATGTTCTGATGATTAACGGTGGCAATCCTGTTTCTAGGTATACCATATAATTGGGTGTGTTACTGGGTAAATGAAAGCATCTTTTTATGTAATACCGTATGAGTTTTTCAACTGTTTCATACTTACCGTACCCCCAGACTTGTGCTGCATACATCATGACAGATTCGGCCACCGTACGGAAAACTTTATATTTGACACTATGAGCAACAAGCTTATTGGAAAAGCATCTCTTCCAGGTTGCGCATATCACACTTTTGGCTTTTATTAGCTTATCTTTTAGGTGAGGTTCCATATTAAAATTGCTAGTTATCGTCACCCCAAGATATCTCTATGCTCTCACTATTTCGATTGGCTCTCTGTTAAAATGCCATTTTTCGTTTCTGGTTGTTCTTCCAGAACCCTTTTTAAATATCATTACTTTGGATTTACTTAGATTAACTGTCAGATTCCATAATCGGCAGTACACATCAAGTCGATTTATCATAAGTTGCAAAGTGTCGGGCGAATATGCAAAGAGTACCACATCATCAGCGAAGAGGATGGCCTTGATTAGAGTAGTAGTAGTAGTAGTAGTAGTAGTAGCGATTTATTCATTTCAAACTTAAAAGCTAATTAACAAAAAATGAGTTCATATAAAAAAGAAAGGAAATGGAATAACAGTGTTCATTCTTTAACTTAACTAGTTAGTGTTGAATGACACATCAAGGATTTTTAATAAATTCACATCTGATGTGGGGTAACATCTATCAGTATTTACTTAGTTATAATATATAATAAGAAAAAAAAGAAGAGAAAAAACAATTCAGGAAATTCAAAAGGACAAAAAATTAAAAGTAACATTTCGTAGATAATATACACTGTTGGAGCCTACTATAACATTTATAATTAAAACATTTATTGTGCTGGCGATTAAAACAAGAATTTAGATAAATGATTCAATGCAGTCATAATGAATAGTGAATAACCAATCTTTAACTTTTTTAATGAAAGAAGAAAAGCGAAGACTTTCTCTGATATCGAAGGGCAATTTATTAAATAATTTTGGAGCTGTATTTGTATAGAAAAGTGCAAAATGCGCTCGGTGTGCAATTGGAACATTAACTATTCTCATATTATTTATACGTAGATTGTACATTTGAGAATTCCTACTTGGAATATTACCGCTTTTTTAAAAAATTCTCTTAGTACTTTAAATACATATAAATGTCTCATTGGTAGAATTAGCAACTCCTTTAATAAAGGCCAGAAAAACTGTGGCTATTTCTATTCCACCAGGTAGAAAGTCTGTTAGATCATTTATATACAGAGCAAAAATATATGGACTTAGGGTACATCCTTGCCTTACTCCCATTTTTGTTTCGAACCATTCCGATATTTCATTTCCGTTCCAAACAGCCGATCGATTGCCATCGTACATATTCTCCAGTAGTTTTCCTAATTTATGAGTCATTCCAGCTTGGTACAGTTTATAGAATAGAGCTCGACGGTCGACGGTATCAAAAGCAGCCTTGAAGTCTACAAACAGGGTGTACAGTTTCTTTTTTTGTTCGATGAAAGTCCCGGCGATACTTTGAAGTATAAAAATATTATCTACGGTCGAATAACCACTGCGAAATCCCGCCTGATATTCATTAAGTAGCTTATTGCTCTCAATCCAATTTGACATTCGGTTATTTAAAAGTTTAGTAAACACCTTGTATGATGCGTTGAGAAAGGATATTCCTCGGTAATTGGCTGGGTCAGATATATTACCCTTTTTGTGGATGGGGAATATAACAGCTTCTTTAAACTGTTGGGGAATAATGCCCGTTTCCAATATTTCGTTAAACGCAGTTGTTAATTTACTGATGAGGTTAACTGTCGCATATTTTAAGAATTCTACAGGAATCCTATCTGTATGTATCTATGAAGATACTGCATAATGAATGTGCAGTGCATTTGTAGCTTGATTTGAAAGGGTCTGGAAATGTTCTAGCAATTTATTAGCGCTTAGTTGAGTACAAATTCGTGGTTTTTTGCCGTTAAACTTATTTATAGCAAGCCAGAACTCTTTCGAATCTTTGCAACATGTAAGTTTGAGAGCTTCATTTCCATTAAAGCTTTTCTTTTTTTCTTTGCAAATTCTCTTAAAGGTGCTGTTTGTTTGTATGTAAATATTTTTGAAACAATTATTACTGAATCTACGGAAAGCTTTAAGCCATCCAAAAGATTTTTGACTTGCGACCTCGCACTCATCGTCGAACAATTTTGCTCTATAAGAATGTTTCACATGTGTTTGCCTAGATGCCGGATAAGATGCTTTGATTGTATCTTCAATATCGGTGATAATAAATTGGCCTGCTGATTGCATGTTGCGTTCAAGATTAAGCTTATATTCTATTGCTTTAGTTTCTTTCCACTGAAGTTTAGGAGAAAATTGCATGGTTATTGTCTCATCTCGTTCTATTGGTACAACACTAAATTCAACTGAAATAGGCAAATGATCCGAATATGGCACACCGATGACTTCAAAAATGTCTATAAGAGAAATCCATTCGCCTCTTACCAAGCAGTGGTCAACAACCGAGCAGCCCTGTCGTCCTACAAACGTATATTCTCCATGTTTATCCAAATCACACACGCCATTCATAATTCGGATTCCGGATGAGTCGCATAGCTCGAGCAATTTAACTCCTCTTGAATTTATGGTTTCATCTTTGGATTCTCTCACTTTTCCTGCGAATCTATTTTCTCTTCCTTCTTCTTTTCCTATTCTGGCGTTCAGGTCTCCGATAATCATGATGTTTTCATTATTGCTGTGTTTTAGTAGATCACATAGTATACCAAAATCTCTCTCCCAATTATTACAATTAACATATACTGGTAGTATAGTAAGCTAAGTGGAGTCGAGAGTGATATTTAAAAGTTTGGCTTCATTAACATCTTCAAATTCACACGTTATGTTGTTAATGCTTTTTTTATACCCGAAGTAACATCCACCACTTGCCCTTCCTCTCCTCTCCTATTTTGTTAATCCTCTTCAATCAAAAAAGTTTCATATAAAAAAGCGATATCATATTTGTTAATAAATTCATAAAATTGTACATATAAGGACTTATTACTAAGGCCTGCTACTTTATAACTTAGTATTTGAATTTTTTTTGATTCTATAGCAATTTTTTTATTTTGGCAGACGGCAGCTTTACATTATACAATATGATCACATCTGGATGATGTCCCTGCTACACTGCTTCCAATTCGGCCAATAGGTGTCGCTGGTAGACCAGCTCCCTTGTTGACATCTTTTATCTCCGCCTCCAGACTAAAACACATCTGTTTGCTTAAATCTGTGTTGTAAATGTTGTTAAGCACTGAAATTCCACCAATATTGTTGTGCATGAGTCCTTACGTAGAATTCCAGCGAAACACTTTATCTTGGATATACATTCTATCATCTCTTACCAACACTTTCGTCTGTGAATTAAGTTCAAGTAGGCTACTTCGTATTTTCAGCAATTTGTTTCGTTTTTGGCGTACTGTTGCGGGTAGATCTTTTGAGACGGTGACCCCTGTGCCTCGCAATGCCTTTGACGACCTGACGGCTGTAATAACCTGTTGCTTGGACTCAAGTTTGACGACAAAATTTTGAGGACTCGCATTTCGTGATTTGATTTCGCGAATTTGCAGGGTGTCCACAGACGGCGTAGGTTCAACGAGACTTAGGCAAATGCCTTTAATCACTTCCCTGTCATCTTTGCCTTCCTAAGTTGAGATCCTAACCATCAGATTGCTTTCTGTGTTCTTTTTCTGCATTTCCTCCATTTGATTCTCCAGCAGCTCGTATTTTTTTTCCAGCGCCATGACTTGGGTAGATAGTTGATTGTTCAATTCCATAATTTTTTGGTTTGCGATGGTAATTATGGTTTAAGACGCTATATACTGATCTATGAACTGAGGATGTCGCCATATTAACATAGTCTTCTCTTTGTTTTTCATCTACTTTTGCTATGAGGTCATAGAGCGCATCTTTGGAGTATCTTTCATTTCTTTCCAGTAGGTGGAAATCCACTCCGCAGTAAGCCGCAAGCTCTTCAAGTTTCCTGTACCACAAGGTTTTTCTTTCAATAATGTTCCTCGCTATAATTTTAGGAAGCCTTTCATCAGACATATCTAAAACTTTCATTATGTAATCCACATGTAACTTCAATGTTCTGATGATTAACGGTGGCAATCCTGTTTCTAGGTATACCATATAATTGGGTGTGTTACTGGGTAAATGAAAGCATCTTTTTATGTAATACCGTATGAGTTTTTCAACTGTTTCATACTTACCGTACCCCCAGACTTGTGCTGCATACATCATGACAGATTCGGCCACCGTACGGAAAACTTTATATTTGACACTATGAGCAACAAGCTTATTGGAAAAGCATCTCTTCCAGGTTGCGCATATCACACTTTTGGCTTTTATTAGCTTATCTTTTAGGTGAGGTTCCATATTAAAATTGCTAATTATCGTCACCCCAAGATATCTCTATGCTCTCACTATTTCGATTGGCTCTCTGTTAAAATGCCATTTTTCGTTTCTGGTTGTTCTTCCAGAACCCTTTTTAAATATCATTACTTTGGATTTACTTAGATTAACTGTCAGATTCCATAATCGGCAGTACACATCAAGTCGATTTATCATAAGTTGCAAAGTGTCGGGCGAATATGCAAAGAGTACCACATCATCAGCGAAGAGGATGGCCTTGATTAGAGTAGTAGTAGTAGTAGTAGTAGTAGTAGCGATTTATTCATTTCAAACTTAAAAGCTAATTAACAAAAAATGAGTTCATATAAAAAAGAAAGGAAATGGAATAACAGTGTTCATTCTTTAACTTAACTAGTTAGTGTTGAATGACACATCAAGGATTTTTAATAAATTCACATCTGATGTGGGGTAACATCTATCAGTATTTACTTAGTTATAATATATAATAAGAAAAAAAAGAAGAGAAAAAACAATTCAGGAAATTCAAAAGGACAAAAAATTAAAAGTAACATTTCGTAGATAATATACACTGTTGGAGCCTACTATAACATTTATAATTAAAACATTTATTGTGCTGGCGATTAAAACAAGAATTTAGATAAATGATTCAATGCAGTCATAATGAATAGTGAATAACCAATCTTTAACTTTTTTAATGAAAGAAGAAAAGCGAAGACTTTCTCTGATATCGAAGGGCAATTTATTAAATAATTTTGGAGCTGTATTTGTATAGAAAAGTGCAAAATGCGCTCGGTGTGCAATTGGAACATTAACTATTCTCATATTATTTATACGTAGATTGTACATTTGAGAATTCCTACTTGGAATATTACCACTTTTTTTTTTAAAAATTCTCTTAGTACTTTAAATACATATAAATGTCTCATTGGTAGAATTAGCAACTCCTTAAATAAAGGCCAGAAAAACTGTGGCTATTTCTATTCCACCAGGTAGAAAGTCTGTTAGATCATTTATATACAGAGCAAAAATATATGGACTTAGGGTACATCCTTGCCTTACTCCCATTTTTGTTTCGAACCATTCCGATATTTCATTTCCGTTCCAAACAGCCGATCGATTGCCATCGTACATATTCTCCAGTAGTTTTCCTAATTTATGAGTCATTCCAGCTTGGTACAGTTTATAGAATAGAGCTCGACGGTCGACGGTATCAAAAGCAGCCTTGAAGTCTACAAACAGGGTGTACAGTTTCTTTTTTTGTTCGATGAAAGTCCCGGCGATACTTTGAAGTATAAAAATATTATCTACGGTCGAATAACCACTGCGAAATCCCGCCTGATATTCATTAAGTAGCTTATTGCTCTCAATCCAATTTGACATTCGGTTATTTAAAAGTTTAGTAAACACCTTGTATGATGCGTTGAGAAAGGATATTCCTCGGTAATTGGCTGGGTCAGATATATTACCCTTTTTGTGGATGGGGAATATAACAGCTTCTTTAAACTGTTGGGGAATAATGCCCGTTTCCAATATTTCGTTAAACGCAGTTGTTAATTTACTGATGAGGTTAACTGTCGCATATTTTAAGAATTCTACAGGAATCCTATCTGCTCCCGGCGCTTTTCCATCCTTGAGCTTTTCGAAAACCATAAGTACTTCGTTGCAAGTGAAAGGCGCATCAAGAATTTCGTTAGAGTATGAAGATACTGCATAATGAATGTGCAGTGCATTTGTAGCTTGATTTGAAAGGGTCTGGAAATGTTCTAGCAATTTATTAGCGCTTAGTTGAGTACAAATTCGTGGTTTTTTGCCGTTAAACTTATTTATAGCAAGCCAGAACTCTTTCGAATCTTTGCAACATGTAAGTTTGAGAGCTTCATTTCCATTAAAGCTTTTCTTTTTTTCTTTGCAAATTCTCTTAAAGGTGCTGTTTGTTTGTATGTAAATATTTTTGAAACAATTATTACTGAATCTACGGAAAGCTTTAAGCCATCCAAAAGATTTTTGACTTGCGACCTCGCACTCATCGTCGAACAATTTTGCTCTATAAGAATGTTTCACATGTGTTTGCCTAGATGCCGGATAAGATGCTTTGATTGTATCTTCAATATCGGTGATAATAAATTGGCCTGCTGATTGCATGTTGCGTTCAAGATTAAGCTTATATTCTATTGCTTTAGTTTCTTTCCACTGAAGTTTAGGAGAAAATTGCATGGTTATTGTCTCATCTCGTTCTATTGGTACAACACTAAATTCAACTGAAATAGGCAAATGATCCGAATATGGCACACCGATGACTTCAAAAATGTCTATAAGAGAAATCCATTCGCCTCTTACCAAGCAGTGGTCAACAACCGAGCAGCCCTGTCGTCCTACAAACGTATATTCTCCATGTTTATCCAAATCACACACGCCATTCATAATTCGGATTCCGGATGAGTCGCATAGCTCGAGCAATTTAACTCCTCTTGAATTTATGGTTTCATCTTTGGATTCTCTCACTTTTCCTGCGAATCTATTTTCTCTTCCTTCTTCTTTTCCTATTCTGGCGTTCAGGTCTCCGATAATCATGATGTTTTCATTATTGCTGTGTTTTAGTAGATCACATAGTATACCAAAATCTCTCCCCCAATTATTACAATTAACATATACTGGTAGTATAGTAAGCTAAGTGGAGTCGAGAGTGATATTTAAAAGTTTGGCTTCATTAACATCTTCAAATTCACACGTTATGTTGTTAATGCTTTTTTTATACCCGAAGTAACATCCACCACTTGCCCTTCCTCTCCTCTCCTATTTTGTTAATCCTCTTCAATCAAAAAAGTTTCATATAAAAAAGCGATATCATATTTGTTAATAAATTCATAAAATTGTACATATAAGGACTTATTACTAAGGCCTGCTACTTTATAACTTAGTATTTGAATTTTTTTTGATTCTATAGCAATTTTTTTATTTTGGCAGACGGCAGCTTTACATTATACAATATGATCACATCTGGATGATGTCCCTGCTACACTGCTTCCAATTCGGCCAATAGGTGTCGCTGGTAGACCAGCTCCCTTGTTGACATCTTTTATCTCCGCCTCCAGACTAAAACACGTCTGTTTGCTTAAATCTGTGTTGTAAATGTTGTTAAGCACTGAAATTCCACCAATATTGTTGTGCATGAGTCCTTACGTAGAATTCCAGCGAAACACTTTATCTTGGATATACATTCTATCATCTCTAACCAACACTTTCGTCTGTGAATTAAGTTCAAGTAGGCTACTTCGTATTTTCAGCAATTTGTTTCGTTTTTGGCGTACTGTTGCGGGTAGATCTTTTGAGACGGTGACCCCTGTGCCTCGCAATGCCTTTGACGACCTGAGCGCTGTAATAACCTGTTGCTTGGACTCAAGTTTGACGACAAAATTTTTAAGACTCGCATTTCGTGATTTGATTTCGCGAATTTGCAGGGTGTCCACAGACGGCGTAGGTTCAACGAGACTTAGGCAAATGCCTTTAATCACTTCCCTGTCATCTTTGCCTTCCTGAGTTGAGATCCTAACCATCAGATTGCTTTCTGTGTTCTTTTTCTGCATTTCCTCCATTTGATTCTCCAGCAGCTCGTATTTTTTTTCCAGCGCCATGACTTGGGTAGATAGTTGATTGTTCAATTCCATAATTTTTTGGTTTGCGATGGTAATTGCTTCGATGTCACTCTTCTTGGCAGTATCTTTCATTTTGGTATCCAGTAGTTTACAAAGCAATTCAGCTAGATCTGATTTAGTCATAGCTCCAAGTAGTTCCTCGGACATTGTCTCAAGCAATTGTAGTCTTTTTTGCGTATTAAATGCTTCCGGAGATGTTTCAAGAAGTTTTCGTTTATTCATGTGAGCATAGGGTGAGGTTATGTGTGTGGGAGTCTTAACACTCAGACTTAAAGCTTATTAAGGTTCTTATAGCTCTAAAACTCACTTGAAATTATTTATGTTGGCTTTATTTGTGTTTCAACACTTTAAAGGATTTTTACAAATTTGAAAAAACTTAAAAAAGGGTATTTTGACACTTTTTCACTAGAGCAACTTGAAAACAAACTATTTGCTACTTTGACATATGTCAATCTGGCTCAACAGAAATATAATTATTTTAAAATTATCTCGATTTCAAAATTTTCACCTGAAGTCCGTTATCCGTGACCCCGAAAACCCCAAATATTGATTTTGAGTCGAATCGGATCATAGATAAGAGAGTTAATCTTGAAGCCGCAATTTGGAATTTTGATTACATGAAAGTGTTAAAATATATTGCCCCAGGAACCATGTACTCGTACCAATTTTCAAGCTGAAAATATCTGTAGAAGTGGTTCAAAACTCATTTGCATTGATTGACCTTAACAAACAAGCAAACACGTTAAGTTAAATAAAAGCTTGTAAAATATAATTAAAATAAAAAAATAAGCGTATGTATATTTTCTGTCACAAATATAAAAGCAGATATGCTGAAATTGGAGAAAAATTGGAATGTGGAATCAATAATAAAATATCTAAAGTACTAATCAATCATAAATTATAATATCATTTCAACTGCATATACATATCGTCGAGAAAGTATGTATGTATGTATCTAAAAATAATTTTTTACAGTAGAATAAGAAACAAAATATCGTTGATAAGCGAAAAATAAATATATGTAATGTAATGATTAAAACACATTTTGAATATTGTTCGTCTATTTTGTAGCTATCTATGTTGTGAAACCTCGTTGCTAAAACTATAGGATTACATAATAGCACTATGGAAATCATTATTAATTGCAACCATTATACTTCTGTAAGATTAATGTTAGAAATGCTGATCTGGCTGCATAAACAAAAAATGCTTGTACATGTGTTATGCTTTATTTTTAAAATCAAAGATGGTACGCTACCAAAATACCTTCTGAAATACCTAAGATACGTTAGAGACTCTCAATCTTATCATATAAGAAACCGAAATGACATAAGGTTACCGCATTATAATGATAATCTAATCCAAAACAGTATGGTATACAAAAGTTGTGGTCTATTTAATACAATACCTAACAATAGGACTGAAACAAATTTTCCAATTTTTTAAAGAAATACTTTTGTTTTTTTTTTTATATAATTCACTAGCGCTAAAGGGGTTATGAATGCTATTCACACAGCGCTAGTGTTGGTGAAGTGATTTTTTGAAACTCAGGTAGTATTAGGTTTCAATATTTTGCTCCGAGGGTGGTGTCCAGAATGACTGGGGAGAATTATTGGTAATGTTGCCATAGCCATAATTCACAGTTATTCTTTCTTATTCGAAGAATTTTACTTTTCTCATAATTAAATATGAATTCTTAAATGAGTTATACCTGAATACACCTTAAGTCAAGCTAAATCAACTTGTAAAACATTGAATTTAAATAGCAGAGATCTGCTATAGATAAATCTAATTTAAAAATGGTAGATAACAAGATCAACAAATTCCTATAAGACCTACCTGCTTACTAATATTTCAAGCTGCTAGCTACACCAGAAATCCGAAATCTTTTTCGTGCCTTTTCATATGATGGACTTCTAGTAGACCTAGGAACTTGAAATTTGGCACTGAAAATTACAAATTTGTAATTGTAAATTGATAAAATTGCAATTTTATCGGATGCTAAATCCGATATTACTTATACTTCAATATTACCCCTTGGGGATTGAATATTTTAGGAAGTGACAATTTTTCGATTACATGTGAGGTAAGACTTACATGTACACCGAATTTCAAGTTTCTAACTATACCGGAAGTTCGAAATCTTTTTGTCAAAGTGTAGTTATGCATAAGTATGTGCGCTGATGTGCTTTACATTTAATTGTTTTTTAATTTTAAATATCGATTAGTAGTACTTCACTTATGTATTTCAATGAAAACGATTTTCTCACACAGTCGTCCGTTGACATCCTAGCGTTATTATGATCAAGCTCTCTTTTCACTTTTCACATGCATTTGACAACCTTTGACATTGCAGCGATTGAAACGAAGTAATTGTTACGAAACTCTTCAACTTTAAAATTACTTTTGTTTTATCTGAACTTCCTGTCTCTTCGCAACAGTGCATTTTCATCTATACAAACAATTATGTATGCAGTTGCTTTGAAGACTGTTGTTACATCACTTTGCTGTTTGGTGTATCCTTGGTCGATGTTTAAACTTTGTAACTTTAAATAGCAATTTCTTTGACAAAGCGATGTCGCAGTTTATATAACTTCTCCGTTTATTCATGTGAATTGAATTGTTTTCACACTCGTGGAACTACTTTTCGACACGGTGGAAGTGTGCGCCCTACAATTGGGAATAATATTCGTTATTCATTTGCCTGTTTTCAAGAATAACTACCCAAGAGGAAACTTGTATAGTCCCAGAACTTTATTATACCTTGGAAAGATATTAACGACATGTCATTGTTACCTAACCTGTCAACAGTTTACATTTGTAGGACAAAATTGGAAAGTGCACATAGGTAAACACGATTGTACATGGCTACGTTGTTTGTTTGCGGAGGGAGTCAAACTGACATTGTCCTTTTACAAGAGTGCTTGATTGCTTTTTGAAGATGACTTTTCTCCTTGCTGGTTGTTGTATAACATTGATGGGCGGGCTTAATTGCGCTATGGAATTCGACATTTTCGCAATTTCGTTCGAACTTGGTAATTTTTCATTTGGTTCAAATGTTGAAGCACCTGGGGTCGAATTACGGCATCCGTGATCGAGTAACTCGTCACGAAAAAACGAGCATTATTACGTCGGAATGATCGTTTATACGTAATAATGCTCATTTTTTCGTGACGAGTTACTCGATCGCGGATGCCGTAATTCGACCCCTGATTTAATGTTGGATATTAAATAAGTATAATCATTCACTGAAAGGCTATAGAATTTTTAGACCGACAGACACAACAGAATAGGGGGAGATGTTGCTAGCAATTTATGTTCGCCCGGTAACCCGGTTATAGCTCAATGGAGTACTCTTTTAGGACCTGAAGACGTATTTAACAGCCAAGCGTCTCTTCAATGTGCTTTCTGTTGAAATACACAAACTGAAAAATTAACGGTTAGGTTACGTAGAAGTGGCAGGCTGCAGGTGCATCCTCACTTAGACCAGATAATGTCCTTTGTGCTACCACCAGGATCTGTACTTCACCAGAAATACTACCCACAGAATCAGCCGGAGCTTGCTATGAAGCGCTGAAGGCTACCAGCCAGTTCACTAAGGTTGTTAAAGAAGCTGGCTCCTAAGTATGCTCTTCTTTGAGATGAGAGGGCCGGGTATGTAGAGAGAAGGTGGAGAATCGTCTCCTTCTCCTCCTCGTTCATGCAACTTCTGCAGAAGTCGTTGTAAAGGAGGCCCAGCCTATAGGCATGCTTGCCGATGGTGCAGCGTCCCGTTACGACTCCTATTAAGTTACTTATTAGCAATCTTTTCCGTCTGATGAGACAGTGAGAGCGTTTGAGATCCAGCTTTAACCATATCTTCTTGATGATGAGGCAGGTGCTACCTACTGTCCATCTGTGATTGACGATGTTGATCGCGTTTCTGTTAAGTAGCAATTTGCACGTGGCGAGAGGCATCCATAAATTCCCCTTTTCCGGAAGAATTGGTAGAGTTGTACCCTCTCTGGCGAGTTCATCCGCCATACAGTTGCCTGGAATGTCTCTGTGCCCCGGCACCCATATGAGGTGAATTTTGAATTACTCAGCCATCTCGTTAAGAGATAAGCGACAATTAAGGGCTGTTTTAGAGTTGAAGGCGACAGATTCCAGGGATTTTATCGCGGCCTGGCTATCAGTAAAAATTGTGATATCCCGAGAAGATACTACATTATACCTCAGCCACGATAGAGCTTCCTTGATTGCCATTATCTCTGCTTGGAAGGCACTGCAATAGTCAGGCAAACGGAAAGAGATGTTTACGTTTACATCCTTTGAGAATACACGCCCGCCCAATCCCGATTCTGTTTTATAGCAATCTGTGCAGAAGCAGATGGATCCTTTTCGTTGTATCTCAAAATCATAGTGGTAACGAAGTTTTTATCAAATAGGAGTCGTTGGAGGGTGTAGTCGGTACTTTGCGGAAGGAATTCTAGGTCGGTCAGAATGATGGAGTGTCCAACCTGCAGGTTAGACCAATGGTGAAGTTATTGGATACGTATGGCTGTGCTGGCTGCGCTGGCTGCTACTTGTTTACTGTAAATATCTAGAGGAAGCAGATGGCACAGAGTGTCTAGAGCCGCTATAGGGGTGGTTCTGAGTGCTTCACTGATACCTATACTGGCCGATCTTTGCACTTTGCAAAGATGATTGCGATTGGTGGCCTTGTCCAAGGCTTTCTACCAGACAATTACGCCGTAAACGGAATGGAACTGGCTCAAACTTTTAAAAATTTATTTATGATTTTCGTCAACTAAGAACATTTTTACTTTGTACATAAGACTATCACCACATTTATAAAAAAAAAAGGTTTTGAGGAATAAAGATTATTGTACGTTCTTGAGTAAGGTATCGATAACCGAACTTTCAGTCTAGTATGTAAGGAAAAGTCCTTCTTTCTGTCTACTCGGAGATTGGCATTTGCGTATTGGCAGAGAAGAGATTTATCCAATAAAGGATTATTACATACCAGAAGCTTGAAAGATAGAGAGTGCGATTTATCGCTTTCCAAAGAACATTCTTACCTCACGCTGGCAGTAGAAAAAGTAATTTTTGATTGAAAACTCAGCTGGAAAGTCAGCATACTTAAGAACCACTCCTGTTTCGACTGTCGTGGCCATATTCGTAGAATTGCATACCATACTCTAAGTCTAGATGAACGAATGCGTTATCAGTTTCATACTTAAGCACTATAAGTGGACTGCTCTTGAAAAGGCAAAGATCATATTGTATGTGGAGCAGCACTAAAAACTACCCCTTTGCAACATTAGGTACAATTATACCTACATCTCTTGCCCATAGGTATTTTTAATAAATTTCGGCGTAACATTCTAATAAGATTGGATCTTAATTTCTGAAAGTGATGCCATGAGAAATGGACCTTCCGTTTACTTCTATAAGGATGGTTCCAAGACTAAAAATGGAGGTAGCATATAGCTACATGCTCAACTTGAGTATATTTTTCATCCCTCAAAAGTAGCGTATTTAAGTTGGTGACAATAACTATTAAGAAAACTCAATCCCTTCATAAAACTGGTAATCGATGGAACCTAACAGAGCAGTAAACACGGGTGTCAGGTTGTAGAGATGTTCCGTTATGCCGACGAGCTTACCAAAGGGAACTCTAATTGTGTGAAAGTAATACACCAGTAAGCCTTATGCGTTAATGGGACGTTTTTACCTGAACAGAATTTATTTACGCAATAGAATTTTTTACATCCCAAACAAGTTGCGATAAATAGTTATGTACATTCGACAATAGACTTCTTAACGTGCTACTCGCAATTTCAAATCCCTTATCGTTTGCATACAACTTTTAATCAGAGTACAGCCAAGGATCTATGTACATGTATGTATATACAATGCGTATCCAGGTTCAATACCTACTGGTTACTTTAATATAATGTAGTTAGATGTAAAGTCTCTAAAAAATATCCAAAAATCTTTCTCTCGAAGATACAAATTTATTCGAAAAAGAAATTATAGCGTTATGCTTGCTTTGAATAGATTAAAAGAAGCGATTCTCTGTGTTAAATCATATACATGTAGGATCACCCTGTACCAGGAACAAAAACTCACCACAGCAAGGGAGCGATATAAAAAGAGAGGGATTAGCTCTCTCGGGACAGACGAAGGTGGAAGAACAAAAAGAAGACAACTACCGACGAATTTAAGTTACCGAAGCGTGAAAACTAAGTGATAAAAGAAACTTGAAGTTAATTACAACCAAAGCTACCTAATTGTTAATATTAAATTAAATAAATTGAATTAAACTATTAAAATAAAATAGACTATCGGTTTTGTCGCAAAGTATCCCATATACATACAAACGTTTCCTTAGTGACTAACTGGTCTTGCTAGTTGCTACCTTTGTGCCAATCAGTGCTCGCATGTGGAATATTCGTAGTCCGCTTCAATTTTAAACCCTTGTCGAACCAATTTTAGTGCTTCAATTCCTTTCAATTTTATTTTCGTCCACAAAAAAATGTCTTTGATATAGCTTCGTACATTTATATAGCTTTTGTTACATCGATGACTTTAAAATACACATCTTTGGAGAGGGT
This sequence comes from Criorhina ranunculi, assembly GCA_951813785.1. NCBI lineage: Eukaryota > Metazoa > Arthropoda > Insecta > Diptera > Syrphidae > Criorhina > Criorhina ranunculi. The sequence goes on along the minus strand of OX638382.1, from coordinate 18,780,322 downwards.
TAATGTGAAAGGACCACATAGGGCTGCAAAATATAGGAATCGCATAGTCCAAATGGACGTACTATGCGCCCTCCAGTGTGTTCACCCTTGTGGTAAATATTCGTTTAAAGTCAGTTAGCAAACCAAGCGGAAGCACTACAAAGATCTATACTTCGAACTGTGGTCTAATTTATTTTTTTTTTTTTGCGTATTTTCCTTCTCTCTTCCTACGTTCGTTGTCTTACAAAAAAATGTCCACAAGCCTTCAAAGTCAACAGAAGCATTCTTACTTCACATATAATTTGCTTGTAAAGTACTTAATATGACTTTGTTTTCACTGGTGCGTTCAATCCTACTCGCTCGAACATTCGTCAACCTAAAGGGTTCATGGACGGAGTGAATATTTAGGTGGAATTCATTAAAATTATAAAGCGGATTTTCTTTTGAATCTTCTAACCAACTGAGCATGTGAAAGGAAGGATACTTAATATCAAAGCAATTTCAGTCTTCAGTAGCTCTGGATAAAAGGGGATGATTTCAAGGGATGATGCTCCCAATCCGCATCCTATCTTTTCATTGGTTATTTGGTAACGTGAACTTTATATGGTGTTTTATTTTAATGAAGACAAGGCCGAATGAATACTTTATGCAGAAATAATATAAAATAAAATTTTCAGAAACATATTTTAAATTAGCATTAAGCTTGGTTAAATCTCGGTAATCTTAATGCTATATACATGTTGTGGAACTTAGTGGTGTAATTTAATTTGTAGAGTTCTAAAATGAGCAAGGCTCTACATTGCAAAAATTGTTCTCAAACACATCTATCTATTTGAAATAATGCACGTGCTCGTAATGAGGCACGTGTCAGTTGAGCGCGACCAATCCACGTTTGAGAACTTTCGTGTCTATGCCTGGAGAGTGTATAGTGACATTGAATGAGGTCAAACTTTTAAAAACGGTCATTACATTCGAAAGGATGGATGGTTTTCTTCAATGACAGCATTCTACACGCGTTGAATGTGTTCTGAGGTTAACTGTGTTAATATTGCGATATTTTCTTCCCGTTTCCTTCATTTATGTGTTCTTTTGAAAGCACCATTCTATAACTGAGAGTAAGTTCGTGTGTAAAGTTGGTGTTCTAAAGTTAACTTCTTTAGAGAAAAATATCAAATTCAAATAACACTCCAACAAGGAAGGGGCAAACTATATTGAAATGCACGGAGCAACATTGCAAATTGATTCAAAACAATGTTTTCATTAGCAGAAAAGTCAGAAAAGAAATTACATTTCGAATTTCACGCTTTCGCGCTCTCATTTAAAATGTCTTGGTTTCTCTAACCACTAGGTTTTTTTTTTTACGTTTATCCTTTTAAGTACGTTTACAGGAAGTTTTTCGGTCAAAATCAGTATTTGAATCACGTTCATGTGAAATGATTGCAAATTGAAATGTCAACTTCAGAATCCATGTGCCGGAACACTTTTTATATCCGTCGCCTTTTATTACAAGTAGTGGAGTTGACATCGTCTTGACTTCTTTCCAATGCCAACAGTGCAAAAGCACAAAAACAACATTTCAGTTTTTTCTTTAGTCTTCGAAAAATGTAAAGGTACACTGTTTTTGAATACTTTAAATATAACCTTTTCACAGTAATTTTAAAACTCGTTACACAGACGCCCAGGAGCCAGTCCTTAATTACAATTTTCATTTTCTGCTTAAGGACTCCTCAAAAATGAGCACGATACGTTCTTATTCAGTGCATTGATATGTTTGAAAACATTCTAGAGAGGCATACACTGTACCTTTTTTCCATAAATGGATATAATTGTTGATTCACTTTATTTCATTTCGTTTATAAGCACTCTGTGCTTACATTATAAATACTTCACAAAATAAATCAGTCTTATTTCCTAGAGTTCTCTACAGTAATGGGATTACAAGAACAACAAGAAATGAGGATAAATCATTTTTATCATTCAACTTTGCGGCGTGCCTTAAACCCATCTGCTAATTTGTTCGGCCCGTATATCGGATCTGAACCATGAACCGTGAAATTCAATACATAACGACAGAAAGTAATGTAGATTGTAATCTTCAGGATAAATTTAAATTGGCAAAACACAATGCCCATTGGGCATGACATTACTTTCGTTTTTGCAAGAGTTACGATGACACATTATATATTTTTACTTCCCACCTCCATAGGGGAAGTATTGCAAACGGCCAAAAAAAAAAGTTCGAGATTTGAAGAGGTTCACAGAGGTATAGTAAATACACTAGAAATCATTTGCACCCATTTTCGAAGTGATGCCTGTGTCAGCGTGTGTGCGTATGTGTGTGACAATTTTTTCTCCTTCGATAACTGGAGAACGGAACAACGTACGATCATGCGGTTTTTTTTGTTTGATTTGTCAGCATGAAACTTAGACCTGATTAGATTTTGGACAAAATTGGTCCAGTGGATGCTGAGGTAATTAAACAAATGTGTTTTTGTCATGAACATACATTGTATTTGCGACTATATTGTTGTCTCCTTTCTACCTAGTAAAGCGTTATTTCAAGGAGTCCGCGTAGAATGAATTACTTTTTTTTTATCAAATAATTCAATAATTAATGTTATTATTGGTTAAGAAAAAAATTGGTTAATAATTCAAGTATAAAATATTTAAAATACAAAGATGTAAAATGTAATTTTTTTAAGGTTATTTTTATTAAAATGAGTAATATTTAAAATAATATCTCCTCTATGCAAAGATACCAAAAATAACAATAAATATTAAGATTACGCAGGAATGATAAAAATCGATTCACAATTTTTTCTACTGCGTGATAATTTTTTTTTATAAAAATATATTTCGTCTCTACCTGGAGAGTGGTCATAATATTTTTTTAAATATAACTTATATGCTTATAATATTTTTTTTTAAATAAAACTAAGTACAATTTCTTCCTAACTTTGGGTAATTAGAAATATCTTAATGAAGGGATTTATTGAGGAGTAATAGAAAAAATAAAAATTTTAAGACATAAATTGGTCAAAGTGCAATAATACTAACCATTCTATACCTGTTTTTAAAATTCTTCCTAAAACTTTATTGTCATCTTACCCTCAATGCATAATTTAATTAATGCTTCAGTTGCGTAACTACCTGTTGTTGGGTCTGCAAAAGTTTAAAAAACTTGAGATTTGAAAAACCCGAACCTATAGCGGTAAACAACCCAATTCAGGTCAGGCCCAACTACTTGTTTTCTAAAAATACTAAAACTCGCAGAATCAAAAGCTAGGACGGTGTACGATCTAGCCCTGGTGATGAATCTCAAGTCAGTCTCAAGTCACTCAAACGTCGGTACAAGTGAATTCTTGCTGAAAATTAGAAATTAATATTTAAGTGCCATATTTTAGTTAAATTTGGTGCGGTTTGGTTTTTATAATTATTTATGAGCCATATTTTGTTTCGGTTTGTATTATTTTATTTTATTTTAATTTTAACTTACAAATTGAGTTAATATAAAAATAAACAAGTCAATTTTTGGTGAAAATTAACAATTCATATTTAAGTGCCACATTGAGTTCCAATTTGGTACTGCAGTTTTTGTAACTATTTAAGTGCCGTATTTTGTTTTAGTGAATTTTGGTCTATATTATTTTATTTTATTTTAATTTAAAGTTAAAAGTGAGTCAATTTAAGTATTAGCGAGTAAATTTTTGTTGAAAATTAAGAGTTAATATTTAAGTGCAACATTTTGTGTTTATTTGGTGAGGTTTGGTTTCAGTTATTATTAAGACGCATTCTTCATTTTTTGAGCGTCTTGGTTTGTATTATTTCATTTTATAATTATTTTATTTTATATCCTTTTATTTCAATTAAATTAGATTTTAGGTTAAATTGTAAGTCAGAAAATTAATATATAAATAAAAATGAAAACTAAAAAAAGGTCTCAAGAAACCATAAATAATTAAAAAAAAAATCCTATCGTGAAACTAAAATAACTAAAAACAGTAAAACAATTGACAAAAGAGAAAAAAGAGAAAAGCACAAGGTATCAATGCGTATCATCAGATTAGATGAGAATTATAAAATAAAAGAAAATGTCAATAATGCAAAAAAAAATGCAAACCATAAGAATGAACAATGAATACAAAAATAATGAAAAAGCGAGAAATATCGAACGGTTGGAGAATATGAGGAAGAATGATGATGAGTATAAAGCTAAAGAAAATGCAAGGAGTAGCGATCGAATGCAAAATAAGAGAAGCAACGACGAACAATACAAAAATAGAGAAAAAGAGAAGAATATCGGACGGATGGAAAATAAAAGGAAGAAAGATGAGTATAAAACTAAAGAAAACGCAAAGACTAGCGAACGAATGCAAAATAAGAGAAGCAACGACGAAGAATACAAAAATAAGGAAAAAGAGAAATATCGAACGGATGGAAAATAAAAGGAAGAATGATGAGTATAAAACTAAAGAAAACGCAAAGACTAGCGAACGAATACAAAATAAAAGAACCAACGATCAGGGATACAAAAATAAAGAAAAAGAAAACAATCTGGAACGAATGCAAAATAAAAGAACCAACGACGAAAAATACAAAAATAAGGAAAAAGAGAGAAATGAATGGAAAATAAGAGGAAGAATGACGATCAATATAAAACTAAAGAAAACGCAAAGACTAGTGAACGAATGCAGAACAAAAGAATTAGCGGTAATGGATATAAAAACAATGAAATTGAAATTAATGCCAAAAGAATGAGATATTTGAGGCAAAATGATAATTACAAAACTGTGGAACGAGAAAAAAATAAACAAAATAAACAAAGAAAAAGAGAAAATGAATTTCTAAAATATAGAAACAATTTAAAAAGGCGAAAAGATGATCCATCAGCAAAATTACAATTAGAATTTTTACAAGCTCGTGCAGACACTCCGATATTTGTATGTTGTTGTTGTGAAGGCCTTTTTTTCCAGCGCTCAGTTACACAATTAAATGTGGAAAAAATAATTCAAAAAAATAATGAAGAATTCTTTCATAAAATAAATAATTATAATTCAAATCTCATTTGTAAAACTTGTAAAGAATATACTTATCGTAGTAAAATCCCGAAATTATCAACAAGAATTGGCTTGAAATTCGTTGTACTACCCGAGTGTTTGAAAAGATTAACACCATTAGAAGAAAGAACGGTAGCCCCAATAATAAATTTTATGCAAATAAAAGCATTAAAACTTTATGCATTAAATCCGCAATAAGGTTTAAAGGGAAGTGTCGTTAATATACAAGTTGAAATAAACGATATGTTACAAGTTCTGCCGAGAAAGTTTAATGAGATGAAGAAAATTCAAGTAAAATTGAAACGGAATGTAGCTCATCAGAGTGATTACATGTTCGAGACTATTCGCCCTGCATTCGGGTGTGAAGCATTAAAATAATTAATAACAACTCCATTATATACAAAACATAAAATCCAAATTTATCAAACATATTTCAACAGGTATGAAAATTCAGTTGATGTTGAAGTAGATTTCATCGTTGATGAAAATGATAAAAATGACGATCAGTTTGACATTAATATTAATGATACCGGTGAAAATAATAATAACAGCAGTAATAACAATGGCAACAATGCGAACTTTAATATAAGCCAAATAAACAACAATGACGAAGTATTATTAATTGACAGAAATGAGGAAACTGCAAATTTAGTGAGAGTAATTGCACCAGCTCAAGATAAGCATCCAATGTCTTGGCATAAAATTGATGATGTAGACGAATTGTGTTTCCCAAAAATATTTGCTGGTCACCCATTCGATGTTCCACAATATGTGAACTATACAGATCGAGCAAAATCCGAAGCTTGACGGCGTGATGGATAAATGGCCTGAGTTGATACAAGCACTGAGTAAATATAGTAAAAAAGGTGAAACAATATCTATTGATGTAGCGTATAAATTAGATCATCATGATAAAACCGAATTAATCAGAAATGATCCTGTAATGTGTGCTAGGTATTTCGATTATAAAGCCGAAAAATTAATGCAGTTATTAAAAAACGAAGTCGGTATTTTTGGCGAACACAAAGTTCAGGATTCTTTCGAACGTATTGAATTTCAGCAACGAGGAAGTTCCCACGAGCATATCTTACTGTGGTTAAATAATTCACCATCTTATAATAAAAGCGATGTAGGAAGTGATCGCAAATGTATAGAATTTATTGATCGGTTCATTACATGTAGATACGATGAAAAAGATCCTTATATTGATCTACAACGGCATAAGCATAGTCACACGTGTTATAAAGGCAACAAGAGTAAGCAGTGTAGATTTAACATACCCTACCCGGCTATGAGGAAAACAACAATGTTAGAGCCTTTAGGAGAATTGGAAATTGCCACAAAACCATTTAAGGAAGTAAAAAGTTTGATGGACTTTTATTATAAAACAAATATTTTAGACAGTTTTGAAGATATCTTGAAGAAATTAAATATGACCGAAGAAGAATACATTTTATCTATTCGAAGCACATTAAAAAGGAAACAAGTTTTCTTAAAACGATCAAGTTTAGAAGTTGGAATTAATGCCTATAACAAAGATATTCTTCATTTATTTAATTCAAACATCGATTTACAATTTGTCATTGATGAGTATGCTTTGGCATCGTATGTAATTAATGTTATCTCTAAAATTGATGCCGGTTTATCAAAACTTTCAAGAGAAGCAGCAGCCGATTGTGAAGATGGCAATCAAAGTGTTAAAGACAAGTTTAGAAAAATAGCTAATGTGTTTTTAAATAGTAGCTTACTATCAGCACAGGAAGCAGCATATCATGTGTTATCACTAGCACTGTCAAAGAAGAGTAGAAAATCTGTATTTATAAATACTAGTCCAGCTAGCGAGCGCGTAATGGCACTGAAATCAAATGCCAGATGTGTTTAAAAAATATGCTAATAGGGAGTCTAGTTTAGAAAATATTTGTTTAGCTGATTTTGCAGCAAATTACGTGCCAATAAGAAAATCGAACAAAAAGATGCACAAGAAAATCAGAATGCCGAAGCTGACGAATGTATCGCTGATAACAATTCCCAAAAACAAAATATTGATATTTTACAACAAGTGGGTGATGATATAAATAATAAAACAGTGCCTGATAAAGATAGTAATAAAGCGGCATTCGTAGCCCCACCGAGAGTACAGAAAGAAGAGCTCAATGAAATGATGAGAAAATTGAATAACGACCTAAAGGAATTTGTTATGCATATATTAAATTGCTTCAAAGTTAATAAGAATTTACCAATTAAAATATTTTTAAGTGGCTCAGCTGGTGTCGGTAAGAGTACTGTAATAAAGACACTATATCAAATGATAACAAATCATTTTGATATTTTACCTGGCGGAGATCTCGATAAAGTGGTAGTGTTATTATGTGCTATATCCGGGAAAGCTGCATTTCTAATAAACGGCATGACAATACATAGCGCATTTAAATTACCAATTTCCGAATTTGGTGGTCAAATGCCTGCACTTTCAAATGATGTAGCAAATACTGTACGCGAAAAATTATCGAAACTCAAATTACTAATAATCGAAGAAATATCTATGGTCGGTTCACGTACATTAGCTCGAGTAGACACGCGATTAAGACAAATAACTGGTAAAAACGAATCATTTGGTGGTATATCTGTATATTGTGAAAGATAAGCCAGTATATAAAGTATCAAAAGACAATGAAATGCAAGCGTTTTTTGACCGTAATCTATTATGGGATCAATTCGAACTTTACGAGTTTACAAAAATAATGAGACAGAGAGATGAAACTGAGTTCATAATTGCCTTAAACAATTTGGCTGTTGATAAAATGACTCAAAATGATATAAATTTAATAAAATCTCGGGAAATAAATAATGAAAATGACATACCACAGAAAGCAATAAGGTTATATGCAACAAATAAAAATGTAGATGTTTTTAATAATTTAAAGATTGCTCAATGTCCAGGAGAAAAAATAACTGCCCTAGCTACTGATACGATTTTGGGCAAAGTAAGTGATAAAAAAAAATTCAGTTCTACAAGCAATGTTTAAAAAATCTAAAAATGAAACAAGTGGTCTGCCGAATATAACACAGACCTACAAATTAAATATTTTTTTTTTTCCTTTTTCGACTTTAGCACTGATTTTTTGGGTTTTGGGACCTCCTAATCACGAATCTGAAATCGTTTTTATTCTATCACATCAGAGTTTTTCATAATACACATTTATAAAAATCATAAAAATTGAGGTAATCAAATAAAATAAATCAATATAAAATAATATAAAAAAAAGCAAGTGGGTAGTTAGTATTTTTTATATATAGTTATAGATTGTTTATATCAATATGAACATTTTAAAATACTACAGAGACTTGTGGACCCTGTTTTTTTTTTGCAAAGCTTTTGTTGAGTGATTTTCTCTTGTGAATGCGGTTTGGATCATCCCGCTTCAGCATCCAGCAGTAATCAGCCATCATACTAATATTTCACTTTCCTTGGTACCTTCGCTCTATTTCCTTCAAATCCTGATGAAATCTTTCTCCTTGTTCTTCACTAACTGCTCTTAAGTCTTCGGGAAAAATGCGAATGAAGGAAATGAACCTTGAGACTCATAAGGCAACCTAATCTTTGGAAATTTTGGAGCATGTTATTTAAAATATTTTCATATTCGGGACTTTTATGATTTCCTAAGAAGTTACTAATAACTTCTTTTAATGATACCCGTGCTGCCAATTCTATTGGAGTAAGTTTTTTATCGAAATTTTAATTTTTCATTAGTTTTCGTATTTCGGGTTCAACAAAAATACATTCCTTCAATTTAGCTTCAGGCAAAGATGGCAGTACTTAAAGATGGCCTTGTTTATGTAAAGCTTTCACAAATTGCTTCATAAGACCAAGTTGTATGTTTTTTCAGATGGAACTTAAACGTGCGTCGCCTTCAAAATAAATTCCTATAATAGAAATTTTGAAATAATAAAAATTGAATTTCTTCAAAATTCTGACGTGATGGAAACTTTTAACTATTTTTCCCGTAATCAGCACATAAAAATATAGGAGAAACAATACTTGAACATCAAAAAGGTTTTTCATTGTAGGTCTGTGTAATTGATTTGAAAATAAACATAAAATTTATAATTACTTGTAATGTTGACATTGAAGATGGTTTAGTCAACGGTGCATGTGGCATTTTAAAACTAATAACATACAAAGGAAATACTAATGAACTACATAGATTATGGATAGATTTTGACTCAAAAAGAGTTGGAAATAAGGCACGGTCATCATTAAAAGAATATATGATTAAAGAAAATATTGATTCACAATTAACACCAATTGGAAAACAGTCTGTTGTGATAAATGCAACAAATAATTTACAACATAAAATCATCCGAGTCCAATTTCCCATTGTACCTGCAGAAGCTATAACAATTCATAAAAGCCAAGGGCAAAGCTATAATGAAATTTGTTTAGATTTTACGAAACAAGAAAGACATACTCTCTCAATGCTGTACGTTGCATTAAGTCGCGTAACTAAATTAAGTGGTCTACATATTTTAGGTAATTTTAGAGTTCCGAAAAGTAGACCAAACACAAAGAATCAAGCAGTTGAGGAGATGGAGTATCTACGAAATGCAAAAAGCCTGAGTCTAGCATTTAACAATTTAAAAAATGAAAATGGTCCTATAATTATTTAACAAAATATCGGTACATTAAATAAGAAATTGAAGCACATAATCGATGATGAATGGTTTCTAAGAGGAGACGTATTAATATTTAGTGAAACCTTATCAAAAAGTAACAATCTTTTAGATATTAAAAACTACAAAATTGTATTCCGATCAGATTCCGCCAAAAGAGGTCGAGGACTAATATGCTACATTAAAAATAATATTTCAAGGAAGTACATTGCCACAGAGTACGAATTAGATCAAAAATCACATGCAGACATTTTTCTAATAAAAGTAAAAGACTACTATGTAATAACGGAATACAAATCACCCACAGCCACAAAACAAATGTTTCACCGTTGTTTAACCAAAATAATAGCCCGATGCTCAGATAAGGATAGGTTGGTTCTGATGGGTGATTTTAATTTAAACATTTTAAATGAATGTGAACAAAATTATTTATTAAATTATTTGAAAGGATTCAATTTAGAAACAAAACTACCAAGTGATTGTGTAACAAGTTTTCATACGCAGGTAGATGTCGTATTTGCTAATTTTGCTGGTATTCGGAGTGGAGTTTATGAAACGTATTTTAGCTATCATAAACCAATATTTGCTGTGCTTGACGATTCGTATACGAACGTTGATAGATCTGATGACAGGAATGCCGATTTAAATTAATATTTTCATGATGTTTTGCCACAAATTTCACGACATGCACCAGTAGCTCCGGAAATGAATTACAATAATGTAGCAGCAGATGACTGCCTGAGAATCATACAACCCGATTACTATATGGAAGAAGAGCACATCAATTTATTTCAAGAAATCATGAATGTTTTTTTAAGAGATGAAGGAAAACAGAATAATGCTCAAAACGTTGGATATCGATATGCATTATTAGCGGAATAACCCCAAATTGAACGACGTTCGGAAAATATCCAATTACTATATAGCGGTGAAGTGGGAACATCGAAAATAGGACATTCGATTTGTACAAAATCCGATGGAAAAGGAACAATTCACGTGTATGACAGTTTGAATAACCGGAAATTAAATCAGGATCACATTGAATATTTAAATGCAATTTATAACTTTAGAAAAAATTACAAATTCCATAAAGTACAGTGCAAAGAAAATGGATTCGATTGTGGACCACTTTCGATATATTTTGCAACGTTGTTGTGCTACAATTTAGACCCAAGCACCCCAAGAACCTATTACGTTAATATAATGAGAAATCACATATCTCAAATGTTGATAAAAAGAAAATTATTAAGATTCCCAGAAGATGTATTTTGAGTTTTTAATAGAGGACTCAGAGGACTAGGCCACATCTAGCGAATGTACGAGAATGCTTCAGCTAAGAGGATCTTTGAATCCCAGCCACCTGGTTAACGAAGAAAAGGAAAACCGATCTCTGGTTTAAAGATCACGCAATCGCGGACGCCAGAAACTTTGTCAAGTAAACTGGAAGCAGCGTGCTCGGGACCGTGAAGGATGGAAAGCGGCATTAGTTCAGGCTCAGATCCTCCAAGGGCTGCTGGCCTGATAAGTAAGTAAGTAAGAAGGGGACCTAGTGTGTCACAAGTTCTAGGCGAAAAACAGCACGGATTAATTATCATTGTGATCAAGAAGTTTTGTATTTGGGGATGACATTAAATTTTGTGTTGGTCATCACAGTTTAGGGCGATGGTCGGAGCCCTAGACATATGTAAGTAAAACAATTATAACTTTAAAATGCAGCGATATGATAATTTACTTTTAATATTTTTATTATTTTTTAATTTAAACTATTTATTATTTCATCTTATTATTAATTAACTTATCTTATTATTTTATGCAATTAAAATGAAATCATAATACTTCAACTCCAACGTGTTGTGTGTAGTAAATTTTTGCCTTCTTGGTATAGTGCAATACAAGGTGGGAAGTATAGGACTGGCTCCCCAGTCGAATTTTTTTTTATGGCCCACTTCAACCTACTACCTCGAGCTATCACCCTTATACATATGTACAATGAAGTTTATATCTCTTTATGTTTATACGTGTTTATATACATATGTATATACTTTTTGCATATGATGGCTTAAACAAAGACTTATGCATTTAACAATTTTTCAAGTGTATTTTCCATTTTGTTATGATTGATTGCCTCTATTTTACCTATTTCCATAAAATGTATATAAAAAAGATAATTCCTGTTTTTATCTCACCTTCAATTATACCTTTCCACAGCTGCAATAAATGTTTTGTGTTTACAGATACCTTCATTGAAAATGTTAAGTTCGTTTTCTCTCTGGATTTCCAATAACATTTTATTGCTGAAATTCGCCTCGAGGTTCTATCCTTTTAAATTACAAATGGTACAATTCCCGAATAACGAACATTAGATATCGACTGTGTATTGCTTTGTCGATTTCGATTTCAATTGGCTTCTATTTTCCCTTTGGCTGCTCCGAACACTAATAAGAGCAGTCAAAGTGCTTGCGTTGGAGTCCGCCTTAGGCGTATTTCCACAATGGCAGTAGTATAAGGCGTTTCCCCGGCCCACCCATAAACCCACAAAAGACTTGTTTCACATTTCTTAATAAAAACCCTTAGCATTTTTAAGCATTGTACTGCACGTACATATAGGCGTTTATTTTGAACTAGGATCATTGAATAAAAAATTAAACGTATGTATATTCCACATGCACATTTTTTTTATTTTATAATTATAGCGCGCTAAGGGGAATATGACTACCCTTAAAATATTAAACTAGAGCACGGGTATTGGTGAAATTAGGGGAGAGACGAAGGAGGTACCCATGCACGTTGGCTTTAAATGATTGTGGGTTGTAGTTGTAGTGATGAGAGAACACAGAGCTATGTAAATCACTTCACATTCGTGTGGTACGGCTAAAGAAAGAATCTCTATATTTGACAGTACGTCCGAAAGTAGGCTTAAGGGTAAACTGACGTGCATTTGAAGCTTGACGAGTATTGCGAGTGAAATGTTGCAGGGGCGAAATGCAGCTGGCTATTTCGCTAGAGCACTTTTTGTAGAAGAATCGATAAAACAGTGAGAGACAGGAAACATTTCTTCGGTGTTCAAGCGAGTCTATTGACTTCGCAATGTTTCTGTCACCTATTAGTTTTGTCGAGCGTTTTTGAATTCGATCTAGAATGTGCAGGAAGGTTCTTGGCGCACCAGACCAGATGTGAGCATTGTACTCAAGCTTTGGGCGAATAAACGCCTTAAAGATTGAAGCCAGATCAGAAGGGGGTAAAGTATTTTTTGCATCGTTTGAGAAAATCTAGACATTTCGCAGCATTTTTGGCGAATATATCATTCCAACGAAGATCGTTGTTAACACACATACCGAGGATGGAAAGTTTTTCGGCTTCAGCGATGCAGGTACCATTCATGGATAATGGTTCTAAGTTTGGGTTTCGCTTGAGAGACAGAAGGCAGCATTGAGTTTTGGAAGCATTAAATTCAACTCTTTTTGTAGAACCCCATTTTAATATGCTGTCAAGGTCGGAATTTAATGAGTTTAACATACGTTGCCGTTCCACTACTTCGTCCGAAGAGCAGGGACGTGAGCTAGGGAACGAATATCAAAAACTGAGAGTACTGTCATCGCCGAAGGAATGAATTGGATTAGAAGTTGCAGACAAGAGATCATTTATAAAAATGAGAAAGAGAGTCGGAGACAAAACAGAGCCTTGGGGGACACCAGCATTTATATGGTGGATTGCAGACTTGAAACCGTCCAAAACAACTTGAATTGAACGGCCCGAAAGGTAGTTTCTAATCCATTAAAGAAGAGATACATCGATCCCATATGCACGCATTTTCGACAAAAGAGCTTGATGCTAAACTCTGTCAAATGCTTTTGAAATATCAAGCGCAACAATCTTACTTTCACCAATGTGATGTAGAGACTCGTTCCACTTCTCGGTGAGATAAGCCATCAAGTCACCAGTGGACCTGTTGCTACGGAAACCGTACTGCCGGTATTTGAGGAGTTTCCGTGAGTCGAGATATTTCATAAGCTGGCGATTTATCAGCTTTCCATGACCTTGGAAAGAAGGGTCGTAAGTGAAATGGGTCGGTAATTGGAGGGAGAACAAGATTCAAGAGGAATAGGACAGATGGAAAAGCTTCCGCAGTGGTTTTGCCAGGGTAGAAGAACATCTCTTCAGAACTATGGGCGGAGTACTATCTGGACCGGCGGATTGGTGTATGTTGAGACCTCTAAGTAATCCTGCAACTGTACGAGTGCGAAAGTGGACTTGTCCATGGAGAATTGGACGCTCTCGAGTACAGGTGGCAGAGTTGTAAAAGAATGCATTCTTTTGGGAATGCTTTGACTGAATTCAACAAAAAGAATTCAAACTTTTGATGGCTGCAATCAAATTCAAAAAAGAATGGGATTTAAAACAACTTAAATCATCATTCTTTTGAAGTCAGTGATTCATGCTTTTTTTTTTATAATTCACTAGCGCTAAAGGGGTTATAAATACCCTTAAGATGCTATTCACACAGCGCTAGTGTTGGTGTAGTGATTTTGAAACTCAGGTAGAATTAGGTTTCAGTCTTTTTCCTCCGAGGGTGGTGTCCAGAATGACTGGGGAGAATTATTGGTTCTGTTGCCATTGCTTATAATTCACAGTATTTCTTTCGAATATCCCGATGTTATTAGTACAATCAACACTTTAAAACCATATGACCACCCTACTGCCAGTGTTATGCCTATGCAGTAGAGTTGACGTCAGCTTTTTCGCAGTTGATCGACTTTTTTTTTTTTTTTTTGACATCGGGATTCGAACCTGGAACCTTCAGCGTGACAAGCGAAGATGCAACCACTACACCAAAGCCACAAATAAATTCAATTTTTAGCATTCCTGAATTGAAATAATTTTTGAATTCACTTAAAGTGAGTTGAAGTCAGCAGTGAATTCAAATATTTCATTGAATTCAGTGAATTCAACAGAAATAATTTGATCTCATTTGAGGGGTAGGACTTCACTTAAACATCATTTCCTTCTGCAGCCAGTTAAAGACCATTAGAGGTAAAAAAAATCGCAACCGAGATTTCCGTGAATCATTCCATTCTTAAAAAAAAAAACTTGAAATCATTTCTAGATAAATTCAAAAGAATTACTCTTCCAAAAGATTTAATTCTTTTACAACTCTGACAGGTGGAGACAACGCACAATCTGGGAGCGTTGAGCTAGCTGCAAAGTGTACAGCAAGCAGATTGGCCTTGTCTGAGAAGCTGACAGCTGGAATGTTGGAATTGCAGACGAGGCAGAATTCTTAATATTTTTCACGAATGACCAAAAATGTTTACTACCCTTGGGACATTGTAGTATTTTTTGCCTCAATTTTTGGTCATAAAGAAATTTGACACGTCGAATGTGCACATTGCGGTCATGTCTGGCTTGCTTAAACTTTATTCGGTTTTCCTCAGAGGGGTTGGCTTTAAAATACCGAAAGCATACCTCTTTCTTCCTGATAGCCTCTTTGCAGCTCTGGACAAACCACGATTTTTCCTTTGGTTTGATGCTCTTTATTCGGTTGGGAATAAAGGAGCACATACCAATGAGAATGATGTCGGTTATCATATCAGCGAAGGCATCCACATCGCTATAGAGGAAGCATAGCGACCAGTTAAAACTCCTAAAGAAGCTATTAAGGCCGTCCCAATTGGCTTCTTGTATCGCCAAACTTTTCTTTTGGGAGTTTTTTCTTTAACTGTGTGGTCGGAGTACGAGAATTTAGCTGATCATTACTATTATATAAAGACGAAACATTAAAAAACTTTGGCCTCGGTAAACTCAGTAAATACTGAACCGATCAACGTGAAATAAAATTTATTATATTCCTTATTTTTACGAAATCCAGTTAGGCTATTTCTTTTTATTTAAATGTTTTTTGTTTACAGGAAAATTTAACATTTATTTTTTTTTATACTAATCTTTAATAAATTGGCCAACATACTCACTCCTAACTTTAAACCAATTTAAAAAATTGCATTTTTTTGCATAAAGTCAATATGTTTACGCACATTTTAAGCCCTTAATCTTTTCTTAATTATACTTACTTGCTGAGAAATAAATAAATAACTATTTTCAATACATCTAATATTTTTATTTGTCTACATCGCTGACGTCGATTCAATCACGATGACTAGGTTGGTGCTTTGTTCCATTTCATCATCGTTCCGTGTTTCTCGCACGCTCCCTTCCTTCCGTTCCTATTCATACTTTGTATGATCATGATTCATGAAGTAGGTATATGTATGTGGTAATGTGGATCATATATTTTTGTTTTCCACCTTCATAAGGGAAGTATTTCAATCGGCCAAAAAAAATGGTTCAAGATTTTGACAAAGCTTCATATGACGATACCCTTGAAATCATTTCCACCCATTTTCGAAGTGATGTTTGTGTGTGCGTGTGTGACAATTTTTTTCTCCTTCGATATCTGGAGAACGGAACAACGCACGGTCATGTTTGATTTGTCTCAATGAAACTTAGAGCTGATTAGATTTTGAGCAAAATCGGTCCAGCAGATGCTGAGATATTTCAAGAAATGCTTTTAAAAAATGTGTGGACAACGCAAGCACGTTGTGGTGTATATTGGAGACATAACGCAATACCAGGTGGGAAGTACAGGTCTGGTTCCCCATTCAATTTTTTTTTTAGTATTATGTACATATGTCAAAAAAACTTTTTTAAGAACTTCGCGAAGTAACGCGAGCACGGGTCTGCTAGTTCATACATGCATACATATGTACCTTTATTAAGCCATAAGCATCTTAATAAAGTTTAATCACTTTTTGCGAATAGTTATTATTTTTTATCTTTACGTTTAAAACTGAAATCTACACGACTTAACAACAGAAAGCAACATGTAAGCGAGTACGTGCGACCTATTCGTGAACATCATTACTATTATATAAAGACGAAAAATTAAAAACTTTGGCCCCGGTAATCTCAGCAAATACTGAACCGATCAACCTGAAATAAAATTTATAATATTCTTTATTTTTACGAAATCCAGTTAGGCTACTTTTTTTTATTTAAATGTTTTTTGTTTACAGGAAAATTTAACATTTTTTTTTTATACTAATTTTAAAGAGGTTGACTAACATATTCACTCCTAACTTTTAATCAATTTCAAAAATTGCAAAAACAAATTTTTTTATATAAAGTCAATATGCTTACGCAAATTTTAAGCCCTTCATCTTTTCTTAATTATACCTACTTGCTGAGAAATAAATTAATAAGTATTTTCAATACATCTATTATTTTCATTTGTTTACATCCCTGATATCGATTCAATCATGACGACGAGGTTGCTGCTTTGTTCCATTTCATCATCGTTCCGTGTTTCTCGCACACTCTCTCCCGCCCATTCTTATTCCTTATTTGTATGATCATGAAGAATATGTTATGTGAATCATATTTTTATTTCCCACCTCCATAGGAGAAGTATTGCAATCAGCGATTTTGACAAAGCTTCACGTTACGATACACTAGAAATCATTTGCACCTGTTCTCGCAGTGAATTTTGTGTGTGTGCGTATGTATGTGACAATTTTCTTCTCCTTCGATATCTGGAGAACGGAATAACATACGATCATGTGGTTTTTTTTACTTTATTTGTCAGCATGAAACTTAGATCTGATCAATTTTGGGTAAAATTGGTCCAGCAGATGCGGAGATATAAAAAGAAATGCTTTAAAGAAAGGTGTGCTGAACGACGCAAGCACGTTGCGGTATATATCGGAAAAGATGTTCGCTGTGATATAACGCAATATAAGGTGGGAAGTACAGGACTGGCTCCCCAGTCGAATTTTTTTCTTTTTAACTGCTTGGTTTTTGCGTTAAAGCTTGATAATCTCACTCAAAAACCAATCAGTAAGCCCTAGAAAACTAACATTATTTTGTACTCCGTTAAAGTAAAATTTAGGAGTAAAATTTACTCCTTGGCAATTAAAAGAGAAATGGTTATGTTTACGTTCTCTGTTGAAACGAAGTTAGATTTTATTAACAAAAGATATTCAAATTAATGGATTTAAAGTAAATTTACGGGCATAATGTGGTTGTATTTCGCTTTTTTATAATCACAAAATGCGCAATATTTCCTTTCGCCTGCTAAGTTTTGACTTTCGGGTTCGTTCACGTTTGTAAATTTTGCTTCCTAGAATTGAAAAATCACTTGAATACATCAAACGAGATGCACGTTTAGCAAACCCTTTTCACTAGACTGATGCGTAAATAGATTACGCAAGCACTTACGAAAGGTCATTCATAGCCCTTTGCTCTACCCGAAAAAAGCTTTTTTTGTTCACCATGGGAGTAACATTTTCTTAGGTTAGCTTTCTAGGATTAAAGAGAGAAGTATGTTTTTTCGTCGGCGCTTAAAAACAGAGGCACATCAATACAAAGCACTTGCCAGTGTTGTTAACGATAATGATAGTGTTAACTATCCTCAAGAATTTATTGTTTCTCTCCACCCAGCGGGTCTACCACCGCCGTACCAATTAAATTTCAAAAATGGCACAACAATATAACTTATTAGAAATCTTAGTCCCCAAACCTTTGCAAGAGCAAACGATTTCGAGTCAGGACGTTAAACAAAAACATTATAAAGGGTCTTCCAAAAGGGACTTCCGAAATTCGACAGTTGATAGCGGCCATATTGTTGAAGCTACTTCCGTCAAATTGGCTGTCATTTATTCAGCCTGTTTTGCCAAATCACCATGGACGGATATAGCGTTCAACAACACGTGCAAATAATAAAATTGTTTTATCAAAATGGGTGTTCTGTTCGAGCAACGTTTCGTTCAAAAAATCATCTTCAGCGATGAGGACCATTTCGTGATGAATGGGTACGTCAACAAACAAAATTGTCGAATTTCGGACGATGCCAATACACATGAGATCCAAGAGCAACCAATGCATCCCCAAAAAGTCACTGTTTGGTGTGGATTTTGGGCTGGCGGCGTCATCGGTCCATATTTCCATCATCATCAACGGCGAGCGCTATAGATCGATGATAACCAACTCCTTTTGGCCTGAATTGGGTGATATGGACACCAACGACATGTGGTTTCAACAGGACGGCACTACGTGCCACACAGCTCACGCCACATTGGAGCGATTTGAGGGCATGGTCATCTCATGTGGAGGTGCTGTGAACTGGCCATCGAGATTATGCGATTTGACCTTTTTTTCTTACAATTATTTCTGTGAAATTCATTATTCTGGATACGGTAAGCATGTTTAATTTTTCTTTTTTACTTCCCACCTCCACAGGGGAAGTATTGTAATCGGCCAAAAAAGGTTCACATTACTATACACTATAAATCATTTCCACCCATTTTCGAAATAATGTCTGTGTGTGCGTGTGTGTGTGATAATTTTTTTCTCCTCCGATAACTGGAGAACGGATCATCGTACGATCATGCTGTTTTTTTTTTTTTTGTTTTATTTGTCAGCATGAAACTTAAACCTGATTAGATTTTGGGCAAAATTGGTATTGTGAGATATTTCAAGAAATGCTTTTAAAAAATGTGTGGACAACGCAAGCACGTTGTGGTGTATATTGGAAACAATGTTCGCTTTGACATAACGCAATACCAGGTGGGAAGTACAGGTCTGGTTCCCCATTCAATTTTTTTTTTAGTATTATGTCAAAAAAACTTTTTTAAGAACTTCGCGAAGCAACGCGAGCACGGGTCTGCTAGTTATTAAATATAAGGGGAAGATTTTTAGCACGAAGAAGTTGTTTCGACAAATAAGAAGCTGACGAAATTTAAGCAAATACGAATTGAGTTTTCAATAGCGGACGGAAGACCTATGTCATGTAGTAATGGATGCTTAGCACGCGATTTCAATCTTTAATTGCATGCACATACATTTGAAGTACAAGGTGGCGCAAAATTAATCATCCAATTTAGTTTTTGAATTACCTTTTTATAAAAAGTAAAATTGATTTTGAGTGATGGAAATCTTTATTTGGACCTTTATTTGGAGATAACGCGACCAGGAAACGCTTCCTTCATTGTGGCTCGTGCTGTGTGTGCGGTTGCACCGTCTTGTTGAAACCACATGCTCACCAAGCCCCGCTCATTCAATTCCGAGAGTAAGAAGTCGTTTATCATGGCCCTGTAGCGTTTGTCAGTAACAGTGACCGTATTGCCGATGCCGCGATATTCTCGGCTGAACGACCAGCCCGGTGGCGGCCACCTCCTGCATGGTCTCTTGTGGTTCCAGTCTGTTCGAGTCGAGAAGCTAAGCGCCGGAATGTTTGCCCAGTTGGCCCAGAAATCGATGTCGCAATTCACGCTGCGCTAACACCACCGACCGATTACTGGTCAGAAAAATCGACACAATTATCCCACGCTCTTGCGGAGCATAGCGCTCCATTGCTTGTCTGTTTGTATACTGCAGCTGTCTAGTTCACAAATGTCAAATATAATTGACGTACGACGCCATTTGCAGAAGCTATAACATCTTCCGATAAGGTGATTAATTTTGCGCCACATTGTATCTTTTCGTTTTTATAGTTATAGTTTCGAAGTTGAAACAATTCTGCTGTTGAGGCATACATAGCAAAAAGTGAGATATAAACGCCAGGGTATTGAACTCAAGGGTCATAAACTTTTGCAAGTGTTGTTAAAAATTAAAATCAATCACCGGCACTGTGTGACAGTTTTAGAGTAATTGTAAGCCTTAAGTACGAGAAATCAATGTTGAACGATAACAATTTGGACCTTGCATTCCGGGTCAGCTAGGCTTAGCACATTTAGGTTATCAATTCTTCGCATACCTCAATGAGACCTCATAATTCAATTCCATTTCAAAATTTAACATCGTATTTGCTAAAAGTATATTTTTAACGGGTCATTAATTACACAAAACCATTTACACAAAAAAAAGTTATTCGGAGCTATAAAAACATTCGTTCCTCCGTAAATCAAGTGAAGAACTTCTACGTCCATAATTTCCAACACCATAGTTGCTCTTTATAAGTTAGAAGTTTTTGATATTTCTTTCCTAATCACAAATCACTGAAATGTCTTTTAACTTAAGTGATTTATGATGTACCTACCTACCTACTACGTAGCTACTTTAAAGTGTGTGCAAACAAGTAAGTGAAACTGTAGCAGAGCTTTTAATAACACACTGTGTAGCACAGCTTACGCAACCCACTGTAATAAAACACTCCAATACATTGTATTCTTTTAAATATTATAATTCACATCCACTTCACGTTGTAAATTAGTTAAGAAGAAATTCAATAAAATTTGTAAGACATTGAGCTACATACTAAGTGTATTAATTTTTGGACTTTGAAATAAGTATTGCATATCCTTGGTGAACGGCTTCTCGGTCCTAAGGAACAATATAGATTTTTTTAAGCATCGAGTGATTGTGTACGGCTACACGGACCAGACACTCCTCCGTAAATAGTAGGACGTCGCTGAGTTAGTGTGTACGGTTACCAATACTCCACCGTAAAATGCTTTTCTTTTTTATACGTAAGGGAGCCCCCTTACAAAACTTAAATCATTATTCGCATCAACAAACGATTTGTAATGATTTACATGCATATTTACATATGTTTGTTTGTACGCATTACCATTCTATGTATGTATATGAATAGTATTAGCTCCTTAATTTTAACGGTTCAGGTTGCCTATTGAACACTTTTGTTGGCGTGTTTTTTTTTCGCTGCCTTTTGTGTCAATTGTATCTATGTAACTCCAAAAGTTGTTTAGCACAGAATATTAAACAATGTACTTTGAACCAAACGACTACATCCATTTCATTGTCACATGAATGAAAATGTAGCTCAAAGGGTTAGCAGATAAATTCCTTTTATGGAGTTATATTTCTCGCAAACACCACACAAATTAACAAGCGTTTTTCAATAATAACATAACAATTTTGTATTTTAATAAAATGCAGAATGATTGAAATATCGGGCTGATATTTATTCCATATGTAGTACATATGTTTAATTTAAGTATGGAATTCAATCACGTTCATATGACCACCGCGACCACGTTTGCAGCCAATTTTCCACCACTCTTTCCACAATCTCGCATTCGATATTGATCCTGAGCTCCTCTAACGTTGCTGGCTTGTTATCATAAACAAACGACTTAACGTAACGTCATAAGAATAAATCCAACGGTGTAAAATCGCAAGAGCAAGAGCCATTTGACCGGACCATTTCTCGAGATTACACGATTAACGAATTTTCCTTTCAATAGACTAATTGTTTGACCATCTGTGTGGCATGTGGCACCATCTTGTTGGAACCACATATCACTGATGTCAATCCATCCAATTCTGGTCAAAAATAGTGTTCCAACATGGCATGATAGCGAACTCCATTGACCGTATCATGGTGATCATTTTCATTTTTCATCCTTGCTGTCCAATAATGCTTATTGAAAAAGCTATTAAGCCAAATATCGCTAATGATTTTCTTCACACTTTTACAGAGCTGGATTGAGAGATTCCCAATTCCTGTGAACGGGGTGGAATCGACTGATTTGGATCATTTTCAACTGAAGCACTTACGACTGCAATATTTTCGGTGCGTTGTACAGGCACAGGAACATTCAACAGTGAATATGTTGACTCGAATTTATCAACTATTGCACACACAGCCCTTTGGTGGGACGATTATTACGACCGAAAATTGGAGTTAGCCCTCTTAAAGTTGCAAAAACTGACTCCGAATTTCGGTAGTAACTTTTAATAATTTTCGAACGTTCCTCGTTCGTGAACTTCACCATGATAAAAAAGTAAACCATGGCTGACGTTTTGAGATTGACAGCTCATAAAAAAAGTAGAAAATATTGTGATCTAGTATCTTGTAAAACTATGACGTTTTTTCATTGGCTGTCAATTTCTGATTGTTGCTTGTCGTTCTATATTTGTTATAAACATGCACACAGCGTTCGTAGATCAGCTAAACAGGTTTTCATATGTGCACATCCCGGATAAGTACCTCACGACATTGGACAATTGTATTTGTGCATTTAGTCGGGTTATACTGTATTCCAATTTGCTCTTTTGGTTCCAAATGGGTTATTGTTTTTTGTTTCCACTTTCGTTACGTTTAGTGATAAGAGCTAAGGAGTATGATCTGACGATGTGTTTATGGCTTTCGACTATTAGATGATTTCTTTTTATACCTTTTGTTATGAAAAGGTTAATAAGGTCTGATATTTTATTTGAATCAGATGGCCAATATGTTGGCGATCCAGATGAAAATATTTCGCAGTTGTGGTCCTGCTTGGAAGAGTTTCTTAATTTTTTGATTGCAGTTAGACTACAAAAATACATAAAAAACAGAATGAAGTAGTTTTTTTTTTATTTAGAACCAAAAAACAGTAATTACTTTATTTGATTTAGCTGCACTTTATTTTGCCTTATTTAATCAATAGTTTTTTAATTGCCATTTTCAGTTTTTGGGTGCTCAATTTTGTCTCTGAATGAACATGTTAGTCAAGCCATTAAAAAAAAAATCAAAACGTTATGCTGCCTGATTTGCACAAAATTAAATCCTTTTTCCAAACGTCTATACAGCGCTTAAACTTCACGCGTACTTATGAAGATATCTATATGCATACATGTACGTATGTATTTTTGTGAATGCGAAAGGATTTGCACATCGAACTGCTTTCCAAATTCCTAAGAATTTATGTGTTAGAGATATGAGCGATTTGTGGACATCATTTCCATGTTTAAGTGGTTTTCAGGGTTGGATGCTCCTTACACCCTATTCCATATATTCTCCTATTTGGAACTTTCACATATTGCAATTTGTCATGGTGTAATCAAAAACAGCTTGAAATTCCTTTTCCTTACGCGTATAAATTCTGGAATGTTTAGTGTAGCAGAAACTTCGCATGAAGTTAAGGACTGCAGGGAAAGAACCAATTCATTGGTGTTGTACATAAGAAAGAAATCACTGGTCCATGGCGTTGCTTTTCAATCAAGGGTTCACATCAGGGAATTCTTGCTTTTTATAGCGATGCGAATTCATACATGGCTGCTTTCGTTGCAAATGGAAATTACACAATGAAGCACGTATTGCGTTTTTTATTGCGAATTGTATAAAATTTGTCTGTATAAAGAAATTAAAAGAGATTTGCTTTAAGAAGTTAACACATCCCTACATAAATTGAATTACAGTATAGCGTCGATTATCCGAACGTCAATTAACCGAAACGTCAGTTATCCGAACGCAACATCGGAAGCAAATGGACGTCAGCTATCCGAACTCTAATCAGCCGATTGGACTCCAAAGTCGATTATCCGAACTAAACCTTAAAATGAGAAAACAAAAACTAACGGAGTGTTCCTGAGTTAACGGTCTACTTTAACACATGCATTCGTGCGTACTCGTATGTGCCTAGTATCCACGTGAACATTGTTAATTTTATTCGTGAATTGTGGTTCAGTTTTTAAGATGTCGTCAACAAGAAAAAGTGAAACATAAAGTGCGGACATGAAATCCTTTTAATTTTTGTACATATGTTTCTTTGGTTTCAGTTACATGACATTTGAGAACCGACTACACACCTGACTTTTATTCGATTCGCTTATGTGTTCGATTATCCGAATTTTTTGATCAAATTTGATGATCCGAACCACCCTCGGTCCCAATTAGTTCGGATAATCGGCGCTCTACTGTATCTATTTTAACCTTCGTGTCAATTCGAGGGTACCCGGCTATCCATTTGATTATTATTGAATCAATAAAAAAATATTTTCGCCCATAGTACCACATAACGATATTTTCAGTACCTTCTTGAAATTTAATTCTGTTTCAAATGGTGAACTCTATTTGAAATTAATCCAATCTGTTAATTTTATAAAATACATTTTTCAACACACATACAGAGCTATATGCAAAGTACACCCGGGTACCCCTATTTATTTTGTACTAATTCGTACAAGTTTATTCGCGTTTGAACGTTTCAGCATAAATATTTACTAGTTACTATGGTTTCATTATATTTTGCTTGAAAAATTAAACCATTTCGTCACATTGTATCAAATAAACATTAATTGAAATAAAGCTTCCGAACTGAGTGGAATTTACTCTTCACTTTGCTTCTATGACTTTACCCACATAGTTCTTCCTTTTTTTGTCCCACCCTAAACAAAATGTATGGGGGCACCCGTCACGCTGACTAACCATGTATTTATTTCGTATTGACACGAAGGTTAATAAAAATAAAAATAAAAACAAGTTAAAATTTATTTATAAAATTTAGACAATTTTAAAATGCAAATTTAAATATTTCCTTGTGGCAGCGAGAAACTTTTGAGTTGAACTGCGGTCAATATTCTATAACTCGGAACCCTTCTGGAATTATGTCAAAATTTATTTTGAATTCTGGCCTTACCAAGTTTGAATAATTCGAGCTCTTATGCTGGCAAACATTTCCGAGTTAAATCAATGTACAGCTGACAGCAGTACTGAAGTTATGGCCGAACATAAAACATATTTAATTAACACTAAATCTTAAAAAAGCTTTGGGTTTGATAACTTCAAAAGCTTCCATGACCATGAAAGCACTCGCAAGAGAATAGAACGTTACGCAATACTTATTAAATTCCAGCAGACATATCCATGGGTTCAGTTCTTTTCCTCAGTTTTCTAGTTAAAACTCGGCAATTTTGGATAGGTAAGATACATACTCTTCAGATTCGATTGATTTCATTACTATGTGAACCATTTTTATTTCCAATACACATTAAGTAGTTTTCGACAGCTTTAAAAGACATAGCCTATCGTTTTATTGGGGAAATAATGCTACTTGCGCTAAGCATCAATTAAGTTAATTGTTAAGTGGAATGCCAGTTCCTAAGATATTTGATAAGAAATACAAGGTAAGGCTAAATCTATATATAGAAAAATGAATTGGTGTCAGTTCGTTCGCGCATAACTCGGCTGAACATCATCCGATTTGGGATGGAGATTTTTTTGTTGGATTCGTATTGACCCAGGTAAACACACAACGGAGCCGAAAAAGACGGAAAAGTCGGAAAATCGTGAAAACCCAAAATTGCATAATTTCAGGAGTGGATGGTCGACTTTCGAAAGAGACATTAATAATTTAATCAATTTTAGGCGGAACGAAGTTCGCCGGGTCAGCTAGTATGTTATTAAAAATTCTATTGTATAGCTGGAAACAATGAAGAATTAGTCAATCTTAACATTAAGACAAATTTAAAAATGATTTCAAATTCTGAAAACTAAATTAAAAAACTTTAAAAATAGGTATGTATACGTTTAAAGAAAAACGCAAAACGCTTTAACATAGAATCCACCACAAATTCTTCCTTAGCTCTGATTATTGTCCATAACGCAATCGAATTTCATAACCAAATGCAAATCTTGATCAAAACAAGACGAAATAAAAAAGATTTCTCCTTTTTCTAAGAATTTACATACTAATGAGGGAGAATCTGCCATCTTAAATCAGTAACTTTTCTTTCACCCAACCATTCACTTCTTTTCTATGCTGTAAATTTTTTGTCATGTCCCTTATATTACGTTCGGGCAAAAAAACGAGATGGTGTTAGGTAAACAATTTTTTTTCATTCAAAATAATTTAAAGACTTAATGAGAAAAAACGGGAAACTAAAAAAAAGGGAAAAGTTGATCAAGAGAAAGAAGTGTGGAACGGTTTGCTCTAAGGTCCAGCTTCAATTTCACCCTTTGGCAAATAGATTAAGGCTAATGAATTCAGTATCTGCATACATAATTAGAATTTTGTGCCTTAAAGCATTAGCTATAATTTTGAACGATATTAAGGGGGACAATATTTCTTAAATTCTTTATATTTCCATGAACGTTTTTTTTTCCATTACATTAGGCAAATTGTAATACTAATAGGGAAGTTGAAATTATCGTTTTGCGAATAATAAATAAACATTCTGTATTTGTATTTCATTTGATGGGCTAATAACTTTTCTCGGAAATAAAATAGAATTTATTTGATTAATACATACATATGTACGTACCGTTTAATACTACCTTAATATTTGCTTTTTCAGAATATTTAGAGCTTATCTATGACATACATTATATTCTGCTCACGTGTGTACATTATGCAAGCATATACCCATTTATACGCCATATCCGCGATATACATACTCCTCACATAAATAATAATCCATAGGCATGTAACAAAAATCATGTTTGCCATCATTGTTCTAGAAGTAAAAACGAACAAACGCATATTTGAACAGTATTCAAACAAGAGTTACGGGCTGTACAGCGACATCGACTTAGCCAGAAGAGTGAAGGTCCAACGACTGAGGTGGCTGGCTCATGTAGAGCGGATGGACACCAATGCTCCGGCCCGAAAAATCTTCAAATCCGCCCCCGAGGGACAGCGCAGTAGAGGAAGACCGCGACTCAGGTGGCGCACGCAAGTTGAAGGGGACCTCAACCAACTTAGCGTGCGATACTGGAGGCAGCTAGCTAAAGATGGAGCTGGCTGGAGACGCTTTTTGGTTGAGGCCCAGGTCCACCCCAGACTGTAGCGCCACCTTAAGTAAGTAAATAAGTATTCAAACAAGAGTTAAGCAAAGGAGAGTAAAAATAATCGTATTTGCCAACCCAATGGAAAGAAACATTTTACGTGATGCAGAATACAAACATTTGCTTAACTGACCAAGTGTATAATGATCTCTTTCTTTATTTATTATAAAGGGTGGTTAAGTTTTAAGGGCCGATGTTGATTTTGGATAAAACACAAATTATTTAGGAAATTATTGTAATTTATTTTTATTATGATAATATTGGTATGGTTCAATTATGTATGGAACAAAATATCGGCCAAATGGCCGCCGCGACCTCGGCGGCACAGCTCCATCCGATGGTCCAAATTTTCGATGACGCTGAGGCATAATTGGGGTTCTATGCCGAATAATCTCATCCATTAGCTCTTGAATTGTTGCTGGCTTATCGACGTACACCTTTTCTTTCAAATAACCCCAAAGAAAGAAGTCCAACGGTGTCAAATCGCATGATCGTGGCGGCAAAAATTAACATCGCCACGACGTGAGATAACACGGCCATTGAATTTCTCCCGCAAAAGAGCCATTGTTTCGTTAGCTGTGCGGCAAGTGGCACCATCCTGTTGAAACCACATATCGTCCACATCCATATCTTCCAATTCGGGCCATAAAAAGTTCGTTATCATCTCACGATAGCGAACACCATTCACAGTAACTGCCTGACCGGCCTCATTTTGGAAAAAATACGGCCCGATGATGCCGCCAGCCCATAAACCGCACGAAACAGTCACTCTTCGTGGATGCATTTTTCGACAATCACTCTTGGATTATCATTCGCCCAAATGCGGCAATTCTGCTTATTAACGAATCCACTGAGGTGAAAATGTGCCTCATCACTGAAGATGATTTTCTTCGAAAATTGATCATCCACTGTTGCCATTTCTTGCCACCATTCTGACCATTGACGACGCTTGAAATGGTCAAGAAGCTTTAGTTGTTGAGTCAATTGCACCTTGTGAGCGCGTAAATGCAAGTCTTTATGTATAATGTTCATCAACGACGAGCGTGAGAGGTGCAATTGTTGGGCACGACGACGAGTTGAGGTGGACGGCACTTCAGCCACACTATCGCGAACAGCAGCAATATTTTCTGCAGTATGCACTGGTGTTTTCACATCTCCTACAGACCCGGTTTGCTCAAATTTTTGCACGATTTTTCCGATTGTACGCACATTTGGACGATTAAATTGACAGAAAAAATCACGAAGTGCAAGATATGCATTTTGATTTGAACGCCCATTTTCATAATAAGCCTGAATAACTTTAACGCGTTGCTCGATTGTGTATCTTTCCATGGTTCAAATTGAGTTAGTCTGAAATTGAGAAATGTCAAATGAAATGCAGAAAAAAAAATTGACGTTTAGGTGTGGTTCACATTCAACATCGGCGCTTAAAATTTAACCACCCTTTAGTTTATTAAAGTTTTATTTATTCACGATAAGCCGTTGTTCTTCATATAGATTCGAGCCAACCTATGCAGGGGTAAATACAAATGCATGAAGTTAGTTCCAATTGTGTTTACAGATATTTAAGCGATTTATTTTTTTTGTAGTAGATAATTACTTTTTGGTAAAGATATTAAGACTAAACCCAGATGACTTGTATTCTTAATCCAGAATGTGGAAGCATTACACAATTGGTCAAGCCCATGCAACGCGTGTAGTAAAATTACAAATACGAGTATCTGGACTCTTATTTTGTTTTACTTTACCAAAGCATTTTGTCTTCACAAATCAATTAGTAAATTCATAAATTATCTTACTTTTTCAATTCACATTCATGTAGTACCAATATTAAAAAATGCACGGAAACTTAAAATTTGGGTTCAAGTGAATATTTAGCGAAGTTACTTTTGGTTTTTTTTTTTATCATTATGTGAAATGTAAGTGCACAAAACGTCTATCTGTTTAATCGCAGTATACTTATTGTGAACAATCTCATGTGTTAACAACTCAACACCCTTTTAGCACCATCTACCCTCCTCAATATTTCCTCCTTACAAATTTGAATATGTTTACCAGCGAATAAGTAATAGAAGATTTTAAACGAACTTATAATCATTTTAAACACATTTTTATTGATTCAATTCATTCATGGATCCAACTTTTAAAACTAAGAAAATTATTTTTGTGAAAAAAGACTTAGTGTCCAAATTTTTCCCAGCTTTGCCCAGCTATGGGCTATCTCGGATCGGGAGGGTTCGACGAGGGAGTTCCCTCTCTACTTACATCACTCCTCGATACCGACCTACTGACTCGGAGGCGCTCCTCAGTGTTCTGAACGACGTCTTGACCGTAGTTGAGTCGCCTATTCACAGTTGTCAGGCAACGTGGAAGGTTAACGGCACCGCTAGTCTATCCTGGATCAAACCTGGTCAAAATGCAGGAAACCCTCTCGGGGGACGAAGTCGTTAATGCGCACCCTCTAATGGTACATGTGATTGGGGTTGTAAGCTCCCGAGATCGGTTTGTTGACTGAGTTTATTGCTCTCGCAATGTGCCTCGAGTAAATTTCACTTGGAAATTGTTCACTCTGATTAGATCCGCCTTGTTGTACAGGACCTCATTGGAATAGAATTTTCTGTGCTCAGATTTTAGTGTTCTGTATAAACGAAGGCAAGGCCTTAAGCAAGCACTCTCAAACACCCGAGTCCTTCCATCAAGCTTGCCCCCATGTTGAATCCCACGGACAGCCATATGTGAGCATTGACCGGATTAGGGCACGAATTCAAAATCCTTCCGAGAATATAGGTACCTCCGCCTTTCCCAAAACAATGGAAGGAAACATGTATACTCACAAGCGAGAATTTATACTTAGAGCGCATTCACTTAATAAATAGGTATAATATCACGGACATGGTAAGGCTTTTTGACATAACGTCTTTTAGTATAATAAATAATAAATAAATAAAAAAAATAAAAAAATAAATAAATTGTTTTTGGAACATATACATACACATATAAAAATTGAAGGACGCTATATAGGGTGAAGGAGCCAGTAGTCGGCCCCTTAGCTTTTTTTTTTACGTTTTATTTGCTTTTAAAAATCCGTTATTATAATAAAGAATAGAATATTCAGCATTTCTGATTAATTGGAATGTGGTAATTATGAAATTCAAGGCATTTTTAGTGTATTTACTACCTTAAACAAATTATTTACAAAAATGTTAACGAAAACCTAATTTTTGAGTAGTCGGCCCCCTCTACTTCAGAAGTCGGCCAGTTAAGTATTGAGTAGTCGGCCCCAGTTTTTATACCAGACTTTAATTATTTTCACTTTTTCACAGGGCGGCCGACCTTAGAAGAATCACACAAAAAAATGTCTTCTAAGGTCGGCCTCCTCTCTTTTTATTTAAAATAACATTTTTTTAAGATTTGTGTTCAAAAAACAGTAAAAAGAATCTATTAATAAGATAAATATAATAATATACCGCAGTTACTGTCAATATTTCACTGATTTTAAGACTTTTTTGTAAATCACTTCCACTATTTTTTTACTACTAAAATCCACACTTTTTACTTCAGACAAGAAGTTGAATCAAAGTGACAATTTTAACGAAGAAACTAGCAGCTGCATTACAACAACCTTTTGCTCACAGACAGGAAAACCGTTAACCTTTTGGAAAAAAAATGTGTGTTTTACAAACGCATTAACTTTAACGCATCATTTTTTGGCGCGGCGGCCGACTACTAGAGGGGGCCGACCTTACATACCATCACCCGATGTAGATACACCAAAGCTGCTTGGAGGTATCGCCAACAAATTTTAAATTAAGATTTTGAAACTCTTGAATTCTTGTCAGCAAACTGAGCTCAACTTATTTTACAAAGCTTCATGTATAATTATTTTTAAACTTTTGAATATGGTTGACGGTAAAAGTGCCAATACTAATTTTTGTGACATTTAAAAAAAAAAATAAAAATTAAAAATGTATTATATTATAATTCCCATGAAAAAATAATAAAATCACATAACTTACTACATACATATCTCATTTCCATCTTAACTAACTTTCAGTTAGCCACTACATCACGAAAATAATGCTGCTTGCTCTCCTACTATTGACATTAAACCGCATATTTACAAATAAAAAACGAGAGTCACTATAATTGTCACTTAAGAACTTTCACAATTTCTTCCTATATGACACACTAGCGAATTGAAAAATAAAACTATAAAGTTCACCCATGTCTCGCAAGAAACACTTAAAAAACACGAAGTTAATTTCCGCTTCTAAGCGCAAAATGCTTTAAAAGTTTCTCATTCTGAAAGTTCTAATTACCTGTAAAAGTTATGCAACATGCGTTTGTAAAACTTTCCAAGGAATCGTAATAAAGGAACTTACTCGTATGCATACGTTTATATGGCAAATTCTTGTAAGTACGTGTATACACCTATCATTACTTCATTACTATTCATTACTTTTATATAAATTACTATTATATAAAGACGAAAAATTAAAAAAATTTTGGCCCCGGTAATCTCAGCAAATACTGAAACGATCAACGTGAAATCAAATTTATAATAGGTGCGTTTTTTTCGTTATCTGTATAGGCTTAAAAAATATTTTCCATGTTAATTACAACAACAACAAAGCCTGTATCGAATTGCTAAATCTGGATAACCATCCAGCGTTATTTCCTTAGCCGCGATAAAAACTGTGCTACCAAACTGTTTTTTCTCGATTGTTATCGAAAAATGCTATCGAAAATGTCAAAAATGGCATAAAAGGCATTTGTAAAAAAAAAAATGCTAGGGAAGGAACACAAAAAATGAAAAAAAGGAGTAATTAATAAAAAACTTGCAATAAAGAAATTATCTTAAATTAATAATTAGCCAACAAACATACGTTTGAATTTTTTTCATCCACAATTTTGTTTACAATCCGCAATTTTTGTTGTTTAAATCAGCAAGAAAAAACAGCTGATACGTGTCATTTCACATAGTGCTGCCAAACTGCTATGATGGCATTCGTTACCCTCGACAGGCGTTTTTTTGCTCACACTTTTTTTTAACCTATATAGATTACCAAAAAAACACACCTAATAGGTGCGTTTTTTTGAGCAAAAAAAACGCGAGGGTAACGAATGCCATCATAGCAGTTTGGCAGCACTATGTGAAATGACACGTATCAGCTGTTTTTTCTTGCTGATTTAAAAAGCAAAAATTGCGGATTGTAAACAAAATTATGGATAAAAAAAACTCAAACGTATGTTTGTTGGCTAATTATTAATTTTAGATGATTTCATTATTGCAAATTTTCTATTAGTTACTTTTTTTTCTCATTTTTTGTGTTCCTTCCCTAGCATTTTTTTTTTTAACAAATGTCTTTTATGTTACTTTTGACTTTTTCGATAACAATCGAGAAAAAACAGTTTGGTAGAACAATTTTTATCGCGGCTAATGGTAGAAACACATTGACACAGCAACAGCAACTTTGACAGCCGCAGCGAAAATTTTAGAACCAATGCTTTTCAATGGAACAGAACACATTAGCACAGCAACAGCAACAGCCAACTTCAACTTTAGCCTAAGTTCTAAGTTCGCTGTTGCTGTTCAAATGCAGCCAAATTTTAAACGACATTTTTCAATCTTTCCAACCTGAAAATATTGAAAAATGTCACCTCAAATGTAAACAAAAGAATTACTAGCAATGATTATGTACACTACTCGAGAGTACGACATAAATGCAACACTTATTAAGCAAAATTTTTACATAAAGTCGTACGGAACAATCATTTCAATTTTTATTTCCCTTTTTTCTTTCCAAATACACAAGCAAATTCTAAAATGTCAATTTTCGCTGTGTGCTGTTGTGCTGTGCTAATGTGTTTCACATCACGTTGGCTGCCTTTTTGCTGCGGCTGTCAAAGTTGCTGTGTGCTGTTGCTGTGTCAATGTGTTTCTACTATAAGGAAATAACGCTGGATAGCTATCCAGATTTAGCAATTCGATACAGGCTTTGTTGTTGTTGTAATTAACATGGAAAATATTTTTTAAGCATATACAGATAACGAAAAAAACGCACCTTATATATAAATAAAAATCAGCTGAACAGACACCAAACAGAACAATTTCGACAACAATACACGAAGACTTTCGTCTTTGTTTGAAAGTTCACATTTGAATAAGCTGTTAACGGCTTTTTTTTTTTTGTAAATGAAGATTGACATTTCTCTTTTTGTTTTGTTTTTATAATTCACTAGCGCTAAAGGGGTTATGAACACCCTTATGATGCTATACACAGCGATAGTGTTAGTGTAGTGATTTTGAAACTCAGCGCGTTCAGTAAACGAATTCAAGACAGTGGGTTGCTTCAGAGTATAGTTATATTTTTTTCGTTGATTGCATTAAAATACAAAATAAAATAATGAAATATTTTGGAGAATTGAAAATACCCATTTTTTGGGTTGGGTGGTATAAAAATATCCTTTCGCCCTATTAGCTTTTTTTGAGATGCGAAATACCCACAATATGGGAAATGACCCACGATCTGCCATCACTGCGACGCGGTTGCTGCTTTGTTCCATTTCATCATCGTTCCGTGTTTCTCGCACGCTCTCTTCTTTTTATTCCTATTCATACTTTGTATGATCATTAAGTATATGTATGTGGTAATGTGGATCATATTTTTGTTTCCCACCTCCATAGGGGAAGTATTGCAATCGGCCAAAAAAAAGGGTTCGAGATGTTGACAAAGCTTCATATGACGATAGACTAGAAATCATTTGCACATGTTAGGTGTGTTTTTTGGTATCCCATAAAAGCAGAAATGCAATATGCAAAATAATTCGATAAATCTATTTTTATTGTTAGCATACGCAAAAAGTGGTCAAGATCTGAGGAATTGGGGCTGCTGAGATGTTGTTTAGCTTTTGTTTTGGTTGTCTATCTCAGCTGTTGAGTTGAAATGTCAATCCATACGCAGTGCTGCCAATTTTTTTGTGATGACATTATTAGTCCCCGATGTCGTTTTTTTCGCCAATCCCATACGGGATACCAAAAAAACACACCTATTTTCGAATTGATGGCTGAGTGTGTGTGTGTTTGTGTGTATCTGACAATTTATTTTTTCTCCTACGACATCTGGAGAAAAGAACAACGTACGTTCATGCGGTTTTTTTTGGCAGCATGATAGTTAGATCAGATCTGGTAAGATTTTGGGTAAAATTGGTTTAGCAGATGCTGAGAACGCAAGCACGTTGTGGTGTGTGTCGGAAAAAATGTTCGCTGTGATATAACGCAATATGAGGTGGGAAGTACAGGACTGGCTCCCCAGCCGAATTTGTTGGTTTTTGAGTTATTGCAAGATAGCTTCACTCAAAAACCAATCAGTTAAAGAGGGAAGTAGGCTTTTTCATCGGCCAACTGAACTGAATGGAGCCATATATGTATGTATTTCTTTTCCCATTCTTTGTTTGAACTCAATTCATCCAAAAGTAAAATACTCGGAAAGGTTTGAATAAAATTGAGTAAAATTATGTAGATAGAAAGAGAAAATATAAATTAAAAGCTGAAACAGATTGAGGATTTGATTTTAAATACGCTCATGTTTTTTTTTTTTTAACGGAAAAATGGTAAAAGTCCTCTAACATTGGTATTGTATAACAAATGACATAATTTTATTTATTTTTTACACAGTTTTCGAATCAATCGGAGTAGCTTCATAAAAATCTCCCCGATTTTAATTTAAAATAAAATATCTTTTTGAATTACGTACAAAACATGTAAAAGAAAAAACCAACGATAAGAAAATGTTTTTAAACCTACTTTATTTGTAGGTTAATTTTCCTACTTTTTGTTTATAATAAAGAACATACAGAAAATATAGACCAGATTTGTTTGCGTTCTTTTTTATCATAAAGAAAACATAATGATCAGAAGAAAGACAAATTTGTCAGAGAAATCCCGTAACGCCAAAAAGAAATCTTAAGAACATTTAAATGAACAGTCTTCACAGAAACAGGAAAGAGTAAATGGTCAACGAGTTGTTGGAGAAGAATTCATGGAAATGGGGACCAAAATGCAGCAACAGCAAGTACTAACACATCAAATGTGAATCAGTTTTTGGGCAATAGGGCACCCTTTAATTACAAACTACTGTTTCCCTACGTAAATAACAAAACAAGAGAGATAGGTAAAATGGATAACGTTTGCATATTTTGTAAAGCAAAAAAATGGGCTGAGGAATTTAGTAGCACGTGCTGCTCTAATAATAAAATAAAGCTTCTACTTCATCTCAGAAGCGGATCAGATTTTGTTGCGGCAAAATATGGCTCCTAATCTCAAACGGGAGATCTTAGAAAAACAAATACTTCAAGGTCTCCTCAATAATCAAAATGAGTATACCTACATCCATTTTCAAGATCACATTGGAACATTCCCTTCCAAATTTGTTAGACTTCAAAGTTCAAAGTTATCATTAAGGCTGACCATAAACCTGCAAATGAACATCGTGGCCACTTTAATTCTCAAACAGTAAATGAAATTGCCGTGTTATTGTTGGAAGAAGATAAGAGTCCCCGAGACATTGTTTTACATAGAAGAGGTGGAAACTCGCACCATATTCCGGAGCTCCATCAATCATATGACCCACTCCAATACCCGTTAATGTTCATTAGCGGTGAGGCCGGTTATTGCATGGGGATTCCGCAAATTTTACCTGCAACCGCCCAAATAAATTCAAATAAAACTGTATCTTGCAGGGAATTTTACGCCTTTAGATTGATGGTAAGGGACAATGCGACTAACTTTTTGCTCTTATTTCGTAAGCTTTTGAGTCAGTTTGTGGTGGATATGGCAGCTAAAATGATAACCGAGAGGCTTCTTTTCATAAGAACTCATAAGCAAACTCTGAAAGCTGATAATTATATTGATCTCAAAGACGCTCGGAATAAAGGGCAACATATAATTTTGCCATCTACGTTCACTGAATCACCAAGGTATTTTCACGAAAAAACTCAAGACGCAATGACATATGTCAGAAAACATGGTCGGTTAGATCTTTTCATAACTATGATATGCAATCCAGAGTGGCCGGAAATTAAAGCTGAGCTTCTTTCGGGCCATGTTTAATATTTTTTTGTTTTAATATTATGTCGAAAAAAGTTTTTCTATAAATTTTGCGAAGCAATGCGAGCACGGGTCTGCTAGATATCAATATTAATAGATATTGATATCACATTGATTTCTTTGCTATGGGTTTTCATGCATTATCAAATGGTTTTGTGAAACTCTAGGTGTAAGAGCCAATGCAAGATATGAAAGGGAAGGAAGAAACGATATACAAGAAAAATAAGGGCCAGACAAATTAAAGTATTTTTGATACTTTCATTAATTACTGTTTTAAAATTGTGTATGGTTATGCATTTTTGAAATTGATGTCAATTCTGTCCGTCTCTATTTTCCACAATACCGTATAAGCACGATACACAGAATTAAAGTTTAAAACGAAACATGGTAATAAATTTAAACTGTTGTGCTGACAGCCAGACGTAAACAACAATGTACAGAAGAGTTTCGTGTAAAGATTGCACAGAATGGACGAACTTAAGTCTGAAACATGACTTTGTGAATGTAAAGTTGTATGTATAAATACATACATTACTCCCAAAATATAAAGGACAAGCAGAAAATGTATGTAAATGCGTATTTCCGTGGAGACCGATGAAAACTTTGCAAAATAGAGATATCTTCACCTACATGTGAACGGATGGAACGCATACGTATGCAAATGTGGAAACCTCCACGGTATCCTTGAAATTATATGTACAACGAGTGTAATGAGTGTTTTCAAACTCCTTTGCAAAAGGTTGGTATTGCAAGTAGTAGATGATGGGCGACAACGACGAGCTTTCCTCGAGATGACATAATTTTCGCAGTCATAACCATGTGAATAGTTTGTATTTCAAAAGTACATTAAAATTGAATTAGTCTGGTTAGAACTTTACACCTGCATCTTCATACATACGTATGTAGATGGCTGTGGTTTGAATATGTATTGAATGAGGCAATGAATGACTGTGCTAGCTACAATTTACAGAAGATTTTTTGTACGATCTTTTAAAATGTATTATAGTATGAATTGTACTACATATATGCATATGTATATATTTTACATCACATTTACAAATTATATTGCATTTTTTCTGTCTAAAATTAAAGCCTTCGTTGTTTCTGATTCTATTTTAACAGGCAAAGGCAGTGATAGGTAAGTTATGTGTCCTAATCAAACAATTGAGGTGTTGTTTTTCGATATTTCTCAAAGCAACAAACATATTGTCGGTTTTTTTTCCGGTCGATAAATTTAATTGCTCACTTGAATTTGCCGTCCCGCAACGACCCCATGGTGCTGTTTTCAGTTTTCCTTACTTTGTACATACATATGTACATATGTGATAAGAAGGTATATTTATTATTTACTAGCTTTTACGCTCGGCTCCGCCCGCCAATAATTGAGGATGTGACAATAGTATTTAAAAAAAAAATCTTTTCAGAACTGATCTGGTCAGTAAACTTGGGCTTTATTTTGAATTTATTTAGTTTTTCTAATACAATTCGTTTTATTGTGGAGCAGTCATAAAATTATGCAACTTTTTCTTTAACGACTTTATGAATAAAGGAAATCCCTGTTCAAAATCTGTCTCAAACCAACCGTTTTCAATTTTCACCAAGTTAAATTATAGCCGAATCAAACAGTTTTTGGGTGGCCCTCTTCGCGGTTTAAAGGGATTTCACCCTTACGCAACTCCATTGCTCCGCTAAGGGTAAGTGCTAGTTGCCAGGCAGGCCCTATGTCAGCTATAGGGTGCGTTTAAAATGCAATCCACCTATTCCAACAATAAAGAAATTTAATACAACTCTGCCCGAGAAACATCATGTTGCTCTGGCATCTCAAATGCACATTAAGCAGCTTGTCGAACAGCTTGAGACTCGACTCGAGCTTGCTGTTGCTCTGGTGTCTCAGATGCTTGTAAAATTGCTTGCCATACAGCTTAAGACTTGACTCGAAAGTGTTTCTGCTGTGCTCGAGCTTTCGAAGAGCTATTAGATAAATTACTTGGTTACTCGGCATAGCACTGCTTATAATAATTACAAAGGAAAAAAAAAACTACAGAAAAATAAACTTACTTTACTTACTTTAGGCGGCGCTACAGTCGTGAGTGGACCTGGGCCTCAACCAACAAGCGTCTCCAGCCAGCTCGATCTTTAGCTAGCTGCCTCCAGTTTCGCACGCTAAGTTGGTTGAGGTCCCCTTCAACTTGCGCGCGCCACCTGAGTCGCGGTCTTCCTCTACTGCGCTGTCCCTCGGGGGCGGATTTGAAGATTTTTCGGGCCGGAGCATTGGTGTCCATCCGCTCTACATGACCCAGCCACCTCAGTCGTTGGACCTTCACTCTTCTGGCTAAGTCGATGTCGCAGTACAGTTCGTCGTTGTATCTCCTCCTCCACTCACCGTCTATGCAGACGGGACCGAAAATCACCCGAAGAATTTTCCTCTCGAAACAGCCAAGAGCATCCACTTTTGATAAAGTCCATGCCTCTGCGCCGTAGAGGAGGACTGGGATTATTAAGGTCTTATATAGGGTCACTTTTGTTGTTCGAGAGAGGGCTTTGCTAGTCAATTGCCTTCTTAGCCCAAAGAAGCAGCGATTGGCAAGGGTTATTCTTCGTCTGATCTCAGCGCTGGTGCCATTGTCTGAATTGATAGCGGATCCTAGGTAGACAAAGTCCTTAACTACCTCAAAGTTATATCTGTCGAGGGAGACGTTCTGTCCGAGACGTCGGTTTTGAGTGTCCTTTCTTGTTGACAGCACATACTTGGTCTTGCCCTCATTTACCGTTAAACCCATCTTTGCCGCTTCCGTCTCAATACTCGCGAAAGCGCCACTGACATCACGCTGCTTTCTTCCGATTATGTCAATATCATCGGCGTTTGCGAGTAATTGGACGGACTTTTGAAAGATTGTGCCTCTTGTGTTGGCCCGCGAGTTTTGCACAATTCTTTCAAGAATGATATTAAAAAAGTCGCATGACAGCGCATCGCCTTGTCTAAATCCTTTTTTGACATCAAAGGTCTCGGTGAGTTCCTTACCGACCTTGATGGAGCAGCGTGCATTCTCCATCGTCATCCTGCACAAACGGACGAGTTTTGCAGGGATGCCAAAACTAGACAAAGCTCTGTATAGCTCGTCTCTATAAATGCTGTCATACGCGGCCTTAAAATCGATGAATAGATGGTGTGTATCGATTTGGAGCTCCTGGGTTTTTTCCAAGATCTGCCGTAGTGTGAATATTTGGTCGATGGTGGACTTTCCTGGCCTAAAGCCACACTGATATGGACCAATCAGGTTGCTGACGAACGGCTTCAGACGTTCACACAATACGGCAGATAAGATCTTGTAGGCGATGTTAATTAGACTAATACCTCTGTAGTTGGCGCAGTTTAGAGGGTCTCCTTTCTTGAGGATCGGACAAACAATGCTGAGGTTCCATTCATCGGGCATACTTTCTTCCGACCATATTTAACAGATGAGTTGGTGTATGCTCCTAACCAAGTCCTCGCCTGCTGCTTTGAAGAGCTCGGCAGTCAGGCCATCTGCTCCAGTAGCTTTGTTGGATTTCAGCTTAGATATGGCTATCTTCACTTCATCCAGGTCGGGTGGACGGAATTGTTGGTCTCCATCGTCCAAATTGAAAGGTTCATTCTGCCTGACAGCGGTATTTGGTTCGTCGTCGCCGTTATACAGTCTACAGAAATACTCCTTCCAAATCCTCAGCATCGACTGCGATTCTACTACTATGTTCCCTTGCTCGTCTCTACAGGCTTCGGTTCGGGGTTTGTGTCGTTGGCATGTATTTTTTACCTTTTGGTAAAACTTCCGAATTTCATTCCTGGAGTAGCATCTCTCAATTTCCTCGACCGCGCGCTTCTCATGCTCCTTCTTTTTTCTCCTGAGAAGCCGGTGCTCGTCTCTCCTCTTCTGCTCATAGAGCTCGTGAGCAGCTCTGGTCCTTCTATGCAGCGCCGCTTTGTATGCATCTTGCTTGGCTGCATGTGCTTGCCTGCACTCGTCGTCAAACCAGGGGTTTCGTTTTGGTGGCCGAGTGAAACCCAGCACATCAGAGGCGGCATCTCTGATGGCTTTTTGGCAGTGTTGCCACTGGTCTTCAATACTTGATGCTGGCAGCATAGGACCTCTTAAGAGATTGAGGGAGACTCGATCGGAAAAGGATTTGGCGATCTCTTGCGATTGTAGCCGTCCGACGTCAAACTTCCTCGCAGTATTAGCTTGTCTTTGCGGTGCTCGGGATATCCGCACCCGTACCTTGGCTACAACAAGGTAATGATCCGAGTCGATGATGGCCCCTCGGAACGTTCGGACATCCATAATACTGGAGGAGTGCCTTGCGTCGATCGCAATGTGGTCAATCTGGTTGACGGTTGATTGATCAGGAGATCTCCAAGTCCCCTTATGAATATCGAGATGCGGGAATCGCGTGCTAGCAACGACAACGTTACGCCCCGCCGCAAAGTCGATTAGCCTGAATCCGTTATCGGAGGTGGAGTCGTGCAGGCTATACTTTCCGACAGTACTACCAAAGATGCCCTCCCTTCCTAGCTTGGCATTAAAATCGCCAAGGACAATTTTAATGTCATAACTAGGGCACTGCTCGTAAGTCTTGTCCAAGAGCTCGTAGAAGCTATCTTTGGTGTCGTCATCTTTCTCCTCTGTGGGGGCGTGCGCGCATATGAAGCTAATGTTGGCAAATTTAGCCTTGATACGGATTTTTACGAGGCGTTCGTTAACATGCCGAAAACTCAAGACTTCTTGCCTAAGTCTGCCTCTAATAACAAATCCGCATCCAAATAAGCGATGCTTTTGTTGTCGATAGCAATCGCCGTAGTAGATGTCGCAGTTTTTCATCCTCTTTTTGTCCGGCCCATCCCATCGCATTTCTTGAATGGCGGTAACGTCTGCTTTGCAGCAGTCTAGGGCCTCCGCTAGTTGTTCGGCTGCACGTGGCCTATTAAGGGACCTAACATTCCACGTACAGATCCGAAGTTCGTTGTCCTTATTTCGTTTGCAGGGGTTGTCAACAGTAGATTCGTCCGTATCCGAGGCTTGTAGTTGCTTCGTAACTATTGTTTTTTTCCATGGCCGAGCAGTTACCCCGGCGGCACAACCCCCAACCTGGAGGGCCAGTTCCATTTTAGAAACCCCTAGGACGAGGGGTCGGTTAGACCGAAGCCAGTAGCCCATTCGGGGATGTGAGCGCTGCCGTTGGTCCATTAAGGGCTCATCCGCCACCATCTCTTTTCCAAGACCCTGACTAAGTCTCGGAAATCCTTACCGGCCTGAGCTCCAAATATGTTGGAGTAGCCCGCATAAGGTTTTGTTTTATTTGTTTCGGGATTTCTTCACCGTTGATTCCATCTGGGGAGTTCATCCGCTGTCCCGTTTATAATGCTGCTATTTTTGTCTGCTGGTCAGCACTCGCGCTTATAAGTTTGGCAAGTCGAGTCCGGATGGACATCGACCAGTACCCGACGGTTACCACTTGGAGGTAAAATAAGCACAATTGATGTGTAGAAACAGTTACAACACTGGGCATCGCCAAGTTGACACCTCTCAGTGCCTACCCTATTTCTACAACATCCAACCATCACCAACCAACCATCAGAAAAATAAATCAGAAGTATTAAAAAGGAGAAGTCAAAAACAAAATTGTTTGCGCTTAACTCTAGGACACATATTTTCCATACACCGATAGCGACAGGGGTGAGCTGTCACCCCAATGTCTTCAACTAAAAGAAATAATTAGAATATAACTCAAAACTTAAAATTAAACTTTTATTTCTGAAAACTTATTATTTAATAGATAACAAAAGTGACTAAAATCTGACTTTTACTTAAATTTACAAAAAAAAAAATTAATTCTCTAAATTAAACTCAGTGAATGCAAAATGAAATAATTTTTAAAAAGCCTATACTGTGACCCGAAGTACAGCCACGCTGTGTGCAAAAGTTGAAGTTGAAGTTGATTGGTTCAATAGTTTTCGCGTTACAGAGGAACAAACAAACAAACGGACAACGTTTCACTTTTATAGTATTAGTAGGATTTTGTAAGATATGTACAACGAACTTTTACTAATAACTTAAAAATTGATAGTAATGGAGAGATAATTATGTGGATAAATCTCCTGAAATTTACACCTTGATATTTAAGATTGTCAGAATTTTTGGCAACATGCTATACTTTCGCCAAAATAACGCGAGAGACTGAAAAATACGACGACTATTTTCAATTGAAATAAAGAAAACAAAAATCAAAAGCTTTTGAAAACATGGCTCTTGAACTATATGCGGAACGTAGTTTTAGAGATATTATATCTCAGATATAAAATGGAAACAGAAAAACCTCAATCAAAAAGCTACATACATATTTCTTAAATTAGCAGGACATTTGATGAGCTTTATTTTATAGACAACTCAACTAAATTAAAAATCTATAGATCAAATATACATAGACCAAATTTTCACAATAAGACATTAAAAAAAGGATATTTATTTTGAACTTATGTATTTCAATTTATATTAAACGTACAAATCTGTATTTTCTATTTAAAAAAAGTTGTAATATGCAAAAATAACTTTCAAAGTGCAATCATTACTATCATTACTATTACATAAAGACGAAACATTAAAAAACTTTGGCCCCGGTAATCTCAGCAAATACTGAACCGATCAACCTGAAATAAAATTAATAATAGTCTTTATTTTAACGAAATCCAGTTAGGCTATTTTTTTTAATTAAATGTTTTTTGTTTATAGGATAATTTAACATTTCTATTTTTTTCATACTAATTTTAAAGAGATTGACCAACATATTCACTCCTAACTTTAAATCAATTTAAAAAC
Source organism: Criorhina ranunculi (assembly GCA_951813785.1). NCBI lineage: Eukaryota > Metazoa > Arthropoda > Insecta > Diptera > Syrphidae > Criorhina > Criorhina ranunculi. Next base: position 18,737,098 of record OX638382.1, on the reverse strand, counting down.
TTGCAGAATTAAAATTTTGTGCATAAGGTCAATATGCTTACGCAAATTTTAAGCCCTTCATCTTTCCTTAATTATACCTACTTGCTGAGAAATAAATTAATAAGTACTAGTGTCACCTGTGCTCGAAATTCGACCATTTGAAATGAAATTTAATCTGTTTTTCATATAATTAATTGGAATTTATTTGTATGCAAATTTGTATCACTATGGACATGCAAAGCTGCGCAGAGAGAGCAACGAAATATTTGCTCTCATTTGCTGCCTTTTCGAAACGGCTGAACTTTCTGCATTATCTTTCATATATTATCCTATCGATTCCCTATACGTCCTACCACCTACCTGTTTGACTTGGAAACCCCTTTTTCCCTAATTTTTGGGTTTTCCCGTTTTTTGTTCAATTAGTTATGAAAATTAATATTCGCAATGATGAGTAATAAAACTTTTTTGACAAACTTTAAATGATTTCTGGACCACAAAGTTATGTTACATATTTAGACAAAAATAAACACATTGCTTTAATTTTGAGCAAAACATTCTTTCTTTTTTTCAACGCCATAACTGAGAAGTAAACACGTTCAATGAAATTGTCTGAAATTGTCATTACCATGTTCACTGAAAAAAATAATAAAATATACTTCACGCATTTTTTCTACCCTCGGTTTTCACATTTGGCAACAGATACTTTTTATATTTTCAATAAATTTCACAACATATCGCCCAATCCCATTCAAGAAACTGATCAGTAGTAGCGATGGGAGCTATCGAATGAATTCGACTATCGATAGTTAGTAACTGAACGATTTCAACTATCGAATAGTTTTATTCATTCATTCATTCAGGAAGAGGGGGATATTTATAACCCCTTTTGCGCTAGTGAATAAAAAAAAAAAAAAAATTCCGCTTCTTCATCACCCATCGTGAGGCCTAGTCCTCTATACATGTCCATATACGAAAATATTAAATCCTGCAGGGGAACCACTAATGAAACAAGTAATACTTAAATAATTAACACTGAACAAAACAAATACCTTTCACCTGGTTTTTCACCTGGTTTGAAAAACAAAATAACCGCTCACGAAAAACTCTAATCGGAAAAACTGAAATTTATCTTTCCTAAAAAGGAAAATATGCGCGAAATAACTTTGATCAATACAGCTGAAGCTCATTCACTCCAATGTAAAAACATTCAAATAGTCCGATAGTTCAAAGTCCAAAGGAGCGAACAAATCATTCATTCAAATGTAAAAACAATCGAACATTTTTTCCACCGATAGTCCAAAGTCCAAATGAGTGAAAAATGTCAATGCAAGGCAACAACAAATTTTGGCAGACCAGAATAGGCTTCGATAGTTCATATGAACGAATCATTCGAATTATTCGTTCATTCGAATTGGCTTCGATAGTTCTTATGAACGAATCATTCGAATTATTCGTTCATATGAACTATCGAATGAAAATATCAAAAGTCGTGTTTTTTTGATAATCATACTCACTTCAGTCAAAAAAACGATCTATACTCACTTCCAGCCGCACCAACCAATTGGTTTGCGGCTCGAATTTTATTTAAGTTGTTGTCTTTGTTTAAAAGCTTTTAAATGTCAAACGCAAGCAAAAAAAGAAAAATACAATCGGCTAAAAGCTCATTTATGAGATTTTTCTCGCTCTGGTGGTCAACTTATGTAGTTCTATCCTCACTTGCTGTTACTGGGAAACTTATCTCAGCTTGGGTTGTTGTTATTGCTTTGTGTGTAAAATCTTACTGGGCTGGGTATACAGCTATCAAAAAAACACGGCTAAAGTTAATTTTTTTGAATGAATGAATTATTCGAATTCATTCGAATAGGCTTTGACTTTGATATTTCATTCGATAGTTCAATGAACGAATATTTCAATGAATGATTTTTGAATAACTATCGAATGAACGAATTTTCTGCTACTATCGAATAACTAGATAGTTTTTATTCGATAGTTCCCAACATTAATCAGTAGGCGTCGACGATCGGCACAGCAACATCAAAGTGATAGTGTATGCGATTTTTCCCTGTTTTTTATGTCACTGGAATAGAGAAAACATGCGCGGCTCATGTCTGTACCGTAGTGATTTGAAACGGACTATAGCATAATATTTTTTTGTAATATTCTCTCGTGCAGGGTGATCAAAATGCTTTCATTTAATTAGCTAAAGCTTTTTGTATGGGTAAAGCATGTGTGTATGTTCACTTTATTTTACCTGCCTTATCCCTTTGCAGCATATATTTTTCTATTGATCAAACATTTTGGAAATTGGTTTACCAAGGTTTTTAGAGCCGCTGATACAAATCTCCAATCAGATATCATATTTGTTTAATCAAAATAAAATCTGAAAGGGTTAACGGCAACATACACACATGCTTTCTTGTGCACATCTATGGCACATTCCCTTTCGAATGATATAAGTTTCATTCCCCTCCTTTCATAATAAATACTTAAAAAAGGTACCACAATTTGACTGAACCGACGTAAAAGGTACCAAAATGTTCGATGTTCACTTATTAATGCTATGTAAGTTGTAAGTTGTTGTTGCATTTAGCATGCAAATTGCTTATCCTCGATGTCGTTTTTTTCGCCAATCCCATACGGGATACCAAAAAAACACACCTATTAAATAAACATGTTCCTTGGACTATCTACAGAGTTGTAAATTAGAAATTGGTGATGTCATAAAACAATTTTAACAAACCTAATACACCCTATCCATTCTCTTTTGTGCGCACTTATTACACATTTTAATTTGTAAGTGAAAAAGCAACAACAAATACAGCAATAAAAAATTAAAAGATTAGATTTTTTCCAAGTTAAACAGGTAGGTGTACATATAAGTAAAAATCGATAGGATAAAATCTGAAAGGAAACCGAGAAGTTTAGCTGATTCGTACATGTCATTTTCCAGGGAATAAAAGAGAAATAAAGAGAACAGTAATAAGTGCGCACAAAAGAGAATGGATAGGGTGTATTAGGTTTGTTAAAATTGTTTTATGACATCACCAATTTCTAATTTACAACTCACTTACAACTTACATAGCATTAATAAGTGAACATCGAACATTTTGGTACCTTTTACGTCGGTTCAGTCAAATTGTGGTACCTTTTTTAAGTATTTATTATGAAAGGAGGGGAATGAAACTTATATCATTCGAAAGGGAATGTGCCATAGATGTGCACAAGAAAGCATGTGTGTATGTTGCCGTTAACCCTTTCAGATTTTATTTTGATTAAACAAATATGATATCTGATTGAAAATTTGTATCAGCGGCCCTAAAAACCTTGGTAAACCAATTTCCAAAATGTTTGAACAATAGAAAAATATATGCTGCAAAGGGATAAGGCAGGTAAAATAAAGTGAACATACACACATGCTTTACCCATACAAAAAGCTTTAGATAATTAAATGAAAGCATTTTGATCACCCTGCACGAGAGAATATTACAAAAAAATATTATGCTATAGTCCGTTTCAAATCACTACGGTACAGACATGAGCCGCGCATGTTTTCTCTATTCCAGTGACATAAAAAACAGGGAAAAATCGCGTACACTATCACTTTGATGTTGCTGTGCCGATCGTCGACGCCTTCTGATCAGTTTCTTGAATGGGATTGGGCGATATGTTGGGAAATTTATTGAAAATATAAAAAGTATCTGTTGCCAAATGTGAAAACCGAGGGTAGAAAAAATGCCTGAAGTATATTTTATTATTTTTTTTCAGTGAACATGGTAATGACAATTTCAGACAATTTCATTGAACGTGTTTACTTCTCAGTTATGGCGTTGAAAAAAAGAAAGAATGTTTTGCTCAAAATTAAAGCAATGTGTTTATTTTTGTCTAAATATGTAACATAACTTTGTGGTCCAGAAATCATTTAAAGTTTGTCAAAAAAGTTTTATTACTCATCATTGCGAATATTAATTTTCATAACTAATTGAACAAAAAACGGGAAAACCCAAAAATTAGGGAAAAAGGGGTTTCCAAGTCAAACAGGTAGGTGGTAGGACGTATAGGATAATATATGAAAGATAATGCAGAAAGTTCAGCCGTTTCGAAAAGGCAGCAAATGAGAGCAAATATTTCGTTGCTCTCTCTGCGCAGCTTTGCATGTCCATAGTGATACAAATTTGCATACAAATAAATTCCAATTAATTATATGAAAAACAGATTAAATTTCATTTCAAATGGTCGAATTTCGAGCACAGGTGATACTAGTACAAATTAAAAGCTGAAACAGATTGTGGATTTGATTTTAAATATGCCTACGTTGATTTTTTTTAAACGGAAAAATGGTAAATGTCCTTTAACATTGGCATTGTCTAACAAATGACATGATTTTATTTTTACTACTTTCTGTTTATTATAAAGAGCATACAGGAAATAAAGTCCAGATTTGTTCGCCTTCTTTTTAGGTGGATTTCGAAGAAATACTACCTATTGCAGAGGTCCTCATGGCGCAACTTTCAAAAAATTTGAATACAACTTTTCAAGACCTCTACAGTAAACACCAAAACAATGGTCCGTTCAAATGTTTATATATATATATATCTATATATGTATATACATTTAGTACAGAAATGGTAATAGTATAAGCATATTTTTGGAAAAAAATGCCCGCCATCTTGAAATTCTTTAAAACTGCTCCGATTTCGTTGAAATTTAAAATCTATACTCGTTTATGGGTACTTGTTATAATTTCGGATTACTTTAATATGATTTAAAAGTTGTATACGAAGGAAATCCACCTACCTCTTGCGGCTGGTGCCGGAAGGTCTTTTTTATCATAAAGAAAACATAATGATCAAAAGAAAGACAAATTTGTCAGAGAAATTCCGTAACGCCAAAAAGAAATCTTTACAACATTCAAATGAACAGCCTTCACAGAAAAAAGGAAAAATCAAATGATCAACGAGATTATTGGAGACGAATTCATGGAAATGGGGATCAAAACGTACCAACAGCAAGTATTAATACTTTAAATGTGAATCAGTTTTTGGGCAATAGGGCAGCCTTTAATAACGAACCAACAGAAATAGGTTAAATGGATAACGTTTGCACATTTTTTAAAGCGAAACAATTTTCTGAGGAATTGAGTAGCATGTGCTGCTCTAAAACTAAAATAAAGCTTCCACCTACAGTCGAACTATCTGAGCCTTTACGAAGTATGCTAATTGGATCTCACCCCCACTCCAAACATTTCGTTGAAAATGTGAGGTCATATAATACACTTTTGCAAATGACATCTTTTGGTGGAAAACAGATAAAGGGAAGAAACTTCATGTCGACTTTTAAAGTGTAACTGCAAATATACCACCTCATCGGAAGCTTGCTCCCCCAAACAAGCAATCCAAGCTTCCTCCAAATATACTTCATCAAGCTTCATCTAAATATACTCCATTTCAGAGCGGATCAGATCTCTTTGCGGCAAACCATGGCTTCTTATCTCAAACGGGAGATCATAGAAATACTTCAAGGTCTCCTAAATAATCAAAATGAGTATATATCCATTTCAAGACCACATTGGAATATTCGCTTCCAAATTTGTCAGACTTCAAAGATATTTTTAAGGTTGACCATAAACCTGCAAATAAACATCGTGGCCGCTTTAATTTTCCCGCAGCAAATGAAATTGCCATGTTATTGTTGGGAGAAGATAAGAATCCCCGAGACATTGTTTTACATAGAAGAGGTGGACACTTACACCGTATTTCGGAGCTCCATCAATCATATGACCCACTCCAATACCCATTAATGTTCATTCGTGGTGAGGCCGGTTATTACATGGGGATTCCGCAAATTTCACCTGCAACCGCCCAAATAAATTCAAATAAAACTGTATCTTTCAGGGAATTTTACGCCTCTAGATTGATGGTAAGGGACAATGAGACAAACTTTTTGCTTTTATTTCGTAAGCTTTTGAGTCAGTTTGTGGTGGATATGGCAGCTAAAATGATAACCGAGAGGCTTATTTTTATAAGAACTCATCAGCAGACTCTGAAAGCTGATAATTATATTGATCTCAAAGACGCTCGGAATAAAGGGCAACATATAATTTTGCCATCTACGTTCACTGAATCACCAAGGTATTTTCACGAAAAAACTCAAGACGCAATGACATATGCCAGAAAACATGGTCGGTTAGATCTCTTCATAGCAATGATATGCAATCCAGAGTGGCCGGAAATAAAAGCTGAGCTTCTTTCGAGGCATGTTTAATATATTTTTGTTTTAATATTATGTCAAAATAAGTTTTTCTTATTAGTTCGCGAAGCAATGCGAGCGTGGGTCTGCTTGTTATAATATATTTGAACTACTAATCTAAAAGTCTAACAAATGTGAAAACTGAATGACGGCGGGCGTTTAACCACACTACAAATATACATTTTTAAATATGTAATGCTTTTTCTTCACGTTATAATTTTTCGTTTGCCCTTCAGTTTGCTGGTTACCGCGGTTTATCTTCGGAACAATAAAAGCTAGAAAGGTAAAATTTGGTGTCTAAATAAAGCTTTCTTGATCAGTAACATGTAATTTAACATGTAATGTAGATATTGGTTTAATTTTTTTGTTTTCACTTTTTAAGTGCCGAGCGGTAGTAGACTTTTTCGACCGATTACGGGGCTGACGCCCAATATACATATGTAAATAATGCATAAAGATATGTATGTGTTAATCGATTGTGGTCGGCACCAACTGTACTACTGTTTGTCGATGAATATACTATTCCAATTCCAAAGCGCCCCCTTAAATATGAGCACCACTTAGTCATTTAGTTTTCTCAAATTTTGCCGCGACTCTGGAACCACTTCGTATCATTAATCTACATACGTAACGTACCCGATGAAAGATTGTTTTAATTTTTAAAAATTAAAACCTTCGTCGTTTTTTTTTTAAGTAAGCGCAACTTCTTTTGCTTGGTACCTTTTAACGTAATATGCTCATAATGTTTTACAATTTATATATGCATACATACGTACATATATATGTTTGTATGTTAGTACATATCTAATTAAGTGATGTACATGAACTCAAATAAGTCATTATGTGTGAACATACTAACTACATTTTACTGCCTGGCTTAGAGTCTTATTTTCTTTAAATGGTGGTGAACTGAAACTTACATTGAGTGGTAAGGCCCTGAATTGCTTTCATTGCATGAAATATTGTAGTTGTAATGAATTCTAAAATGAATGCCTGGTGAAAGAGCACCTTGACGTAGATGAGTTCTTTTGTGTACTACAGTTTGCTGCTCAGGGTATTTCCATTTCAAGAACTTCGAATTGAGATGGTTGCAGCACACACAACATTATATTGCAGACTCCTTCACAATGTTGAAGGACCAGCATCTTGGATTTTCTTCTTTCATTTTCTGCATCAAATTTATGTTTGTTGCGTAACTACTGAGTTTTGTGGTTGTGTTTCGTTCATGGATCCTTTAAAAAATGAATTCGACGTCTTGTAAAGGGAGGAGAAAAAAAGAATTCTTTGATGAAACTTTCAACTTAACAACATTAAAAATTATCATTTTTCATTTCGCTTTAGTTCCGGAAAACCAACAGAGAAATTAATTTTTTCTTGGAACAATACTTAAGCTCAAAGAACTCTGAACTCAAAACTGATGTGTTGATGAAAAGATCAACAATGTCTTAGCTTAGACAGTTCATCATTTCTTTATAAAAAGTCAAATACCTACACAAGTATATTTACATAGGCAGTGTATCAAAACTTGAGACCGCTGTACATAAGACAATACATTTATCTGTTAGAGATACACAGAAGAACGTACAATAAATAATACAACAAGCATCTATCAACAATTTTATTTTTTCGTCATTTACCAGAGATAGGGAATAAGCCCTTCATGTGGTAATGGTAGCGCTCACATCCCCAAAGTGGATTTTTGATATCGGGCTAACTGACCCCTTCGCGCTCATGATAAGGGTTTTTTTTTTGCAATGGCATTGGTTCTCAAGGTTGGATATTGTGCCGTAGGGGTAACTTTCTTTTCACTTAAAAAATTTGACTGGGGTCAGTCTGGTACTTCCCATCGTGTATTGCGTTGTAATACGGATAATTTCGAATATACTCTACAACTTGCTTGCGCTGTCCACTTATAACTTTTTTTAAAAGCATTACCTTAAGTATCTCAGCATCCGCTGGTCCTAATTTGCTAAAAATCTAATCATATCTAAGTTTTATCCTGACAAATAAATAAAAAAAAAAACAGCGTTATTGTACGCTGTTCCGTTCTCCAGGTGTTAAACCCTAAAAAATTGTCACGTACACACATACATAGGTACATGCATACAATGTGGTAAAAGATTTCTAGTGTACCGTAATTTGAAACTATTTTAAAACTGTAATAATTAATATGACCATGTTAAAGTTGAGCCTACATTCGGAACGCTTAATATGTGCAATAGTGCGATGCGCGCTTACCGCTAGAGAACAACCACCTGAACGGTGGAAGCAGGATGATTCAAGGGTTACCATGGATTTCATTAATAGTGTTATCATTGACTCATTTGATTAATTGTTTCCAATTAAGTGTGATTTTATTACAACAACGTCCGCCCTAGGACTCTAGTCTACTAGGAATTTCTAAACGTTTTTTGAAGTTTACTAAACCAATTCTGTCAATTTGTCAATTTCCTTTGGCTTATCCTTCTAGTCGAATCGGTTGTTCCTTCTTTTAGTTCTTTTCCCACTGTTAATTTTCTTGTACATATATGTATATATGAATTTATTTAATTTAACTTTTTTAGTAACAATTCAGTTCCCTAAAGTTGCAATGAAATGATTTTTTGCCCTTAGCTATTAAGTTTCTTTGCTTTTTACTTTTTTTTTTTAATTTTTTTGTCTGTCAATAATTATATGTATAAGAAATCAATACCACGAAAGCTGATTAGATTAACAAAATAGTTGGACCTCAAATTGCCACTCACGGAAATCGATATTTCATTCCTATGTGTGTGTCATAGAAAGGAGCAAAACATCAATTTTATTGTGTTAGAAGTTTAATTGACAATTTGAACTTTAAAGTGCTAATTATCGCAGGAATATGGCTGTTTCTACTGAAGGAAGTTAAACTTTAAGTTTACAAACACTGTTTTACTATTAATGCTCCCATTACAACAACTCAGTTGAGTTATCATGAAGCTCATATGGAAACTTTTCGTTTGTGTTTATTTACTTAGTGTCGTTGTCGTCAACACTTGTGAATTGCCCCAGTCATTTTGAACAATTAAAATCTGGCAACTCAGACATTACCTCACTTAGGCTGTTTGCATTGCGGAGCGTAAAATCCCATTAGTATGTTTTAGTTAGGTGGTTGACATCACATTGTAGTAGATGCAAAGCATTGGTTAAAACGAATTTTCGTTCTTCGGACTTTGCTATGTTTACTACCTGCCTGTTAGTGTGGAGCACGATTTAGAGATGGACAGAAAGAAGAGTGTTTAAGTTGTAATTACGTTTGGTGGTTTGGTAACTGGTGGGCCGGGCAGAAGCCTGAAGATATGAAGATGATAATTTCGTATTAAAGTTTCAGTGGGTGCGAGAACCGAGAATATAGAAGGTATACTCTTGTATGTATTACTGCAAACCATTAAATAATGACGACGACTACCTTTTCGCTGTTAGGCAGAATGACTAAAAGTCCAGTCATATTAATCTACGGAATAATTACTAGTGAGCCAAATGTTTGATAGGCCTGTATTTCGTGTAGTTTTATTAAAAATCTAGATCGATTTCGAGTGAGTTTCAAAAGGGTTCACAAAAATCAGTTTTTCTGTATATATCTCCTTCCCAGGTAAGGTTCCGTAATACCGTTCATGCGCTACTCTCAACGAAATGTCTCATAGAGGCAGACTTGAGTCCTACATCTTAGTACCTATACTTCTACTATGTAACGCAGGGTACTACAATATCTTTCAAAAATATTAAAATTAAGATAGTTTAATATCGCTCTCTCCTATAATTTAAATGTTATTGAGTAAATGTCTTAATAACCAAAAAAAAAAAAAAAAACTGCGAAATGGCTACCAGCAGTATACCTTCTTTATGTATTTTCTTAAAGCAAATGCAATGCTTGTTTCATGAAGTATGTCTGTAAATACATATGTACATATTAGAAAATTGTATGATAAACAAAATTTCTGAAAAAAAATTACATATTTGATCAATATTTTTCAAAAGCCCAGTACCGCAGTAGAGAAAGAACAGTTAATTTCCACGAAAACGTTTTAAAAAGACGGAACATTTTCGTGGTACTTAAGGTTGCCTATTATTTTTATTCAGATTTAAATTAGTTGAATGAAATATAAATTAATTACGTACATATATTCTTATGAATGCCAAACATAATTTTAGTTTTAAACGAAAAAATAATAATAAAAAGAAAATGGCTGAATTGTTTAAAGTTCATTTAGTAATAGAACATAAATATTCAGCTCCTTGTTCTCTCAAGCTAGTACAGTGCTAAATTTTGCATTAATAGCTGCCTATATTCACAAGCTAATACTATGCTTAAGGTTACATCCATCTTGTTATAATTTAGTCTTAAACTTAACAATTTTGTTTGTTTGTTCGTAGGCTATGGTGTACGAAACATGTTTTTCAATAATTGTCTCCTGATGAAATTTCTCTTGTATCTCGTAACGCGACCTTCTGAATTTTTTCGCAACATTTATTTGATGAATCTGCACATCCATTTTTGATTGAACTCGTAAGCTTCATATTTGGAATTATTATAATGCTTATTTTCAATACCAATTGCATATTTTGCGACACAAATTGCTATTCGCAAAATTAAGAACAACACTGTTTTTACTCATATTGTCGTAATAAACATCGAATTATGACAGCTACCAAGTAGACTTGTTCTTTAAACTGGCTTTATACGAATTAAACAGCTGTGTATATTTTGCCAAGTAATAAAACACATACTTTTTTTTAAGTCAGGAAAACTTTATACAAAACCCGACTGTCTTTATTTCCTAACTCTGACACGTCTGCACCCTGAAAAAATTATTGTACATAATATTAATGAATGCCATTCATACAGCGAAATTCATTGATTTTATGTACAAATTCTTAAAAAAAAATTCGGATTTTATGACCAATTCATTAATCCCATGAATTCGCATTCATAAAAAATATTTGTAGGGGAGATTTTGTTCTAAACGGTAATTTTTATTTTAATGAATATTTTCATAAACTTATGAACTATTCATAAAACTGCCGATTACGATTTTTAAGAATAAATATATTGAATTTATGAAAATACTCTTTCCATTAAAGAAAACGTTTCATGGACCACAAATTCATGTACCGATCCATAAGATGTATGTAATTGTTTATAAACAGTATGTATAGATACATTATCAAAGATTTCGAATGTAAATATTCATACACTTAATGCATTGGTGTTTATTTTTATGAATCCATACTAAGTTTCAATGCATTTGTTCATAAAAAATCTCAGACAAAGTAGGTACACTTTGTACACTCCAATGAGAAAGTATATCTTGAAGGGTGGCCATGGTGTAGTGGTTGAATCATCGCTTGTCATGCTGAAGGTTCCAGGTTCAACTCCCGATGTCAAAAACAAAAGTCGATCAACTGCGAATAAAGCTGACGTGAACTCTTACTGTATTAGGCGCATAACACTGGAGTTTTAGGGTGGTATATGATTTGAAATGGTTGGATCTTACTGTGGAACATCGGGGATGCTCGAAAGAAATATTGTGAATTATATAAGCAACGGCATATGATAAGAATGAATCGATGCATTGAATTTAAGAACGTTTTCATACATCCAGCAACTAAATACATAAAAAAATTTACGAATTTCATTCATTAATTTTATGCACAGGTTTTTGCTTTGTATGAACAATTCATAGGTGTATGAATAGATTCATAAACTTGTGAATTGAGATTCATTTATTTTAAGAACGTGAAGTTTAACTCACTTTTAATGATTTCTTTTCATTCAGATTATGCATTTTTTCATTGATATTATACAATATATTTTGGTTCAATGCACTCGTTGGGGTTGATTTTCTAACTAAAAGATACTGAGTGAGGCTCCCACATATACGCATTTTACTGAACGATCCAATACAATGCCAGCAACATTTTCAATTGTCTTAGCATACTTTTCGTAATTTACATTGATTTGTCTTAACATAGTTTACATAATTGGACTTGTTTTAACATTTAACTTAAGCTTTTCAGGTTCAACAGGGATTATGCAAATCTTTTGCACTGGACGTTTCAGCTTCCCTATTTCGGTCTGCACCACAACTGAACGTACTAGCCCATCCTTCTTTTCTCTGGTAGATCTTTACGTCTGTTTATTGATGCTATCTTTCTACTACAGCTCTCTTCCTGCAACTTGCGTAAGAGGTATGCCATTGATCTTGCCTTCTCTTCTAACGTTGGTTGTGCTATTCTATTGCCAACTCGCCTTAATCTAACTTTAAAAGTTGGAGTAACTGACCAATTAAATATGAATCGAATCATATAGCTGACTATATTTATCAATTCTTCTAATCGATCTGTGTACTCCAACATCGATACCTTATTGGTTGAGCATTTCGCACTTATGTACAAAATTGGCTTAAACGATGTGATTACGTATGTTTTTAAACTGTACGGAAGCTTTCTTATCCAGCGAAGTACCACTGTCAAAACTGACCATAAAAAGTATGAAGCACTTTGCCATTCCATAGAAATTTTCACTCTTACAAGCAATGTCGACAACAATTCAGCTGCTGCCAACTCTAGTCTCGGAAATCGGAATGGTCACTGTTTTTAATGGTGCTATGCGTGTTTTCGATACTAGAAATCTTCACCCAACAGTGCCATCTGATTGTTCTGTACGAATGTAAATGACGGCTCCATATGCTACACTTGCAGCATCGGAAAATCCGTGTATCTGTACAGTTGACTCACGTAACGTACCTAACCATCTATCTATACGAAAACTTTCCAAGAGTACTATCTCATTCCATAATTCCTTCCATCTGTTTTCTATTTCTACAGGAATACGATCATCCCGTCCTGTACTTAACCTAAAGGTCTTAAATCATGATTTTCCCTATGATCGTAACTGGGGAAATACAACCATTGGGATCGTAGAGTTGAGCTATACAACGAACAATCTTTCTCTTTGTGAGTGTGCCTTCTAATTTTGGTGTTTTCACTTCATAGGTGAATTGATCAGAACTAATTAGTCATTTTAGTTCTAAAATGCATGATTTCTCTTCCCCCGAAAACACCATTGATGATTCGTCAGTGCCAGCCAGAGTTTGATTTCCATTGGCATAACTCAAAACCAGCGCCTTTCAAAATTCTGTACATCTCTTTGGCCAACTTGATCTATATTTAGTATAAATATAAACGCTAATGTACCTGTATCTTTTAGCTTTTTTTGCCTGCTCTTTGCCTTTAAACTTGTAAAATGTCTAAAAGTTTTAAGTTTCCAGAATTCACCACGAGGAGGTGGCAGGCGGATGTTGAACTCCGTTGGGGTGCTATTTTATAGTGAGCCCCCTTGCCTCTCACTCTTTCTATTTACATTTTTGTATTATGAATATGTGTTATATACGGGTATATAAATATGTCCAAAAAATTATACGTAAAAACGAAAGAAAGAATAAAATAACAAATAACTTAATGTGCGTGTTTTAAAAAGGGAAGTGTTTTGCTTTTTCCCGAAGTAAATTATAACATGTGGAGTTGTGAAGTTAAATAAATGCTTATAAAAGTGAAGCGAAAGCAGTTCGACTGTTTACTGTTTACCAGTCAAAATTGCTATTCAAAAAATAATTTTGTTCAATTTGTCTCCCTTAGGGCGGTTTCTTCGATGATTAATAATTTGACCTGCCTTCGAAAATACCCTTTCTAAAGGGACTGATGTTGCGGGAACGCATAAATATTTCCTAGAAAGCAGATAAAGCTCCGGGTATAGCGCTTTATTCGAACTCCAAAATGTAAGTGGGTCTTGCGAGCGGTCTAAGTATTGACTTCTCAAATACTGCTGCATTGATAAATTAGCCATAACGCTGGGTGCGTTGTTGTAAGTTGTTTTTACCCCACTAACTTTTTTATCCAGCATTGACCACAATGATATGGTTTCTGGATTTGCCTGAGTTTCTTGAACAGGGTCAATACTTTCCATCCGTAAGCTCGTTGTCGAGATTGCACTTTTATTATTTATTAGAAATGTGACTTCTGAGTATTCATAGCATTGGTTTCAGATCCAAAAGCAATCTTCTAAACCTGGGATCCAAAAAAGTTGGTTTTGCACAGGTTTTGTCTGCTTTTAACTGGCCAGGCCGCCTGTTTATAACATCAAGTAAGGCATTTTTAAGGGAGTTCCCATAGGAAGTTTCCACTGGTTGGTTTTTCATTATGTGTTGCAGTCCTCTTATTAGTGGAATTATCAGCGACATGGTTGGATATTTTTCCGCTGATAGTTCGGTAGTCATGGTTTCAACCGGCATCAAAATAGCTACACAGTCCGGTATTATCCTGATGCATTTAAAAATTCTGAAGCACTTGAAAGAGATGTTATAATGGCAGGCAGTGGCTCTTTTACCAAAAGTATCCTTTCTTACATTAAGAGGGAAGAATTCCATCGTGTAGGTACATCCTGTTTCAATTTTAGCTCTGCATGTTTCTCAGTTTTTCTGTGGCCAGAGTACTGCGACTAAAATGTGAAACAATTGTTCTGCATTTGATAAGAAGATTTGAAACTTCTACACAAGTTTTAATTGCATCGACAACACATAAATTTAAAGTGTGAACAACGCACGGATGGTGCTGTTTTTTCAAATTTTCGATAATGGCCTTCTTTATATTGGCGCCATTGTCACTGACAATAGTTACAACTTTTGTTGTAATGGACCATTCGTTAAAAATGTTCATTACAACTGTTGCTATATTATCAGCAGTATGTTTCTCAGGCACTTCCTTCGTACTTAAAACTGCTGAATATATAATTTCGTTAAAAATGAGATAACTAGTTGCTGTTAAAAATGCTCTGTTGCTATCAGAAGTCCACAAAACTGTTGTTATAGCAACACGAGTGACATTTTGCAGCACAATCTTGAGTTTTTGGGACGTTTCCATATATGTATTTAGCCGGTAGCATCTTATTTGACAAAATCTTTCTGCTTGGAACTCGATATAAGGGTTGTAATTTTTTAGGAATATTCTAAAAACCCTGCGTTTTCAACTATTGACAGTGGTTGCAAGTCCGTTGTTATCATTTTAATGATTGAATCATCAATGCTATGTATCTCAGATTCTGAGAGCTCTGAACGGTTGTCAGTGACAAACAACTTTGCTTGCAGGGTTTTTCTGATAATTGCGATTTTTGAAGTTCCTGCTGATTGAACAGCAGGGACTACATTATTAACTGAACCGCTTGATGATTCATATGCGTTAACAAGTTCTAAAGGTGATACATCCATTTCAATTTGATTTGTAACCTTTGACTCGCCATCCTTGGAGTAACCAGGATGTCTACGGCGTAACTGGTCATTGAAATTAGATGTATTTCCTGAAACTTTAGCACTTTTTTGCATATATTGCAGCAAACATTGTTACCAGTTTTCTTGAAAAACTCTCACACTTGAGATTTTTTTAATTCTGGCCTCATTTTTTGCACTAAATTTTACTTCAGGATACCAAGAAGAATATAAGTAAATCAAAAAAATAACTTAGTCTTTAATATTCACTATGAATTATACAAATTCAAAATTCCCGCTTTACCTTAAACAAAATAACTACACGATTCAGAAAACAAACAGTTAACAATTTAAATAAGCAGACAAAAAATCTGTTAAAAGCTACACAAAGACAAGCGACGCCACCGACTGAGAAATATTCAGAGTCGGAATGTATGATGTTTAATTTTCAAATTAAAAATGCCAGCCAATGCCAATTAAATAAATATGTATTTCCTTTTCCACTGGAAAATACCACCACAATTTGATCAAAATAACTACACGATTTTAGAAAACAAACAGTTAATAACACAGACCTACAATGAAATACCTTTTTGATGTTCAAGTATTGTTTCTCCTATATTTTTATGTGCTGATTACGGGAAAAATAGATAAAAGTTTCCACCACGTCAGAATTTTGAAGAAATTTAATTTTTATTATTTCATAATTTCTACTATAGGAATTTAGTTTGAAGGCGTCGTACGTTTTAGTTCCAGCTGAAAAAACATACAACTTGGTTTTATGAAGCAATTTGTGAAAGCTTTGCATAAACAAGGCGATGGCTTTTAGTATCTACAAAAAGTACTTCCATCTTTGTCTGAAGCTAAATTGAAGGAATGTATTTTTGTTGGAGCCGACATACGAAAACTAATGAAAAATAAAAATTTCGATAAAAAACTTACTCCAATAGAATTGGCAGCACGGGTATCATTAAAAGAAGTTATTAGAAACTTCTTAGGAAATCATAAAAGTCCCGAATATGAAAATATTTTAAATAACATGCTCCAAAATTTCCAAAGATTAGGTTGTCTTATGAGTCTCAAAGTTAATTTCCTTTATTCGCATTTGAGCTACTTTCCCAAAGACTTAAGAGCAGTTAGTGAAGAACAAGGAGAAAGATTTCATCAGGATTTGAAGGAAATAGAGCGAAGGTACTAAGGAAAGTGAAATATTAGTATGATGGCTGATTACTGCTGGATGCTGAAGCAGGATGATCCAAATTAAAACAGGCGAAAAAAATCATTAAAACAAGCAAGGACCGAAATTTCAAAATAATAATTTTCAATATTTCAAACAAAAATTGCTCAGCTACATGAACTACCGAATGAAATTATGTATTTGAATGAACGAATTATTCGTTCATACGAACTATCGAATGAAAATATCAAAGTCAAATTTTTTGAATGAACGAATTATTTGAATTATTCGTTCATTCGAATAGGCTTTGATTTTGATATTTTCATTCGATAGTTCAATGAACGAATATTTCAATGCATGATGTTTGAATAACTATCGAATGAACGAATTTTCTGCTACTATCGAATAACTAGATACTTTTTATTCGATAGTTCTCAACACTAGTTATTTTTCTTTCTTTTTTTTAGACATACGACTTACCCACCACTTACCGTAAACGAAGTGTATCCAACTTTAAAATGTCTAAAGTTTAAAGTTTGTTTAAGTTAAAAATGTGGTTATGACTGCTATTGTTGTGAAATGTCAAATTGTGTTTTTCTTCGAAAATATTAATAAATAGTGTGTAAAATAATGTTTTCAAGTGCAAATAGTGATTCTGATGATAGAAGTGATGAAGAATATTATAATATCCTGGTAAACGTAAGCCGACAAAGAGAATTTCGCTGCAGGACAAATCACTTTTATTTTTGGGATGATATGGACTTCTTTAACAGATTTCGCATATCCCAACAATCAGCGTATACTGTTTTGGATGAAATACGTCCAAAAATTGAAAATCCAACTAACTGGTAACTCAGAAAATAAAACATATGTACTTGTAATTTTATTTATATGAAAATAAAATGTTTTACTTCAAGGAAGAATTCGAAATCAGCCGAAATTAAGTTTTTATTGACTTTGCTTTTCGATAGCATCTCATGCAGCATTTTTCTCCGTCCAATGAATCCTATCAGTTTTTTTATTTTCAATTGTGTCTTTGAATTTAACCACTAAATTCATTAAATTTTCATTTTTGCTATCGGAAAAATGAGTACTTCTTTTCTTTTGATTAATATTATTATATTTTTGCTTTCTCCATTGTCTCTCTTTTGTCTATTCTAAGTGACTTTTACTCGAAAGCAAACACCGTAATAGGAAAAATTCAAAATTATTTTCAGTTTGACATTTAATTCAAATACTGTGATTCAAATACATCAGTGTAATTCACAATAGTGTGATAAACTTCGTTTAGACAAACTGAGTTTAAAAATTCAGTGTGAAATCGAACGATTTAAACTCAAAGTTTAAACTCAGTAGTAAGTTTAGTAAAACTTAATTTTAAACTCACACTGTGAAACTGGGCATAAGACGGAAGAAAAACGTATCGCAAAAAACAAAATTGATTGCGAAATTAAAAGTAGTGTATGTGAAATAAATAAAGGAGTAGTGCACTTGAAATCTTCGGTATCGAATTCTGTGTCCGAATTTAAACTCATTAACACAGACATTAACAACACCAAATCTTCCCTTGCTACGAACACAAAAGACCGTTTCCGTAAACAAAACAAACATCTACGTTTTTGAGACTTCGGCTTTAACACAGCTTGTTCTTCGTCCTCAATTTATTTTTGCGATAGCCTTCAGCAATAAAATTAACAATTACTACAAAAGGCACTGCAGTTGAAACAACGAAATAAGGAGGGGCAGACTGTTAGTACGTACTCGTACAAATATTTGATCTTTTAATAAAAAAAATAATAAAAATGCGGCAAATACATATGTATGTCTGGTTTGTATATTAAACTACAAAAACATTGTTGTAACGTGGGAACAGCGATACTTGTTTTATTTCAAAAGTAAATTTGACTTGCAAACGAACAAAAAACCACATGAAAATGGGATCAAAGATTCTCGGGTTATAAGCATACGAACAGAGAGACAGAGAAACATTGAATTTAAAAATGTAGAAAAGAGATTAATACCAATAGGAATGCATGTGGAACTATAGCATTTTCGCTTAAATACATATTTATTGGTCTTATACATTCATATAACAATCAGTTTTTATATAAAATCCAATAAAATCCTTCTAGGTAAGGTTTATACAGACAAGTTTTAAAGTTAAGTGATGACGATCTTCTTCAACTTTGTAAGACTGCATACAAGCATGTATGTAGGTACCTACACATATCCCAGACGTCTACATCGCACAGAAACTATTAAGAACTATAAACTTCAGCACGCCAGTATGTGTAGGTGTGCTCTAAATGCTTCCTAACGATGGCATTTCCACGGATCTTCTTCCCTAAAACAAATTACATACAAACGAGCGTTTGTGCAACATCAGGTGCAACCGTAACTTCCATTAATTAGAAAACCAACAAGGATGTAAGTTTCCCTCGAGGCTTCAATCCCATCCACTTATTGTCGTACATTACTCCTATCCAGTGTTCTTTTACAAGAAACTACAACTCCTGCTACTGCACTACACATACTATACATATCCTTCTTGTATGTTCAATCAAGCGTCGTTTAAGTGCACGGTTGAATTTGTTCTAGTTAAATATTCACAAGTATACTACTTGCGACAATATGGCGGGAGACAAAAAGTTACAAGTTTTCCGACTACGTGCCATGTCGAATTTATTGCATTTTTCCACCCTACCCTCGAATCTGACTTGGTTTCAGAATTGCGGGGAGACAAACTACTGCGGAACGTGGTGCATGGAAAAGTCTGAATTTGGAGTGATTGTGTTGTGGTAAGTCCTTTAGAGCTCCGCCATTGATTGAATGATATTTCAATGATTATTGGTATGGGAGTCAAGAGAACTTCGTATAGTGCTGTGTTGCGAATTGTTCCCATGTAGCATTGAACTTATCAAATGTTGCAAATTAATTCACATTCCATTAACGAAATTGATTTCGCTGCAGGGCTTGATATCTGAGACGCTATTGACGTGAACCTGGAAAATAAATTTTTCTATACGTAGTAGTATTTCGTTGACTTCAGCTGATGGGTATAAAAGAGATTCGACTATGAAATGAATGCTTTTGTGTGTATGAACAGGGCCTTATTAGGTACATCTTTGATATTTCATCCTATCCTTTGGTATGTCTCTTACTTTATAATTTTTGATTCTCATAATACTTACTTGCGGGAATCAATTATAATTTGACTGTTGCAATTTCATTAGCACTCATCAGCAGAATTAGTTTTTGGGGTTAAGTAAAAAAAAATGTCAAAAGTTCGTAGATAAAGTTCGACAGTTCATGAGTCGATGCTACAAAGATCTCCTGTCGACACCTTTTGGGTAAAAAAATTGGAGTTCAGGCGAGCGAAATATTTAGAAGGACTTAACCTTTTCGTGGATTTTGTACAATATATTATACATCAAAGAGTATCGTATTTGAAGACTTCTCCTGAAAAAATGTTCACATATTTAAGAAAAAGACGTTACTTTTCAGAATCCGACCCTTATTTTCTTTCCGTTAAATTGAATGAATAAAGTAGGTGTGAATAATTCCTATATCATTACTTCATTACTATTATATAAAGACGAAACCTTAAAAAACTTTAGCCTCGGTAAACTCAGTAAATACTGAACCGATCAACGTGAAATAAAATTTATAATATTCTTTATTTTTACGAAATCCAGTTAGGCTACTTTGTTTTATTTAAATGTTTTTTGTTTATAGAAAAATTCAACATTTATTTTTTTTTATACTAATTTTAAAGAGGTTGACCAACATATTCACTCCTAACTTCAAACCAATTAAAAAAATTGCATAAAGTCAATATGCCTACGCACATTTTAAGCCCTTAATCTTTCCTTAATTATACCTACTTACTGAGAAATAAATAAATAACTATTTTCAATACATCCATTATTTTTATTTGTTTACATCGCTGACCTCGATTCAATCACGATGACGAGGTTGCTGCTTTGTTCCATTTCATCATCGTTCCCCGGTTCTCGCACGCTCTGTTCCTTCCATTCCTATTCCTACTTTGTATGATCGTGAAGTACAAGGACATGTGAATCATATTTTTTTTCCCACCTTCATAGGGGAAGTAAATATTGCAATCGGCAAAAAAAAAGGGTTCGAGATTTTGACAAAGCTTCTCATGACGATACACCAGTAACCATTTGCACCTGTTTTCGCAGTGATGTTTGTGTCGGCCTGACAATTTATTCTCCTTCGATATCTGGAGAACAGAATAACGTACGATCATGCGGTTTTTTTAATTTTATTTGTCAGCATGACACTTGATCTGGTTAGATTTAGGGTAAATTTGGTCTAGCAGATGCTGAGAACGCAAGCACGTTGTGGTGTGTGTCGGAAACAATTTTCGCTGTTATATAACGCAATATAAGGTGGGAAGTACAGGACTGGCTCCACAGTAGAGTTTTTTAAACTACTTGGTTTTTGAGTTAAAGCCAGATAGTCTCACTCAAAAACGAATCAGTCAAAGAGGGAAGTATGTTTTTTCATCGGCCAACTGAACTGAATTGAACCATATATTTCTTTTCCCATTCTTTGTTTGTACTCAATTCATCCAAAAGTAAAAAATTCGGTAAGGTTTGAATAAAATTGAGTAAAATTATGTAGATAGAAAGAGAAAATATAAATTAAAACTGAAACAGATTGTGGATTTGATTTTAAATATGCTCATGTTAATTTTTTTTTAAGCAAAAAATGATAAATGCCCTTTAACATTGGTATTCGATAACAAATGACATGATTTTATTTATTTTGTACACAGTTTTCGATACAATCGGAGTAGCTTCATGAAAATCTCCCCGAGTACCAAATACAAGAACAAGACAACGTTAAGAAAATGTTTTTTAACCTTCTTTATTTGTAGGTTAATTTTCCTACTTTTTGTTTATTATAAAGAACATACAGAAAATGGTCCAGATTTATTTGCTTTCTTTTTTATCATAAAGAAAACATAATGATCAAAAGAAAGACATCCCGTAACGCCAAAAGGAGCTTTACAACATTCAAATGAACAGCCTTCACAGAAACAGGAAAGATTAAATGGTCAACGAGTTGTTGGAGAAGAATTCATGGAAATGGGGACCAAAATTCAGCAACAGCAAGTACTAACACATCAAATGTTAATCAGTTTTTGGGCAATAGGGCAGCCTTTAATTACAAACCACTGTTTTCCTACATAAATAACAAAACAACAGAAATAGGTAAAATGGATAACGTTTGCACATTTTGTAAAGCAAAGATATGGGCTGAGGCATTTAGTAGCATGTGCTGCTCTAATAGTTAAATAAAGCTTGCACCTACAGCCGAACTATCTGAGCTTTTACGAAGTATGCTAATTGGACCTCACCCCCACTCCAACCATTTCCTTGTTAATGTGAGGTCATATAATACACTTTTCCAAATGACATCTTTTGGTTGAAAACAGATAAAGGAAGGAAACTTCATGCCGACTTAGTGCAAGGGCAAATATATCACCTCATCGAAAACTTGCTCCCCCAAACAAGCAATCCAAGCTTCATCTAAATATACTTCATATCAGAAGCGGATCAGATCTCTTCACGGCAAAACACGGCTCCTAATCTCAAACGGGAGATCAAAGAAATACTTCAAGTCATAGTCAAAATGTCATAGTCAAAATGAGTACATATCAATTTTCAAGATCACATTGGAGCATTCCCCTCCCCTCGAACTTCAAAGTTATTATTAAGGCTGACCATAAACCTGCAAATGAACATCGTGGCCACTTTAATTCTTCAACAGCAAATGAAATTGCCGTGTTATTATTGGAAGATGATAAGAGTCCCTGAGACATTGATTTACTTAGAAGAGGTGAACACTTACACCGTATTTCGGAGCTCCAGAAATCATATGACTCACTCCAATACCCATGATTCCGCAAATTTTACCTGGAACCGGCCAAATAAATTCAAATAAAACTGTATCTTGCAGGAAATTTTACGCTTATAGATTGATGGTAAGGGACAATGAGACACACTTTTTGCTGTTATTTCGTTAGCTTTTGAGTCAGTTTGTGGTGGATATGGCAGCTAAAATGATAACAGAGAGGCTTCATAGGAAACTATGACATGCAATCCAAAGTGGCCGGAAATTAAAGCTGAGCTTCTTTCGAGGCATGTTTAATATTTTTTTGTTTTAATATTATGACAAAAAAAATATTTCTTATAACTTCGCGAGGCAACGCGAGCACGGGTCTGCTAGTCATATCATATATCTGTAGCATGTATGGTAACAATCCTTTGTACAAATTCTTTTTACGAAATAGAGATCTATCTATCTATCTAAATCCTGCCATTCACCCTCATGTTTATACTCCAAAAAATGTTTTATTTAAAACTGGAGGAACCATTTGAAAAAGGTCCTTATTGCAAAGAAAGCATTAGTGAATAAACAATACAAAATAGATTTTTTCTGGCCAATCGCTTCAAGTTGCACAATGTTTGTTTCTTAATAAATTTGATTCCGGACAATAACATGTGAGAGAATGGAAGTAATCTCAATGCATCACCATCACCAACTGGTAACGATTTGAGGCTCCTATATTATACATATACATATGTAACTGTAATCTAAACATAAAACTAAACATGAAAAACATAACCTCCGCAGGCAATACACACATTTTAAACATTCACTACAAAGAAAATATTGTACAAAAAAGCATCAGTTAATATCACAACAAATGTTTACCCACATTCATCTCAGACACCATTACATTAGCTTGGTAAATTATTCATGCAAATGGCTTGAGGGTTGAAACACAAAAGTCCTGGCCATGTTGTGGAAAAGTTAAATCGTATCCATATGAAGGTTCTTCACACTGTGATGTTTTTGCACCATTCATTTTCGCACTGGTTTGCTTTTTGTTGTTTTGCTAGTACGGGTAAACATTTAAATAAGGGTATGCGTTCGTGACAAGTTTGAATTTTAATATTTTAAACCATTCTCCATGAGGGTTAAGGTTTCTTTTGCGGGATGAAATTCAATGCGTGCTTGCATATAAAGAAGGTTTATTTATTTAAAATTAAAGATGCACTCAAAAATGTAGGATGTTCTTAAAGACCAAATGATCTTTTTGAACTCGCACACAGAATGGATACAAAGTTGAGCAGTGAATGTGCTTAATTTTTGCTCAACTCCTCACAATTCGCATTTCACTATGGCTTCCTTACCGTACCTGAGCCCGTCATATAACGGGTGATATATTATTATAAATTAAAAATTAAGTCTTTCATGTTTCTAGGGAAAGCATTGCCGATATCCTTATTTCAGTTGGAGGCATATTCAATTGTTAAACTTAACGGAATCTATTTATAGAAAACAAATATGAATTTACATGGCGAAATACACCTTTCTAAAAATAAAAAATAAAAATAAAAAACAGGTCCAACGGAGAGTTATTTACTTTGATGACATCCTTGGATTTGTTTTAAATCCTGTGGGGGATAATGGTCTCGGAGATTGCATCCACATCCATTCTCATAATCAGTTTTCCATTGTAGAACTGATTCAGGTCTCAATTTTGTTGATTATGGAAATTTTCTATTTCTTTCTAAGGTATTTTTTTTATCTCTTAAACATTAAAATAAATATTAAAAATATGCCTTAAAAAAACTTTCAAGTTAGCTGGTGGCACACATATTTACGTACATCTCTTCTTCTATAAAATACAATTTCTGTGTGGAGCTAATTGACTCTTCATTTGTGTTATGACGTACACTTCGGAATCCGTGAATAGATTTCCATGTGCTTTTCTCCTAGATTTAGTTCCGTTTGACGAAGACTTGAGGGGCGCTTTTTGTACATTTAAAACCTTAGTCCGGTTTTGAATCAGGGTTTGATTTTATTTGTATTACCGAATAACAACAATAATGAAATTGATACAAAGGCAACAAAATGCCAAAGCATAAAAGTAGTTCAGGTCATAAATCACTCGAACTGAAAGTTCTCGACTGGTGAGAACTGGTAAAGCTGCTAACTGCCGAGCTTGGCAAAGGGAGACGCATGAGCAAAAGGATGAATGCATGAATGGATTGCATACTCATGAATCTCGAGTTCGGGAGTTCGGAACTGCACAACAAAGATGTGCTCGCTTATTGAGACACTGAACAGAAACCCAAGACAAAATAAACTTTTAACCAGAAGTAAACCGTGCCTGTACTTTTCGAACCAGAGCGCCTCGCTGCAGTGCAAAATGCGTACCACACTCAACTGCGCTGGGATAACAATGAACGTTCTAAATTTTCCTATGACCAAATCGTCGACTACGTCGGTGATTCTACAGTGAATTTGCATGCATTCAATAAACTGCATTGCCACTCTGTAACCTGGAAAGATAAATCTAAGGGGATTTCAGCTTGAGCGGTAAAATTAATTTAAATGACATTGCTGATCGACCAGGACCACCTGTTTTGCTCCTTTCCGGAGGTTATCTGCTTCCAAAACAATTATTTCAGAACCGAAGTGATATAACAGTGATTCTCAAATGAACTCTTTTGGAGCTAACATAATTACAGAGGGCCGTTTCATGCCGACGCTCAAAGTAAAAGGTCAAGTGTGTCATCTTGCCAGGAGTTCGTTTCTGTCCTTGCCTTACGATCACAAGTTTTTACAGATCTAGGTCATAATAGATCACGTAACTTAAGTTTTTGCGCCAATTAAATCTAATTGAAACACAAACTCGGGTGATATAAGGTTTCAGTCTTTACAACGAGGGTGTTGTCCAGAATAAATAGGGAAAGTATTTGTTGATGTTGTTTTTATTGCTTAAAATTCACAGCATTTATTTCCAACTTCCTGGTGTCCTTATCATTACTCACTACGACCAACAAGCATCCATTACGTCATGTGACGACTCTACTGCTGGTGATATGCATATACAGTAGAGTTGACATAAGCTTTTTGCAATTAATCGGCTTTCTTGATACGAGGGGTTGAGCCTAGATTCTTTAGCGTGGCAAGTGATGATGATAACCACTACAGCACGACCACCCGTAAATTAATTTTTTTTTATAGCAACGGGTGAGTTTCATTATCCTAACATTCTGTTTCAGGATCATTCTAATGTATTCATATATACTTTTTTTTTTATAATTAGCGCGCGCTAAAGGGATTATGGATACCCTTAACCAAGAGCACGGGCATTAGAGAAAATTAGAGGAGAGACGAAGGAGGTACCGATGCACGTTGGCTTTAAATGCTTCTCCCCACTCATTCTGGAAACCACTCTCGCAGCAAAATACTGAAACCTAATACCTACCACCTGAGTTTTAAAAAGTATATGCAATATTTCGAATTTTGAAGTACACCCGTCCCTCGATTTACACGGTAGATACGTTCCACATAAAAACGTGCAAATTAAAACCGTGCAAATCGAGATAGAGCTTGCATATAAAAAATGAGGATTTGAATTCAATTTTAAGCCATGCAAATCGAATCAAAGAATGTATGAAAATTTGTAGATATGTTCATAGTGACCGTGTAAAATGAGACAAGGATTGTATGGAAAAATGTCGATTGGTTCCACTGAAAGCCAAGTAATGAAGCTGATGCTTTAGAATATTCATAACATATTAAAAAACGTACAATTTTTATTTATTTTGTTACAAACAGGATTCCTTTGACCGATTGTAATTCAATTTGACGTTTGCCATTGACGGTTTTGTAAGTTTGTTAAATGAATACGTTCAATGAAAAGTAATCAATTTTGTGTAATGAGTGCGTCCGTAAATATGCACTTAAAAAAAATGCAGGATTGGAAAGAAAACACAAAATAATTTCTTTTTTTAAATTTGAGAACCGTGTTAGAGTGAAACTCTGCAATAATTTTGCAGAAAACCGTGTTTAAGCGAAACCGTGAACTAAATTTCAAAACCGTGTTAAAGTGAAACCGTGTTAAAGTGAAACCGTGTAATTCAAGTGCCGTGTAAATCGAGGGACGGGTGTATATACATACCTCACAATCATCGTTCAACAATATTAAGTGCCAGATATTCTCTTTATTCATCATTCCTTACAAGCTCCTATGCATTGTTTTCGAAAGCACATACTCATTGAAGTATTCAATTTGGCCTTTGAAGAAGATATGTTAGATATTAGTTTAAGGAATGTTGACAAATGAACTTGTTTCACATAACGGCTGCATGGAACCATGCTTTCATCTTAATTGGATATATGCCAATTTAATTGATGCGAATTCCGTATGAATGCAATAATTGACTTTAGTGGATATATATTGAATTCAACAAAGATGTCCAAAGGTCAACATTCAATTAAATTTGGATTTCAATAATATTGGAAATTAAATTGTATGCATGCAGAAATTTGGAAAGTAGGAATTAATAGTACATTAAATTGCACATTCTCTTGATTGTAAATATTTTAACAAAGCTAAAAGATGACAAACAAATTTTTGATTTAATTTAAAATAGCTTCAAAACATGAATGCGAAAGTAAATCAAGTAAATGTTTAATTTCATTTAAGAATAGAGCCTGGTAATAATCTTCTGATGTTAATGATGTAGGCGGGGATAGTTGATTGCTTCCTGTGATATGTCATTTCGTTTACAGTTATGTATGAACATTGTACAACTTGTACAAAAAGTAGATTAGAGTTTTTTTTATTTATCATTCCATCTAAAAAAGGACGATTCTATCAAACAAAGTCAGTATAGAAACCTTGTAGTAAATTCACAGTTGGTGCTGAGCACGTGGAAAATCTATGGCCTCTATTGTGAGTGTCGATAACTGACCGATGAACGACATCTATCGATTGTCGATTGTAGATTTTGGTATTGTGAACGACATTTGTCAATTTGACAGTCGATTTCTGGTCGATGGTTTGTTTTGGAGAAAAGTGGAAGAGTTTTGTGCATATGAAATGTAAGTAATTTTTATAAAAATAAAATATTTATATTAAAGAAAATAAAAATATATGAATTAAAATTCAGGGCTAAGCAGGTAACGAATAAAAACAAATTGGAGCTCCTGGTAGAGTTTATGGAAGCAAATCCTGATATCGCGAAGGGAGTTTGCGGAAAAACCCGAGCAAAAAAGCGATAGGAAAAGATAGCTACAGAGCTAAATGGCCATGGACTTCCCGTGCGTACATGGGAGAAATGGTTGAAAGTAAAGCAAATAAAAAAATAGTAATGCACTAGATTATTTATTTTTAATTTTACTTTTAGGTTTGGACTGACTACAAATTTAAAATTAAAAAGAAGTCTCAAAACAAACTAGAGATGAAAGCAACCGGTGGCGGACCGAATAAACTTCACATTTTCAGTCAATTGGAAGAAAGTGTGAGTTGTCTACTGAAAATCAATACATACGTATGTTGATCCATCAGGTCTTGAATTTGGCCAAAACAGTGATATATTCCTAGAAGCAAATGTCGAAAATCGAAGTCCTGAATCCTGATACATCAATTTTAAATATTGAGTCTGATGTGGAATTACATCTAACTGAAACACCATCGAAATGTACAGCTAATGACATTCCTTTCAGTATGCCTGACAGAAAATCTTCTAAAGTCAATAAAAGAGATGAATACGACAAAGCAGTGAAGAATGGACTGGTTTTATTAGATAAACAAACCAATACTCAAGAAAGCTTTTATAAGAACATGAATGATATTATGCTAGATATGCAAGAATACAGAAGAATATTCAAACAACTTATTGAATGCGAAAAGATACAAACAAGGAGTTGTTGGCCACAAACAAAGGGACAGGATAATCAAACTTAAAATAAAACAAGAAATCAATAAGTGATCTCCCATCCCAAAATCTTAAAACAAACACCGCTTCCTAAATAATTTATTTAGTTACATTTTTATTTTATTTATTAGATGAAGTATGAACATAACTAAGTTGCCTTTTATTTTTATGATTTAACTTATCCTCTTTAGTTTAAGACCATAATGTGATGCAATGAAATAAAATGAAATAAAAGACTTGTAGTTGAAACTAATTTTTACTTATTTTGTTCTACAAATTATATGGACATTGATCTTGATTTCCACCGCTACGTCGTTTCCAGAAAACTCTTCGCCCATATGTTCTTCATGTTCATAATATGGTGCATTCGCTTCTTCGTCACCATTCGTCTCTTCCTCGACAAAAGCGACTTTATAAGTTACACAAATGTTGTGTAGAGCTGCACAAACATTTATGATTTGCGTAGCCTTTTTAGGGCTGTAATGGATTTCTCTTGCTCTCAACAAACCCTTAAATCTATTTTTCAGTAGGTACTCCAAATGTGCGCTAAACAATGCTACTGGCCTTTGCGTGCTTCTTGTTGAACGTACTTTCCAATGATAATTCTTCTGGATCCCTATATGGACTTATTAGATATGGTTTTAAAGCATATCCAGGATCTCCTAAAATGCATTACAGTTAATCTGATGTGCAGATAATAATAACCTGCTCCATGTATACCTTTTCCCACTGTGGTACCTCTCGTCCAGCACTGTCTTTAAGGTTGTCATATGGATCACATGCGAGTCGTGTGCCGATCCGAGATATCTTGCATTTATATAACGAATCATCATTGTATCATTACAAACCTAAAACGGAAATGATAGATAAGTTAAAAGTAAATAAATCTGTTTTAATGCTAACTTACTATCGTAGTCTTTATGCTATAAAAGCCTTTCCGATTGTAGTAGGCATATTGCAATTCTTTTTTTGGAGATGCTTTTTTGATGTGGGTTCCATCAATGCAACTTATTTAACATCGTATCCCACTTTTTTGAAAAAAATGTGTTTATGCCCGACGTACTTCACTTTCTGAATAATTAAATTTGATCCAGTTAGGACAAATGTAAGTTTCCAGCACTTGAAACACTTCTTTAAGCAGTAAAGACACTGTGGGTTGTGCCAGTCTAAGACAATACTCATTGCCCACACAGGTTTGGTACGACCCATGGGCACAGAATCTCAAAGTGGCAGCAAGTTTTACGATGTTTGGAATGGAGGGGCTTCTTATATTTCGTTTCTATTTCCATTAATAGATCTCTAAATGCTTTTAGACAGTCGAACATTTTTCAAAAACCTGTAAAGACAAATTATACATAGGTACCTTGGCATTAGATACACTTTTCTCGATAAACAATACTCACATCTTTTCTTCCAATTCCAAAGGGTTAGACGCATCTCTTAATTTCCTTCTTTTTCTGGCTATTTCTAGAACTTGCTCATTATCATTTTCAGCTTCCGAATCGCTAAACCATTACTCAATTGAACTCACTCTTTAATATTTATTTTTATTTTTATATTCATACATATACACAAACCAACGCCAAACAACTGTCAAAATATGATATATTCACAATAAAATTTGAACTCACAGTAATCTATTTCTCTATCGATTGAGTTACACAATGCCATAGTTCAAACTATTGTCGACGCAATCGACAATTGTCGTGGGGAGTGCTGATCGACACTCACAATAAAGGCCTATTTCTGTAGACTTTATAAAGGCGATGAAGGGCAACACCCCGCCGGCCGTCAGGCAGAACAAACCGTTCAACCCAGACGATGATTGCCAAAACGTTCGTCCATCTGATCAAAATAAAGTGAGTATAGCAATATTCAAGCAAAAATCCAACAACGGTGCTGGATCTGACGGCTTTGAAGCTGGTAAAGATGACTTTGTGGTAATCTTTGGTCGCCGTGGCTTAGTGGTTAGTGCGTTTGACTGCTAAGCGAGAGACACAGGTTCGATTCTCAAAAACCACCGAAAGTTTTTTCGCGGCACAACCTCTTCGCAGGCATGACAAAGTTGCAAGAGTACAATCTGTCATGGAAAGCTTCTCAATTCGTCGTTCGGAGTCGGCATTAAACTGTAGGTCCCTTCCATTCGTGCGAAGAATATAAGACGCACAGCACAACATGAATGATTGTGAGAAGCTAGGCCTTGGCTCTCCATGAGCTGTCGTGGCAAATATACATATACAAAGATGACTTTGTAGAGAGCATGCACTAACTCAATTTAGTTGGACGAGTGAGTATATGCCTGATGAACAGAATCTCAGCATCCTTTTCCTGATACACTACTTCCCACTTTCTGTGTCACTGTTGTAGAAGTAACTTCCAAATCTAACAGAACTATCTAAAATTGCCCTTCTACATATATCTATGCAGACTATTAAGATTGAAAGGATGGCTAGAAAAGCAGCAAAGGGTACTGGAAGGTACCCTAATTCAACCATTATTGAACACCCATATGAGCACCATAATAGGTCTCATAGACCTGAGGTTTTATGAGCAAACTAGCAGACCCGTGCTCGCGTTGCTTCTGTAATTCTTAAAAAAGTTTTTTTGACATAATACTAAAAAAAAAATTTGAATGGGGAACCAGTCCTGTACTTCCCACCTGGTATTGCGTTATTTCAAAGCGAACATTGTTTCCAATATACACCACAACGTGCTTGCGTTGTCCAGCACACATTTTTTAAAAGCATTTCTTGAAATATCTCAGCGTCCCCTGGACCAATTTTGCCCAAAATCTAATCAGGGGCCGAATTACCGCAATCGATAACGAGTAACTCGTCATCGAAATGTGAGTATTCGGCATTACCGCTCTCGTGATCGAGCATTCGATTTCGAAATTTGAGATGACACCACACGTTATCGTGCGTTATTTCACTCGATCACTATTTTCCTGTCGAGCAAAACAACAAACATATGAGTTGTGAGTATTTTTTTTTTTTTTTTAAGGAATTTATAAATACAATGCACGTTTTTTTAGTTATCTCAACAAAATGAATTTGTTGCAAAAATATATTTCCATTGTCGAATGCTATGTACGCTGAGCACAGTTTCTCTTTCATTTCTTTTATAACTCTTATTGTTATTTTTGAAATGCCACTTTGGCAAATTCCAATAAGATAATCATTGCCTGCAAAATAAGAACATGTACTTATTTATTGATTAAGGTGTTGTATATTATTGAATATACTTAGCTCTTACGTAGCAAGAACTTACCTATGAAATTTTGGTATACACCACTTCCTAATAAGGACAACGCAGCATTCGGCAATGAGAACGGATTGCTCCTATCCCTTAAGCGCCAGCGCTCAACACGTTCGCGACAATTTTCGTGGGAATCCGAGGACAAATACAAAAATACATATTTTGTCAACTTAAATATCACTACAAATAATATTTTTCTATCTTTTAAATCAACCGGAGAAACGTCACTTTGTGAATTGTAGTAGAATTTCTATAGTACAATTTTATTTTCATTCGATACGTGAGCTTTCGAGTGCCATCATCCCGATGAGGTTAATCGATCATGAGTCCTACTCACTCACTCATTATCGACTGCGGTAATTCGGCCCCAGGTTTAAGTTTTATGCTGACAAATAAAACAAAACAAAAAAACAGCATGATCGTACGATGATCCGTTCTCCAGTTATCGGAGGAGAAAACAATTATCACACACACACACACACACACACACACAGACATCATTTCGAAAATGGGTGGAAATAATTTCTAGTGTATAGTAATGTGAACCTTTTTTGGCCGATTACAATACTTCCCCTGTGGAGGTGGGAAGTAAAAAAGAAAAATTAAACATGCGTACCGTATCCAGAATAATGAATTTCACAGAAATAATTGTAAGAAAAATATGTCAAATCGCACAATCTCGATGGCCAGTTCACATCACACCCACATGAGATGACCATACCCTCGAATCGCTCGTGCAGAATTCCCAATGTAGCGTGAGCTGTGTGGCACGTAGCGCCGTCCTGTTGAAACCACATGTCGTTGGTGTCCATATCATCCAATTCAGGCCAAAAGGAGTTGGTTATCATCGTCCTATAGCACTCGCCCTTGATGGTGATGGAAATATGGACCGATGATGCCGCCAGCCCAAAATCCACATCAAACAGTGACTTTTTGGGGATGCATTGGACGCTCTTGGATCTCATGTGAATTGGCATCGTCCGAAATTCGACAATTTTGTTTGTTGACGTACCCATTCATCCAGACATGGGCCTCATCGCTGAAGATGATTTTTCGAACGGAACGTTGCCCGAACAGAACACGCATTTTGATAAAACAATTTTATTATTTGCACCTGTTGTTGAACGCTATATCCGTCCATGGTGATTTGGCAAAACAGGCTGAATAAATGACAGCCAATTTGACGGAAGTAGCTTCAACAATATGGCCGCCATCAACTGTCAAAGTTCGGAAGTCCCTTTTGGAAGACCCTTTATAATGTTTTTGTTTAACGTCTTGACTCGAAATCGTTTGCTCTTGCAAAGGTTTGGGGACTAAGATTTCTAATAAGTTATATTGTTGTGCCATTTTTGAAATTTAATTGGTACGGCGGTGGTAGACCCGCTGGGTGGAGAGAAACAATAAATTCTTGAGGATAGTTAACACTATCATTATCGTTTACAACACTGGCAAGTGCTTTGTATTGATGTGCCTCTATTTTTAAGCGCCGACGAAAAAAACATACTTCTCTCTTTAATCCTAGAAAGCTAACCTACGCAAATTTTACTCCCATGGTGAACAAAAAAATATTTTTTCGGGTAGAGCAAAGGGCTATGAATGACCTTTCGTAAGTGCTTGCGTAATCTATTTACGCATCAGTCTAGTGAAAAGGGTTTGCTAAACATGCATCTCGTTTGATGTATTCAAGTGATTTTTCAATTCTAGGAAGCAAAATTTACAAACGTGAACCAACCCGAAAGTCAAAACTTAGCAGGCGAAAGAAAATATTGCGCATTTTGTGATTATAAAAAAACGAAATACAACCACATTATGCCCGTAAATGTACTTTAAATCCATTAATTTGAATACCTTTTGTTAATAAAATCTAACTTCGTTTCAACAGAGAACGTAAACATAACCATTTCTCTTTTAATTGCCTAGGAGTAAATTTTACTCCTAGATAGCTTTAACGGAGTACAAAATAATTTAAGTTTGCTAGGGCTTACTGATTGGTTTTTGAGTGAGATTATCAAGCCTTAACGCAAAAACCAAGCAGTTAAAAAGAAAAAAATTCGGCTGGTCAGCCAGTCCTGTACTTCTCACCTTATATTGCGTTATATCACAGCGAACATCATTTCCGATACACACCGCAACGTGCTTGAGTCGTTTAGCACACCTTTCTTTAAAGCATTTCTTTTAATATCCCAGCATCTGCTGGACCAATTTTACCATAAAATTGATCATATCTAAGTTTCATGCTGACAAACAAAGTAAAAAAAAAACCGCATGATGGTACGTTGTTCTAGAGATGTTCGTACAAAAAATACATCGATGTTTTGTCGATGTAATGCATCGAAACGACCCATCGATGCATCGTTGAAAAACATCGATGTTTTCGATGCATCGAATAAAAATATCGACGTTGTTGTTAAAAATATTGATTAGGTAATAAGAAAATGAGATACTATCCAAGGTTCTTAGTTAAAATAAGATTTATTAAAATTTCATTAAAATTTATTTATCATATCATGATCGGTCCCATAGAACCGAAGTTACATGGCTTTTACGAGCGCGCGCCGAGCCGTGCCAGAGTAAATATTTATGAAAAATCTGCTGTATCGCTAGGACTTGGTTTTGAGCGAAGCTCGGTTTTCTAGCTCATATCGCGCTCTAATCGAATTCTGATCGATAGATTTTCAATTTTTTTTTTCCTGTCTTTCCTAAAGCATGAAAGAATAGAAAAACAGGAGGGTCGAGTCATTTATTTGATTTCTGTTATGAGAAAACCGTTCCTGAAACTTTAAACGCGTTTTTCTCCAAACGTGTTTTTTTGAACTGGTGGGAATATCCGACACCGGAGTTTTTGACCGATTTTGAAAATTTTTTGTTTGTTTTATTCTGTACGTTATTAGATATCGAATGACACATGCTTTTGTGGAAATTCGAATTTTTCACAACGCTACACACGGTTTTTCCCCGATTTTTTTTTTACCGTTTTCGGACCTCAATTTTCAAAACTGCGCCATTTATTTCCCGATCGGTTTTTTTTTTCAAAAGCATGTGTCATTCGATAGATTTATCCTTCTACTTTAGAACTCAATTGGAATGTTTGCTCTGGGATGTTTTTGCATCGACCTTCAATTCCCATCAGTCGAGGATAATTTTTTTTCATGTGTGCAAGGATCGAGGCGAGACAGAAAAAATGCACATGAAACTACATAAAATTTGTAAAACAATAAAAAAAAATAGGTGCAATTGTGCTTTTGTGGCATCGAATTGAAATCACCCTTTCTTCACTGGTTTTTTATGAAAACCCTTAAAAGGTCTGAATCGGTTTTTTGACTCAAACCTACCACTACATGCGTTTATTCTTCTTATTCATATTGGAGTTGAATTAAAGTGGAAACTGTGTACAGAACTTGCTTTCATTCGATGCATCATATGAAAATACATCGATACATCGTTAAACATCGAAAGTATCCGATGCATCGGATTGATTCGATACATCGAATAGTAAACATCGATGTTTTCGATGTATCGATGTATAATGAGCGAGAACTGGTGCAAATGATTTCTAGTGTATCGTAAATTCGTAATGTGAAGCTTTGTCAAAATCGCTGATTGCAATACTTCCCCTGTGGAGGTGGGAAATAAAAATATGATCCACATAACATATTCTTCATGATCTCACACATTTAAGAATAAGAATGGGAGGGAGAGAGCGTGCGAGAAACACGGAACGATGATGAAATGGAACAAAGCAGCAACCTCGACGTCATGATGGAATCGATATCAGCGATGTAAACAAATAAAAATAATGGATGTGTTGAAAATACTTATTCATTTATTTCTCAGCAAGTAGGTAGGTATAATTAAGAAAAGATGAAGGGCTTAAAATTTGCGTAAGCATATTGACTTTATATAAACAATTTTGTTTTTGCAATTTTTTTTAAATTGATTTAAAGTTAGGAGTGAATATGTTGGTCAACCTCTTTAAAATTAGTATGAAAAAAATATAAATGTTAAATTTTCCTGTAAACAAAAAACATTTAAATAAAAAAAAAATAGCCTAACTGGATTTCGTAAAAATAAATAATATTATACATTTGATTTCACGTTGATCAGTTCAGTATTTGCTGAGATTACCGGGGCCAAAGTTTTTTAATTTTTCGTCTTTATAAAGGGTGGTTAAGTTTTAAGGGCCGATGTTGATTTTGAATAAAACACAAATTATTTAGGAAATTATTGTCATTTCTTTTTATTATGATAATATTGGTATGGTTCAATTATGTATGGAACAAAATATCGGCCAAATGGCCGCCGCGACCTCGGCGGCACACCTCCATCCGATGGTCCAAATTTTCGATGACGCTGAGGCATAATTGAGGTTCTATGCCGTTAATGTGCCGAATTATCTCATCCTTTAGCTCTTGAATTGTTGCTGGCTTATCGACGTACACCTTTTCTTTCAAATAACCCCAAAGAAAGAAGTCCAACGGTGTCAAATCGCATGATCGTGGCGGCCAATTAACATCGCCACGACGTGAGATAACACGGCCATTGAATTTCTCCCGCAAAAGAGCCATTGTTTCTTTAGCTGTGTGGCAAGTGGCACCGTCCTGTTGAAACCACATATCGTCCACATCCATATCTTCCAATTCGGGCCATACAAATTTCGTTATCATCTCACGATAGCGAACACCATTCACAGTAACTGACCGGCCTCATTTTGGAAAAAATACGGCCCGATGATGCCGCCAGCCCATAAACCGCACCAAACAGTTACTCTTTGTGGGTGCATTGGTTTTTCGACAATCACTCTTGGATTATCATTCGCTCAAATGCGGCAATTCTGCTTATTGACGAATCCACTGAGGTGAAAATGTGCCTCATCACTGAAGATGATTTTCTTCGAGTTGAGGTGGACGGCACACTATCGCGAACAGCAGCAATATTTTCTGCAGTATGCACTGGTGTTTTCACATCTCCTACAGACCCGGTTTGCTCAAATTTTTGCACGATTTTTCCGATTGTACGCACATTTGGACGATTAAATTGACCGACAAAATCACGAAGTGCACGATATGCATTTTGATTTGAACGCCCATTTTCATAATAAGCCTGAATAACTTTAACGCATTGCTCGATTGTGTATCTTTCCATGGTTCAAATTGAGTTAGTCTGAAATTGAGAAATGTCAAATGAAATGCAGAAAAAAACTTGACGTTAAGGTGTGGTTCACATTCAACATCGGCCCTTAAAATTTAACCACCCTTTATAATAGTAATGATAATGATAATGATATAATTGTTTATTGAAACAAATAAAAAATGGAATGCCGCAGAAAATAATTTTTTTGTTGTTGCCCAGTGTAATCCATACAGCTTCATGACACGAAGGAAATAAATAAAAAGGAAACAGAAGAACTGCATAATATATATGAATTCCCTCCCAGAGAGATTCAATTGAGCACTGGATAACTGAAAGGAAAATAAACGATGTCGAACCTCCGACAAACACATTGCTGTAGTGAGATAGAAGCTCCCACTGGACCATTTCGACAGCATTGAAATGGGAATTCCACGTGCAATAGTTCAACCAATTTAGGTCCAGCAAAAGCCCTTAAACAACAGATCGATAAAGGGAAACACAGTATCCAAGAACAAAGAAAGTCCTGGTTTAGCTACTATAAATCATGATGGAAAATTCAGAAATTTCCTCTTTTGTGTGCTAGTGGTGTTAGAAAATGTGGTTGAATACCATCTGAACCCATATATATATATAGATACATATACATATTTCCTATTTCCTTTAAAACAATACTAGTTTTTCATTTAAAATTGTTTTCCAAGCTTCGATGAAAATAATTACCTTGAACAAATAATTTGCATAACGCGTGAAACTAAATTAATTTTGTATTATAGATAAGAGTGAAATAATTGCGGGTACTGGGTATTTATAAAGAAAACGAAAAATTTGGTCCAAAAAAGTTGTTATGAAAAGACGAAACAAGATGTGAGTACATCTCGTCTATCTATCAATAAAAAATTATTAAAAAATATTAAATCTAAAGATTCCTGACTAAAGATATTGCATCAGAAACAACTTTGTGATGAACCATATAAATTAGTTTCAAAGTGGAATTTGACGTGAAGATAAAATGGATTTTGTATGCATGCTCAAGAGATAATTAAGTAAACAATATCAATAGGATGAAGCTAAAACAAACAGGGAAGCACCAAGGTGATTACGTCCTTTCGATCGCAGGACTAGATAGAAGATTTTACATCAATTTGGCGATACTGTATGTGTATTTTTTTCTCCTTTCATCGTTGTTCTCTTGCACAGTTGAATTTCAGCTTTTGTTTTTGCTTTGCGTTATAGCACTTTTTCATATGCACTAGCCTACACTCCTCACTTTATACCGCTGTGTATAGCCCAAGGTAGTTACGACTACTTTTTTCTTCTGAGGGATTGGATTAAAAGGACCAAAAATGATGGTTTACTAGGGTGTATATTGCACAGAAATTTGAAATTTGATGTACGGGTAGATTCTATACACACAAACCTATAAGCGTTAACTGGCCGTGAACGCTAAAAAAAACTATATGAAATGGGGAACAAGGAACCGGGGTCAACCGACAGCGAAGTAAACTCATCAGAGAGAGTAAAAAGCATGGCGAAATGGCAGTAGCGATGGAACGTGTGGAGCAAAGGCCGATGGAACTACCGCCTTATCCCGCTAATTGAGACGTGGACAAGACATAGGCATGGCGAAGTAGACTTTTACATAACATAGCTACTTAGAGAACATGGATGCTTACGCTCGTATCTACACAGATTTGGGCACGATAACTCTCCGTATTGTGCGTATTGCATTGAAGCCCAGGAGGATGTGGAACATGTGTTCTTCCAATGTCCACGATTTGAAACTGAGAGGCAAGCGTTGAGGAAAGAGCTTGGGGATCTAATCGCAGGCGACATGGAACGCTGTGAGCAATTGTGCAAAACAAATTACGACACAGCTAAGACACCTCTTACGTAAAAGGCGACAAAGTGAAGAAATCTCGCCACCCACGATGAAATGCCAAGACGGCGGTACTGTGGGGAAAAAGGGTAAGGAAGGGGAGTAGATTTAGTGGGTGGAAATTCCATACTGTTACCGGGTACGGGCCCAGTTTCGCCTTAAAAAGATTCCCACCTCCCAACGCAAAAAAAAGAGCTAAAGAAGAACAAACAAGTTTTCAAACAAATTAAATGGTAATTTTGTTAGCTTAATATTATTAATTAAAATGTTTGAGTCAAGTTAGTAGTTCTAGGCCTACTTATGTTTAAATTAAGTTTTTTATTCCATAAAATGTGTTTCTGCCAATTGTGTCTTGGAATTGTTTGAAGTGTTCTCTTTTGTTACAACATTTGTTACGGCTTTTGGATACAAAGACGCTTTCATTTTTCACGCAATGCATTTGAGAAAAAATATTTCAAGAAGTAAGCATACATTTTTTTTAGTTATTTATATATTTATGCATTTCTAACGAACAATTTACATGCATTTTTCTATTTTTCTATTAATTGCCTACAATTTGTTTAAGTACAAAATTTCTTGATTATTTAAAAATTGAGAAACTCTAACAAATATGTAAGTAGTAGATCAAAATTAAATCCGTGTTATTCGCACTTCGATGAAATTACTTTCGCATTAATCAAGTCATGTCTTCAGTCAATTTGTTTCTCGCGCTGTAAAAGATCAAGCTCGGATCGCTGAAAGAGGCAAACATAACTGAACGTACTTTGTGATTTAGAAGCTCGAATAAGCGGAGTAGGATAACTAGATTCTAGTGTTATCGCTAATGTTGATTTCCCTAAAATACAGTACAGTGGAATCCGTTTACTACGACTTCGTTTATAACGACTAGCCGTTTTTAGTGACGTAGACACAACAAGACGCGACTTAGTGTTCAGTGCTCTGGACTGCTAAGAGAGTGAACACAAGTTCGACCTTCAGCAAAAAAAACCAAACGTTTTTTCACCGCACCACCTCTCGGCAGGCAATGACAAACTGCCAAGAGGAAATTTGTCATGAAATTGTCCGTTCGCCGTTCGGAGTTGGCAATACAATTTAGGGTCCTTCCCATTTATACGAAAAATATTACACGTACAATGTGAAAAGTTGTAAAAAGCTAGGCTGATGCGCCAAATGCTTGTAATTGTACTTGTATTCTTGCAGTTTTTATTTATATATTGGTACGCAGACATTGTTTTCCTCGGTCGTATGAGTTACATGTTCATGAGATTAACGATGAAGAAATATCTATGTAAATATATAATCGTATTCGTGGAAGGAAGTAAGACGTTTTTTACTAACTTTCCCACAGTAAATAGGGGGTGGGTGCATTTGCATAAGAATTACCTGCACCTGAGCATGACTCGATTAACCAACATCGCGAACATTTTCAGAATTAAATTACTTAAGTGTGCCCACAATACCTTTTAAAGCATCGTTTGCACGCAGAGCCACTGCAAAGAGGAATTGAAACTGCAAAATGCTCACGAAAGCCGCACTATATATGCCGTAAGGATTTCTGGTGTGAGATATTCTTGCACAATGCAATCGCCATAAAACTGAACACATTTCAGATTAACGTCATGACGTTTAGCACACTGCAAGGTTGAACGTGTACTTACGTTATTCTTCGTGGGAGACTACTTTTCCTGGATAATAGTGCATAAAGAAGAATGAACGTGCTGAGTCGTTAGATATTGATATGGATGTATGAACTGAGTAGAAAAAATAGATCGCATAAAGGCTTGAATAATTTAAATCATTGGGCAAATATTTTATTCTTAAGTATGATTTATTTCTTATCTGCATTAATTTAAAATGCCAGGCATGTAAAAAGGGTTAAAGTTTAACGAAGAGGCGAACTTTTAAATATTTAAGTTAAATAATTTACGATTTGGACTTTAAGTCAAATTAAATGATACCTAACATGCAGCCAGATACCCCTGAGAGTAAACGTTATTCATATATTTTAATTTTTCTATAATTTATGTGCGTTATAAAAATATAACATTCATATGTACCTACGTCCGTATTTGATAATAAAATCAACTCCCAACGTAGATTCGGAAGTTAGCTTTCTCTCGTATCAACATAAGTACATACATAACTTACATATAACCGAGAAGCAATTTTCTTTCTCGAAATCAGCTGTTTTACACTTTAAAGAAAAGTATATATGCATATTTCCTTTTATGTCTAAAATCGGTGAGGAGCAACAGGTTTTTGGTATATTCCGAGTTTTGGACTTGTATCCCTTCCGCAAAGGGACTTAGTGCCTCCTTTTAATAATCTCGAAAGGAAATTTCCATTCGACATTTTTTTTCGAGATTTTGTCTTTCGAGACTTTTGCACTTTTTAGATTCTACCCCATTTGAGATTTTTGCATTTTTTTTATGAAATAGATTTTCGAAATTTTAGTCGTTCTAGATTACATCATGTATACGGGATATACAAAATAATATCGTGGGACGGTTCAGAAAAATTAGTTTTTGGTATGTTCAGGTGAGTATGTGGCTTACTTTTGTGTGTGACTCTCTTTCTTATTCTCAGAAATAGTTTATTTTTTGTAACTAAACCAATTGACTGTTTCGCTAATGACAGTATACTCAGTTCTTCATACTCTATTCCCAGTTTCCGTCCTTGCTCTCTTCGATCGTACATACATACATGCCTCTGTTTAAA
The DNA here is from genome assembly GCA_951813785.1 of Criorhina ranunculi. Lineage (NCBI taxonomy): Eukaryota > Metazoa > Arthropoda > Insecta > Diptera > Syrphidae > Criorhina > Criorhina ranunculi. The sequence goes on along the minus strand of OX638382.1, from coordinate 18,695,659 downwards.
TCTTAAAATTTTGATCTTGGAAACAATAAAATCGGAACAAATTATACTCTCAGAGGGTGGTCTGTCAAGAGATGGTACCGTGAAAAACGTTTGGATGTTGCTGAGCCTCGAACCTGTGACCTCTTTCTTAGCAGTCCAACGCACTCACCACTTAGGTTAAGCAGAAGCACACTTAGACCAAAATTAAGGTCCATTGCGAAACCACGTAGAGTACCGAAAAAGCGCCAGTACCGGACCAACACCAGGTACCTTGCATGAAGGATATCCTTGTTTTCAAGGAAGAAGCTGTGGGTAGCCGTATCGGTGCCGACCCCTTCCAGTCCGGTTGGAAGGGACACGCAATCTTGTGGCGTGTCTGCTGATCAAAGGACGCCGTGTGAGGACTTCTACTACAGTTCTTATTATTCATTTTTATGGACAGAAGCCTTTCTGTTCACTTAAGATCCGGGTAACGCCAGATATTTCTCGACAAAAGACAAGTGTTGATATTATTCACTTATTATTGGCTATTCTTCTGGCTTCGGCATCGAGATGGGATATTATCAATTCTAAAGTACCAGGCAATTCCCCTTTATTTTCAGAGAAGTTCTGACCAACTCCCGCCTTTGCCCGCTCGGCAACTCTGCAGTGGCCCTGTGTGTCCCCGTGTCCTCAAACACAGCACAAGGAAACATCGCATCTGCTAGCGATCTTGTTTAGAGACCTGCGGCATTACTTTACCAACTAAGATCGTATTATTGGTGATTTCAAGGCTTTTATCGCTGCCTAACTATCTGGGCAAATATACCTGATGGTTGGCGAGATACTCACGCCACATTGGTAACCTTATGTTCGAAGCTTCCTGACGCCAAAAAATTAAGCAAGATAATCACTTTCCGCTGCATGGCTGCACAATGTGTATGAGCGCCAAATATATCGGCGCTGAGTCTCGTAGAACTATTCTTCGTCGCTGACAGATATGCTATTACCGAAGAGCTAATCATCGTCGTCTTCATCTAAAAAATACTCTTTCAGTACCAACTGAAATTTGTTTCTTACAGGGTTCTATTTTCAGGTGAATAATATGAAACAACGTTAAAACTAATTTTGCCGCTCTCAAAACCAGCTATTTCTAGTTTTATGAAATTCGAGTTTAAGCAAAACTAGTTTTGAAATTGCGAGTTTTATGAATCAAAATTCGAGTGAATAATACCGATTTGTTCAAATCTTGAAATTCGAAATGACTTTAAAACTAGTTTTGTCGAAAAACTAGTTTTCAAATTTGTCAATAACTACGGGCGTTATAGTATTTATAAGCAAAAGCCAAATACCGAGTGCTGAAAACGTGAGGTTTGTTCTAATTGGCGAATTAAAAGTGTGAAATTGGTTATATTATATTGGACCCCTTTTTTTATACTTGTATTCCACGTTTCCGCCCTTAGGCAGAATCGGACTTCCTCATGATAAATAACATAAAATCCAATGATGCTTTAAGCTTCATGCATTTGACCTGAGAATGGATGAGAAAACTTCCGTTTGGATTAAATTAAAACTGATGCTGGAAAATGTGTCAATAGCATTGGTGCATTTGTGAAGCACATTGCCACCCATATTCTTAAAAGGAAGTGGAACTATGACATGAATTGAAATTTAGAAATTTTTAACATCAGTGGTATGGGCGCCAGCATCTGAGGAGTAAAATGTTTACGACACTTTTTTGCAGCCATTAAAGTTTATTACGAACATGTCCTGCAGAAAATGCCATAACGGCTTTAAAGTGGAAGGACGCTTTTATATCGAACGTGATTAATAACAGCTGACTTCAGGAATTTTACGTATTTCTCATTGCGCTTGACATACTTCAAGACCCGAAAGAAGATTTCGCTGCACATTCGCTTCCAGCAAAATGAATGAATACACAGCCAAGGGACTCCTGTATTTTAAACTGAATGCAGTGAATTGTGGGTATGATTTTTTCCATTGCGTTTTGAGTTGAGTAAAGCGTTCTCTGAACAAGAGAAATAAATGTTTGTAAACATAAGATGTTTTATTAGTCTGAAGGTTTATAGTAGATAAAAACTATGCAAACAGGATTTTTTATTTGCTGTTTTATGGCAGGTAATAAATTTAAGGTATTCATTAAAGCGTTAAATTATTTCACTAATTCGCTTTCGAATCGTTGAACGTGGGTGCCATAGATTATTCGTTTAGAATCAGTTCCTAAAGTTAGAGCAGTCCTTATGCCATATCATTCTATCACGTCAAAATATCTCAATGTGATTATGGCAGGTTTGCAAGAATGATTATGCGATATACTTTTCCTGAATAATGATTATTAAATAACTCGACTAACAGTTCATCGTATCAGTTTGAAGACACTCTCAAGATTTAGCTTTAGATCTTACTATACTCGATTCATGTATACTATTTGAACTATTGTATTGTATTTTAATTGTAGCTTATTTTATACAGTTCCGTAAAACTGGTATGCACTACCTTGCTACTGTAAACTTTTGAAAGTTTGTTGACAATTGATCTACAGTAAGATATTTGAAGGAAAAGCTACTTAAAAACCTTCATTAGCGTATAAAAATAAACCTCGAAAACTAGAATGAAGAGAAGGGGAGTCGGTAAACGAGCAAAATGTTCCAGTCTTGTATAGCGTAGATTATAAATAATTACATAAAAAAACAATGGTTATGAATAGATAAATAGTAAAAATATGAAAAATAAATATTACAGAAATAGTGAACAAGCCAAAAATAAATATTTTATACGGATAAAAAGGAAAATAATAGATAAAATACAAGAAAAGGTAGATTGATACAATAGAATTAAGAACAAAAACAAGGAAAAGTAACAAGAGAATTGTTCACGTTAAATTAAGATTTTATTAGATTGTTGAAATGTTAGATGTCGCCCTCAACTTTCCGGTTCCATTCCCACTGTCCTACCTATTCACCACATCCGTTTCATTCCCAAATTTCCTATTCACCTACTTTCTAGCTAATTTCCCGACCAACTCTCTCTTCTAATCCGACCGTGCCCAAGAACGGATCTCCAATAAATTTATAAGTATCCAACACGGACCTTGGATTTTTCATTTTTCGATCCCCCCAAACCTAAGGACGATTATTTCCATAATCTCCCGAACAAGAATAATAAACGGAATAAATAAACGGAAATAAATTAAACTAAATAAATAAATAAATAAAAAGATAGATTATTGAACAGCTAGGTTAGAAACTAAGCAGTTATCAGAAGAAATACATCAAACGTTGTATCGATTGAATAGTTTTGTTATTCTTGATTGCACTTTTCCAACGTTTGTAATATTATGAAGCTCATCAGTTGAAAAATGCAGTGGGAGATCTAAGATTATTTTGGGTTCTTTGCAACCTCGAATATGACTTATTTATTTGCCCACTTACCCCACACAGGGGATCCATAAAGCATAATTGCCTGGAAGATAACCTTATAAATGATCAATTTATTTTCAGGGTTCAGATGAGACTTACGATTAATAAGGGGATAAAGTGTTTTGATTGTAACATTAACCTTATTTATAGCTTCGTGGATATGTAAACCGAAAGTTAAAGATTTGAATAGGTGAACCTCAAGATACTTTGTAATGTCCCTCCACTCAGTCTCGACACCGTCAATTTGAAGCCTGTTGCTTGGTAGTAAAAAAGGCAACCTGAGTCTTTGAAGCAATAATTTTATGAAGTACAGGACACATGTCCCACGAGCTGGATTCATATGACTAAATTACAATTTTTCCTTATAAATCCTATTTGTTTTTCTCCCGCCAGTATTCCACATTACTGCTAAGAGAATAACTTTTTTTTTCATGTTTAAGATTAACCGTTGGCTCTCATTGAGTATTTTGTCTGTGAAAGGTGACACGTATTTCAGTTCTGCTCAGTGAAAAGTTAAGTTTTGCTAAGATAAGTCAAGTGTATGTTATTAAATTTGTTAAAAAAATTTAAAAAGCTAAAAAAAAATGAACAGGTAAGTAAATCACATACAATAAGATTATAAAATTAACAAAAATGCGGTAATAAAGAACAAGAATCAAGTGTGGGATATATATGTTCCAACAGTAACAGATCGTGGGACAAATAGGTCCCAATAGTTACAAAAGCTATGTTTCATAAGAAATGTTTATTTCGTACACAGAACCAACAAAAGTAAAAGAATCAATATTACGTAGGTTCTTTCGAGGGGAATTTTAGAGGAGAGCGAATGAAGTGATTTTTACGACGACAGCATCGAAGATCCAAATTACGGCCTAGGGAACAACGGATCTGATTTCGCGGATGACACCGACGATGAAAGCGACGTTGAGGACATTGAAGAAGCTGATTTGATGGAATCGAACGGAAATTCCGCTGTAAACGAAGAGAATTTAGATTCTACTTCATCACAAAACACGGTTTGGAGCAATAGCAACACAAACTTCGTGGCTCGCAAATTTACTCCAAACTTCGAAACATCAACAGTTTTTGCTAATGTAAACCAAGGCTCATCTGAATTGGATATTTTCTTCCAAATTATACCAAACAGTTTTTTTTATTCATTTGGCTAATTGTACAAATCAGCGAATCGAAATAATGAAAAAGGAATTATACAATAAAAACAGAGGAGGATTACCTAACAAAAAAAAAAAAAAAGAAAGTCAGAAGAACAATTCACAGACCCATTGGAAATGATGGTTATCATTGGCACATATTTAGTTGCCTTATAACCGAGTACCTCAAATGCGAATGTATTGGTCGCAAAATGCTAGTTTGCGCAATTCAGCTATACAAAATGCGATTGGTTGCGATAGGTTTCTGATGCTCTGAGCGAAATTGTATTTCAATAATCCTGAAAAGCCCCAAGGATCCGGCAAAACATATTATGTCGAAGAAATTGTTTCTTGCTTCAAATACACCTTCAACAAATATTGCTCTGATTCGGTGTTCCAGTTAATTGACGAAGCATTGGCGAAATTTAAAGGTCGGTCCACTTTGAAGCGGTATACCCACCCACCAAACATGGCATCAACATATGGGTACGGGAAACGTATATTATTTTGATGTTTTTCGGGGAAAAAGACTGATTAAGTAGAGGGTACGCTAGGAGCACATGTGGTGAAAAAACTGTGCTCAACAATCTCAATTCCTCAGGTAGTTATCTGTTGTGATCGTTTCTTTACAACTGTTTACATGACTCAGACTCTCAAATATGGACTCGTGGGCACAATTATGCAAAACCGAAAGCAGTTATCTAATCCAGATGGTCGAAAATTGGACACTGTGATGCCACCAATAGCTTTGTTAATGTCGTTAATTTTGTTCACAATGTCAAAAAATGCCAAAAATAGCTGTTAGTGAGCATTAGACTGACGAATTAATAAGAAAATTAATAAATAAAAATTTAATGGTGATAAAAAATGAAATATCAATCGTCTTTATTTTCCAAAAATTATGTATATCTTATATATATAAAAATTTCGTGTCACGGTGCTAGTGGTCGCACTCCTCCGAAACGGCACGACCGATTTTTATGTAATTTTGTATGTTTATTTGGTAGGTATGAGAATTGATCGTAAAGTATCTTTTATACCGCTAGGTGATTAGGGTGTCCCTATCCAGAAATTGTTTTTCTATAACCCGAAATTTTCACTCTCCTTCCCCCACAATCCCATTTTTTAATCGCTATTTTAGTATTTTTGTATGAACAATATCCGCTACGTCCGCCTCATCGAACTTTCATCCACACATGCGCAAGTCATTCACGAGAAGCGTCGCGTCATTTTGACATTTCTTTCTGCATTTGTTATGTATCACAACGCAGTGCGTGCAAAATTTCGTACGATTTATTCTAACCCTTTGTCGACCGACGGTACTTACAAGTACCACTTTCACTTCACATCAAATAAAATCCTTATATGAACAAATTTAGACATTAGGACCCAATAAGACGTGTTAGTACTATTCAAGCTCTATAAAGTTTGTTGTTTTTGTATGTTTACCTCAGTTTGGCCACAGATATTACAATTCTTTTGACAGCATAGGAAACTTTGATGGCGACTTAAGTCAAAAATATTCGGAAAATTATCCGGAATGTAGTCATTGGAAGCAAAATATGCCCGGGAAACGTATCCAAACTAAGAAAGAACCAAATTGCTAATGGAAATTTAAGAACTGCAGATCGGAAATTTTGCTATTTTTGGTATTCTTTAGCCCAATGGTACTTTTAGTACCCCCTTCAAATTTCGTTCTTAGGAGTCCTTGAAAAATCTGAAAATCAGTTTGCAGTCTTAAAATACTGGCAATTATAATTTTTATAACAAAAAAAAGTATTTTTCTTTTTTTTTCAATAGCTTGGCCAACGAAGGGTTAAGGTGACAATCATAACAATTCAATATGAGTGGTAAATAAACGAGACGTGTGAGTTCACAGTAAAGAAAATGTGAAATTGAGTCATAATGCTGACGTTAAATTCGACTTTTGTAAATTTGATTTATTACTATGAATTCTTAAAAGTAGCTCAGCTACAATTAACAAAATTCGACTTTAGAAGTGACTTAAAGGATTTCTATTACTAAGGGCTAGCGAGTTTAAAGTAAATTTACGGGCATAATGTGGTTGTATATCGCTTCTTTTATAACTACAAAATGCGCAATATTTTCTTCCGCCTGCTAAGTTTTGGTTTTCGGGTTGGTTCACGTTTGTAAATTTTGCTTCCTAGAATTGAAAAATCACTTGAATACATCACATGAGATGCACTTTTAGTAAACCCTTTTCACTAGACTAATGCGTTAATAAATTACGCAAGCACTTACGAAAGGTCGTTGATAGCGCTTTAGGCTCTGCCCGAAAAAAATCTTTTTTTGTTCACCATGGGAGTAAAATTTGCGTAGGTAAGCTTTCTAGGGAAAAGCGAGAAGTATGTTTTTTCGTCGGCGTTTAAAAACAGAGGCACATCAATACAAAGCACTTGCCAGTTTTGTAAATGAAAATGATAGTGTTAACTACCCTCAAGAATTAATTATTTCTCTCAACCCAGCGGGTCTTCCACTGCCGTACCAATTAAATTTGGAAGTCGGCACACCAATAATACTTATCAGAAATCTTAGTCCCCCAAACCTTTGCAATAGCAAACGATTTCAAATCAAAAACATTATAGAAGCTAACATTTTTACTAGACTTAAACTTCAACAATGTCTATTTTTCTTACAATTATTTCTGTGAAATTCATTATTTTGGATGTTTAATCTTTCTTTCTTTTTTTTAATATTATATCAAAAAAAGTTTTTTAAGAACTTCGCGAAGCAACGCGAACGGGTCTGCTAGTACTATTATATACACATAACGCTATGGGTAGATTTCAGTAAAAAAAAAAAATTATTTTGTACTCAGTGGACCGAAAGATAGGAAAAACATAAGGTTTATTTGATTTGATTAAAACAAAATTACTACTCTGATCGGATTACATTTATGTACGTATATAGTCATTAGTCAATTCTGTCAGTTTTTGGACCTAAATAAGGTCAACATTTATTAATTCATTTACAAATATTTGTTGTTTACATTTCATTTACAAAAGGACATGAATTCACATCTTTGCGCATATAAATCTGAGTGATGAATTAAATACGTTTGAGATGGTTGGCCTTACTGATGAAAGGTTTTTCTTTTCTTTTCCGCTTTATTCAGCTTCATTTAAGAGGTACTCTTACTGAAACTCAAGTGTCATCGAAATAAATGTTCATAAGGAATCAACGGTGCATCTACAACTTTAGTTATGTCTAACTATGTATTAAGTCAACACTTTATATCTAACTTTAAGCTCCTGTCTGAAAAAAGTGGGTTCCTAGCACTTTCTCTTAGAAGCATAACAAAAAGATACATTAAAGAAGGAGATTGTCGATTGGAGCAGTTGCCTCACTCTAAAAAAAACAGAACGTGTTACACAGCAACAAAAACTTTCGGATAAGCATAGATGTACCTACGAATTTCATTATCATCACCAGTTCCTATTTCTCTTCATGGAACTTATTGGCTTAACGAACCTGACTCGATTTGTTGCTAGGAGTTCCTATAATATTTTTGTGTGTATATTTATTTTCCATGTTGGTTTTCGGCCAATCCTTCTTCGGCTTTCATGCGTGTTCCAGTCCAGCTTAATATGCAAGGTGGGTAAGCCTAATCACACCACTCTGAAAGATTTAAGCCCATTAAGTGTACTGTCATTTCTGCTCAAAATTAAAGCCAAGAGACATCTCACTCAACTCGCTTACATTAAGAGTCGATCGGTAGAGATAGCACTGCACGAGGTTATAACAGTGATAGAAAACTCCCTGCATCGTAAAGAATATACCCTCACAACTTTTCTAGATACTGAAGAAGCCTTTAATTATGAAAAGTTGAAATCTATTCGGTAGGTTTTAGACTCACTCACAGACTGGATGAAACGCTCAAATCAAGAGGCATCACCGGAGAACTGGATGGTTATGGTTTCAGGGGGCGAAACGAGGGCGACGTGAAACAACTCTAAGACTGACTTCAACAGCAGCTCTCAAAACGATACTTTCACTCAAACCGCTCGGCCCCCACACTATAGAAATGGTAGCAAAGGGCATACCACGCCTTTAAGGATCCACCTTTTGAAAGAAAGGCTATCAACTCCGATTAGAATGTTGACAAATACATCGATAGCCAGGCTGCAATCAAAGCCGTGTCATCCTCAATACTAAAATCAAAACTATAGAAGTACAGTCTCATTTTGTGAGGTCACATGCCGATGAACTGAAAAGTATAGAATCAAAATTCGGTCGATCACCCAGTTTTGCTCACAATAGAGGTACTTAAACAAGATATAAGCCAAATGTGACCACAACACAGCAAAAAACGATTAGCACCCTTACAGTTCACAACTTATTCGCGGCCCACCTAAAAAGCATGCTATCAAGCACTACGGACTTTTGCAGGTGCTGAAGAAAACACGACATACATATTTCCTCTGTGACTGCGCAAATAGGATCATGAAAGTAGTCCTAGGGATACACTTCTTCAGCGACCCGACGGAACTGTTAACCATGCCATCAAAGGCCATTTTTAATATTATACTAGATTCGACAAATAACCAATTCTGCCTTTCATAGAAATCCCGCAACGAGGAACACAATGTAGGATCTGATTGAGGAGGCACAATCCACCACACTAACACCGCTTTAACCCAACCTAACACCATCTTGACGCTTTTTGAGTTGAATTTTTTAATTATCTTTTACTATGTCGCCTGGTTTTAAAGTTTGTGAATTATTTTAGCTGAATGCACGCAATCAAACAACTTAACTTGAAAATGTGTTCACAATTTCAAAAAAATGTTTTCGATTTCTTTTTTTGTACTGTCTCCCCCTTTGCAAAAAAAAAGAAGGATTCATACCACCAAACAACATTAAGACTTTTCTAGTTTTGCATAGAATTCGTCCGCAAGTTTTCTCGGAAAGATATCTGGATCCATAGAAAAGCACGTATTCAAGAAATCTACATTGCTTACACGAATTTGCACAGCATACATCAAACCCTCGCCATTAAAAAACTTTCAAGTATTCAATTTTCTATCGAAAGGTAAACTTCAATCCGTATTTTCTTGTTTCGCTATATCAGTGAGAAAAAGAAAAACAAACTATTTGTGCAAATGGTTGTTTATTCTCCGTTGATTTATCGCCAAAGTTTATACGAACAGAAGTAAATTCTCACAAGATTTCCGCAAACAAATCAGAAAATAGAATTCAAGATTACGGTGACAACTTGAATGCATGAATAGAATGACAAGATTTACAGGATGGGATACTGCTGAATTTCTATTTAACCAAATGCCTAAGCAGGTTGTTCAATTTATTTTGTAGAGGAATGCTTTCTTGATGAGAAAAAGCACTACATATGCCTATGTAAATAATCTACCTAGAAAGGATGCATTTCGATGGATGCACGACTCAATTGATGGTTTAAGATCTTTCTGCATTTCTTAATTCCAATCGTGCTCGCGTTGCTTCGCGAAATTTATAGAAAAACTTTTTTTGACATAATATTAAAACAAAAAATATATTAAGCATGCCCCGAAAGAAGCTCAGCTTTAATTTCCGGCCACTCTGGTTTGTTTTCTGACATATGTCATTGCATCTTGAGTTTTTTCCTGAAGATACCTTGGTGATCCAGTGAACGAAGACGGTAGCATTATATATTCCGAGGATTAACATTAACATCATTGCTTACAGCGTCTTCCAATATAATAATTCAATATAATTATCACCTTTCAGAGTCTGCTGATGAGTTCTTATGAAAATAAGCCTCTCTGTTATCATTTTAGCTGCCATATCCACCACAAACTGACTCCAAAGCTTACTAAATAAAAGCAAAAAGTTTGTCTCATTGGCCCTTACCATCAATGTATAGGCGTAAACTTTACAGTTTTATTTGAATTTATTTGGCCGATTGTAGGTAAAATTTGTGGAATCCCAATGCAATAACCGACCTCACCGCGAATGAACATTAATGGGCATTGATGTGGGTAATAATAATCACCCCTATCGTAGAATCCGTGGGGGGGAAAGATTCACTATAATTTAACCGTCGGTATCGTTGAATCCGCGAAAGTGAACCATTCCCGTGTCGGCAGTGTGAATGAGTTTCACTGTATTGTGGAAACCGTTTAGGTGGAACTCACTTATACAAAATTGTTCACTTCTTATTCGCAGCTCAAGAGTTGCGGATTTCGTTGCGGATTGTTTTTATTTCTGTATTTTTGTATTCAAAATGAAAGTAAATTAAATGCCCATATTTAAATTCTATAATTTGCACAACAAATAAGTAATTTAAAACAAATTTCTTAGGAAAAAAACGGAAATTTAGAAAAAAAATTTATTCAAGTAAATACATTTGGTAATTTCATAATGTCCTTTGCTGCTCTTGCTCTTCATCTGAATCTGAATCATTCAAAAATAAAACAATGCTATTCATTTTTTAATTTGTTTCGCTTTTTTTTTTCAGAAAAATCAAACAAAAATAAATGCTTCTTCTGTCACTTATCACAAAAATTGCTGTCTTTCTGCGACACTGCCTTTTCGACACACTCGTCGGTAAAGAAACGTCCCCGGCGGATTCTACAATACCGACGTAAAGTGAAAGTGAATCGAATAAGTGAAGTGAAACCCCGATCCGGCGGATTCCACGATAGGGGTGAATGTCTCGGGGACTCTTATCTTCTTCGAACAATAACACGGCAATTTCATTTGCTGTTGAAGAATTAAAGTGGCCACGATGTTCATTTGCAGGTTTATGGTCAGTCTTAATAATAACTTTGAAGTCTGATAAATTTAGAGGGGAATGTTCCAATGTGGTCTTGAAAATGGATATAAGCCGTATTTTTTTTAGAGCTGTATACCCATCCCAGTAAAATTTTACACATAAAGCAATAACAACACACCAAGGGGCGATAACTTTCCCAGTAGCAGGAAGTGAGGATAGAACTACATAAGTTGACCACCAGAGCGCGGAAAATCTCATAAATTAGCTTTTAGCCAGTCGTATTTGTAGCTTTTCCTCGGTTTTGACATTTAAAAACTGTCAAATAAAGAAAAAAAAATCGAGCTGCAAACCAATTCAATCGTTTATTTTCAAAACGTGACATGTCCAAATCAGTTATTAATTTTCATCTTTTTTTATATGGTGTCCTAGAAATACGTTATAAATGGAACCTTGTGTACTTATTCAAACCGTACGCTATCATATTTTTGTTATAATTTATACTCCAAGAAAACAGGAATCAATCAGTTTTTTTTCGGCTCCTAAAAATTTTTTAAATGTGGACATGTCACGTTTTGAAAATAAGTGATTCAATTGGTTTGTGCGGCTGCTACTAAGTATGAATCCTTTTTTTTTTTTTGACTGAAGTGAGTATAGTTCTCAAAAAAACACGGCTATACTCATTTTCACTTTTTAATAGACCTTGAAGTATTTCAATGATCTCCCGTTTGAGATTAGGAGCCATTTTTTGCCGCAAAGAGATCTGATCCGCTTCTGAGATGAAGTATATTTGGAGAAAGCTTGGATTGCTTGCACTTTAAAAGTCGGCAATAAGTTTCCTTCCATTATCTGTTTTCCACCAAAAGATGTCATTTGGAATTGTGTATTATATGACCTCACATTATCAAGGAAATGTTTGGAGTGGGGTTCAGATCCAATTAGCATACTTCGTAAAGGCTCAGATAGTTCGGATGTAGGCGGAAGCTTTATTTTACTATTACAGCAGCACATGCAACTAAATTCTTCAGCCCATTTTTTTGCTTTATAAAATGTGCATACGTTATACATTCTACCTATTTCTGTTGTTTTGTAAGTTATGTAAGAAAACTGTGGTTTGTAATTAAAGGGTGCCCTATTACCCAAAAACTGATTCATATTTGAAGTGTTATTACTTGCTGTTGCTGCATTTTGAACCCCATTTCCATGAACTTTTCTCCAATAATCTCGTTGATTATTTAATCTTTCCTTTCTCTGTGAAGGCTGTTCAGTTGAATGTTGTAAAGATTTATTTTTGGCGTTGCGGGATTTCTCTGACAAATTTGTCTTTCTTTTGATCATTATGTTTTCTTTATGATTAACAAGCATTTTTTACTATGATAGGGAGGGGGGTCTATCTCGCCCCGTTTAGGAGGTAGGGGCAGTTTTAGAAAAAAATTACTTAAAATTAAAAGTAAATTATTTAAAAACAAAGGCAACACTTACAATGAAGAACTATACCGATTGTAAAAGCCAGATACCTGTTCTGTAATCCTAAATTTCAATTAAATTATTTATGCCGATAGTTTTTGAAAAATTCGCATGCAAACTCAAAATTTGTATAAAAAAAAGAAAAAAAAGTTTAGACCAATTTTTTCAAAATTGTGGAAAACCGTTATCAATTTTTGGCGCCAAAGTTATCGTACTCTCCCCCGTATCCAGAATAATGAATTTCACAGAAATTATTATAAGAAAAATAGGCATTGTTGAAGTTTTTACATAGGTATGTACTGCAACCGTCTAAACTGAAAAGGGAGATACGTTGGTATCATTGGAATTCTGCTGCGGGTGCAGTAAGAACTTAATCTTCTATAATGTTTTTGTTTAACTTCTTGACTTGAAGTCGTTTGCCCTTGCAAAGGTTTCTTATAAATTTTATTGGTGTGCCGATTTTCAAATTTAATTGGTACGGTGGAAGACCCGCTTAGTTGAGAGAATAAATAAATTTTGAGGATAGTTACAACTGTCATTTTCATTTACTACACTGGCAATTGCTTTGTATTGATGTGCCTCTGTTTTAAAACGGCGACGAAAAAACATACTTTTCTTTTTAACCCTAGAGAGGTCTTCCAGTGTCTTCCAGGCGGAGGTGCTCGCGATAAAAGAAGCCTGCAAGATACTTAGTCTCAGCCCGTCTACCTCAAACAGCATGGGAATCTTTATTGATAGCCAGGCTGCTATCAAAGCGCTCCACTCACTTACTTCTTCCTCTAAACTAGTTGAGCAGTGTAAGGAAACTTTAAAGCAGGCAAGCGCTCGGTTCAATATCACTCTTCTCTGGGTTCCCGGCCATAGTAACATAGAGGGGAATGAGAGAGCCGACGCGTTAGCCAGATGTGGTTCTGCCCTGGATGTCTCCCTTGCGGAGTCAGTCTGCCCCCCCATGGGACTCATCAAGGGCAACATTTTCCAACACTTTCTCTCTATTGCCAACTCTAGGTGGAGAAGTCTACGAACCTGTACCATATCGAGACAGATATGGTCCACCTATGATAAAAGCAGAACGAATGACCTCATTAATAGGAACTGCATTGAGACTGCAAGAATCACAGCAATTAGCACGGGTCATTGGCCAATCGGTCCTCACGCTGCCAAGTTAGGCATCCCGTCCAACCCCCACTGCCGAAGTTGCGGCAATTCTCGCGAAATGGAAACCATATTTCACTTCCTCTGTGACTGCCCAGCACTAGCCAGAGCTAGGCAGCGCACACGCGCAAAACCTTTTTTCAAGGAACTATCCGAGATCTCCAACATCAAATTTTGTAACATCATTAATTTTCTTAACTCCACAGGATGGATTTGAAAAACACACTCTTAGTCACGCCCATCAACATCCAGGTCACGTGAGTTGTGGTATTAAAACGGCGCATCTGCGCTACTTGTGTCTCTGGCAGATTTCACCAGATTCAACCACTTCTACCTACCTACCTACCTTAACCCTAGAAAACTAACCTACGCAAATTTTACTCCCATCGTGAACAAAAATTTTTTTTTCGGGCAGAGCTTAAAGCGCTATCAATGACCTTTCGTAAGTGCTTGCGTCATCTATTTACGCATCAGTTTAGTGAAAAGGGTTTGCAAAAACTGCATCTCGTTTGGTTTGTTCAAGTGATTTTTCAATTCTAGGAAGCAAAATTTACAAACGTGAACCAACCCGAAAACCAAAACTTAGCAGGAGGAAGACCAATTTGGTCCAAAAACTAATCAGGTCTAAGTTTCATGCTGACAAATACAACAAAAAAATCCGCATGATCGTACGATATTCCGTTCTCCATTTATCGAAGGAGAAACAAATTGTCACACACACACGCACACACAGACATCACTTCAAAAATAGGTGCAAATGATTTCTAGTGAATCCTAATGTGAAGCTCTGTTAAAATCTCGAACATTTTTTTTGTTGCCGAGTGCAATACTTCCCCTATGGAGGTGGGAAGTAAAAACGTGATCCACATAACATACACTTCATGAATCATGATCATACAAAGAAGGAATAAGAATGAGAGGGAGAGAGCGTGCGAGAAGCACGGAGCGATGATGAAATGGAACAAAGCAGCAACCTCGTTGTCATGATTGGAATCGATATCAGCGATGTAAACAAATAAAAATAATGAATGTATTGAAAATACTTATTTATTTATTTCTCAGCAAGTAGGTTAAGAAAAGCTGAAGGGCTTAAAATTTACTTTATAGAAAAAAATTTGTTTTTGCAGTTTTTTAAATTGATTTAAAGTTAGGAGTGAATACCTATGTCGGTCAACCTCTTTAAAATTAGTACGAAAAAAATATAAATATTAAATTTTCCTGTAAACAAAAAACATTAAAAAAAAAAATTGCCTAACTGGATTTCGTAAAAATAAAGAATATTATAAATTTTATTTCACGTTGATCGGTTCAGTATTTACTGAGATTACCGGGGCCAAAGTTTTTTAATGTTTCGTCTTTATAAATATAAATAGTAATGATAATGAAGAGAAGGCAAACAAATCTGGACTTAATTTTCTGTACTAGCTGTACCCGCAGCTCCGCATGCGTTAAATTATATTCAATTTAAATCTGCCGGTAGACTGCATTAACAGCTTCCAGGTCAAGTGTTTCGATCAGCGGCTTGGGACTTGTTGAAAGTTATGACGAAGAAACCTTATATGTGAACTGAAGCCCTGTTAGCACACGGTGTTACACCCTCTCCTCATCAACCCATCAGCTGTGATTTAAAACTATTGAGCCAATTTTAATTACACATATACAAACCCAGCGTGGTCAAAGATTGTGCAAGAACTACACACTAGCCAACAAAATAAAACGGATCGTCATGATTTAACAGCGTGAGTGTTCAGCGCCACCTATCGAATTGCTATTTTATTGCATTTGGAAGCAATTTTCCCCCCGATTAAACCCCCTTTGGAGAGGTTAGAGTGGAATATTTGAAGGAGTCACAATTTGTTTGGTTATTACTGCAAAAATGTCTATAGTGCGTTTTAATAATGAACAACGTCACCTGTTGATTTTTTATGTGTTAAATTTTATACGCTCTATAGTTCTAACCAAAGGTTTCTGGATTTTTTTTTTTTACAATCGTTCGTGACGTCCATAGGCCTTCAACCCTTAACTTCTAACTTTTCTAACATACAAAGGTAAATTCCAAAAATCTTTAAATGACGATTACTTTTTTTTCCGATATCCGATTTTAATAAAACAAAACCTATATGCTGCTCCAAATTATGCTCTGTCCACCTGTGAAAACTACATGAAAATCCGTTTAGTAGTTTCGGAGATGTGCGCTAACAAACGGACAGACAGACAGACAGACAGAAAAGAATTCTAAAAATCGCTAATTTGTGTTCTGTTACTCTTCTTGAGTCGCCCCCTTTCTTTATTTTTACTTTTTCTTCAATGAACAGACACACCGGATTCTACTGTTTTATTATATGTATATTGATGATGTTGTTTGAAATAAACAAAAAGTAGAAAAATTAACCTACAATTAAAGTAGGTTAAAAAACATTCTCTTACCGATGTCTTTTTCTTGTTAATTCAAAAAGATATTTTTTTTGAACAAAAATCGGTGAGCTTTTTATGAAGCTATTCCGATTTTATCGAAAACTCTGTAAAAACTAAATAAAATCATGTTATTTGTTATACAATACCAATGTTAAAGGACATTTACCATTTTTCTGTTTCAAAAAAAAAAAAAAATCATCATGAGCATATTTAAAATCAAATCCACAATCTGTTTCACTTTTTAATTTATATTTTCTCTTTCTATCTACATAATTTTACTCAATTATATTCCTACCATACCGAGTTTTTTACTTTTGGATGAATTGAGTACAAAAAAAGAATGTGAAAAGATATAGATACATGATTCAGTTCAGTTGGCAGATGAAAAAACATACTTTCCTCTTTAACTGATTGGTATTTGAGTGAGACTATCTTGCATTAACCCTTAACCACCTAGCATACGTCTCACAGACCCCGACGAATTTTTAGGCGTGAATATTATTACGCCCGAGCTTCGTATAAACGTGTTCGTTCTTGTACCTTTTCCTCGTGCCCCTCAGTGCCGCGCAACCGCTTGTCGCTGTCGGACGTGAACGCGTTTGTCTCTGGTAAGTAAAAAACTGTTGCCGGGGGTCTAAGAGACCACTGTTTGGCGGTTACGTGACTTTTAGACATTCGTGTTTTTTTTATTGTTTTAGTTGATAATGGCTTTAAATGACGAAAACATCCAGCGGTGGTTGGAACAAGGTCTGTCAGACTACGAAAATATACCAAACGATGAGTGCAGCGATGTTGAGGCCGATGTAGGAATAGAGCACGTGTTAGAAGAAAGGTGCGAGTCAGACTCAGAATGCGAAGAGACAAATGAAGTGGAAAATAACGAAAATGCTTCTCTCGAAATTGATTTATCTTCCTTTTTTATAACCAAACCAAAATTGGAGGAGATCTACCCGACCAAAGGTGTTCAAATTACTCCACGGGTCGTCGCACTCGCAGATGGCCCTTGACTGTATTTTACCGAATGCTTGACATTTATCCCTCAAATTGCTATGTCGTGAGGTTGTCTACCCAGTCCAGATTTTCATTTATGAAGCATCTAGCTGAACAGCTGACTACACCGCAAATGGAGCGTCTTGCAAATAACTTCAAATTGCAACGTGATATCAGAATGGCTATTCGACGCATCCTCCACGATAACAAGGGACTCTGTCAGCAGTTCCATCTAGTAGTAGCGCTGAAGAAAGGCTAGCAGTGCGTAAGAACTGTTCCACTTGCGACTCTAGAAAAAAAACGGAAAACACAATACATGTGTTTCGAATGCTCACACAAACTGTGTTTTCAAAGCCGTGAAAAACTGTAAGTTTAGGTCTTGCAATTTTGTTTAAGTTTTGTCTTTTTTGAGCATTTTTATTAATGTTTTTCGATTACTGAATATTTAAAAAAAGAAACAAAGAAGTACCTACTTTATGCGACTATAAAAATAGATTTAATTTTCCAAATGTGTTAGTTTATAAGTATAAAATAAGAAATGTTGACTTCTTAATTGAGATTTAAAACAGAAATGTTGATTTTTCTGTTTCTTTCTTATTCTAATAAATAATTTAATACGTTCCTTAACTGATTTTAATGAAAAACTAAAACTTAATTCACAAAATTTTACAAACGCGAATAATTTTGTTCCGGGGTCTCACAGCCGTATGTTAGGTGGTAGTGTGACAATAATTGATGCTAGGTGGTTAAGGGTTAACTTAAAAACCAAAAAATTCTACTGGGGAGTCATTCATGTACATAGTAGTTCCCATCTCATATTGTGTTATATCACAGCGAAAATTGTTTCCAACACACACCACAACGTGCTTGCGTTCCAATTTTACCCAAAATCTAACCAGATCTTAGTTGAAAAATAAAATAAAAAAAACCGCATGATCGTACGTTGTTCTGTTCTCCAGATATCGAAGGAGAAAAATTATCAGATATACACACACACACAGGCATCAATTCGAAAATAGGTGCAAATGATTTCTAGTGTATCGTCATGTGCAGCTTTGTTAAAACACCGAACCCTTTTTTTTGGGCGATTCCAATACTTCCCTATGGAGGTAGGAGATAAAAATATGATCGACATAACTTCATGATCATACAAAGTAGGAATAGGAATGGAAGGAAGAGAGCGTGCGAGAAACACGGAACGATGATGAAATGGAACAAAGCAGCAACCTAGTCATCATGATTGATTCGATATCAGCGATGTAAACAAATAAAAATAATAGGTGTATTGAAAATAGTTAGTTATTTATTTCTCAACAAAGGTGGTCGCCGTGGCTTAGTGGTTAGTGCGTTGGACTGCTAAGCGAGAGACACAGGTTCGATTCTCAAAAACCACCAAAAGTTTTTTCGCGGCACCACCTCTTCGCAGGCATGACAAACCTGCAAGAAGAGTACAATCTGTCATGAAAAGCTCCTCAATTCGCCGTTCGGAGTCGGCATTAAACTGTAGGTCCCTTCCATTCGTGCGAAGAATATAACACGCATAACATGAATAGTTGTGAGAAGCTAAGGCCTTGGCTCTCCATGAGCTGCCGTGCCAAATATACATACAAGTAGGTATAATTAAGAAAAGATGAAGGGCTTAAAATTGCATATTTGACAATGCAAACAATTTTGTTTTTGCAATTTTTGAAATTGATTTAAAGTTAGGAGTGAATATGTTGGTCAACCTTTTTAAAATTAGTATGAAAAAAATATAAATGTTAAATTTTCCTGTAAACTAAAAACAATTAAATAAAAAAAAGTAGCCTAACTGGATTTCGTTAAAATAAAGAATATTATAAATTAAAATTATAAATTAGCTGTTAAGCCAGAGCAGCTAAGGCTTGCACAAAATTTAGAAGATCAAAATTGTTGCATGACCCCTAGGAGCATATATAGAGAATGGAAGACTATCCCACATTTAAAAGATTACTCGGCATTTGAAACCACAAAATAACTTATAAATAAATTGAACTCATTCCGGGAACCTACACTGATCTGTTAAAACACTGTATATTCTCCGTATACGGTAAGAAATTTTAGGTGGATTTCGAAGAAATACTGGGGGGGGGGCGTGTCACGCCCATTTATGTAATACAACGAAATCTTGTCCGCACGATAGGGGCCGCAGTTCTTAACCGAATTGATTGAAACTTTGTACACCTATTCAGATGAAAAATAGCTCGGCTGAGTTCGTAGATGGGCGTGATCTGTTAAGCGGGGGGCGTGCCACGCCCCTTTATATTTTTCAAATTACGCATTGATAAACTTTTTGCATCTTTTTTTACTAGTATGACAACGGTAATAATCATAAGTATTATTTGCTAAAAAATGTCCGCCATATTGAATCCGCCATATTGAATCCGCCATATTGAATCCGCCATATTGAATCCGCCATCTTGAAATTCTTTAAAATTGCTCCGATTTCGTTGAAATTGCAAATGTATACTCGTTTATGTGTACTTATTATAATTTCAGTCTTGGATCCACCATTTTGAATTACTTTAATATGATTTAAAAGTTGCATACGAAAGAAATCCACCTACCTCTTGCGGCTGGTGCCGGAAGGTCCTTTTTTTTTATTCAAATTGGCGGATGCAAAGCTGAATTCGAACTGAATTTTGTAATAAATTTGTATTTTAACGAAATCAGAGCGGTAAAATTGTTTGCAAAGGTTTGTGTAGGTCTCTTCCCGGATTTTCAATTTTCAAGAAGTGGGGATAAAAAATCCCTCAGACAGAGGCAGAAATGCTAAAAAGTTGCGTCATGGAGATCTCTGCAATAGGTTAGGTAGTATTTTTTCAAAATGCACTTAAAAACCAGCCACGCTTATCGTTATATAGCGAAACAAGAGAAAGTGCATTCCAGCAAAGAAGGGTAGCGAGTAAAAGCAAAAACAAAAAATATTAAGCGAGTGATTCCAACTGGTATTGTAGGTATCAAATCTACATAGTCTTGAAATGGGTAAAATTCAAGATGGGATAACATATAAAATACCCAAGTTAAGGAATAGCAGAAACCAGATCCCGAGAAATCTGTCAAATTGATGACGTAGCTCGTTGGAACCCGAAGAAGAATGTGAATAGACCATTTTCGCACGATGCTTAACAGCAGAGTGGGGAAAATGACTCTAGATAGCGAAGTCGATAGCCCACGACTTGAGGGACGACAACCGAAGAGATGGTGCGAATGCTGGACCTCAAAATCGGTCGACAACCAACCAAATGAACACCAATATAATTTATTGTTTTGTTTATTTATTGTAATCGAACAATAGGACGAAGTCCTACAACAAAGATCAAATAAGAAGGTATCGATAATATCTCCACGGACTACTTAAAAGCACTTAGCGGTGAGTTAAGATTCCTCCAGCGAAAGCTCATTTTTAACTATGGCAAAAGACAAGTGATACGTTTTTACTGACATGAGAGGACTATACGTAGACAATTTAAAGTGAAAGATTTAAACACGGTAGGTTCAACGAAGATAAGGAAAGGCATCAAATGTCTAAATGGCTTTTTCGCTTACCTTACTAAAATAAAGGGGAAGGGTGTGAGCTCATTCTCAACCCATGTGTGTTTCCGACGGATTATTACAAATTTTCATAGCAAGAGCTCGACAGTCAAATGAACATGCATGTAGTGCGAGTGTTGCTGTAGAGTTTTTTTTTTTTTTTTTTGTAAAATCAGATTGTATAAGATTTCAATTTTGCCACCGAGGGTGGCATCCAAAATAACTGAGGCTAATTTTTAGTGCTATAATTCACATTATTTTTTTCCAACTTTCTGCCAGTGTTATGCCTATTGCAGTTCATCGACTTTCTTGACATCAGGAGTTAAACCTAAACCATCCTTGTGACAAGTGATGGTGCTAACCACTACACACCGGCTTATACGTACAAAAACAAAAATCAAGAGCTTTTTAACATATCACATACTCGTATGTAAGTGATTTTAGTAGATTTGTTATTGCCACGCATTTCCTCAGGTTCGTACAAACATATTTTTATGTCTATGGGATTATACTATCTTTATAAAAGGGCATATGATTTTCTCTGCAAACTTTTGAAATATAATAAACGGCCTTATTTGCGGGAGCTTTTCATACATACGGAATCTTTTCGTCTAACAATACCGTGATTTCTTTTTTCCTCCAATTTTTTTATTTTTGTTGTCAACGATTTGAATCTTTCTTCTTTTTCTTTTTTTTTTTTGTTGAATCAACATAAGAAAGTCGATTAATAGGTCTTATTTCTCTAGAGCCTCGTATAAGTATGTACTTGCATATGGGGCAATTGCGGGAGAGATGCCGCGTCGGAATAGATGCCGCATCCAACCAAACTCATACATCTAGTCATCCGGCCAAAAAATTTTGTTTTGCTTTTAGTCCGCTAGATATTTGAACGAAAACGTACGAAAAAAAAACTATTAACATATATCATATAACGGGAGTTTTTAACCCTTGTGTTGTTTTTCGCTCACCTTTACGCTATGGAAATTTTTCAATATGTTGCTACCTGTCGATCCAGAAGCAGGTTATCGCGTGTTTTCTCAAGTGTAAGTATTTTGTGTCATTAATTAGTGTTTAAAGAAGTGGTTGGTGTGATTTTGTTTTTGTTTTTGCTTTTTGTTAGTTATGAAACGTGGTGCGGCATCTCTCCCTCACTACAGGGATAGATGCCGTACTTTTTTTTTTGATAAGATGCCGCATGTTGAATTTGTTTATCAGGGCCTCAGAAATCGACGCCTTTAATCCTCAAGCTATTCCAGACCACTTCTTCAGCATATGAGACTCGGCTGCAGTTGAAGTTTATCAATCGACAGCTTTTCATTCAGAAATGATGACTTTATGTCCTAAATCGGACTTGGAACCTGCAGTTCAAACCACCAGCAATACCTCGAACTTGGAACTGGTTATTCCAAGCACCAGCAAAACATCGCACACCTGTTATCACTCTGGAAATGAAACGCACACCTCATCATGTTTCAATAAGCCTACGCCAACAAGACGCCTTCAAGAAATTTTACCACTACCAAAAATTCCAGAGCTGATTTTTTCAAGACGAAGGCAGAAAGTTGAGGTCTTAACATCACCCTGTTCAATTGAAAAAAAAGAAGAACGCCAAGTCTTCGAAAACCCAACCAGAAAAAAGGCTTCAAAAAGGAAGATTGAGCCGGCTGAGAATCCTTATGTTTGTTAAGAAAATTATTTTTCCACCAAAAAACCAAAAAAACGGATTGGATTGGATCCAATGCCCGAAATGTAGCAAATGGCTACATGAAAACTGCACACACTACAAAAAACCAGAATCCTCCCTCTGTACAGATTGCGGACGTGAAGAGGAGCGAAAAACACATAATGGACATTAAAATTAAATTAAATTAACATGCGGCATCTCTCCCACACATGTTGGGAGAGATGGCACACTAAACATATTTTATTTTGCTATTGATAGTTATGAAAAAAGTTGTATTTTCTTATTCAATTTATTTATGATGGTAGTAAATAAATCCATCTTTAAGTTTTTTTGAAAATTAAAGTTTGTTTTACTTTTATAAAAAAATTACATCGATTTTTAAAAAAGCGCGGCATCTCTCCCGCAATTACCCTAAATAGGAAAACAAAAATGATTTACTAAATATATACATACATATGTACATATAAAATTATACAAAAATAAGTAAACGAGTTTGCAGGTCTCATATTATAAGAATGTGAAAATATAAGAGTTAAGCTTTTATTGTCCAACCTTCTGTAAATGAATTTCAACCCCAAGACCACTTATCATAGCGTTGTTTCATGCTATTACTATAATTGCACTAATTAATTTCCAAACAATGTAAACGAACGGTTGAATGGATATTCTTTACTGTACAATGACCAAAATCAAGGAAAAGATTTGCAAACGGTCGCAATTAGAGTTAATTGACCTTCAGAAATATCCTCTCACTAAGATTTCCAACTCATTTGATAAAGGGATAATTTAATGATGACGTGGTGTAACCGCAACATGGATTTATATCCCCATAAATAAAAATACATAAATGCGAGAATATACATGTATGGTACTACACAGGTATTTTAAAAACCAAAATATAAAATTCTTGTCAGGGCGAGGATAAATAAAAATAAACAACATAAAATATGCTTTTCAATGGACTGCGCAATTTGTGTTTTTTTATTCTCTGATCCTAAACTCTAAAACAATTACCAGCCATCACAAAAAAGCAATTATCACTCCACTTTGTTTTTTTGTTTTTATTGACAAACCAATGCAAAAACCATCGGTCTTGAATCCAAGACTTGCATCCATTGTCCTTGTTCATATCCATATGAAAGAGACTTTATTGGAAAACATTGGGTTGGTCACTGATAAGTTGTGGCAGTGTTATTTGCATTTTCAAACAAGTTGAGGAAGTAATTGGATTCGTCTATGGACTACTGATGAATGCTATGACGGTGGTTGGGTTCAATCAATCTGAAAACCAAATAAAGGTGAACTGAATTGATTAATCCCATTTGGAACGTTCCTACTCGTGCATTTGTTGTTTGAAATGTGATTTCCAGTAGTGAAGGTGATTGGTCACATGCCAGCATTTAAACGTGGCTATTTTAATTAGCTAGTGGCTAGTTTTAATTAGGGGTATGAAGAGCAGATGATTATCAATGGTAGTTTCGTTACCATCTGTTTTATTAAGTTCGTTTATGGTAAATTACATTACATACTCATGTACATATATTCACATGTAGCAACAAATTCTGACGGCCCATGATTATTGGAAAACTTGATTAGAATATAATTTGTATATTGTTTAAAGTGCGTCGGAAACACAAATTTAAAAAAAAAACATACAAACATTTGACTTGAAAACGGTTGAAAACGCTTTATTTGTCTTGTTCTCATTTCGGCTGATTTCGTCTGTGCGTTGAAACTGCCCAATAAGTCCCCAATATGCGGTGCCTCGGTTTATCAGTCGAAGCTCCCGACAAGTATTTTGTCTTGTAGCCTTCTAAGGCGTGATTCTTAAGGTTTTTGTTTTTACTATCCGGATGGTGTATGTTATTATACATCATTCCTAAGGGTTCTAGCTCAAAGAAAGTGTAGCTGTCAGATACTTATTTATTATTATCATTATTGTTCATTTCATCCGCAAGTTAAGCTATACAATTGCCCGGACAACTGTGGATAGGCGGCTCAACTACGGTCGAGACGTCGTTCAGAGCACTGAGGAGCGCCTCCGGTTCAGTAAATCGGTATCGGAGTGCGATGTAAGGGATGTTGGACGGCAGCACCAGACTTTCTGGTGGCTGTCTGAAAGAGAGGGAACTCCCTCGTCGAACCCTCTCGACACGGGTTAGCCCATAGATGGGCACAGCTGGCCATGGCCGGCTTACATAGTTTAAGATTAGGTAGGGTATTTTAGGTTAGTTTTAAGAAAACAAAACACAGCACAAAAATCCAAAAAAATGATAAAAAATCAAAAAAAAATTACAAAAAAAAAAAAAAAACACAAAACACAGCTCAAAATCCAAAAAAAAACAATAAAAATACAAAAAAAACAAAAAAGTACGTATTTAATTACGTAATTAGGTAAGATAGGTTAAAGTTTATTTTAAGCTAGTTTTAAGTTTTAATTTAATTTAGATTTAAGAAAAATAAAAAGAGTCCTGCTACTAAGTTTTTTTTTTAAATAAATTTTCTTAGTTTTTTTCAATAGTTAAGTCCTTAGATTGTTTAAGTAAATTAAGTTAGGTTACGTCGAAAGACATAGAATAAGTATTAAGTTTAGCTTAAAGTGCCCGTGTAGGGCCAGTAAGTTTGAGTTACATAGTTAAGTTAATTAAGCTACTTTTAAGCGCTTTTTGTCTAGCATATAGGATTTAATGAATTACAATAATAAAAATGCTTTAAAAATGAAAAAAATTAAGCTATACAAATTACGAATTCATTAATTTTCTTAGTGCAACGTGGCCTTGTAACCAATAAAGCAGACCTTATTGATGTTACATAGCTGACAATTTTGAATTTGCGGAATTTGACCAAGATGAGATGAGGTTTTGAGAGTTATGGTATTTCCTCCGTATAGCCCTTAATATAACAAAACTCTCGTTCCTATATATGTATTTCATTTATCCATCTTCGTGCGAAAACTACGTTTCAAACTTTTCTTACTAAAATCGTTCAAAAATGATATAAGAAGAAGCGAGCGACATTTTAAAGATGAATTTTTGTGCAATATCTCTTTTTTCGGGCGTTACGTAATTTTTTGGTTTGGGCTTTGATGTTATAAATTTATAATACTGTCGCAATGCCTGAGATCTTTGTGACATAGTCCAAACTTAACAGCACCGACCTCTTCCGATAATTTCGGGTATTATACAATTTTTGGATTTGAGCGTTATAACCTGGGCACAAAAACCTACTGCCTTTTGTATGTTGTGCACTTGAGCTAAGCCACTTCACCATAAGTTTCGTTGCAAATTTTCTGCTCATCATCATGGCTCGGGCCACCTTCCCGACTATATACCTCGTTTACATAACTGTTCACGAGAACATGACTTTTCATCACCGTAATACGCAGCCCTTAAGGAATGTGATACTCAACAAAGTTTACATAAGCTTTTACATGCTAGACCTATCAGTACTGTGTAAATTGTGTAATTATTTGTTGGAAAAGGAAGATGTCATTCATTTTGTCGGAAACTGCCCAGTTTTGATAGAAATAAGGAGGAATATCTTCAAAAGTGATGTCCTGTGGGTGGACCAAGTTTGAATGCTCCTCAATGAAATGAACGTGCCAAAGCTATCGCATTTCATTATCGGGAAAGAATAGTCAATGAAGATATCTAAAAAAAAAGATAACTCAATAAATTAATAATGCATTCAACTGTTCTCAATCAAACAGACTCAGTGATTTTTGTAAATCAAAAGTTGTAATAATATTGAATTACATGAATAAATATCTATTTAATCTAAATCGAATATTATCTACATGCTAGTTCACCCTACAAATTATTGTTTCTTCTTCGAAAAAAAACTTCATAAAAGGTCTTGTTAAGTCCGACCACAAATTTTACCTATGCTTTGAAAGACCGCTCCATATTTCATCAATTCCCTTTTGGTCGTTTACTTTTTGCTCGAGAGATTATTTGATAAGTACAAATTAAGTTTACCTTGCCATCAATGGTCAGCTGCGAAACTCAGAGACGAAATGAAATTCCTTTCGACCTGTTGACCTTTAAAATTCAAAATTGCTCTAAGTTTTTCTTTGGGTAAATTTACATAACAAATTTTGTTCTGTGGGCTCTTTGTTGTGGAAAAAATTGCGATAAAATTTTGGTAGGAATATTCGATTTAAAGTAACATTTTGGCTTTAGAACACTTTTATTTAGTTTTATTAACTACAAAGTTAATTAATTATTTAAAAGGCACACGTTTCCGTTCTGACCTTTTTGGAATACTTTTTTTTTTGTAGCAAAAGTTGTCTTAAATCATTTACCCCATTACACAAACGTCTCTGGTTATAAAAAATATAAATTAAGGATGGTTTGATACTTTGATAGCAATGTAGACGCAAGGGAAACAAAACCCTGTTCAAAATTGTCCAGTCGTGTCCTTTTATTTCACTACAGAAAGGGTTAACAATAATTTTCCATTACTTTTTTCCCCTATTTGTATGTGGCAGATACAAAGGACAAGAAACAGGTAATAAAGCAAACGCAATCTCTCTATTCCATACGCACTGCGATTTCAAGCAATAAATTATATCAAAAGTAACTTGGAAATTAAGAAAAATTCCATGTTATGAAATCGAAAGGACAACCGAAAGATCGATAAGATTCGAAACATAAATTAAGAAGCGTGAGATTGAAGGTAAAAATGTAAACCCAACTCGAACTCGTTGTACGTAGCTAAATTAAATATTTTAAATTGTGCATGGTTAATCACTATATGTATTTGCTGGCCTTTTAAAATAACGGTGTGTTGAGAAACGAGTTACTTTTAAGGAGTTAATTTTTAGAACTGTAAACTTGTAGGTAGTACGGTTAGGTGTGCTGTATTAACTTTAGTATAGTATAGAACCTTAAAACTAATGAGCTACTTGTAGCCTATACATGTGTAAATAATAAAGTCTGTAACTTTGGAATTTCGCTGAAAGGATAATAACTCCCAAACAAGCTAAAAATATTGAAATTGTAGAGTTTAATGTCAAAAAAGCGGCAGAAACGTTCACAATCAAATGAACAGCACTATTCCGATATCAAATGAAGTGAATGAATTTTAAACTTAATATCACCAAGAGTACCTAACTAGGCGCGTTTTCCTCTTAAAACATTATGTATATGTACGTACATATGTAGGAATACATATGAATATTTTGAAATTCACCTTTTTCGGGAAAGTTCAAACTATTAAATTATTCACGAAACGTTTAAACATTGCCTAAAGTCTCTGGTTGGTGCGGTGTTTGCTCTGGAAAGGTGATTGGGTTGAAGCCGTAGGCCGGTAATGCAAAAACTGTTATTGGGAATTTTCTAATACTTGAATTTTAAATTTGTTTATTATAAATTCGGTTTTGGATCTGCCATTTCAGATTACCTTAGAATTATTTACAAGTTGCATACACATGAAATCCACTTATCTCTTGCGGCTAGTGCCGGGAGGTATTTTTTTTGTTTGCACACTCTTATATTAAATACCTACATTTTCATAAGAAAAATGAGTTGTTGGCACGTCTGCGTGCAAGCATTGTTAGCCGATACTATAGAATATCCCGCTCTTCTGCAAACGAAAGAAATTTCACAAACTTTGGTTTGTTCCTCTTTTTCCTCTTGCTCTATATTGCACCAATTGTACCACTTTGAATAAATGTGTAGAATGTTGCTAATTATAGCGCATAAAATATCCTAGATTTTTCCATCAGAAAATCAGAAATTAGAGATTAGTTTACATTTCCTCATAGCTCGACACCCAATATCTTAATTTGTTTAGTTAAGATATAAGTTTTACTATCTCCTGATCATTTGTAACCTTTGGATTTTAAATTTATATTTATTAGTTAGAAATTAAATGTGCGATGCAATAACCTTAAATAAATAATAATATGTGTGTTAAGTATTAATACCTAAATGAAATCAAACATATGCAAAATTAGAATCTTTTAAACTCTAAGACATGTAGGTACATATATACCCAAGGTACATAGAATATAATGGTATGATATTGCGCATGTATATTTCCATCTCGCTCACACAAATCTACGTCACGTGCATAGCATTCTGAATTTGCTACTTTGATTTAATTATTTGCCGGTTAGAGTTGTTTCTAGTTATTTTTTGTTTTGTAAATTATTTAAAAAGTATTTAGCTATAGGATAAGCTCAGATTTTAGGGAATGCCAAATACATGCTTTGGTCTCTCGCGGCACCCTACAAGGAGGAGTCTCATCACATCACCTTCATTGTGAGTCTTGGTAGTAAATGAGATACTAATGAAGCTGGGGATCAATGCAATAAGGGTCGTTGCCTATGCGGACGACGTTGTCTTACTCCCCACAAGCAAATTTATACCCACAGACCAGCTACAGTCAGCCCTTAACACTTTAAGCAACTGGGCCAAACGATGCGGTCTTAATGTAAACCTAAAAAAATAGATGGGCCCTAGGTAGGTAGGTAGAAGTGGTTAAAACTGGTAAGCCTGCCAGAAACACAGTAGCGCGGATGCGCCGTTATGATACCACAACTCACGTGACCTGAATGTTGATGGGCGTAGCTGAGACTGTAGTTTTCAGATCCTTCCTGTGGAATTAAGAAAGTTAATGATGTTGTCTACCCGAGTACCCGTGTCTTGCACTGATACCCGTATACCCGTGCCTGGCACATTTACCCGTATACACGTATCTGGCACGTGTACTTGTATCCCCGTATCTGGCACGTGTACCCGTATACCCGTGTCCGGCACGTATACCCGTATACCCGTGTATGGCACGTGTACCCGTGTACCCGTATCCGCCACGTGTACTCGTATACCCGTGTCTGGCACGTGTACCCGTATTCCCGTATCTGGCACGTGAATCCATGCCTGGCACGTGTACCTGTGTCTGGCACTGGTACCCGTATACCCGTGTCGGGCACATTTACCTGTATACCCGTGTCTGGCACGTGTACACGTATACCCGTGTCTGGCACGTGTACCCGTATTCCCGTATCTGGCACGAGTACCCGTATAGGTATACCCGTGTCTGGCACATTGCTCGTATTCCCGTATCTGGCACGTGTACCCGTTTACCCATGCCTGGCATGTATACTCGTATACCCGTGTCTGGTACGTGTACCCGTATTCCCGTATCTGGCACGTGTACCTACCCGTACACCCGTGTCTGGTACGTGTACCCGTATTCCCGTATCTGGCACGTGTACCCGTTTACCCGTGTCTAACACGTGTACTCCTGTACCCGTGTCTGGCACGTGTACCCGTATTCCCATATCTTGCACGTGTTCCCGTTTACCCCTGTCTGGCAATGCTACCCGTGGCTAGCAAGTATACCCGTGTCTGGCATTGGTACCCGTGTCTGGCACGTTTACTAGTATACCCGTGTCTGGCACGTGTACTCGTATTCCCGTATCTGGCACTGGTAGCCGTATCTGGCACGTATACCGGTATACCCGTGTCTGGTACGTGTACCCGTGTCTGGCACGTGTATCCGTATTCCCGTATCTAGCACGTGTACCCGTATTTCCGTATCTGGCACGTGTACCCATTCCTGGCACGTGTACCCGTGTCTGGTACGTGTACTCGTATACCCGTGTCTGAGACGTGTACCCGTATTCCCGTATCTGGCACGGGTTACCCGCAAAATCCCGGAAAACAAAATCCCGTGCACACAATCCCGATTACAAAATCCCGGATCGCGAAATCCCGACGAACAAAATCCCGAAATTCTGTGCAATTATTTCTGCCAAAAAATCTTGTATTGTAAAATCGTTTTTTACCTTAAAAAAAAGAAAAAACGTTTTGAAATAAAAAAAATTTCGGGAACTTTTGCGCTGTTTTCGGGATCGTAATTTTTCTTGATTTTGTAATCCGGGATGTTTTCCGGGATTTTGAAAATTTTTTTACAACCTTATTCTGGGATTTTGTGGCTTTCCCATCTGCCACGTTTACCCGTATACCCGTGTCTGGCACGAGTTCTCGTACACCCGTGTCTGGCACGAGTTCTCGTACACCCGTGACTGGCACGGGAGTTTTGTTCTTATTGGGAGTTTAAATAAAACAAATGGTTTCGCTAATGCGGTCAAGCTGAGACTGACTTGGCTGTTTATTTTATTTATTAACAGAATGCAGTGAAATTGAAACGAAGCCAACATCGAACGATGTTGTTCTATTCTAACTTAACGAAGTACCATTCAACCCACGCTTTTAGCTTAACAGTTATATAACTTCTCCCTCCTTAAGATTCGAGTTCACCGAACTCTCATTTTGATGTTTCAAAAATAATATTAATCCATAAATATGTATGTGTATGTAAGTATAAATAAGTATTCATAGATAGAAATTTTAAAACATGAATTACCGAAAGTATAACTTTGTAACCATTATTGCGAAATTTATTGCTTGTTTCTATTTTATAATTTTATTTATGAGATAATAATAACAAAGGATATATACATTAAAAACAAATGGGGAAACTGTATTCATAAATTTCAAATTAATATTTTTACATTTGTATTAAAATTACTTTAACACTCCGAATAATCACATAAGTACTTATTTTAGGTTAATTGTTTCAACAATGTCGAGTTTTTAGCATATATTTTTTTTCGGTTTCTAAACTACTAATTATAAGATGAATTTAAACTATTGTTTCTTTATATTTTCTTTTAATATTTGAAGGATGTAAATTATAATTGTCATGATATTTATATTTAGGTTCATCCTTTGTCTAAGAGCTTTATAATTTTTTATTAAAACTTTCTCTTCATCCCTACACGGCTCAGTTTTTCTTCCTATATTAAGTTTATCTATTCTTTGTTTTTTTCCCTCTCCAATTCTTCCTTTATTGTCTTTTTATCTGACCTTAGATTTCCTAATAAAAAGTTAATAGGTTTCTCTTTCGTGGTAGTGTGAATTGAATTATTATAGAATTCTATTGCTTTGAAACACTTATCTTTAGTATTCATTTCTTTAAATTCTGGGACAATATTCATGATTCTAATTTGTTCATTAAGGGTGCTATGAAGTCTTTCAATATCTGCACTTCCGGTGTGGCTGTTAGGTTTGGTCAAATGTAATATGATGTTTTCCTCATTAAGGAATTCTTTCAATATAAACCCGTCAAACTCGTTATCACATATATACATTTTTGGTTTTCCTAAAACAGAATGCCGTTTACGTAAAGCTTCTCTTATAGTTATTAAATTTCTGTCATTTAAATCAAAAATCATAGAATGTTTCGAAAAACGGTCAATACTTGTCAAAAATCGCTGTCCCTTTATAGTCTAAGTATCCAAGTATCAAGTATCAATACAATTTCATTTTGGTCAGATGGAGTTTGTGTCATCTTAAATTTTACCTTGATTGGGCTTCTGTCGTATTTAGCTAATTGGCAAATTTTGCAATTATTAATAAATCTTTCTATCAATTTCTTTAATTTTGGGTATTAAATTTTGTTTTTTATTAATTCATAATTCGCACTGATTCCGCGGTGATTCGATTCTTTTTCATGAATGTTTTTTATGTATCTTATTGTTTCATTTTCATCTTTAAGTTCGTTCCTATGCTAAATATGTACATCTTCTGAATTTCAAATTCCTGTAGTTACTAAACAATTCTTTAAGCCGTAGTTGTACTTGATTATACAACGGATCATCTTATTCGGTGTATATTCCTACGGTTCCTTTCATTCTGATTCTTCTAAGAATGTCATTTAAGTTCCCTTCCTCTATGTCATGTCTGGATATGTATATTTTCCTATTTTGATTTGTAATTTCAGTTTCTTTGGTTTTTTGTTCAAATAATATAATTTGCGTTTTGAATTTATTCACTATTGTTTCTACTATAGGAATATGGTCATCTAGATTTTCTTCCTGACTGTGAATTGTCTCCACCTCTAAGCTTTCTATCTCATTAACTTCTTCAATGCTTATTTTATTTTCAAAAATATGTTTTATTGGATTGACTTTTATAATTTCATTTTTGTCGGCATTTCCTTTTATGTATTCTGTTTTAAACGTATACTCTCCTAATCTCAAGATCCATCTTTGCAATCTCTGACTTATGTCCCGACATTCCTTTTTTGTTTGCAACCATTTTAAGGGTTGGTGGTCAGTATACACATCGAATTCGACCCCGTAAAGGTATGGCCTAAAGTGATGAATTGACCAGACAATAGCCAATAATTATTTTTCGATGGTGCTGTACATAGTTTCGTGCTTATTTAGCGTCCTGCTTGCAAAGCAGACAGGGTGATTTTCTTGGCTAAGTACAGCACCAATTGCAAAATTGCTTGCATCAGTTGAAATTTGGATAATGCAAAACAGGAGGGTTTGTAATTAGTTCTTTCAATTTTTCAAATGCGTTTATAAACGCAATATCAGAAAGATTAACTTTTGCATCTTTTTTTAAGTACTTTGTGAGGGGTTGGGCTACTTTCGCATAATCTCGAATGAATTTTCGATAATACCCGGTTACCCCAAGGAAACTTTTAATTTGTTTCGTATTAGTGGGTAGTTTTAAATTTTTTATAACTTCTATTTTTTTTGGGTTCGGTTTTATACCTGTATCTGTAAGGATGTGGCCTAAATAGTCAGTCTCTTTTGCAAAGAATTTGCATTTATCTACCTGGATTTTTAAATTACTTTGCCTTAGCCTTTTAAATATACAATCTAAACTTTGCTTGTGTTCTTCTAAACTGGTACTAAATATAAGAATATCGTCGAGATATACAACGCATATTCTGTTTATTAGTCCCCTTAGTACTTGATTCATCATCCTCTGAAATGATGCAGGTGCATTTTTGAGACCAAAGGGCATTCTTATGTATTCGAAATGTCCCTGTGGTGTCGAAAATGCAGTTTTTAACTGATCCTTTTCGTCGACCACAATTTGGTGGAAGCCCTTTGCAAGTTCAAGGGTGGTGAAATATTGCGCCCTCCCCAATTTGTCGAATATGTCATCAATATTCGGAATTGGGAATTTGTCGCTTACAGTGATCTCGTTAAGTTTCCGATAGTCGATAACTAGTCTCCATTTCTGTTGACCAGAGTTATCTATCTTCTTCGGAACTATCCATATCGGGCTGTTGTAGGGAGAATTGCTTTCTTTAATAATACCCTGATAGAGCATTTCCCTTACTTGCCTCTCTACTTCTTCATGCACCGGAGAAAATCTGTATGTTCGAGAATAAATTGGCTCATTTGAGGTGGTAATAATTTGGTGCTTTATTTCATTGACACTTGTCAATTGCTGACCCTCTATAAAAAATAAGTCCTTATTTTCTTTCAAAATCTTTTTGAAAAATTCAAATTCCTCTTTATTTAATTTTGATGTGTCTAGTCTATGAATTATGCTATCTTCAAGTGTTATTGGTTCTAGTGTATTGACATCTTCATAGGTATAGGGACAATCGAATCCTTTGAAATCAATTCTTACTCCGTTAATGTTCATTAAATGGTTTTCCAAATCTATTTTAGCTTTCAATGGTATTAAAATATTTATTCCTAATATGGCATCAAACTTTTTGTGTTTAAGGTCTAACAATTTCCAAGACATGGTGGCATTTAGCTTGAATTCCTCTGGTACTTTCGTGACTTTTTCAAAATGAATGAATGTTTCTTCGGTTACAGTGCTTATAGGAATTGGAGTAATCTTATTTTTTGTCAATTTTGGAAACACGGATTGATCAAGAATTGATATGGATGATCCTGTATCTATCAAACAGTCGATTTGTTGTCCCTGAATGGTTATTTCAATTATTGGAAATGAATTGTATCCGAGGCATTGACAGGAAAATTTTTTGAATTCGGTGCCGAGCTACTATTTATGTTACTAACATCTGTTGATTCTATTGGTCTATTATTTCTGTATTTTTCTGAATAATTATTTGTGAATTGTCTTGGGGTTTGTTGGAATCTATTCTGGTATGTGTTATAATTATTATTTTGAAAGTCTGAATTTCTATTGATGTGACTAACATCCATTGGTTCTATTGGTCTATTATTTCTGTATCGTCCTGAATAGTTATTTGTAAATTGTCTTGGATTTTGTTGAAATCTGTTCTGGTATGTGTTATTATTGTTATATTGAAAATTACCTGTATTTTGTTGTTGCCTAGTTCTATAAGTGTTTGTATTGTCGTTTTTATTCCTATACTGGGTATACTGATTTGTAAATTGTCTTGATTGGGTTTGGTTGTTGTTGTTTTGCAAATGGTCTTTAGTTCGTTCCGATCTATGATCGTTCCTATATCGTTGTGCGTCTCTATTGTAGTTGTCACTTCTTTGATCGGATCTAACCTGACATTTTTCTTCCATTCTCTTAGCTGTTAATGCGAAATATGGCTCTTCTAAATTACATATATTTTTAATTCTAAGGTACATCTCCTCTTCTCTTGGGATTTTAAAAAAGAACTTAGAAAGTATGCTTTCTTCGTTACATTCTGGCTTATAATCTAATGGAGGGTTTGAATCCAAACGGTACTTCAGATTAAGCTTATCTAAAAAAAATTTTAGGTCATGATAGTACTGACTTACATTACAGTATTTAATACTATCTGCTTTGTTCTTCAACGCTGCATACTCCTCCGGTACGCCAAATGTTCTTTTCAGCTGTGCCGTTATCTCTTCCCAGGTACTGTTTGCTGGTTGTCTTCTTATTGCACTTAGTGCATCTCCCTGAATCTTGGATATAATAATCCTACGTATATATTCTTTTGCTGGTTCATCAGCGACCAATGATAGCATGTAATTTCCTTCATCTAAAAATGATGAAAGTGCATAAGAATCTTCTCCCCGAAATTGTGGAAGGCTCGTGGCTTCTTTTATAAGATCCGTTATTCCGAAATTCATTTTGAGTTTAGGATTAATTACACGTGAATCTGTATGTAATTTAAATTAATTTTAATTTTTCTTTTTTTCTTATTATTGGTTTCACTTTTTGTTTTTCGTTTTACTTTGTATGTAATTTTCACTTTTGTTTTTTGTTTTACTGTGTATGTAATTTTCACTTTTGTTTTTTGTTTTACTGTGTATGTAATTTTAACTTTTGTTTTTGATTAACTGTGTATGTAATTTTCACGGTTTACCGACTCCGCCAGTTTTGTTCTTATTGGGAGTTTAAATAAAACAAATAGTTTCGCTAATGCGGTCAAGCCGAGACTGACTTGGCTGTTTATTTTATTTATTAACAGAATGCAGTGAAATTGAAACGAAGCCAACATCGAACGATGTTGTTCTATTCTAACTTAACGAAGTACCATTCAACCCACGCTTTTAGCTTAACAGTTATATAACTCGGGTACCCATGTACCCGTGTCTGGCACTGGAGCCCTTATACCCGCGTCTGGCTCATTTACCTGTACTAGTATCACCTGTGGTCGAAATTCGACCATTTGAAATGAAATTCAATTTGTTTTTCATATAATTAATTGGAATTTATTTGTATGCAAATTTGTATCACTGTGGACATGGAAACTGCGCAGAGAGAGCAACGAAATATTTGCTCTCATTTGCTGCCTGGAAAGTGGCATTTTCGAAACGGCTGAACTTTCTCCATTTCCTTTCATATATTATCCTATCGATTCCCTATACGTCCTACCACCTACCTGTTTGACTTGGAAACCCCTTTTTCCCTAATTTTCGGGTTTTCCCGTTTTTTGTTCAATTAGTTATGAAAATTAATGTTCGCAATGATGAGTAATAAAATTTTTTGACAAACTTTAAATGATTTCTGGACCACAAAGTTATGTTACATATTTAGACAAAAATAAACACATTGCTTTAAGTTTGAGCAAAACATTCTTTCTTTTTTTCAACGCCATAACTGAGAAGTAAACACGTTCAATGAAATTGTCTGAAATTATCATTACCATGTTCTCTGAAAAAAAAAATAATCCATACTTCACGCATTTTTTCTACCCTCGGTTTTCACATATGGCAACAGATACTTCTTATATTTTCAATAAATTTCACAACATATCGCCCAATCCCATTCAAGAAACTGATCAGTAGGCGCTGACGATCGGCACAGCAACATCAAAGTGATAGTGTATGCGATTTTTCCCTGTTTTTTTTATGTCACTGGAATAGAGAAAACATGCGCGGCTCATGTCCGTACCGTAGTGATTTGAAACGGACTATAGCATAATTTGTTTTTTGTAATATTCTCCCGTGCAAGGTGATCAAAATGCTTTCATTTAATTAGCTAAAGATTTTTGTATGGGTAAAGCATGTGTGTATGTTCACTTTATTTTACCTGCCTTATCCCTTTGCAGCATATATTTTTCTATTGATCAAACATTTTGGAAATTGGTTTACCAAGGTTTTTAGGGCCGCCGATACAAATCTCCAATCAGATATCATATTTGTTTAATCAAAATAAAATCTGAAAGGGTTAACGGCAACATACACACATGCTTTCTTGTGCACATCTATGGCACATTCCCTTTCGAATGATATAAGTTTCATTCCCCTCCTTTCATAATAAATACTTAAAAAAGGTACCACAATTTGACTGAACCGGCGTAAAAGGTACCAAAATGTTCGATTGTTCACTTATTAATGCTATGTGGGATAAGTTGTTGTTGCATTTAGCATGCAAATTGCTTATCCTCGATGTCGTTTTTTTCGCCAATCCCATACGGGATACCAAAAAACCACCTATTAAATAAACATGTTCCTTGGACTATCTACAGAGTTGTAAATTAGAAATTTTGGTGATGTCATAAAACAATTTTAACAAACCTAATACACCCTATTCATTCTCTTATGTGCGCACTTATTATACATTTTAATTTGCAAGTGAAAAAGGAACAACAAATACAGCAATAAAAAATAAAAATAAAAGAGAACGAAGAAAAAAAGAGCAATAAAGGGAATAATAGTCCGTTTCAAATCAAAAGCGACATGGAGAGCTGCACAAAGAGAGCATCGAACATTTTGTTCTCTTTTATTCCCTGGAAAATGACATGTACGAATCTGCTAAACTTTCTCGGTTTCCTTTCAGATTTTATCCTATCGATTTTTACTTATACGTATGTACACCTACCTGTTTAACTTGGAAAAAGCGAACTCCGATGAACAAACCACTTTATTGGTGCACACCCCTTTTTGTAACAACATTTAACTACTTCTTGCACTAATAAATATAAAGGTACACATTTATACAAAAAGAAACATATTGCTTTAATTTCTTCAAATTTTTAAATTCATATATTCGAGTCAAATTCATATCAGCAAAATATTCTTTCTTCTTTTCAACGCCATAAGTGAGAAGTAAGGCCGCGTATGACAGCATTTATAGAGACGAGCTATACAGGGCTATGTCTAGTTTTGGCATCCCTGCAAAACTCGTCCGTTTGTGCAGGATGACGATGGAGAATGCACGCTGCTCCATCAAGGTCGGTAAGGAACTCACCGAGACCTTTGATGTCAAAAAAGGATTTAGACAAGGCGATGCGCTGTCATGCGACTTTTTTAATATCGTTCTTGAAAGAATTGTGCAAAACTCGCGCGTCAACACAAGAGGCACAATCTTTCAAAAGTCCGTCCAATTACTCGCATACGCCGATGATATTGACATAATCGGAAGAAAGCAGCGTGATGTCAGTGGCGCTTTCGCGAGTATTGAGACGGAAGCGGCAAAGATGGGTTTAACGGTAAATGAGGGCAAGACCAAGTATATGCTGTCAACAAGAAAGGACACTCAACACCGACGTCTCGGACAGAACGTCTCCCTCGACAGATATAACTTTGAGGTAGTTTAGGACTTTGTCTACCTAGGATCCGCTATCAATTCAGACAATGACACCAGCGCTGAGATCAGACGAAGAATAACCCTTGCCAATCGCTACTTCTTTGGGCTAAGAAGGCAATTGACTAGCAAAGCCCTCTCTCGAACAACAAAAGTGACCCTATATAAGACCTTAATAATCCCAGTCCTCCTCTACGGCGCAGAGGCATGGACTTTATCAAAAGTGGATGAGGGTGCTCTTGGCTGTTTCGAGAGGAAAATTCTTCGGGTGATTTTCGGTCCCGTCTGCATAGACGGTGAGTGGAGGAGGAGATACAACGACGAACTGTACAGCGACATCGACTTAGCCAGAAGAGTGAAGGTCCAACGACTGAGGTGGCTGGGTCATGTAGAGCGGATGGACACCAATGCTCCGGCCCGAAAAATCTTCGAATCCGCCCCCGAGGGACAGCGCAGTAGAGGAAGACCGCGACTCAGGTGGCGCGCGCAAGTTGAAGGGGACCTCAACCAACTTAGCGTGCGAAACTGGAGGCAGCTAGCTAAAGATCGAGCTGGCTGGAGACGCTTGTTGGTTGAGGCCCAGGTCCACCCCGGACTGTAGCGCCGCCTAAAGTAAGAAAGTAAGTGAGAAGTAAACAGTTTCAAAAAACGTGTCATTACCATGTTCACTGAAAAAAATAATAATCCATACTTCACACATTTTCTCTACACTCAGTTTTCGCATTTGGCAACATAGACTCCTTACTTTTTCAATAAATTTCACAACACATGGGCCAATCCCATTCAAGGATCTCATCAGTAGGCGTAGACGATCGACGATTTTTCTCCTGTTTTGTGTGATCCTCTCTTGTGTACACACAAAACAGGAGAAAAATTGTCGATCGTCAACGCCTACTGATGAGATCTTTGAATAGGATTGGGCTAAATTTATTGAAAAGATAAAGAGTTTATGTTGCCAAATGTGAAAACCGATGGTAGAGAAAATGCGTGAAGTATGGGTTATTATACTTTTCAGTGAACATGGTAATGACACGTTTTTTGAAACTGTTTACTTCTCAGTTATAGCGTTGAAAAGAAAAAAGAATGTTTTGCTGATGTGAGCTTGACTCGAAAATATGAATTTGGGACTTTGAAAAAATTAAAGCAGCATGTTTCTTTTTATGTAAATGTGTACCTACATATGTATTTATTTATTAAACCCGTTTAATTACACATACAATTATTGTAGAAGTACTTAAATGTCGTCACAAAAAGGGGGTGTGCACCAATAAAGTGGCTTGTTCATCGGAGTTCGATTTTGTCCAAGTTAAACAGGTAATTGTACGTGTAAGTTAAAATCGATAGGATAAAATCTGAAAGCAAATCGAGAAAGTTCAACCGATTCGTACATGTCATTTTCCAGTCAATAAAAGAGAGCACAGATTTCGATGCTCTCCCTGCGCAACTTTCCGTTTCAAATCAAAAGCGACAAACTTGGGCAGGATTTTCTTTTCCAGTCACCCCCTCTTGTGTACACACAAAACAGGAGAAAAATCGCCGATCGTCAACGCCTACTGTGTTATTGTTGTTGTATTTCGCTTCTCATGAGAGTGGTAGCTTTATACTGTACGTGTGTCTTTTGTATGTATAATTGCTTATGTGTTGACTTGACTTCCAATTGCGATTATTACCTTTATTATTTATCCGACATTAAAATAACAATCATTCTGCAAATCTGCACAGAACGACCTTTCTAACGGTGTATAATTTATGAAAATCGGTTCAGTAGAATCGTCGTAAATGGTACCTAAAGTTTCGATGTTCACGTATTAATATATAGATACCCGTGTCTGGCACGTGTACTCGTAAACCCTTGTTTGGCACGTGTACCCGTATTACCGTATCTGGCACTAGTACCCGTATCAGGCACTGGTACCCGTACCTGGCACGTGTACCCATGCCTGGCATGTGTACCCGTGTACCCGAGTCTGGTACGTGTACCCGTATACCCGTGTCTGGTACGGGTACCCGTATTCCCATATCTGGCACTGGTACCCGTGTCTGGCACGTGTACTCGTATACCCGTGTCTGGCACGTGTACCCGTGTCTGGCACGTGTACCCGAATCTGGCACGTGTACCCATGTACCCGTGTCTTTCACGTGTACTCGTATACCCGTGTCTGGCATGTGTATCCGTATACCCGTGTCTGTTACTGTTACCCGTGTGCACGTGCCTGGCACGTGTACTCATATACCCGTGTCTTTCACTGGTATACGTGTCTGGCACGTGTACTCATATACCCGTGTCTGGCATGGGTACCCGTATTCCCGTATCTGGCACTGGTACCCGTGTTTGGCACGTGTACTCGTATACAGTTGTTTGGCACGTGTACCCGTATTCCCGTATCAGGCACTGGTACCCGTACCTGGCACGAGTACCCGTATACCCGTGTCTGGTACGTGTACCCGTATTCCCGTATCTGGCACTGGTTCCCGTGTCTGGCACGTGTACTCGTATACCCGTGTCTGGCACGTGTACCCGTATCTGGCACAAGTACCCGTATCTGGCACGTGTACCCATGTACCCGTGTCTTTCACGTATATTCGTATACCCGTGTCTGGCACGTGTATCCGTATACCTGTGTCTGTTACTGGTACCCGTGTACCCGTGCCTGGCACGTGTACTCATATACCCGTGTCTTTCACTGGTATACGTGTCTGGCACGTGTACTCGTATACCCGTGTCTGGCATGGGTACCCGTATTCCCATATCTGGCACTGGTACCCGAGTTTGGCACGTGTACTCGTACACCCGTGTCTGGCACGTGTACCCATATTCCCGTATCTGGCACTGGTACCTGTATCTGGCTCGTGTACGCATGCCTGGCACGTGTACTCGTATACCTGTGTCTGGCACGTGTACTCGTATACCCGTGTCTGGCACGAGTACCCGTTTTCCCGTATCTGGCACTCGTACCCGTGTTTGGCACGTGTACCCGTATACCCATGTCTGACACGTGTACCCAGATTCCCGTATCTAGCACGTGTACTCGTATTCCCCGTGTCTGGCACTGGTTACCCACGAAATCCCGGAAAACAAAATCCCGGATCACGAAATCCTGAAATTCCGTGCAATTATTTCTATCAAAAAATTTTGTATTGTAAAATCGTTTTTTACCTTAAAAAAAAAAACCTTTGAAATAAAAAACAATTTCGGAACCTTTTGCGCTGTTTTCG
Source organism: Criorhina ranunculi (assembly GCA_951813785.1). Taxonomy (NCBI): domain Eukaryota; kingdom Metazoa; phylum Arthropoda; class Insecta; order Diptera; family Syrphidae; genus Criorhina; species Criorhina ranunculi. The sequence continues at coordinate 18,654,131 of OX638382.1, read as the reverse complement.
CGATCGTCATTTTTCTTGGTTTTGTAATCCGGAATGTTTTCCGGGATTTTGAAAATTGTTTTACAACCTCATTCTGGGATTTTGTGGCTTCCCATCTGCCACGTTTACCCGTATACCCATGTCTGGCACGAGTTCTAGTACACCGGTGTCTGGCACGTGTACCCGTATACCCGTATCTGGCACATTTACCTGCAAACCCGCGTTTGGAACGTGTACTCGTATACCCGTGTCTAGCACAAGTACCCGTATTCCCGTATCTGGCACTGGTACCCGTGTCTGGCACTGATACCCGTTTACCCGTGTCTGGCAAGTATACCCGTTAACCCGTGGCTGGCACGATTACTCGTATACACGTGTCTGCCACGTTTACTCGTAAGCCCGAGACGGGCACGTTTACTCGTATTCCCGTATCTGGCACTGTTACCCGTGCACCCGTGTCTGGTACGTGTACTCGTATACCCGTGTCTGGGACGTGTGCCCGTATTCCCGTATCTGGCACTGGTACCCGTGTTTGGCACGTGTACTCGTATATCCGTGCACGCACGTGTACCCGTGTCTGGTACCGGTACCCGTGCACCCATGTCTGGCACGTATACTCGTATACCCGTGTCTGGCACATTTACCCGTATCCCCTTGTCTGGCAAGTGTATTCGCATACCCGTTCCTGGCACGTGTTCCCGTATTCCCGTATCTGGCACGTGTACCCGTATACCCGTGTCTGGCACGTGTACCCATGCCTGGCACGTGTACCCGTGTCTGGCACTGGTACCCGTGCACCCGTGTCTGGTACGTGTACTCGTATACCCGTGTCTGGGACGTGTGCCCGTATTCCCGTATCTGGCACTGGTACCCGTGTTTGGCACGTGTACTCGTATATCCGTGCACGCACGTGTACCCGTGTCTGGTACCGGTACCCGTGCACCCATGTCTGGCACGTATACTCGTATACCCGTGTCTGGCACGTGTACCCGTATTCCCGTATCTGGCACGTATACCTGTATACCCGTGTCTGGCACGTTGCTCTTATTCCCATATCTGGTTACCCGTGTCTGGCACGTGTGCGCGTATACCCGCGTCTGGCACGTGTACCCGTATTCCCGTATCTGGCACGTGTACCCGTATACCCGTGTCTGGCACGTTTCTCATATTCCCGTATCTGGCACTGGTAGCCGTATCTGGCACGTGTACCCGTGTCTGGCACTGGTACCCGTGCACCCGTGTCTGGTACGTGTACTCGTATACCCGTGTCTGAGACGTGTACCCGTATTCCCGTATCAGGCACGAGTTACCCACGAAATGTCGGGAAACAAAATCCCGTGCACACAATCCCGATTACGAAATCCCGGAACACAAAATCCCGACGAACAAAATCCCGAAATTCTGTTCAATTATTTGTGCCAAAAAATCTTGTATTGTAAAATCGTTTTTTACCTTAAAAAAAAAGAAAAAACGTTTGAAATAAAAAAAAATTTGGACACTTTTGCGCTGTTTTCGGGATCGTCATTTTTTTTGATTTTGTAATCCGGGATGTTTTCCGGGATTTTGAAAATTTTTTTACAACCTCATTCTGGGATTTTGTGACTTACCCATCTGGCACGTTTACCCGTATACCTGTGTCTGGCACGAGTTCTCGTACAACCGTTTCTGGCACGAGTACCCGTATTCCCGTATCTGGCGCTGGTACCCGTGTCTGGCACGTGTACCCGTTTACCCGTGTCTGGCAATGCTACCCGTGTCCCGTGAATTCCCGTTTCTGGCACTGGTACCCGTGTTTGGCACGTGTACTCGTATACCCGTGTCTGGCACGTGAAGCCGGATCCCCGAATCTAGCACTGGTACCCTTTACCCGTGTCTGTTACTGATACCCGCGTACTCGTGTCTGGCACGTGTACTCGCATACCCGTGTCTTTCACTGGTACGAGTGTACCTGTGTCTGGCACGTGTACTCGTATACCCGTGTTTGACACGTGTACTCGTATACCCGTGTCTGGCACATGTAGCCGGATACCCGACAATAGCACTGGTACTCTTTACCCGTGTCTGTTACTGATACCCCTGTACCCGTGTCTGGTACGTGTAGCCGTATTCCCGTATCTGGCACTGGTACCCGTGTCTGGCACGTGTACCCGTATCTGGCACTGGTACCCGTATCTGGCACGTGTACCCATGTACCCGTGTCTTTCACGTGTATTCGTATACCCGTGCCTGGCACGTGTATACGTATACCCGTGTCTGTTACTGGTACCCGTGTACCCGTGCCTGGCACGTGTACTCATATACCCGTGTCTTTCACTGGTATACGTGTCTGGCACGTGTACTCGTATACCCGTGTCTGGCACTGGTACCCGTATTCCCTTATCTGGCACTGGTACCCGTGTTTGGCAGTGTACTCGTATTCCCCGTGTCTGGCACTGGTACCCGTGTACCCATGTCTGACACGTGTACTCGTATACCCGTGTCTGGGACGTGTATCCGTTTTCCCGTATCTGGCACGGGTTACCCACGAAATCCCGGAAAACAAAATCCCGGAACACAAAATCCCGGATCACGAAATCCTGAAATTCTGTGCAATTATTTCTGTCAAAAAATCTTGTATTGTAAAATCGTTTTTTACCTTAAAAAAAAAACCCTTGAAATAAAAAACAATTTCGGAACTTTTGCGCTGTTTTCGGGATCGTCATTTTTCTTGATTCTGTAATCCGGAATGTTTTCCGGGATTTTGAAAATTGTTTTACAACCTCATTCTGGGATTTTGTGGCTTTCCCATCTGCCACGTTTACCCGTATACCCGTGTCTGGCACGAGTTCTCGTACACCCGTGTCTGGCACGAGTACAAATGTACCCGTGTCTGGCACTGATACCCGTATACCCGTGTCTGACACATTTACCTGTATACCCATGTCTGGCACGTGTACCCGTATACCCGTGTCTGGCACGTGTACGCGTATTTCCGTATCTGGCACAAGTACCCGTATCAGGCACTGGTACCAGTATCTGGCACGTGTACCCATGCCTGCCACGTTTACCTGTATACCCATGTCTGGCACGAGTTCTCGTACACCGGTGTCTGGCACGTGTACCCGTGTACCCGTGTCTGGCACTGGTACCCGTATACCCATGTCTGGCACATTTACCTCTAAACCCGTGACTGGCCTGTGTACTCGTATACCCGTGTCTGGCACGTGTACTCGTATACCCGTGTCTGGCACGTGTACCCGTATCCCCGTATCTGGCACGTGTACCCGTATACCCGTGTCTTTCACGTTGCTCATATTCCCGTATCTGGTCACCCGTGTCTGGCACGTGTATTCGTATACCCGAATCTAGCACTGGTACCCGTATCTAGCACGTGTACCCGCATACCCATGTCTGGCACGTGCACCCGTATTCCCATATCTGGCACTGGTACTCGCGTCTGGCACGTTTACTCGTATACCCGTGTCTGGCACGTGTACTCGTATTCCCGTATCTGGCACTGGTAGCCGTATCTGGCACGTGTACCGGTATACCCGTGTCTGGCACATTTACCAATATACCCGTATCTTTCACGTGTACTTGTATACCCGTGTCTGGCACGAGTACCCGTATTCCCCTATCTGGCACTGGTACCCGTGTCTGGCAAGTATACCCGTAAACCCGTGTCTGGCACTGGTACTCGTGTCTGGTACGTTTACTCGAATACCCGTGTCTGGCACGTTTACTCGTATACCCGTTCCTGGCACGTGTTCCCGTATTCCCGTATCTGGCACGTGTACCCGTATACCCGTATCTGGCACGTGTACACATGCCAGGCATGGGCACTGGTACCCGTGCACCCGCGTCTGGTACGTGTACTCGTATACCCGTGTCTGGTACGTGTACCCGTATTCCCGTGTCTGGCACGTGTATCCGTATACCCGTGTCTGTTACTGGTACCCGTGTACCCGTGCCTGGCACGTGTACTCAGATACCCGTGTCTTTCACTGGTATACGTGTCTGGCACGTGTACTCATATACACGTGTCTGGCATGAGTACCCGTATTCCCGTATCTGGCACTGGTACCCGTGTTTGGCACGTGTACTCGTATACCCGTGTCTGGCACGTGTTCCCATATTCCCGTATCTGGCACTGGTACCTGTAGCTGGCTCGTGTACGCATGCCGGGCACGTGTACTCCTATTCCCGTATCTGGCACGTGTACCCGTATACCCGTATCTAGCACGTGTACTCGTATTCCCCGTGTCTGTCACTGGTACCCGTGTACCCATGTTTGACACGTGTACTCGTATACCCGTGTCTGGGACGTGTACCCGTATTCCCGTATCTGGCACGGGTTACCCACGAAATCCCGGGAAACAAAATCCCGGATCACGAAATCCTGAAATTCTGTGCAATTATTTCTATCAAAAAATTTTGTATTGTAAAATCGTTTTTTACCTTAAAAAAAAAACCTTTGAAATAAAAAACAATTTCGGAACTTTTGCGCTGTTTTCGGGATCGTCATTTTTCTTGATTTTGTAATCCGGAATGTTTTCCGGGATTTTGAGAATTGTTTTACAACCTCATTCTGGGATTTTGTGCTTTCCCATCTGCCACGTTTACCCGTATACCCATGTCTGGCACGAGTTCTAGTACACCGGTGTCTGGCACTTGTACCCGGGTACCCATGTCTGGCACATTTACCTGTTAACCCGTGTCTGGCACGTGTACTCGTATACCCGTGTCTGGCACGTGTACCCGTATTCCCGTATCTGGCAGTGGTACCCGTTTACCCGTGTCTGGGAATGCTACCCGTGTCTGGCAAGTATACCCGTAAACCCGTGTCTGGCACGTTTACTCGTATACCCGAGTCGGGCACGTTTACTCGTATTCCCGTGTCTGGCACTGGTACCCGTATACCAGTGTCTGGCACATTTACCTATAAACCCGTGTCTGGCACGTGTACTCGTATACCCGTGTCTGGCACGTGTACGCGCATTTCCGTATCTGGCACTGGTACCCGTTTTTGGCACGTGTGCTCGTATACCCGTGTCTATCACGTGTACCCGTATTCCCGTATCTGGCACTGGTACCTGTATCTGGCTCGTGTACACAGGCCTGGCACGTGTACCCGTATACCCGTGTCTGGCACGTTGCTCATATTCCCGTATCTAGTTACCCGTGTCTGGCTCGTGTACTCGTATACCCGAATCTAGCACGTGTACCCGCATACCCATGCCTGGCACGTGTACCCGTATTCCCGTATCTGGCACGTGTACCCGTATACCCGTGTCTGGCACGTTGCTCATATTCCCGTATCTAGTTACCCGTGTCTGGCTCGTGTACTCGTATACCCGAATCTAGCACGTGTACCCGCATACCCATGCCTGGCACGTGTACCCGTATTCCCGTGTCTGGCACTGGTACCCGTGTCTGGCACGTGTACTCGTATTCCCGTATCTGGCACTGGTAGCCGTATCTGGCACGTGTAACGGTATACCCGTGTCTGGCACATTTACCCGTATACCCGTGTCTGGCACGTGTACCCATGCCTGGCACGTGTACCCGTGTCTGGCACTGGTACCCATGTCTGACACGTGTACTCGTATACCCGAATCTAGCACTAGTACCCGTATCTAGCACGTGTACCCGCATACCCATGTCTGGCACGTGCACCCGTATTCCCGTATCTAGCACGTGTACCCTCATACCTATGTCTGGCACGTGTACCCAGATTCCCGTATCTAGCACGTGTACTCGTATTCCCGAATCTGGCACTGGTACTCTATACCCGTGTCTGTTACTGATACCCGTGTCTGGCACGTGTAGCCGTATTCCCGAATCTGGCGCTGGTACTCTATACTGGTACCTGTGTGCCCATGTCTGACACGTGTACTCGTTAACCCGTGTCTGGGACGTGTACCCGTATATCGTATCTGGCACGGGTTACCCACGAAATCCCGGAAAACAAAATCCCGGAACACAAAATCCCGGATCACGAAATCCTGAAATTCTGTGCAATTATTTCTGTCAAAAAATCTTGTATTGTAAAATCGGTTTTTACCATCAAAAAAAAGAAAAAAACGTTTGAAATAAAAAAAAATTCCGGAACTTTTTCGCTATTTTCAGGATCGTAATTTTTCTTGATTTTGTAATCCGGGATGTTTTCCGGGATTTTGAAAATTTTTTTAAAACCTCATTCTGGGATTTTGTGGCTTACCCATCTGGCACGTTCATGTATACTTATGTCTGGCACCGTATTCCCGTATCTAGCGCTGGTACCCGTGTCTGGCACGTGTACCCGTTTACCCGTGTCTGGCAATGCTACCCGTGTCTGGCAAGTATACCCGTATACCCGTGTCTGGCACTGGTACCCGTGTCTGGCACGTGTACTCGTATTCCCGTATCTGGCACTGGTAGCCGTATCTGGCACGTGTAACGGTATACCCGTGTCTGGCACATTTACCCGTATACCCGTGTCTGGCACGTGTACCCATGCCTGGCACGTGTACCCGTGTCTGGCACTGGTACCCGTGCACCCGTGTCTGGTACGTGTACTCGTATACCCGTGTCTGGCATATTTTCCCGCATATCCGTGTCTGGCACGTGTACCCGTATTCCCGTATCTGGCACGTGTACTCGTATTCCCGAATCTGGCACTGGTACTCTATACCCGTGTCCATTACTGATACCCGTGTCTGGCACGTGTAGCCGTATTCCCGAATCTGGCACTGGTACTCTATACCCGTGTCTGTTACTGATACCCGTGTACCCGTGTACCCGTGTCTGGCACGTGTACTCGTATACACGTGTCTTTCACTGGTACCCGTGTACCTGTGTCTGGCACGTGTACTCGTATACCCGTGTCTGGCGCGTGTACTCGTATACCCGCATCTGGCACGTGTACCCAAATTCCCGTATCTGGTACTGGTACCCGTGTTTGGCACGTGTACTCGTAAACTCGTGTCTGGCACGTGTAGCCGTATTCCCGAATCTAGCACTGGTACTCGTATCTGGCACATTTACCCGCATACCCGTGTCTGGCACGTGTACCCGTAATCCCGTATCTAGCACGTGTACTCGTATTCCCCGTGTCTGGCACTGGTACCCGTGTTTGGCACGTGTACTCGTATTCCCGAATCCAGCACTGGTACCCGTATCTGGCACGTGTACCCGTATACCCGTGTCTGGCACATTTTCCCGCATACCCGTGTCTGGCACGTTTACCCGTATTCCAGTATCTGGCACGTGTTCTCGTATTCCCCGTGTCTGGCACTGGTACCCGTGTACCCATGTCTGACACGTGTACTCGTATACTCGTGTCTGGGACGTGTACCCGTATTCCCTTATCTGGCATGGGTTACCCACGAAATCCCGGAAAACAAAATCCCGTGCACACAATCCCGATTACAAAATCCCGGAACACAAACACGAAATCCCGAAATTCTGTGCAATTATTTCTGTCAAAAAATCTTGTATTGTAAAATCGTTTTTTACCTTAAAAAAAAAAATAAATTTTTGAAATAAAAAAAGAAATTCCGCAAATTTTGCGCTGTTTCCGGGATCGTCATTTTTCGGGAGTTTCTAATCCGGGATTTTTAAATATTTTTTACAACCTCATTCCGGGATTTTGTGGCTTTCCCATCTGTCACGTTTACCCGTATACCCGTGTCTGGCACGTGTACTCGTATACCCGTGTCTGGTTTTCGAATTAAAACCGAAAAGCAAAACTTCTCGCAAATAACGCATATTTGGTTCGAAAGTCGACATTTTCTTGCACAAATATATACGACGCCGATGAAAATGCACAAATGTAATGATGAGGAGTTTTTGACAAATGCACAAGCCTACCATGTGACGTTTCTGACCAGCATGTACCCCTACCGCCGTCTATTGGAAAATGTCGGATTACTATTTCTTCTACCCCGCTTTTCCAAAAGGAAACAATATTTGTTTTATCTTCAAATACATCATTTAAAAACGGTTTTGTTAAGTTGCTTTCGTGTCTGTTCGGTAAAAATCTTGCAATTAATTTTTAACTAACTTCCCGATGAGATAGAGACTTGACATTTTAAGCATGGGTCAGAACTGGATGACAATTCAATATCAACTTACTTTCAGTCTGTTCGTTAGGGTTCCGACAGCCGTTATTGTTTCGTTTTCAAGGCATTTTTATTCATTAAATTCATTACTCTTACTTGCTAGACAAAAAACGCTTAAAACTAGTTTAATTAACTCAACTATAGCCGTGTTCTTTTGAGAGCTGTATACCCAGCCCAGTTAAATTTTACACACAAAGCAATAGTAACACACCAAGTGGCGATAACTTTCCCAGTAGCAGCAAGTGAGGATAAAACTACATAAGTTGACCACCAGAGCGCGAAAAATCTCATAAATTAGCCTTTAGCCGATCGTATTTGTTGTTTTTCCTCGGTTTTGACATTTAAAAACTGTCAAATAAAGAAAAAAAAATTGGAGCCGCAAACCAAATGGTTGATGCGGCCGCTACTGAGATGAATCGTTTTTCTGGCTGAAGTGAGTATAGTTCTCAAAAAAACACGGCTTATGTAATTCTAACTTATTGGCCCTGATTCCGACAGTCGTCTTCATAAATTAATAACCTTTTTCAGATGTCCGTTGGCAACTCTGACGCATATTCAGATTTATCGCTTAAGGGTTGTTTTTTCCCTTTTTTTCGGATTGTATGTTTATCGCCTCTTTTACCGAAAGAATTTTCGTTGCCACAGCAACCACTTCATGTGTAAGATGATGGATAGGCGAAGGAAGTAATAGCAGACGAAACATAATTCTTTATTTTTTGTTGTACCTTCATTCATGATTTTCTTGAAAAAGGTTGTAGGTAATGTGGTTAAGTAATTTTTGGAAACAATTTTTTAGTTTCACATGAGCAAACACAATTTCGTTTTCATTACTAGGTTGCACTCAGAGTTGCCAATGAACATTTTATAATGGTTATTATTTTGTGGTATGACTACTACGATCGAGAAGACGACTGTCGCCCAAGGTATGTATAGTATATAGACTATAATGGTCTGATATTGCGCATGTATGTAGGGGGGAGGGACGGGGATGGAAATAAAACACATCACGTTTTAAGTTTAATTCATTAATTTCATTTAATTTATTAATAAGAATATCAGAAAAAATAGCAAACAGAAACTTTAAAAAAACTAATAAGGTTCTTGACAATCGCGACTTAACCAAACGGGATGACTTCTCTCTGGCTACTTGCTTTATTTAGTTCAATTCACTAGCAATAATCCATAACATAATTTACATAGCATAATTACAACATATGTTTTTACTCAATAGCAGTTGTTTGGATTTAGGATAAATTGAACATTGTTTGGGTGAGTTAACAAATAGAATTGGGATAGAAAGATTGTAAGTGTTATGTGAAGCGTAGCCCTCCTACATGTATATTTCCATCTCGCTCAAACAAATCTACGTCACGTGCATAGCATTTTGAATTTGCTACTTTGAATTAATTATTTGCAGGTTAGAGTTGTTTTTTTGTTATTTTTGGTTTCGCAAATTATTTAAAAAGTATTTAGCTGTAGTATAAGCTCAGAATTTAGGTAATGCCAAATACATGCTTTGGTATCCCGCGGCACCCAACAAGGAGAAGTCTCATTACCGTCATTGTGAGTCTTGGTAGTAAATGAGATACTAATGAAGCTGGGGATCAATGGAATAAGGGTCGTTGCCTATGCTGACGACGTAGTCTTACTCCCCACAAGCAAATTTATACCCACAATCGCAGACCAGCTACAGTCAGCCCTTATCACTTTAAGCAACTGGGCCAAGCGATGCGGTCTCAATAACCTAAAAAAATAGATGGGTCCTAGGTAGGTAGGTTGAAGTGGTTGAAACTGGTTAGCCTGCCAGAGACACAGTAGCGCGGATGCGCCGTTTTGATACCACACTCACGTGACCTGGATGTTGAGAGTGTAGTTTTCAGATTCATCCTGTGGAATTAAGAAAGTTGATGATGTTGCAAAATTGTATGTGAGTAATCTCAGATGGTTCCTTGAAAAAGGATTTTCCGAGAGTGCGCTGCCTGGCTCTGGCAAGTGCCGGGCAGTCATAGAGAAAGTGGAATAACGTTTCCTTTTCTGGTAAATTGTCGCAACTAAGGCAGTGGGACTTAAATGAAATGCCTAACTTGGCAGCGTGTGGACCAATTGGCCAGTGGCCCGCGCTTACTGCCGAGATTCTAACTGTTTCAATGCGGTTTGGTTTGGTTCTTTTCACCAACAAAAGAAACATCCCAACATTCGAACCCCAGAGATTAAATGGAATACAACTCCAGTTATCGGAAAGGGCAATGGGATGTGTACTAGACAGTAAATTAAACTGAAGAGAAAACCTAATGGAAACCTAAGCTGAGGAAGCTGGGGCTAATACCGATGTTGATATTTTGACAAAGTAAGTGGCCGCGAAAGGTGCGCTTCGCCTACAACAATTTGGAAAAAGGGTTAAAAAGGCCACCAACCAATCACCAAGTGGGCGAACATTGAAACGAAAACTGACTCGAACTCAAAATTTTCTCTAGAGAGAGTTGGATAGAAGGAGAAATCTAAGCCCCAACCACATAACCATTTTTACGGATGGGTCAGAAATGGAAGTGGGTGTTGGCTATGGGATTTACGCATCAAAACCAAAAACCGTACGGTCGATAAGACTTCCAAACCACAGCAGTGTGTTCCAGGCGAAACACCTAAAGAGTATGCGTGTGAGTACATCCGAGGAGGATACATGCCATCTTCTATGCGAATGCACAAGCCTCAGCAGAAACAGAAAAACAGCCCTTGGAAAACCTTTCTTTAATGGTCTGGACCAATTGTCAAACAAGCTACCGAGAACTATCTTTCAATTCCTTCGGCACTCAGGTTGGTTCGGGGAAGCCAATTGATAGATTATAATACTCCGTGTTCTATTTATTTTTAGATACCCTACACCACATCGGGGAACACAATGGATCCTTTAAGATCCGACTGAGCATGTACAAAAGTGCAGCCATCCCTTCAACCTTACCCAACCTACAGAATGTTGATGTATCGACAAAAATATCATCTTCAGGCAGTAGCTTACTAGTTTTTAAGAGTTTTGCGTTCATATGTGTATATGCATATTTCTATTCACAAACAACAAAGATTTGGAATTGATTTATTCGTATTTTACTTTATGCTTTAATATTTCATTGATGGGGAATACAAATCTGCATTTAGTAATCAATTTTCATACAAATGTCCATGCAAACAAATCATCAACAAAACATCCAATTTCACGATACACGTGACGTAGTTGCGCAGAACGAAATAAAATTTGAACTCGGAATATCATACCATTATGTTTTTATATACCTTGATATATACCTAGTACGTTGTTTAGTCACATTATTCAACATTAATTTCGAAAAAAAATAAAAAATTGAATCTGAAAACCATGTCTGATTTCTACTTTCCTTTAAGTTACAAGTTACAAGTTAGCTTTATTGAGACAAATTTACAAATAGCATACATTATGATTACAATCTTATAATACACTAGCAGTCCACCCGCGGCTTTGCACGCATACTAAGGTTTATACTATGGAACTTTCAAATTCCAATTCATTTAAATTCAACTCGGCAAAACAAAAACAACACACAATCACGAACCGATGTGCCGACCGACTACGGTTGCACATACTATAAATCTGCAAACTTTAACACTCTGTATCTTGGCCCGTAGTTACAATTTTTAAAAACACGTGTTTCCTTATTTTTGTTGTAGAATTTATCTAACAAATTCTTGATTTCAATTTTCGAATAATGTCAGTTAGGTGGATTACTGCAAAAATTCTATAGAGGGTCTAATAATGAACAACGCCACCTGTTGATTTTTTTATGTACTAAATTGTATACGCTCTATAATTGTAACCAAGGTTTTCTGTTTTTTTCTTTCTTTAAAACAATCGTTCGTGACGTCTTAAGGTCTTCAACCCTTAACTTTTAACTTTTCTAACATACAAAAGTAAGTTCCAAAAATCTTTAAATGACGATAACTTTTTTTTCCGACATCCGATCTTAATAAAACAAAACCTATATGCTGCTATATGCAAAGCCTATCTATGCTCTGTCCACCTGTGAAAACTATATGAAAATCCGTTCAGTAGTTTCGGAGATGTGCGCGAACAAACAAACGGACAGACAGAAAAGAATTCTAAAAATCAATAATTTGTGTTCTATTACTCTTCTTTAGTCACCCCCTTTTTTTACTTTTTTCAATGTACAGACACACCGGGTTCTACTGTTTTATTATATGTATATTGATATATTGATATGATTTGGCCGACTTAATGATATGTCTGACTTAAGCAAAAGTAAAGGAATATTTAAGGGGTATTTATTCAGAATTCATTACAAGAAAATTGTATCTAATTTTAATTTATTTACGCTTGCTCCCGGCGTATTTTCATTTGCTTTTTTTTTTTGGTAATCTAAACCTAGGGGATATAAATTAAAACTTAAACTTAAACCTGAACTAATAATACCTAATTATACCTGACAAAAAATACGCCTTTGTGTTGCAGATAAGCATATCCATAAGTTGGTTGCAACAGCTTTGAAATCCTTAATGGTTCATATAGGGTACTATGTATATGATAGCAAGGAAATTCTACTTTCCTTTAAAAGACTACAGTTTCCGAGTAGTCTAAATTTATTTAATTTGATTTTCTTCCCAGCAAAAATTTGAATCAGATTTATAAGGCTAAAGGTAGCCCTAAACGACGAACATGCTCGCTGAACTTGTTCCTGCTCGCTATGTTTTTCTCGTGTAGGGCATGCTTGCCAGGTTTTTGAAATCAAAATCGCCGATCTTAAAATTTATATCGCCAAAAATCGCCAAATTTAAAAATATTCGCCGCCATAAATCGCCAATTTAAAAATAAAATGTAATGAAATAAAACGTAACTCACATTCAAATATTTTGCAATGTGCGAATCCTTCTTTCTTGGATTTTGTTAACCATCCATTAATGTTTAAAAAGGTTACGAGAAATGTTATAAAAATCCTGTACTAGAATTGTAAGGAGTCTAGTTTTCTTACCTTTAAATATATTCAATTGTTCCCATTCCTTTTTTTTAAATTTGTTTTGTTTTGTTTTCTTTTACAAAAATAAATAACCATAAGCGCAACCACTTGCGCTTCTTTATCGCACATGTTTACACTGTAAAAAATAAACACGAAATGAATGTTCGCCAAATGTGTTCGCCGTGTGGGGGATAACGCAAGCGAACAAGTTCGCTGAGCATGTTCGTCGTTTAGGGCTACCTTAAGGGATAACGCTTATTTTAAAACTATAAAAAGTCTTAAATAAGCCCTATTTCCAGGTATAAATAAGGTTTTCCTTACTTCAGTCGTACAATAAGTCTTATCTATGGCTTATAATAAGGGACAAGAAAGTGTTGAGAATTAAGAGAATTGAGAATTGAGAGTTTTTGAGAACAGAGTTGATTCTCTTTAAAATTATACCTTATCTTTTGCCTTATTTTAAAATGTAAATAAGCGCTTCCTTACTTAAAATAAAAGTAGAATTGAAAGATATACGCAATAACAAGTTTTTGTATGTCGCAAACAAAATTTTATTTCTTTGAAATTGTATTTCATTTTTATACCGTATGTATCAGCCGAAACGACTCTAGGCTACCAACCACTGCCGACAAGAAATCCGTGATATGATGAAGAGTGCATGCAGAAGAAGAAGGCAACAGATGAGGCATATAAGAAGACGTTGCAAAGAACAACCCGGGCAACGTGGGACGAGTACAGAGCCAAAAGAAGGGAGGAGAAAAAGACACTGCGGAAAAAAGAAAAGAGCCTTCGCAGTCTCCCAGCTTAAGGATATCGAAGAAGGCAGGAGGAATAACAACATGCGAAGCTTTTATCGAAAAGCTAAAAGCCTGGCTGCAGGCTACAGACCAGGAACTCAGGCCCTTCGAAATAATGAAGGTAATCTGTCACCGAACCGCGGGGAATTGTGGATGTTTTTAAGCAGCATTTCCAGCAGCTGCTTAATGGGCATGGCCAGGAGAGAGTGATAGAGTATGAAGAAAACTCACTTTCAGTCGATGAAGTAGTTCTCCCACCCAGCCTTGAGGAAGTCGGCACAGCCATTAAAAAGCTGAAGAACAACAAGGCCGCAGGCTCGGATGGATTACCGTCAGAGCTCTTCAAAGCTGGTGGCGATGTTTTGGTAGGGAGTATGCACCAGATCATCTGCAAAGTATGGGAGGACGAAAGCATGCCCGACGACTGGACTATCAGCTCTATCTGCCCCATCTTCAAGAAAGGCGATCCTATGTCTTGTAAGAACTACCGAGGCATATCCCAGCTTAATGTAGCCTACAAGATCCTATCCAGTGTACTGTGCGAACGACTAAAGCCGTTTTGCGCCACACTCATCGGCACCTATCAGTGTGGCTTCCGGCCCGGCAAATCGACGATAGACCAAATCTTCGCACTTCGGCAAATCCTGGAAAAGACCAACGAGTTCCAAGTCGATACTCACCATCTTTTCATCGACTTCAAAGCCGCATACGACAGCATTCATCGCACCGAACTATACAACGCGATGGCCGAATTCGGGATCCCGAGAAAACTGATCCGGTTGTGTCGCGCAACGCTAGAGAACTCGCAATGCACCGTGCAGTTTGGGAACAGAACCTCCGAATTATTCCAAACATGCACCGGATTTCGGCAAGGAGACGCGCTGTCGTGTGACTTCTTTAATTTTGTTCTGGAGCAGATAGTGCGAAAGGCCGGCGTAAACACAGAAGGCACTATATTTAACAAATCCATCCAGCTGCTGGGATACGCAGACGATATCGACATCATCGCCCGGTCCCAGCGTGCCATTATTGAGGCTTTTACTGCAATACAAGAACAAGCCCAACGAGTTGGTCTCACCATAAATGAGGATAAAACAAAGTATATGCTGTCTACCAAAAACCGATCCGTCGAACACCATCTAGGTCAAAACCTAACAATTGACAGCTACAATTTTGAGGTAGTGAAGGAGTTTACCTACCTCGGGGTAAACATAAACTCCACAAATGACACCCTGGTGGAGATTCGACGAAGGATAACCTTAGGCAACCGTTGCTACTTCGGTTTGTCCAAACAACTAGGGTCCAAACTCCTAACCCGAAGGACCAAAATTTTGCTCTACAAAACCCTGATCTTGCCAGTCCTGCTTTATGGAGCTGAATGCTGGACGATAAGTAAGACAACGGATCAGATCTTGGGATCCTTCGAAAGAAAAATCCTACGTCGAATTTTTGGTCCAGTCTGCGAGGAGGGCGAATGGAGGAGAAGATACAACCGCGAACTCTACGAGCTGTACAAAGATGTGGATGTAGTACGGAAGGCAAAAATCCGTCGACTGCAATGGCTCGGCCACATCGAGCGAATGGACGAGAATGCTCCAGCTAAGAGGATCTTCGAATCCCAGCCACCTGGTTCGCGAAAAAGAGGAAGACCGAACCTCCGGTTTAAAGATCAGGCAATCGCGGACGCCAGAAGCCTTGGTCTAGTAAATTGGAAGCAGCGTGCCCGGGACCGTAAAGGATGGAAAGCGGAAAGGCTCAGACCCTTCAAGGGTTGCTGGCCTGATAAGTAAGTAGTGAAGTGAAGTGAAGTGCAATTTTATAAAGTAAGTACATATAATGGCTGCAACTGTGGGGTATTCGACACCGCACTATAAGCAGCTATTAAAGAAAATGAAAGACAGGATGTCGGGTATCCCGACGGAAGAAAATAGAGAATTGAAGACAGCCGACGTTCATTCCTATAGCTTCATTGACAATAGGGATAGTGAAATTAATAATATTAATGATAGTGCTGTTTCTGATATTAGGTCTGATAATTTAAAGGAAAAATTAGCTAACTGGGTTATAGCCGAAAATATTTCACACAGTACTGGTACTAAATTATTGCGAATTTTAAAAGACGCTGGATTAGAAGTTCCTCTGTCAATCCCATCTTTAATTAATAAAAATAAAATAGAAAGAAATAAAATTACTCAAATAGAGCCCGGTAGCTATATGCATTTTGGCATATCAAAAATAATAAAAAAAAGTACTCAGAACTAAATATAGCAAATTTAAACAATATTATTAAAGCAGATATTAATGTTGATGGTCTTCCAATATTTAAAAGCTCCTGCACGTCTCTTTGGCCAATATTAGGAGCTTTCGTTAATTGGTCTGATTTGTGACAAACCATCAAATTTGGACCAAT
Source organism: Criorhina ranunculi (assembly GCA_951813785.1). NCBI lineage: Eukaryota > Metazoa > Arthropoda > Insecta > Diptera > Syrphidae > Criorhina > Criorhina ranunculi. The sequence goes on along the minus strand of OX638382.1, from coordinate 18,637,867 downwards.
ATTTAACAGACTTTGTAAAGGAGATAAAAGATATACATAGATGAGAATGAAATAGAAGTTAGAGACGTAGTTTATAGGATCAATATTAGAGCGTTTATCTGTGATGCACCTGCCAGGGCATTCATGACGTCAACAGCATACCATAATTCTTTTAAAGGATGCCCTTTTTGCGACCAAATTGGAACCCGAATTAATAAAAGAACTGTATACTCAACATCAATAGGGCAACTTATAACAGATGAAAGTTACAGAAGCAGGACTGATAAAGATCACCACAGCTTACAATATAGGAATATAGAAAATATATAAGAAGTCTATGGCGTTCATTGTGTTACACAATTCCCATTTGATATTCTGCATTTAATCGATCTTGGAGTAGGTAAGAAAATAATATCGAAAGTAATAAATGGCAAAATAGATCCACTACATAGGATTTCTGTAGGAAATAAAATACAACTGTCAGGTAAGCTGTTGGAATTAATAAAATATGTTCCCAAAAAATTTTGTAGGAAGCCAAGACATTTTGATGAAATCTCAAGGTGGAAAGGTACTGAATTCCGACAACTGATTTTCTATACAGGCATAGTAGTTTTCAAGGAAATCCTAGGCAAAGAACTGTACGAACATTATTTACTTGTATGTTGTGCATACAGAATACGCCTCAATACAACCTTATTTAAATCCAATAGCGAAATAGTCGGACAAATGTTTCAGTTATTTGTTTTCGATTTTTCAAAATTTTACGGTAACGACAGTTTTTCGAACAAAGTTCATAGCATTTTAAACTTGCAGATTATCAAGAGAAAAGTTAAAAAACCCCAACACATACTTATGCAGTTAGATAATAAATTAAATGATATTCCCATTAAAACCAACTTCGAAACTAAAAATAGTTTAATTGATAAGTCATTAATTTCGCTTAAATTTAATAAAATTTTTGTGTCAAAAAAATTGCCCAATAATTTCTGCTCCATAAATGGTTTTCCTTACATAATAACTGCATTGGGAATAAAAAATGGAAAACACTATGTTGTTGTCAGAAAGCTTTAACACATTTTAGCCGTTTTCTCTAACCTGATTAATTCATTAGATATCGGCATTATGCTAGCTACCGGGCTTGAAGAAGAAGAAAGACTTTTCACGCCAAATACCAGTATTGCGAAATATTTCCCCATTCCGATTAGAAATTTGCAATATATTTTAATACCTATTTTGCATCAAATCCATAATTAAAGTAAAAGCTCATTTAAATAAAAAGTATCAAAAGCCACTATCATCAGTAATCAAAAAACAATAATAAGCAGTAACAATATTAAAAATGGAGAAGCAGCAAATGGGTAAGGATTTATCTTTGATTTAAAAAATGTTAAGGAAGTTAAATTCATAACCTTCTCCTAAAGAAAATAACCCCGGCCAACAACAACCGTTTATATTAGATGTTCCCGCTGGTAATGAGCTAAACAATGAATTGCAAGCATTATCACCAGCTATTTCGTCTATGGTCACCACAGTTGATAAGCTGATAGCTGAGTTTCAAGGTAGGTGGTGTTTTATTCTTAACTTTAATTTGAGTTTATACTTACACAGAAATTATTTTTCAGTTTAGATTTGAAAGAAGCCGTAAATACAATGCAAAATAGCATTCAGGCACAAACAAATGCAATAGCTGAGCAGTCGCTCAAAATTAATAGCATATATGATAAACTGTATTGTCCACCCATATCTAACATCTCTGATTTTCCAATAAAGTCTTTAAAGGCTTTGGAAAATTTTGATAAGAAAATAAAATCGGAACCTCAATTCGAAGCGGATTTAGTAAGTCAAATATATTACTATAATATGTTTAGTTTTAATACCGTTGAACTTTTTCAGAAAATTTTTCTTGCCTCAAGAATTAAAGGAAAAGTAGGTAAAAATCTTAACATATTGATTTCTGGTGACTTCCTATCAGAAATAAATTGGAATGGAAGAAAAAACATGACAGCCATGAAAAGTTTTAAATTTTTTGAATCGACGCTATTCGGTAAGTTCACAAATTATACACAGTTAAACAACTCATTGCTTACTAATAATTTATTGTTACCCTATTCAGGTTCCGTTCGCCATACGAGGATTATGAGAATGATGTAAGACATGCGGTAAAAAAAGGAAAGAATCGAATAGATCAAAGGAACCATCAGATGCGTCGAATTAAGAAATGTATCTTATTTAATATCGACATTGTATGTGCATGTAGATGTAAACAAAATGTATATATTTATTTATTTATTTAACTAATTATGTTCATGTATATATATTAATATTTTTTTTTTTAATTAGATACATGTAATATAAATGAATTAGTTTTTAAAGTAAGTATATCTGCAATAAACAATTTTTTTTTAACTAACTACATACATGTAATATAAACGAATTTGCTTTTTAATTAAGTATATCTGCAATGAACATTTTTTTTTAACTTAATACATGTGTTGCCAAACCTGGCAATGCTGACCTGCGATGATTGAGCTGTCAGCGAGCGACAGTAAAATTTGAGAGAGAGAGAAAAAAAGGAGTTGATCGCGCAAGGAAAGGAGAACGAAAGAAATGAGATTTTTTAGTGGAACAATTATTATAAAACTAAATGAATTTGTATTAAAAGAGAAAATAATAAATTGGACTAAAAATCACAACGTTGAGTATATTTCGATTGGCTGCGACAACATTCTAAAAAATCTTGTTTTTCACCAATGAAATCACCGGCACGCAAGCTTCGCCGGACAATTTAATAGTGGAGATCCTACAAGTTGCCCGAAATCGCCACAAAATCATCAACTGGAGCCAAAGGGCCACATTCCAATAATACTGGTAGTCCGTAAAAAGGGATAATTGATAATCCATCCATCCATCCATCGCTTCTAGTACACCACGCGGAGTGCTGCGATCTTTTAATACAACTGCAGCTGAAGAAGTAGTAACACATCTCACAACGATCCCATGCCGATACAACCACAGAATCTATACTCCACCAGCACCCACATTTCCCGAAGCGACCATATTTGCAGTTATCACCGCCATATCAACGACCAGATTGAAGTTCACCCTCTGCTACTAATTAATCATCGATCACAAACACCGCCGTTCCAAAAACGCCACAAGAACGAAACCATCCGAGATATCATTGCGTCGAAAGGTAACCTCCCAACAGCCACTACGCCGTTACTGTCAGGTAAGCGATGTCCGTAAATGATAATATATTTAACAAATCCAATAAGATACCACGCTCCCCTCCACCGCCAAAGAATCGCTCTGGTCTAACCTCAAAACAAAGCTCCTCCTCGCAAGCTAAACCTCGCTTCGTTGCCCCAGAATTTCACTGCAAGTCGTGCAACAAACCCGACGATGATGAAATGGTACAATGCGACGAATGCGATGAATGGCACCATTACCCGTGTGTTAATGTTACTTCCGACATCCAAAATGAGGATTGGATCTGTCCAAAATGTGCCTCAAACAAAAGTGCTGAAGGTTAACTAGAACTACAAGCCGATAATGGGCCATCAACTTCCCGCGAGGCAAAAGACTCACATAAAACAAAACAAGTGCCGCAAGAAGCGACCAGGTCACTGTCACCACAAGCATCAAGGGCAGGATCCAGCCAAAGGCCTAAGTCAACAAGCACTATCAGATCAATGAAGTTAAGTCTGCAAAAATTGGAAGAAGAAAGGCTCCTAAAAGAAAAGAGAGACAAGGAGTACCTCGACGCAAAATACGAAATTTTGGAGCAGCAAGAATCAGACGACGATTTCGAAGCACAACCCATTTCCGCGAAAGATAGGGTGAAAGAGTGGGTGTCTGAACAGCTTACGAACAGCAATAAACGACAAGAAGCTGACATCCAGTTACAGCCGGAGCCTAATTCAAGTGTTCCTCTTAATCACCACAACAAACAACCAGCTGAACTGAAGACCACTTGGGCTGGAACAGAATGTCCCCCCGTACCAGACTCAGTGAGGCATTACATATCAATTAATAAAGACAATTTACATTCTAAAGATAATTACCATAACAACACTTATCGATTTTCAGATAACGCTCAAATGTTCGGTCGAACTCACAATGACCAAATCTTACCTGGTAACGCAGTACCAAATCTGAATAGTCAACAGTTGGCAACAAGGCATATAGTGCCAAAGGAACTACCGAGTTTTTCTGGAAGGGCTGAAGAGTGGCCACTCTTCATAAGTTGTTATGAGAACACGACCCGTTCTTGTGGATGCTCGAATGATGAAAATTTAATCCGCCTACAGAGGTGTCTCAAGGGCAAGGCACTTGAAGCAATAAGAGCAAAACGGATGTACCCCAACCAGGTACCAAGTATTATATCGACATTGCGAATGCTGTTTGGCCGCCCAGAAACCATTATCAACACTTTGATTGCTAAATTGAGAGGCGAACGTCCACCTAGAGCTGATCGTCTAGACTCTTTGGTGACATTCGCATTGTCTGTTCAAAATATTGTTGCAACGATGGAGTCTACTGGGTTGAGTTCACACCTCAACCCCTGTTAATTACAGGAGCTTACAGAAAAGTTGCCCTATCAAACCCGTCTAAATTGGGGCATATTCAAGATGGGAACACATACAGTCAATTTGTCGACATTTAGCACTTGGCTATACCAAGTCGCGCAAGCTGCATGTGAGGTGATAGACATGACGTCGTCACATACAACGGAAGCAAAACCTGAACGAAGACGTACAACAAACACATCATTTTTGAACGCACATCTAGAGCCAGTAGTCGAAGACGATCCGGATCCAGGGCCTTGCATAATTTGCAACAACAACTGCAAATCCGTAGAACAATGCATTCGATTTACCGGTTTGAGTTTGAAGCACAGGTGGGAGGAAGTCAAAAGGCACTCTCTCTGTCGAACATGCCTAATCCGACACTACAACCGAAAGTGAACATCAAAGAGAAGATGCGGAATAAACGGCTGCGTATATAGACATCCTAAGCTTCTACACAAACCAGAAGAATTGTCAAATGCAAATGCTCACAATAGTTCGAATGGGAACAATTGTAATATTCATCAACACGAGGGTAATACCGATCAACCGGCAGCAATCAAAACGCGATTGGGATGGACTGTGTTTGGTTCAGCTACCGGTGCCAAAGAGACAAAAGTCGGCCATGTCAGCTATCATATGTGCGAATGCCAAGATAGAGTAGATGAGAAGTTGCATGAAATGGTTCGAGAATTTTTCGCTATCGAAAATGTTGGAGCGAAAGACATAAAGCGTTTGATGAACAAGGATGACATTAGGGCTACAACTCTCTTAGAAGATTCCACCGAGCGTGTTGGGAAACGATTTAGAGTACCACTGTTATGGAAGAGTGAATACGTGGATCTGCCGAACAGTAGACCTGCAGCAGAACGTAGATTGTTGTGTCTAGAAAAAAGACTTAAAAGGGAACCAGTCCTAGCAGCAAACCTTCATAAACAAATTTTGGATTACGTAGAAAAAGGTTACGCACGTAAGATTACCAAAGACGAGTTGTTGGACAATAGCAGCAAGAGAATTTGGTACTTACCAATTTTTCCCGTCATAAATCCCAATAAGCCATCTAAAGTACGCATTGTGTGGGATGCAGCAGCCAGGGTCAATGGAATTTCTCTGAACTCAATGCTTTTATTTGGACCAGACAACTTACCATCATTACCGGAGATACTTTTTCGCTTCCGACAACGAAAGATTGCCATCTGCGGAGATATCAGAGAAATGTTCCATTAATTATGGTATCAGAGGCTGACCAGAACGCACAAAGATTTCTCTGGAGAAATGAAGATAGGGAATAATAGAAGATTACAAAATGCTAGTATTGACCTTCGGATCTACGTGTTCACCGTGTTGCGCAGAGTTTATTAAGAATAAAAATGCTTCGGAGTATTCTTCCAAATTTCCCAGAGCAGTTGAATCCATAATTCAGAACCACTATGTCGACGACTTCCTCGATAGCTTGGACACCGAAGAAGACGCGTTCGATTTAGCGAAGGAAGTTATATACATCCATCAGCAGGCCGGATTTGAAATTAGAAACTTTATGAGTAACTCAGAGAGAGTGACGAGGGCGCTCGGAAAGAACGCAGCAAGCTGTAAGAAGAATCTCGAAACCCGTTCCGGCTTATACGAGGCTGAAAAAGTTCTAGGGATGTGGTGGTCGCCCGTGTCTGACCAATTTTCATTCTTATATAACACTAAGAGGTTGAATGTAAGGATACTGAATGGGGAAGTTTCGCCAACGAAAAGGGAAGTTTTAAAGATTCTCATGAGCATTTTCGACCCCCTCGGGCTTATAGCACAATTTTTAGTGTTGCTGAAAATTTTGCTGCCAGTGTGGCGCAAGCGTACCCAATGGGATGAAGAAATAAGTCCAGAGCACTTTGAGTTATGGCGCGAATGGGTTAAATTGTTACCGATAATAAAGGCAATTAGGATTAAAAGACCCTATCTCAATAAGTTAAGATTTGAAGGTGGGTGTTCTGTGGAGCGACATGTGTTTGTAGATGCAAGTATGGCAGCGTACGCAGCGGTAGCCTACCTACGCATACAAAAGGGGTCCCATATCGAGTGTGCGCTTCTGTGCTCCAGAACAAAGGTCGGCCCTCTAAAGCACATATCAGTGCCCCGCATGGAGCTGGAGGCAGCTGTGTTAGGCGTCAGGCTGGCGAAGACTGTGGTTAAAGGACATTCTATACAAATTGAGAAACGATATTTCTGGTCTGATTCACAATCAGTCTTATGTTGGATAAAGAACGATCATCGAAAGGTCAAACAGTTTGTGATCTTCAGAGTAGGTGAAATATTGGAAAATTCTAATGAATGCGAATGGAGATTGATACCAAGCGAAGACAACGTCGCCGATGATGCTACCAAATGGAATCTTAAGATGGATTTATCCTCGGAAAGTCGATGGTATCTTGGACCCAAGTTTCTGTATCAACCCAAAGAGGAATGGCCAGTAGGCACGGCAGCACTCCATACAACCGAATGTGAGTTTAATGGATTCACTCATACTAAGCTCCATTTCACACCCTTAGTGGAGTACAAACGTTTTTCATCATGGAAAAAATTGCGTGGAACCATGGCATATGTTTATCGCTTTTCTGATACACTCCTTAGAAAAAGACCAAGAGAAGGATGCTGCGGTCTAACTTCAGATAACATCACGAGAGCTGAAAATTAGCTATACAGATTGTGCCAATTCGAGGGTTATCCGGAAGAAGTAAGTCTGTTGAAACAAAATTTAAAGACTATTTCAGATATGTCAACATTAGAGAAGTCTCACTCTTTGTATAAGTTGAACCCGTACCTGGACCTAAATTGTATAATGCGAATAAAAGGACGCATCGATGCATCGAATGATGAATCCTTCGATTGCAAAAGGCCAATAATTCTACCAAAAGGACACAACATCACCATGCTTATAGTTCAAGACTATCACCAACGATACAGGCATCTATACTCTGAGACTGTGGTTAACGAGCCTCGCCAGACTTACTACATCCCAACGCTACGAATGGTGTTAAAAAAGGTTAAAAGTAATTGTCAAATGTGTAAAAATAGAAGAGAAGATTTTCGTACATAGGAATGGACTATTTTGGCCCTATGCTGGTGACAGTGGGCAGGCGTGCGGAGAAAAGATGGGGAGTTCTCTTTACATGTTTGACAATAAGAGCTATTCACATTGAAATAGCACATAGTCTAACTAGCAACTCGTGTATTTTGGCGATTCAGCGACTGTGTGCGAAAAGAGGACGACCGTTGGAAATATGGAGTGACAATGGCACTAATTTTAGAGGAGCGAGTCAAGAGCTTAAGAACACCTTGGAGCAATTGAGCGTAGAAAAGATAGCGAAGTGGGTTGTGAGCGAGCGAATTAAATGGAATTTTATTCCCCCCGCGTCACCCCACATGGGGGGGAGTTGGGAGCGGCTGGTGCGCTCCGTAAAACAAACTTTAGCAAACATACAGCTTAGTCGCAATACGAAAGATGAGTTATTACTGACTATGATGTCAGAGGTTGAATACATTGTAAACTCGAGACCACTCACCTACGTACCTGTGGATGAAGACAGTGATGAAGCGTTAACCCCGAATCATTTTCTGATGGGATCTTCGAGTGGTGTGAGGCTTACTGGGCAGCTTTGTGATGATGGTATGGTACCCGACCTACTGCGAAATTGGCGGTAATGGACGTAAGGCGGTTTGGCGATCCTATTGGTAACCCGGACGAAACATCCAGCTTACCAGGGGGGAAGTGTTGCCAAACCTGGCAATGCTGACCTGCGATGACTGAGCTGTCAGCGAGCGACAGTAAAATTTGAGAGGAAAAAAAGAAAAAAAGGAGTTGATCGCGCAAGGAAAGGAGAACGAAAGGAACGAGATTTTTAAGTGGAACAATTATTATAAAACTAAATGAATTTGTATTAAAAGAAAAAATAATAAATTGGACTAAAAATCACAACGTTGAGTATATTTCGATTGGCTGCGACAACAACATGTGTACAAGTGAATTTTTTTCCATGAACTAAGCAATAAAATGTGTCGTATTTTTAACTACATTTTTATTTTTTTTATAATTAGCGCGAATTACATTAAATAAATAAAACACCAACTTTGGTTGAGTTTAAACTATTTAATCTGTGTTATTCGAATGTGGTCTTAAGACTAACAATTTTCTTAAACCTAACATGTATGCGAAAGTGAGCAAACACCGAGGTCATTGATTTCTCGCTTCCGTTCACACACTCGGAAAACGCTGAATGTGCGAACGGAAGTTCAATTTATTATTTGCTGATTTAAAATATTTTCGATGACCGTCGGTGTTCTGATTTTGGCTCGTGTTTACATATAACTCCTCCACGGCCAGAGAAAGGACTCTCCTGAGTCTTATTAATTACTTTTATGTTAAGTTTACTTTTCTTACAATATAAATACAGTACAAATACTAGAATACAAAGTATTATTAGTGTAAAGAATCCCAATCCATAGTTGGTGTATTTATGGTATATAAACTCTTTTATTTCTTTTATGTTATTAGTATGGTTAAATTCAATTTTATCGAATGATATGTTTTCATTTACAGACGATATGTTTCTATTACTAGGTATAACGAATCTATTAATAAATTTGTACATTTTATTACTGAATTTTCTGATATCAATCTGAACGGTACAATTATAAAATGATATAAAATAATTACCATTAAGTATTACATTCCTTTCATCACAAGTACTATTAAGTTTCCTTTGTTTTAAGTTGTTTACAATAATAATGTTATTATCTATTTCGATATATTCCTCATTCTTGGTATTTATTATGTTACAATTATTTTTGAAAATACAATTTTTACTTATTTTTAATTCTTGTAATATTTTACCTTCTATGTAAGTATAAGTGTTATTATTAATTTCTATTACATATTCCAAATCTTGATCAATTTGATTTCCTTTTGAATTGACAATTGGTATTATAAGTTTCTTGTTAACAGTTAAAGTCTCTGTTGGGATTTTAATTGCGAATACAAGCGAATCGTTGTGGTATTTTGCTAATCCTAGTCTTATGTTAGCTAGTTTTCTAAAATCTATTTGATAGGTGTTAATTTCGTAACTTGTTAATAAATTGGGGTGAAGTATGCCTGATCTAGCTGAGGCTATATTATCCTGAATATTTTCGACCTGATTTCTGATTATGTTCAGTTTAAACAACTGTTCTAAATATAATGCTTCGGAATATAACTTTTTCTCTGTTTTACTGATTTCGTTTAATTTACCTATAATTTTCGAGCGGTCTGATTCTATGCTGGTTTTAATCAACTTGAATGTTTCGTTAAAATTATTGTTTATTTTTACTTGTTGGTTTATAGTTTGAATAGTATTGTGAACATTTTGGTCAGTAGTTCCGAAATGGTTCTCTATATTCTGTCTATCGTCATTGTCCATTGTTCCATATATCCATTTCATTATAGTACCACTGAAATTTATTAGTCCTCTTTTGGACCTATTGGGAAGTATTGTTTTGATTTTATTTTTTACACTATTAAGTTCGTCAATTTGCTTGTTTAATTTATCTTCCTCCTCTATATCTGTCGCAAAATAACTGCACTTTACGAATTTAACATTATCGTCACCGGAAAATAAGTTAACTATAACATTTTGTAATTTATTATACTCATGGTCGCTAAGTTCCGAAAAAATGCCTATTTTACCTTTGCTAATATATCGCCGTATTATGTTATCTGCATTGTTGTTGTCCAAATCTTTTCTGTCAATGAATACTCGTCTGTTCTTAAAGGAAATCGTATATTCTTTTTCTTTCTTTTCTTGCAATATGATTTGAGTCCTAAAGCGATTTACCACTGTTTCTAGTATTGGGATATGATCGTTTAAATTCTCTTCTTGTGAATGATTTGTTTGCATATCTATGGACTCATTATTGTTAATTTCTTTAGAACTGTTTACATCAATGGCTGTTTTAAACAAGTCCTCCAGAGATATGCTCAAATTATCAGCACTATCTTCTACCATATTTATTTCGTTGTTATCTGTATTTATGCGACTAAGAAAATCTGCTACTCTATTGTCTTTTCCTTTAATGTAATCAATATTAATGTTATAATCACCTAATTGAATGAGCCATCTTTGCAGTCTGGGGTTTATGTCTTTGCCTGTGTATTTAGTGTATATCCATTTTATTGGTTGATGGTCTGTTTGTAAATCAAATTCTTTTCCGTATAAATACGGTCTAAAATATTTTGTTCCCCATACTATGGCTAACAGTTCTTTTTCTATTGTTGCATAGTTGCGTTCGTGGTCATTTAATGTCCTCGAAGCATAACAAATTGGATGCCCTTCTTGCATTAAAACTGCACCTATCGCAAAGTTGCTGGCATCAGTAACTAATTTAAACTTTTTATTAAAATTGGGATATTTTAAGATGGGGTGTTCAGTGATTATCTGTTTTAATTTCTCGAAAGCATGTATGTAGTTTGGATCGTTGCTATTTATTTTACTATTCTTCTTTAAGTACCTAGTGATTGGTTGAGCTATATGTGCGTAGTTTTTTATGAACTTTCTGTAGAAGCCTGTAATACCTAAGAAAGACTTTATCTGTTTCTGTGTTGTGGGGAGTTTTAAATCTTTGATAATCTGAATTTTCTTTGGGTTTGGTTTGACTCCTTTAGGTGTCAATATATGTCCCAAGAACTCCGTTTCCTTTAAAAGAAAATTGCATTTATCTATTTGCATCTTCAATCCTGCTCTTTGTAGTCGATCAAATATTTTTTTTATGTTGTCGATATGTTCTTCTAATGATGTACTAAATATAAGTATATCATCGAGATAAACGACGCAAATTTTGTTTAAATATCCTCTGAGCACACTATTCATAAGTCTCTGGAACGTCGACGGGGCGTTCTTGAGACCAAATGGCATTCGCAAGAATTCGAAATGCCCGAAAGGGGTAGAGAATGCTGTTTTTTTTCTGTCTTCGGGTTTCACTGGTATTTGGTGAAAACCTTTAGCTAAGTCGATGGTTGTGAAGTACTGTGCTCGCCCTAATTTGTCTAAGATGCCATCGATATTTGGCATTGGGAATTTGTCGCTGACAGTTACGTTATTGAGTCTTCTGTAGTCCACCACTATCCTCCATTTTTGTTTTCCCGAATTATCAGCTTTTTTGGGCACAACCCATAAAGGACTATTGTAAGCGGAGTTGCTTTCTTTGATTATGTTTTGCTCTAACATGTCTTGTATTTGTCTTTCTATTTCTTTTTCGTGGATTTGGGGGTATCGGTATATTTTGGAGTAAATTGGATCGTTTGTGGTCGTAATTATCTCATGTTCGGTTTCATGAGTAGATGTTAACTTATCTCCTTCTTTGAAAAATAGGTTTTCGTACTGTTTTAGGATTGGGGTTATTTTTGACTTTTCCTCGGGGCTTAAGTGTTCTAAATTCAGCTGTTCGATTTTGCCGCTCTCTAGATTACAAACCTCATCTATTGTGAAAGGGTATTCGCTATTTTCGAATATGATTTTTATCCCGTTTACTTCTAGATACTTATTCCCTAAATCTATTTTAGCTTTGAGAGGGGTTAAGAAATTTTGTCCTATAATAGCATCATATTTTCGGTTTGGTAACTCGATAATTTTCCACGAAATAGTCCCGGGGACATTAAACTCGGTAGGTATTGGGGTAACTAATTTATTCATTATCTTATTTATACCGTTTAATGTCGTGAAATACATGGGTTTGAAGAGTTTTTCTTCAGAAAAGTCTCTTAGCAAATTAGGTGCAAGGATACTTGTATCCGATCCTGTATCTATTAGGCATCTAATTTTTTGATTTTTTATAGTTAAGAGGACTATTGGTAATTTGCTTCCCGAGGCTCGTCTATAAAATTTATGTCATGTTGTAGGGTATCGATTTCCATCGGGTTTTGTTTAAATTGTCCAGAATTGTTCGTTAAGTTATAATTCCTAAATTGTCCTGAGTTATTGTTTCGATATTGTCCTGAGTTATTGTTTCGATATTGTCCTGAGTTTTCACTTCGCCTAAATTGTCCTGAGTTATTGTTTCGATATTGTCCTGAGTTTTCCCTTCGCCTAAATTGTCCCGGGTTATTGTTTATCGAAAAATTTCTGTTTTGTGTCAAATTATTATTACGAAACTGTCCTGAGCTATTATACAAATGGCTGTGTTGCCCTGGATTGTGTTTCCTATTCATTTGGGTAATATTTAAATTGCCTTGATCTAATCCAACGAATTTGTGAATTATATTTCTTATTTCGGATAAATTATACTTATCTATCACGGCAAAGGCTAACGGGCCAGATACCAGTTCTTTTATTTTTTGCACTAACATTCCGCTAAATATGTCCAACTGTATTTCCCGATTTTCGACAAAAGCGACATATTCGGTTATATCCTCTACTAATTTAGTTAATCTTAGGTCTAATTCAGCAACACTACTTACTTTTAATGAGTTAATTTCTCTGCCAATTGTCATCTGGTCCTTAGAAGCTCTGAAGTGTTGTTTTAGTATTCTCTTGCAGGTATCCCAGTCTTCCGGTGGATTCACGTTCAAAAGATTCTTCGCCGTTCCCTCGATCTTCAGGTCGTAAATGGTTTTGAAGGCTAGAGTTGATTCTTGTCCATAGTCGGCTAGCACCCTCGAAACAGCATCCATAAATGATGGTAGCGTTCCTTGTTCCCCTTTGAATGTAGGCAGGAACCGAATTTCCCTCTCGATTCTGTTCCTTGTATTTGTTGGTGGTTGGTTCTGCATTACTAATTGCGTTAATGCAATTAGGCATTGCTCGATTTGTTCCTGTGCCATTTTCCGATTTTCGTCGAATAAGTTTCCCCTTCTTCTATGCCGGTCAATTTTGTATTTTGTATTTATTTTTTTTTTTTTTTATGTGTAAACACTAGACTGCGAGGGGTTAACGTTCTCAAGAGATTCAATTTTGTTTTGTTTTTTTTTTGTTTTTATCAAGCGAAATCGATAGATAACTAACGTAAAATGAAAGTTTCAAGAACCGTCCGCAGTTATCGAATGCTTGCCAATTTTACACACAATTATTCTTTTTTTATTTTAAATTAGAGGTGTTTTTTTTTGTTTCACTTCCCTTTTTTTTGATTATTGTCACTTCTTGCACTTTTACGCTTTTGTTTCTTCTGTTTTCCGATTATTGTCGCTTATTTTTTTTTTTCCAATTATTGTCACTTCTTGCACTTTTACGCTTTTGTTTCTTCTGTTTTCCGATTATTGTCGCTTATTTTTTTTTTTCAATTATTGTCACTTCTTAAGAAGTAAATTTCGCTGCACCGACTGCGCCAATTACATTAAATAAATAAAACACCAACTTTGGTTGAGTTTAAACTATTTAATCTGTGTTATTCGAATGTGGTCTTAAGACTAACAATTTTCTTAAACCTAACATGTATGCGAAAGTGAGCAAACACCGAGGTCATTGATTTCTCGCTTCCGTTCACACACTCGGAAAACGCTGAATGTGCGAACGGAAGTTCAATTTATTATTTGCTGATTTAAAATATTTTCGATGACCGTCGGTGTTCTGATTTTGGCTCGTGTTTACATATAACTCGCGCGCTAAAGGGGTTATGAATACCCTTAACCGAGAGCACGGGCATTAGGGAAAATTAGAGGAGAGACATGTGAACATACGGGTATAAAAATGAATTTTTTCCATAAGTTTTAAAATAAAATAAATTTTCAAATGAAATAAATTGTTTTTATTCCGTATATGGTTGATAAAAGGCCTATAATAAGGGGTACATAAGGTATCTAAAGTTGTTTTTCTTGTGAGCAACCAAAAAATTTTATTCTTCTTTCATTCGCCTTATATACTAAAAATATGCTTATTCTACTATAATTATTTAGCCTAAAATCAGAATTGTGCAACAGCAAACAAACTTGAAATTACGGAAAACAAACGTGTCATTTTGCAACGTGTCATGTTCACGAAATTAGGTCACACATGAATGTGTTGTGTTGTCACAACATGCTGGGGACTCCTCAAACTGACGAGACACAGAAGTCGGCATCTTCAAAGGAAGTTTGGTTCTTGGTCCTTTCCGTGATCTCAGGCTTCAGTACTTGTACAGAGAGTTGTTGACCCCTTTTCTTCCTCAGCACGATGGCCGCTAGGACGATGATCAGAATCAGGAATGCTATTGATCCAAGCAGTGAGTACTGGTGGATTCGGTGCGTTCTGATCTCCTTCGGTATATGCTCCTGACTCTTTTGTAATTGAAGTTCATGCTCGACCCTTGAGACCTCCAGGGAAATGTCTGCTTGTAAGATTGGCAGTTGTTCTCCCTTGTAACGCTCGGAGAGGTTATGTAATGGTAGGAATGAAGAGGTGATCCGGCTAGTTTTTGTTTGTCTTCCAATGATTATCATCGTCTGGTCATGAATCATGCAGTCCGAAGGCATCCTTAAAATACCACTGCCCTTCAGCAAGGTTGGTGTTGGGTTAAAATTACAGATGATGTTGATGGTTGTCTCATTGGGAATGCTGAAGATCCAGGTATTCAACTGATGCATTTCTATCCAGTATGCCTTTGCTGGGATGCTGCGAGTTATACATGAGTCTGCCAACTTTTGATTGTACTGCAATAAGCTTATTTCACAAGAACTGACGGTAGCACCAGATATATATATTGGGTGTTGAAGGTTGCACCAATATCTATCTGGCAGTCTTTGTTGACATGATGAAAATTCGTCCTCGTTGATAGGATGGAAGTGGTTTCCTTGTAGATTGACTAGCAAATAGTCTGAAGATGGAACGATGCAAGTAAAATTTCCATTGTGCCAAGTAGGTACTGGTAGCACTCTATAAACTTTGAATTCTTCATTATACAAAAGTGGAAGTGTTATTTCTATTATAATATTGCTGTCCGTTACTCTTCCTCGCGGGCACAGGGTCTTATAGTTGTAAGATGGATTCATGGTGTCGCTCTCCAGGTGTCATCATGGAACGTAGGATGTTATCATGAATTCTTCCTAATTCATCTTTAAACTGCTGAACTGTTAACATAAGTGGATGTATTTTTCCACTGTGTGTTGACAGAACGACATCTAGCAATATATTCTGAGTGTTTTGATAACTTATCATCGTCAATATTGCATTCAGTGCAGTGGCAGTGAACATTTTATATGTGTTGTCCTTGTCTATTTCATTGCTCAGTCGATTTAATGCATCAGTTAATAACTTAAGCTGTTTCCGAGTTGATGCCTGTTCTTCCTTAAATATGTTGAGCGTTGAGTCAATGATTGTGGTCTGGTTTTTCATTAACTGAATCACATGTTTTTCGTTGGCTTGCACATTTTCGATTGTCTCTTCATAACGTTGGGCGAATCGTTGATCTAATATTCCAAATAGCTCGTTTGATACAGTCCCAACGAAATCAAACGGAGATCGAGATTGGTATAATGTTCCTTCACACAGTATCTCCTTAACCTCTGTAATGTTCGATCGTGCGCAGATTTTTTTCATTTGCGTAACACATTCCTTGTAGGTATAATATTCTGACCAATAGTTACTCATGTTGAGGAACACTATTGTCTTCCATGAGCTTGAAATCAAGTTTGCACGGCCTGCGTCCTCAAAGTAAATGCCGGGCTGACTATTGAATTGCGTTATTTCAAACTGTTCGTTGACTGACATCGAATGTATTGGGTTAATGAGAGTTGTTAGGAACCAAATCCATAGCAGCGGATTGATCCTCTTCCTGCTCTTTACTCTTGAGTCCTTTCCATGTGAGCTGGGGTCATGTAGACCATTTTTAGTTACTGCAACGTTAACTTGCTGAATTGATGTCGTTGGCCCACTAGGAATATGTTTTTCTTGATGTTCTGCTTCCTTGTTTTCAATGGGTAAAGGGCATAGTTTAGTAATTGGTCTCTTGATGTATTTTTTGTTGCTGAACACTGTGGCAGTGCGAACTTTGTTGTCCTTCCCAGGATGTACTTCAGTTATGATGCCCATCATCCAGGTAGTTGGGGGCAATCGATCTTCTTTTATTAGGACGATATCGCCAATGTTGATATTGACTTCCTTCCGTTTCCATTTAGTTCGTTGTTGGAGTTGTGAAAGATATTCCGATGACCAAATCTTCCAAAAGTCTTGGGTCATCTTTTGTATTAGTAACCAACGAGAACGATAGCTCTTTGACTCGTCCATAATTGGTTCAGGTAAGGTGTTGAGTGCACTTCCAATAAGGAAGTGACCAGGAGTTAGTATTGTGGTGTCTTCAGTGTCACTATCAATTGCTGTCAGCGGTCGAGAGTTCAAACAAGCTTCGATTTGTGTCAAGAAGGTGGAGAGTTCTTCAAACGTAAGTGTGGTGTCACCGATCACCCTTTTTAAATTATATTTTGCTGACTTCACTCCTGCTTCCCACAGTCTTCCGAAATGAGGGGAGGCAGGTGGTATGAAGTGCCATTCGGTACCATCTACTACAAGTTTTTTGGATGCATCTGCTTCGGACTGCTTGATTGTGCTTCTCATTTGGTTCTGAATTTCCTTATTTGCTCCGACGAACGTAGTGCCATTGTCGCTATAGAAATGCGAACACATCCCTCTTCTAGATGTAAAACGTCGTACAGCCGCTATGAACGCGGCGGAGCTAAGATCGCTCACTAGTTCAACATGCATGGCCTTGGTCGCTAAACAGATAAATATTGCGATGTATGCTTTAGTTGTTCGGTTTCCTCGTCCTTTCGCGATCAGCACCTGAATGGGGCCCGCGTAATCAATACCCGTATGAGTAAACGGCCTTGATGGAGTTACTCTCGGGGCTGGCAGCATTCCCATTATTTTACTCTTAGCTTGGGTATTGAACCGATGACATCTTACGCACTTATGTATGACTTGACGTACCACACGTTTACCATGAATGATCCAATACGATTGTCGCAACGTTGACAGTGTAAGTCGAATCCCTCCATGTAAGGTGCGTTTGTGTGTGTTTTCGATTAGTAATTTTGTAAACTTGTCGCTGTGAGGTAGAATGCATGGGTGGTCTCCGTTTCAGTCAGATTAGCATGTTCCAGACGGCCGCCGACCACCAAAAGCTTATCTTTATCTTAGTATGGGTTTAAGACAGAAGTTCACTTTTTCTGTTAAGGTTTTTTCCATCCTTTAGGCATGCCAACTCTTCTGGGAATGCCCTTTCTTGGATGGTGCGAATAATGGCCTTGCGGGCGTCTTCGATTTCCCTAACTGTCAATTCTTTAGTTTGCTTTACTTGTTGAGCTCTGCAATTTGATATAAATCTTCTGTAGTAAGCAACTACTCTTGTTAGTCTGTTATAACAAGAGAATCTTTCAGTAATGTCATAAATTGTGGATACTGCTACGGTTAACACTTCTTTTGCTTCGGGAACCTTTGCTCCATGTATCTCTTGCAGCGGCCAATAGTTTGAATCATATTGTAGCCATTCGGGACCATTCCACCATAGTTGATTATTTTTTAT
Source organism: Criorhina ranunculi (assembly GCA_951813785.1). NCBI lineage: Eukaryota > Metazoa > Arthropoda > Insecta > Diptera > Syrphidae > Criorhina > Criorhina ranunculi. The sequence goes on along the minus strand of OX638382.1, from coordinate 18,619,820 downwards.
TTGTTCTGGCAAGCAACCCCTAGAAGCAACGTCAGCGGGATTGTCTGATGAGCTTACATGCCTCCACGAACTTGGCTTCGTTACTTCCTGTATCTCTGATACCCTGTCAGCGACAAATGTCTTCCAGGATGATGGACATATTTTAATCCAAGCCAAATAATAAACCTTAAAATAAGGGATACATAAGGTATCTTAAGGTTATTTATGCCTTATAATTAGATATACAAAAGGTATCTAAAGGCTATTTATGCCTTATAATAAGGTGAAAATAAGGTAACTTCAGCTTATTTAAAACCTTATAATAACTAAAAAAATAATGTATAAAAAAATAAAGAGCGTATCCCTTAGCGCCAATGACATGTCTGTGTAAAAATAAGGCATAAAATCAGGTATCTTGTATGTGGCGCAATATCCCTTTTGAACATCATTCATTATACGATAAGGCTTACACTGCATCGTTAAAAGACTTATTTTTTTGCTGGGTTTTCTTTATCAATATTAGGAAGGAAGTCCTTTCCCCGTCACACTTAGGGCAATATAGACCCATTGTGATGCCCAAGGGGTTGCAGCCCCCTTACTAGGAACCATAAGCCTAAGTTCTATCAAGACAGCCCGCAGCGTTGATAAATCTGTGTATATCAAGCATCGACTTGCTGGACAGTTCTTCTAGATCCTGGAAAAGATGTCTTCCTAGGATATAAATCTAGTATAGTAGAGTGCCGGGCAATGACAGAGGAAGTGCGGAGTATCCTCATCTACTTCCTCGTCACCGCATCCCCTGCAAAGGTCGTCTGTGTTTAACCCCAGCCTTCTTGCATGGAAGTTTAGCATGTTGTGCCCGGTGATAATACCTATTAAGGAAGATAGGGACTTTTTATTCATTTGCAGGATTCTATCGGTTTTCTGTTTATCGTAGAATGGCCATAGTTTCCTGGTTTTGACACAGGAGCTGAGCGCATTCCATCTATCGTTGGCAGTTCTTTTAATTTTGCTCCCAATTTCTTGTTTTAGGATACAAGGTGGGATTTTGGCGGTGGTATCTGCCTGATCGGGGTCTAATGAGGATCCTTGCCTTGCCAGCTCATCAGCTGTCTCGTTCCCAGGCACCCCTTTGTGGCCGGGGACCCAACAGAGTCTTACTTTGTGCTGCCTGCCAAGAACCCGTAGCTCTTCGCGACGGCGACAAACAAGCTTCGATTTTATCTCTATGGCAGAAATTGCTCTTATTGCCGCCTGGCTGTCGATGAAAAAGGTAATATCATCTCGTGGTAGTGCCTTCATTGCAACCTGTTGGGCAGCCGTTGTCGCTGCCAGGACCTCCGCTTGGAAGACACTACTGCGGTCTGGGAGTCTGATCGAACCAGACAGTCCGAGAGTCTCGGAAAAGAATCCAGCGCCGACGCCTATGTCCATTTTGGATCCATCCGTATAGACGGAGGTTGTTGTGTCGTTGTTCAATAATTGATTACCCTGCCATTCATTTCTGCTGGGGAGGCAGGTTGAGAAGGGTCTATCGAAGTCTAGGTAAGGCAACATGTAGTCTGTGCACACAGTGCTGCCCATAAATTTGCGCAGGATCTGTGCGTGCCCTGTCTGACTGGGCTCCCAGTAGCCAGTTTGGCTAATGCGAAGGGCGCTTTTTGCTGCTGCATCCTGTACAAGTAAGTCCAGCGGGAGTAGGTTGAGTATTGTCTCAAGTCCCGCTGTAGGGGTGGTTCTTAATGCTCCACTGGTGCTGATGCAGGCTATCCTTTGAATCTTTGTTAATAGTTTAAGGTTATTGGTTTTGCACACTGCCTGCCACCACACCAGGTTACCATATGTAAGTATAGGCCTTACTACTGCAGTGTAAAGCCACATGATGATTTTAGGGCTGGGGCCCCAGGTTTTTCCGAATATCCTGCTACAGGCGTAGAAGGCTATCGTTGCTTTCTTTACCCTCTCTTTAATGTTAAGGCTCCAGTATAGTTTCCTGTCAAGTATCACTCCTAGATACAGAGTCTGAAGCTTTAAGCGGGGTACCTTCAATAGCTGGCATCCTGAACTCCGGTATCAGTCTTTTGTTGGCAAACAGGACGAGTTCTGTTTTCTGCGGGTTGGCCGTAAGTCCACAGAGCATAGTCCAGTTATTAATTACCTTCAGGGCACCTTCTAGTTGTTTGCTAATAGTGGACAGGAATTTGCCTGTGGATAGGACTGCTAGATCATCAGCGTAGGCTATTACCTTAACTCCACTAAATCTCAGTTTCATTAGAATTTCATTAACTACAAGAACCCAGAGAAGGGGGAGATAACCCCTCCTTGCGGGGTCCCTCTAGATAAACATTTAGCCAATGATGTGCTGCTTCGTGTTTGTGGACAAAGTTCGAATATTTGAATGCACATTACAAGCAGTCCATTGAGGGAACAACATTGAAGCAATATTCAAATAAACTGTACAAATATTAGCCAGTTGTTCAAACACATAGATGCCTTTTTCAAAGTCATCAATTCAGTTTTGTTGGAATTGATTCATGTATCAATGAATTATGTATTCGTCCATTTTTCTATTTTAAGTAATAACTTTGGGTCAACATACTTTTAGAACGTAACGAATAATATTCTGTCGTTATTTACATAAACCGCTCACATCGTACTTTGAATATCAGATGTCCTTAAATGATATGTAAAAAAATCGAGTGATACACTGAAAGTTGTAATGTTATAAAGGGTGGTTAAGTTTTAAGGGCTGATGTTGATTTTGAATAAAACACAAATTATTTAGGAAATTATTGTCATTTCTTTTTATTATGATAATATAAAATATGGTATGGTTCAATTATGTATGGAAAAAAATATCGGCCAAATGGCCGCCGCGACCTCGGCGGCACAACCAATGGTCCAAATTTTCGATGACGCTGAGGCATAATTGAGGTTCTATGCCGTTAATGTGCCGAATTATCTCATCCTTTAGCTCTTGAATTGTTGCTGGCTTATCGACGTACACCTTTTCTTTCAAACAACCCCAAAGAAAGAAGTCCAACGGTGTCAAATCGCATGATCGTGGCGGCCAATTAACATCGCCACGACGTGAGATAACATGGCCATTGAATTTCTCCCGCAAAAGAGCCATTGTTTCGTTAGCTGTGTGGCAAGTGGCACCATCCTGTTAAAACCACATATCTTCCAATTCGGGCCATAAAAAGTTCGTTATCATCTCACGATAGCGAACACCATTCACAGTAACTGCCTGACCGGCCTCATTTTGGAAAAAATACGGCCCGATGATGCCGCCAGCCCATAAACCGCACCAAACAGTCACTCTTTGTGAGTGCATTGGTTTTTCGACAATCACTCTTGGATTATCATTCGCCCAAATGCGGCAATTCTGCTTATTGACGAATCCACTGAGGTGAAAATGTGCCTCATCACTGAAGATGATTTTCTTCGAAAATTGATCATCCACTGTTGCCATTTCTTGCCACCATTCTGACCATTTACGACGCTTGAAATGGTCAAGAGGCTTTAGTTCTTAAGTCAATTGCACCTTGTAAGCGCGTAAATGCAAGTCTTTATGCATAATGTTCATCAACGACGAGCGTGAGAGGTGCAATTGTTGGGCACGACGACGAGTTGAGGTGGACGGCACTTCAGCCACACTATCGCGAACAGCAGCAATATTTTCTGCAGTATGCACTGGTGTTTTCACATCTCCTACAGATCCGGTTTGCTCAAATTTTTGAACGATTTTTCCGATTGTACGCACATTTGGACGATTAAATTGACCGAAAAAATCACGTAGTGCACGATATGCATTTTCATAATAAGCCTGGATAACTTTGACGCGTTGCTCGATTGTGTATCTTTCCATGGTTCAAATTGAGTTAGTCTGAAATTGAGAAATGTCAAATGAAATGCAGAAAAAAACTTGACGTTTAGGTGTGGTTCACATTCAACATCGGCCCTTAAAATTTAACCACCCTTTATTATTACATGCAATAAGAGCATGATCAATTATATTCATTTCTATTAAGTAGCTACGTACTAAATACACAATAAATAATTTTTGACAAACTATACCTCCGAAGGATTGGACCAAAAGACAGCGCCAAGAAGAAATTTTTGGAGCTTCGATGAATACATTCTTTTTGGTTAAATTAAATACACGGATTTTTGTTTATTAGAATCACTTTCACATGTGTGTTCATACAGTTTTTTATTTGGATAAATAATAATATAAGGTGCGTTTTTTTGGTTATCTATATAGGCTTAAAAAATATTTTCCATGTTAATTATAACAACAACTAAGCCTGTATCGAATTGCGAAATCTGGATAACTATCCAGCGTTATTTCCTTAGCCGCGATAAAAACTTTGCTACCAAACTGTTTTTTCTCGATTGTTATCGAAAAATGCTATCGAAAATGTCAAAAGTGACATAAAAGACAATTGTAAAAAAATAAATTTTAAAGAAGGAACACAAAAAATTAATAGAAAATTTGCAATAAAGAAATCATCTAGAATTGATAATTAGCCAACAAACGTACGTTTGAGTTTTTTTCATTCACAATTTTGTTTACAATCCGCAATTTTTTTTTTTTTAAATCAGCAAGAAAAAACAGCTGATACGTGTCATTTTACACAGTGCTGCCAAACTGCTATGATGACATTCGTTACCTTCGATAGGCGTTTTTTTTGCTCATACTTTTTTTAACCTATATAGATTACCAAAAAAACACACCTATTATAGTTTTAGTTTTTAGTTTTAGTTTATCAACATTTCATTTGTATACTTCGGTATATTTATTTCAAACAATATATACCGATGGTCACCGAATTAAAAAGATCCGCTTTATAGAATGCTCATGTTTCAATACACTCCTTAAACACATGACTAACGAGTGCTACCAAAATAAGAATCAATAAATGGCGTTAATAACAAAAATATTTTGAAACTTGAAAAAGATGATTTTCGCAGCAATACAAGAGAAAAGTAAAAACATTCCGAGTTTCGTAAAGCCAAAAAACAAACGCATTTAAAATTTACGAATTGATTTGCCAAACAAGCCAAGCCTATTGAGTGTCCAAACTCCAGATAAACAAGCTTTTGGAGCTTGTTGCATGTGCTTAATGGGGTTCAAATAAGTTTCAGTCATTGAATTCACGAAAATAATTATAATCCAGGACTACGACGCACAGTGGAGTATTTGTATGATAGAACCGCTCAAAATTATTTTATGGCTTTTTTTGCAAAATAATTGAATAAAACGCAATACTTGATCGAAATTCGTTGTTTATTCTTATAAAATATATGTATTTTCCACGAAAATATGCTTATTCAGACTCGCTGGCTGAAGGCTCGTCCCTACCTTCTTCTTCTTTGATATCCTCCATTCAGATCTATATACATTTTTGCGGTATCACGAGCAAAAGCATCAAATTTGTCCGCATCAATTTTGTGTCCGCTCGAAATCACTTCCAGAATAGTTTTAAACCGATTTATTAAATCCAGATTGATGCCTGTGATACGAGAAGAGCATTCTGGATCAGCGAAAAATCTCCTGAACGTGTGCCATCATTAGTATTCCCAAATCCTGCTTTAGGAATATCAAAGGAGTCCCATTTGATCTTTGAAGGCACTTGGAATGTTCTCGCCAAATAGTAAATTATATCTAAAATGGCGGACGTGGGCGGACAGTTTTATGGTGGCATATGATTGCCAATAGACTAAAGTTTATGCCCATACAAAAATATTGGCCCGACCATGCCATACTCATAAACATAAACACTATTATCTAAAAAGTTTTCATAAAAATTAATGCTTAAAAAGGCAAACATAAGCACCGTTCGTTAGCATATTATATATGCAGAGAAAATAGTAAAGTTATATTTAAAACACAGAAAATACCTTCCACTTCCATGATCAAATGATTTTTTTTGATTTCCACTACACAAAATCACAATAGTCAAATTCAGAAAAATATCAAGATCGAAAGTGCCGATCACCAATAAATGCAAAAACCGACAATGACTGGTTTCTGACTGGAAATGCGGCAAGAGGCAAGTGAGGAGGAATTTTTTTGGATGCCACCTGATGGACCAGTTATCTAGCTTGAAGAATAACGGCGCTAACAGAAATATTTGACAACTTGATTTTATCACTTTTGAGCGGTTTTATCATACAAATACTCCGAGTGCGACGGTAAGAATTCGGACTCTGTACGTATTATTTGTACATTGCACAATGTCATCAACAATCAATGTGCACGTCTTTAGCGTCTCGTTTTAAAAATTTCGGAATACTTTTCGTAATTTTTTTTCGATATTCAGTATTTCGAGATTTCTTTATATTCTAGATTTTGTCGCATCGTGATTCATGAAATTGATTTTCAAGATTTTTTTCGTCCTAGATTTCGTCATGATTCTAATATAGTAACAGTTGTGCTTGCCTTGACACTCAGGACAATCTCCTAGTAATATTACTTTTTTTTTTCGCGACACTATCTCAAAGCATACAATCACAAATAATATATGTAGTTTACTAAATTATATTAAACTATATTATCTGTGATACAATGGCTGCGTTCAGTGTGTAAGGCACTAATATTTTAGTCAAAACCTAATGCCTAAAACACAATGTCGCTTCGGCTTCGGCTTTGGTACCGTCACGTTCCATTCGCTTTGAAGATGGCTTTAAAATGACACATCTGAAATGACGTAAATAATTCTAGATTGTAGCAGCCGCACCAACCAATTGGCTTGCTGCTTAACTTTTATCTAATTTTTTTTCCTTTGTTCGCAGTTTTCATATGTCAAAAGCGAGCAAAAGTTCAACTCATCCCAACTTCAGCTTCGATTAGGAATCACGTTGCGTAGCATTACGTTGTTCTGTACGAGTGCTAGACGTTAAGTCAAAGCGAAACCGACATTGTGATAGAATGCATTGAATTCCTATGGTTGAACTGGAAAACGTCAGGCGAAGCTGAAGCCAAACCGCTATTGTGTTTTAAGCATATCTTATTGAACAGCAAATGCAATTGACATTTCAGTTGTCGTAATTTAGACATTTACGTTCTGTTTTCACTTAAGATTTGTTTGCGAATTGCGATTGTTTGTACAATACATTGAGAATAATTTGTATCGCTACAAAATAAGTAAAATATATTTATGAAATTGTATGTAAGTAAAATGATTTTATGTAGATAATGATAGAGAGAGAAAATGTGGGTGGGAAAGGTGCCCTCTTCGTATGATTCTTATGATCTGTATAAGAGAGTAATTTGTTTACATTGGGTCAAACAAGTAAGGCAACATTATAACAATATAGGTATATATGTACAAATGTATTCATTCAATATGTTCTATCCAATCACTTTGGGTTGCTCAACTAGTCATTTTTTTAAAAGCATTTTTTATGTAAATATCTGTCAGACAAAAAATAAGGATATTTCATTTCATACACTATTTCCATTCATTCCCTACTTGTGGTTTATGGTAAACTACAAAAAAATCAACTGCGTTACAAGCATTAAATTCTTTCTTGTTCTCATGCATGATTAAGTCGCCAATCAGATAATTAATTTTATACATTTTGCAATCAACCAGTTAGAACTACCTAAGTACTTCAAAATGGAAAATTTCCCTTCATACATTTTGTATTGAATTGTAAATGAAAACTCAATACCAAGTATTCGTAATTCAAATTTTATTCCGCCTGCATCAGGAAAACAAATTAAAATGATTCCAAACAAAGATGGAATTTTGCAAAATGAATTGCGTGCAGTCGATGGCAATCAATTATTTATGAAAATCGATTGTAATGCAACGGTGTTAGATATGAAGGTGTGAGTGCAAATTGGTTTGTTTTGTGGATAACAGATATGTAGAAGTACATAGAACATATACCTTTTTTTTTACTATTAGTCAGATTCTTTTTATGTCCATGTGTCCATACACACTTTCATATGTAAGTAGCATTTAAATTTAATAGAGCAGTATTATACTTTAAATAAAATACTATCACCTTATTCTGTAAAAAAAAATATTTGTAAAGATTAGAACTTCAATTAGTGTTATATGAAGATATTGTTCAAAGGTGTAACTCATTTTATAGAAATTTTTTATATATACATATTTATAGATCTAATAGATATATTTTGTTCTTCAAATATTGATTTGCGCCTAGGACATAATGGCCATGCCCTAATTGTCCGACTTAACTCGGAAAAAATGGGACAGGTAGGAACGGAATTGCGTTGTTGTAGTTCGAAAAACTTAGATGTTAGTCATTACAAACAGTAGAGGTTTTTCAAATGACGGCATTTTTGAATGGAATTTTTAATACATTTTTATAATATTGTAACGTGTTTGCCGGTTCGCAATGATAAAACTTTTTCTCCTTTCTGATTCTATTTGTCTTTATTAAATCTTTTCACCAACAGCTGATTATCTTTTATTTATTCCAACAATATTCAACTCTTTAAATCCAATTATTCACAACTCTTTTATTCCAAACAACTTAAACAATTAATATCCATCAAATTCTTCTGTAATTTTAATTCACTATTAAAATCTCGATCCAAATCACTTTTCAACTGTATCTCTACTTAATCTCAAGTCAACTGTGTCCATGCTCTCAATGCTCGTAGTATTTATACCCGAGATACGAATCCAGAATCTTCCTTCCTGGCGACGATTTGCCCATCTAGTGAGATATCGATAGTTCTGGAACGTGCCTGAGGTAAGTACTAGAAAATTCCTGAAGGTTCTTATAATTGCTGAATGCACTTAAATTTAGCACTAATCCCCCAATAGATGTCGCTGATCGATGTTCTAAATGTCGCTAATACAGTCGATATAACAATTCCACTAAATGTCGCTAATGCAGTCGATATTACACTGCCCCCCTCCTAAACTTGTTCGTCCCGAACAAGAGCATCTGCATTGTTTCCATGGTAACGATGTAGGCGATCCACTTGTATGATTTTCAATTTGCCTCTTAGTCCCCGTTGAATTCTGTAGACAACGTCGTTGATTCGTGTAACCACTGTATAGAGACCCTCCCAGTCCTGCTGCAACTTCGGAGACCTCTTCTTTTGTCGATGGGGGTACAGCCTGGTACAGCCATTCCAGATCTCCCTCCTGTAATCCCGGCGTTGTTGTCCTCGCATCATACCTGGTCTTCATGTGATTACTGGCTATTTCTTGTGGCGACATTTTCTCAGTTCGTAGCTCTTGAAGCTCTTTATCGGTAGAGCGAAGTTTTTCCTTTAAAGCTTTGATTTCCTCCTCCAGTGGCACCATCAATGATCGTAGAACTCTAGCATCTTCTTGAGCCTTCTGCATAGAGTCGTCCTGACTATCATAATCACTGGTTGCTGAATCCGCTCCCACTTTGCGTGCTAAAGTTTTCTTAACGTTACTCACTACTGGAGCTAGGCCTGGAGTTTCCTGTTGGTATTGGAGAATGCCTGCCTTAAGTTTCCTGTTCTCCTGTCTCAATCGACTATTGTCCTCTTGCAGCTTCTCTAGATCTGCTTTACACTTGAAAGACTCCTCAATTGTTTTCTGCACCAAAACATGCAACGACGATATCTCCTCTTGAGTCCCTTGCTCATTGAACTTTCTCTCTCGATCGGAACTACACTCAGCTACATACGCAACACTCTTCATTTCGTCGTAATTGCGTCTGCCACGAAATGCGTAGCCATCATCTCGTCGATCTCTCCACCATTCTCTATCGTAACCACTACCGAACCCAACGCTACCTCGGTATCCATTGTTGCGATTGTTACGCCAATCGTTGTTCCAGCTGCGATTCCAATTGTCGCCTCCCTTTCAGTCAAAGTTTTGTCTTCGGCTTCGGTCATGCGGACAGCTTCCGTTTCTTCGTGGTGCTCTGCACTGCCGTTGTAGATGTCCAATCTTGTTGCAATTCCAACAACGAATTTGCCGTTCTGCGGCGTTATTTTGGCGCTCGACGTCCACTCTCTGGCAGGAGCATTCTTCGGTGACTATTTCCCTGATACAATGAATCCTCTGGGAGGCCTGGTCTGCTGCCTCCATTGTCAGGGCAAAAGCCAAAGCCTCAGCAAGTGTTTTCTTCCCAGCCATTCGAACAGCCGTTTGTAGTTTGTCGTCGGCAATGGCTTGGATAAACGCTTCGGTTGCCATCTCGTTGATGATCTCCTTTCCAGTATTGGGGTAGGACAGATGCGCCAGACGTTCCACATCTGCCTGCAACTGCTGCAGTGTCTCTCCCTTCATTTGAGCCCTTCGGCGCAACTGGACCCTGTACACTTGTTGCATGTGGTCATCGTCGAATCGCATCTCAATGGCCTTCAGTAGCGAGCCATAGTCACGATGTTGGTCATCCGCGAGGGTTTGGAGTAGTTCGGCGGCTGAGCCTCGGAGTGCAAGTGTGAGTGCAATCGATTTTTCTTCCTCGTCCCAATTGTTGGCCAATGCGGCGGCTTCGAATTGTTTCTTGTATATAGGCCATGATGTTTGACCTTCGAATACCGGGGGCTGCATCTCCTTTCTTCTCGGACCTTCGATTGAACCCACACGAAGTTTTTGCCTCTTCACGCCGTCGAGTTCATTGGTCAGATGTTTGAATTGTTTTTCCATTTCTTCGTACTGACCTCCGAATTTCACTTCCAATCTCTTTTCGACATCTTCTATTTGCTGGTCGAATTTGACCTCTAGACTCTCGAGAACATGCTTCTGCTCTTCGAGCTTGGTATCGAGAGAGTTCCTGGCCTCATCGAATCTGGCATCGAGCTTGGCGTCCAGAGAGTTCTCGAAATGTTTGCTCTGCTCATCGAGTTTGGCGTCCAGAGCGTTCTTCTGTTCGTCGAACTTCTTCTTCTGTTCATCTAACTTGGCATCTAGAGTATTCTCGAACTTTTTGCTCTGCTCGTCCAACCTGGCGTCTAGAGAGTTCTTGTGTTCGTCAGCATTTTTGCTTTGCTAACTTAATATAGCGTTCTTATGCTCGGTGAGCAGTTTCATAAGCGCGGCCATGTCAATCATTGCACTTACACTCTCCTCCTCCTCTACGTCAAATAGCTCAGTTTCG